>CM014271.1:5471905-5515494 GCA_004135705.1 Alloteropsis semialata | reverse complement strand
CCTCCTCCCTCCTCCCTCCTCCTCCTGTCCTCCTCCTCCCCAGCGCCGCCGGTCCCCTTCCTCCTCCTTCCGGTCCTCCGGTCCTCCTCCTCCCCTGCTTCCCCGTCACGGCAAAGAAGCCGCAGCAGCAGCACCGCCGCCGCAGCAGGCCGGCGGGCTCCTCCGCCTCCTACTCCGGGCACGAATGGGAGGCGGTTGGGACGGGCGCGCGGGCCCCACGCCACGTCCCCGCGTAGCGGAGGCACGCTACTCCGCTCGGAATAGCGGAGCAGCCTCCGTCCGCTATTTTGGCATATGAGATAGAGAAAACCGCTGCAGGCCTCCGATCCGCTATCCCGTACTGGAGGAACGCATAGCGTTCCTCTTCCGGTACCCGATGCGGGTAGCCTAATACAAGCTGTCAAATGTCACAGGAGAAGCTGGCAAGTACTTGTGGATATGAGAATTATGATTTCTGAATATATTATATGTTCATGCAACGGCGCAACAACGGTGACCGGCGATGGTTCTTCGTCAGGTCGTCGTTTATCATGTGCCGTTCACTTCACGGTTAAGAAGTTTAGAGCACAGTCCAGACAGGCGATAGATAGATTGCCAGTGTGCACCTCGCCTGCAGGCCACCGGCGGCCGGCGCCGCCGCGCCGGTGATGTTTCCGGTCGGCTTCGGAGCCCATACCCGGCGGGTGCACGTAGTCATATCATATCAACATCTCGCACGAGAACGCGCTGGGCTGCTGGCGCCGGTGCTAGCGACCGTCTCCTGGCTCGTTACGTACCCCGGCTTGGACCGGTCCGGGAACGTCGGTGTCAGCAAAGTTTCCATCGCCAGCGGCCAACTCTGCAGCAGCCCCCTGGCCGGGAAACTTCCTGGAAAGACGGCACCAGAGCAGCCAGAGATCCGGCCGGCATCATCAGTAGAAGAAGAAACATCAAAGCCGTGACCCTGATGAATGGACCGGACCAAACTCGGCGCGTTCGGTAGGGACCCAAACAATGCTTGAATGTTGAAATCATTGTTTCACGATTTTGACCCCCGATTTGCAGAAACTTTAGGCCTGCGTGGTAGACTAAGAACAGTGGCTTCCAAATTCCAACACATGGATTGACTTTTACCGTCGAAGACATTCAAAGGAATTCTGCCGTGGAAGACATTCATCAGGATCATCAGTAGAATCGATCACCAAAGTGATGGGAGTTCTTTGCAACAGGGCAAATTAGTTCCATTGATTGTTTCTTAAACTTGGGAATTAGTGCGTTAATTTCTGCACAGTCCATCTACCCCAAGGCCCCCAACCCATGGCAGGAGGAAAAAAACACGCAAGAACGAGCACCGTCTCCGTCCGAGGATACACTACTCCCACATCTCCTGCCACGAGCTCAGCCGAACCGAAAGCAAAAAAAAAAAAAAAATGAAGTAAATAGTCAGTTTCCTCTGGCCTCCTCAACACAAGCCGTTTTCGAGGAAGCTGACGAACTGGAACAGGCTCATCCTGCCGTCCCTGCCGCCGGCCGCGGCGATCATGGCGCGGCACGACGCGGCGTCCTCGCGCACGCCGAGCCTCGCCAGGGCGCCCTGCAGGTCGGCCGCGCCGATGAACCCGTCGCTGTCTCCGTCGAACACCGCGAAGGCGCTCCGCACCTCCGCGAAGCTCGGCTCCTCGGCGTCGAACATCCGGGACACCTCGTCGCGGCCCATGGCAGCCGCGAGGCCCTCGCCGCGCCCGGCCGCCGCGAGGCCGATCGCGCCCATGATCGCCTCCACCTCCTCCTTGCTCACCGCGGCGTACTCTGCCGCCTCCTCTTCCTCTGTGCCGTCGCTACCTGCTGGGCACGGCACGACGCATGAGTCGCCGCCGCCGATGGATGGCGACGCGTACGCGTACTTGGCGGCCGCCGACGGGACGAGCGCCCTGGCGAGCGCGTGAAGCAGCGAGGAGTGGCTCCGGACGAAGGCCGAGGCCGCGGCGCTGAGGAAGGGGACCAGGAACTGGATGAGCAGGAGCGGCTCCCGGAACGAGAGCATCCGGCGCAGGAGCGGCCGCACCGCGTTCCTCTCCGCCATGGATCGAGCTAGCTTACTCTGTCTGTTGCGATGATCAACGATCGACACCGAATGCTGATGGGATGGTGTGCGCTTGGGTTCAGGTTGGGGAGATGGTGGGGGATGGAGGCGAGCTTTATATGACGGGCGGGGAAGGGCAAGGGCTAGGAATATTGCGAGGTGTGACAGCTTTGGCCGGGGGGGAGGAAGGTCACTTGCATGGTGGCGTTGGCGTCGGCTTGGCTCGGCGCAGAGGCAGAGGAAGGTGCCCGTCTCCTTCCGCGAAGTACTTGGGTCTGCGAGAGATAGCTCAGCAGCTGACCACTTGGGCTGCAAAATGCCCACAAGAAATTTTTAAAAAGCTTGTGGAATAAGTGTGTGTGGTGTGGGCGCGAGAAAATGTGAGGAAACTTGGTATGGCTAGGGGTGGGTGTGTTGGGTGCGGGTTCAATTCGTGTGGATGGATGGATAGGTTGACATTGACACTGCTCGCTCGCTCGCTCTCCCGGATGGGGAAGCTTCCACGAAAGTGGCGTGTGTTCAGCTTAGCCGGCAGTGTTTGTACACTACAAATCTGAGTCCATGTATTCGTTTCTGGATGTTGCTGTTGTGAGGGGCTTGTCATGCTGCGATTCCGACGACGTGCCTGGCATGAAGTTGGTGAGATATTCGGATAGTCGTGCCGGGCGTGGAGCTTCCTATGAGCGTGAAAATGCATGTAAGTTTCCCATCTCAGGCAAATAGTTGGGAAATGTGAAAACGTTTTGGACGTACGGATCAGACCAGCCGTGCTTTGTGGAAAAGGAAGAACATACAATGCTCGTGCTGGATTGTTTGATTTGTGAGTGGGGTTCAGTCGATTTACAGTTGACTGTCCAGGTCTTGAGTTCATACCGAAACAATTCAAATCAATGAAAGCTGTAGCAAGTATGGTACTCCATTCAATTCAAAATACATGTTGTTTGGTACATCGTTATAATCTATGGGAGACACTTAAATATTTCAAATAAGTATATCTGAAAGTACGTTTTTTTTTGCTGAAACCTAGTAACAAAATCCATCTTTACATTTTCGTCGCGCAAGTCTTTACATTTTCGTCGCGCAAGTCTTTATCTTATCATTATTGATTCAAGTCATGTTTGAAGCCTTCACGTTAATCTCAAAGAAGCATGCTAGAAAGTAGATAAATTATAGAAGTCCTGACAAAGAAACATATACATTTGGCTATCAATTTACTAGACTCTAATAATCATAGTCATTGCATTTATTATACTTTCTAAAAAAAATTAACCACCTTCACTACTATTATGAAAATAGTATAAGGTAACTCTAAACATATATGAGGTAAAAAAAAATGTATATTGACCCCATGTACTTTAGTTTATTGCATGGCAAGACTTTACAATTGACCTATTAGTTGTCTGTGATGACAAAGGTTGAATAGTGACTCCAATATGTTTAATAAACAATGTCATCATTACTTGGTTTGTAGAATAAAAAGATGAGCAGGCTATATATTATCAATGCAGATCCTACATAAACATGTAACATGTAAATAGGCTACTATAAAGTATAAAAGAGGTAAAATGGCTAACATGCATGCAAGTTAAGGATCCAAACAAAACATAGTGGGGGCACATGCCCCATTCAGGTTATAGATCTTAGTTGATTTGGGCACCAACTTCTGAATTTGCCTATTTTGTATAAAATTACATCAATATATGATTGTAGATTTTAGTAGATTAAGTTTTATTTCAGTAAGTTAACAATTAAAATATGTTTCAAGTAGCTAACCAAGCTACATGTATCATTATAAAAAGATATACCAAGCTTCACCAATGTATGATTCCAAATAATATATTTTAAATATTCTAAATATAAAAATAGTGACTTGAGATATGTATGATCTGTATAGGCTGTGTATACATGTATGTAAGGAGTAAAGAGAACACTGATTTTTTTTTGTTAAAAACATAGTTCAAACTACGGATCCACATAAACATACATGGAGGCACGATGCATAGCGAAAAAATGCTATGAATGTGGATGAAAAAATTACATAGAGTAATTTATAAGTAAAGTCGGTCACATGCAGATAAAGATTAATATGTATCTATATGAGTATTGTACTATAATATTTAACAAATAAGGGATGTGTGGAGAGCGCGTGCACTCAAGTTATGCAATTTTGATCATTAGCCAATCCTATTTTCTCACTAATTTTTTAATACTTATGTATCTCAAAATTACTGGTCTATGCAAGAGCACCCATTGATAGACGATCCTTAATGATAAACATAATTTAAATCAGATGTAGCTAGTAAATTGAATCAATTTACATGAATCCTAAAATGGCGTGTATTTGAATGAGATGTAGTAATTTGTCAAGTACAACTATACAACTTGATATTGTGCGCTATATATATTGAAGCGCCCCTGCCTAAGCAGAGACTAAATGTGATACAAATTATCAGTCCCAGGAGGCTGATACACATTTATTCAACAGATGATACAGAAACTTACAACCCACGGGGAAGCGGGCACCTAATACAAACTAGGATAGCTAAAAGGTAAACTACTGCGGTAAGCCAAAGGATGAACCAGACCGGTTCAACCAAGGGATCAGAGTTCTGCGACAGCGAAGCCATCTTGGGCGGGACCAAACTCCACAGGCAAAGTTGGGTGCGGAAGCGACCACCTATTCAGCGTCCTCAACAAAGTCCGGGTCTTCTTCTGGATTAACAACAACAAGGGTGAGTACAAAGTACTCAACAAGCCCAATCACACCCACGGAGGGGTTAACACAGAATTATGCACAAGGAATATCAAGGATAAGGCTAGGTTTTATTTTTGCCAAAAAGCTAGTTTTAACACATGCACGGGTTTATCAAGGTATATTTTAGCAAAGCAAGCTTTTAGTAACAAGCCAATAAGTGGGGGTTGATCCACAAAGGATCCAAACTTTTAGTGCTACCGGATTTCCCATCCGCCGTAGCTTTTGGCACAAAGCCGAACTCATTCCAAAACCACACACTCCAACCCATCCCAAAACCTTAGTATTGTCAAGTACAACTATACAACTTGATATTGTGCGCTATATATATCGACCAATAATATATAGCTGAGAGATGCAAAATGTTTCTATTGTTATTACTGTGTCACGTGGACGAGAAAAGCTAGTAATTGTAAAACACATATGGGTCACCTGAAATGTTTAGAAGCAGAAGCGGAGCCAGCAGGGGCCCAGGCTCCTGCCCTTCAACATGCTTGAATTTTTAGCCATAGGTAATGAAACGACCCGGACTCATATTTCTATGAATCCGAATCCCTGTACCATTGTGTTAGTCCCAGGATCAACAGCTAACACGTACAGAACTCATTCCAGCGGAATATCACATCCATACTTCGAATAAAAGTATAAAACATTACATTGAAGTCTTACAATAGTGGATAACTCTGGAAGTACGTTTATTACAAGCCCCTTGGGCTAAATGCGACAAAAAGAAATACTAAGCGAAACGGTAGCTAGTCTTCTGTCTTGGCGGTCATCCCCACAGGCTCTTCAGCTTGAGCGTAGCAACAACCTCAATTGTACCATCCAACAGCATGGTTGCCTTACTCACTCTCGTATCCTGCATCACCATAAGTTGTTCCCAAGGAATGGAACAGTTCCACGTCACCATCCGTAATGCAAGCTTTAAGTGGCCTAATTCTAGTATAAGAAATATCAAGGATAGGCTTAAGGTTATTCCTATGCAAGCAGCATCTTCATCCCAAAACCATTCTCACATCACCTACGAGCAATCCTGGCTCACCAGGTACCCGTCACCAATATCTTCCACTCATCACTCTCTAGGCGATGTGAAAGCTCCCACCCTTCACATCTCAACTGCCCGAGGCAGGCCCTACTCTAGAGGGGAGGTAGAAATCCCTAAAACAATGGCGGAAAGGAAGGTGGGAAGGCTGTCCTTAACCGTGGACTCGGCTTTACGTAAAGATTATACTCTGCAGAGTTTGTACCCCTGGACCCACTCGGGCTGCAAGTCGGTCATGACCCGACTGAGACACAACCCACAGCACAGACCCTAGCCAGTGAACGGTACCCTCCTGCTTTTCCCGGCCTAGGATACACTGAGGACGCAACTCGGTGCCCGAGAACTGTGATGGCCTCCCCCGCGGTGGCCAGATCCCGGGGTATGAGCCTCTTTCGGGGGACAAAGGTCTCCGCCTTTTCCCCCACACACTTCCGCTAACTCCTACAGTCCGGGTACCGCACTAAACTAGGCTGGCTGGAACACCCCCCAGTAGATGTAAGTGGTGGGCACGGGTTTCCTTCCTCCAGTTGCCAATCCAACTCGGTTTTTGGTGCCGGGGTGAGCGTCACAGTCAAATAGCGTATCCACCTCCAGTGGTCCACATCGCGCACCCATTACCGGTATTGCCGCCATACTCCTCAAGTAACACAAAGAACATGTACCCGCCACAGGTACCACACAGGATGTGCCCAAGCACACACCCCAAGCCCTCGATACGAAGATCGAGTTAATCTGCTCACCCCCGCAAAGTTCCCAAAACCCCTTACTCCTTTCCCGGGTTTTTTGCCCCACACACGCCAAGAATCCTATCACAACCATCCCATAACACATGCAAGCATCGCATCAAAGTAAAGCAGGTTCATCAAGGAATACGGTAATTAAACAAGGCTATGCATAGGACAGGATCATCATCATGCGATAAAGTAAAGCGCTAGCATACTAGTTGCAATGCCTAAATAGGATTCAAAGACGGATGGGCGTCAACCTTGCGTTAAGTAGTGGTATTCTTCAGCTTGTTTCTCGGTGAAGTGGTAGAAGCCGTCTCTTCCTGGATCCTCCTCAGCTGATCCTAATCACGAGAAATAAAATACATCGGACCTATAATCAAATAAACTCCAAAGAAGAAGCAAGAAGAGCCAAAAGCACTCAACTCCTGTTCTAACGCGTAGAGCATGATTTTAGGAATTTATAGAAACTGGTTTCATAATTTTCTGAGCTAGGATGAATTTATTATGAATTTTCTTAGCTAAAACCTATTTCTGAAATTTAAACTAAATTCCGAAAATGCAAATAAACACAGGGTCGACACGTGGCAGCACCAGAAGGCGCCACGTGGCATGCTGACGTCAGCATGACGTCATCAGTGGGGTCGGCCACTGCTGACGTCATGATGACGTCAGCGTTGACCGGTCAACGGTCAACGGTCAGCGGGGTCCACAAGTCAGCGGGTCGGAGGGTATGACAGGTGGGGGGTCCACAGGTCGGTGAGGCAGGGTGTATGACAAGTGGGGCCACGGTGTCAGCTGCGGAAAAAAAGGAAAAAGGGGGAGAGTGGGTTGGTCTTGGGCCGGTTTCGCTTGTAGGCCTGGTTTTCCGGAGGGGCCTTTCCGGACTTAAAAGGGATCCGGCCCATTGGCCATTTTGCCAGCGCGGGGAACTGGTGGAGATGGGCTGTCGCGGCGGGCCCACAGGTCAGCGATACAAAGGAAGGGGCGGGATCCGGTGCGGCTTGTGCGGCTAGCTGCGCGTGTGGGCGACGGTGTGGCTCCTCCGCGGCGAACTCCAGAGCGCAGACGCGTCGCGGTGGCGTCCTGGGCGCGGTCGTGCAGCATGACGGTGGTGGAGAATTCAGGCGGCGGAGCTCCTCGGGCGTGGCTCTGGCCTCCTGCCCGTGGTGTGCAACGCGGTCGACCAAACGGGGAGGAATCAAGGGCGGGCGAGCTCGGTGCGGCATCGTGGCAAAGGCGCCACGGCGGCGAACGGCGGTCCTCGGTGGTGAGCAAACAGAGAGTGAGAAGAAGGAGCTCGGCCAGGCTTCCTGCAGATGAGTGGGTGCGGCTCGAAGGCCGAACAGATCACGGAGCAGAGCTGTGCGGTGATCAAGGAGTGGCGCGAACAGAGCATCCATGGCGAGCACGGTGGGTTGAGATGGTCGGAGTGGGGCTGTGCTTACCGTGGGGCGGCGAAGTAGCGCGTGGCCGTGTTCGGGAAAGACTCGACGCAGGCTCGCGGTTCGTCTCGCGGTGCTCCTTGGCGCGCCCCTCTCGTCGGTCTTCACGTTCTCCTTGACGCGGCGGCGAGCGGCTCCGCGGACGGCGACAGCTTCTCACAGACGGTCTCCTCTTCAGCGACTTCACCTCGACGGGTTCCTCCTCCTACTCCTCTACTCCCTTGCGTGATGGGGAAAACTGCTCAGGGCTTCGCCCCTTGGCGATTATGAGGGTCCGAGAGGGAGGGGGCGGATTAAATAGAAGGGGGAGACTTGGGGGAGGAGTTGATGCCGTGGGCGAGGAGCCTCCTTGGCGGCCAAGGGAGAAGCGGGGGCAGGCGCACATGGGCGGGCCCCGGGCGGTTGCGGCTTGGCGCGAATCGCGGAGGGAGATGCTGACGCGGGCGCGTTGCGGACGGCGTCGCGGCGCGCGTGAGGCAGAGGCATGAGGAGGAAGAAGGTGTTGTGCGGCTCGGGCCCACGCGTCGGCGACTGAAGAAGGAGAAGAGAGGGATGGCGCTGGTGGGCCGGGTGCTGGGCTGGCCTACTGGGCCGGATGCCGGGCCGAGGGGGAAAAAGATAGGGAGAGGAGAAGATGGGCCGGCTGGTTGGGTTTGGGGATTTAGGCCCGGGAGAGTTTGTTTAGTTAGAGTTAGTATTTGAATTTGTATTTGAACGGTTTAAACTCAAATACAAATTCCACTCAAGCACACACATAAACCGAAAGAAACCAAATCACTCTAACAATTAACTTCCTAATGCAATGCACATGAATATTTATTAGGAAATTTTTAGAGAGAGAAGTATTATTCTTGGAGTTAACACACATGTTGCACAAAAATTTTAAAATTCACCAAAATTTGAACTAGGGATGTTACAGTCTTCCCCCCTCACAGGAATCTCGTCCTCGAGATTAAGGCTTACCTAGGATTCGAAGAGATGCGGGTACTTCTCACGCAGGTCAGCTTCCTTCTCCCATGTGGCTTCTCTTTCTGTGTGATTGCTCCATTGAACCTTGCAATATGGAATTGAGGTCCTTCTGGTTTCCTTGACTGCGGTATCTAGGATCTTTGTCGGGTACTCCATGTATTCTAGCGTATCCTGGAGATCCATTGCTTCCATTGGCACTTGTTCTTCAGGAACCCGTAAGCACTTCTTCAATTGCGAAACGTGAAACACGGGGTGTACTCCCGCAAGATCCGGGGGTAGCTTCAACTCATAAGCTAGGTTTCCAACCTTCTTGATAATCTCATAGGGGCCCACATACCTTGGTGCTAGCTTTCCTTTTACGTGAAACCTCTTGGTGCCTCGTAGGGGTGATACCTTGAGATAGACAAAATCTCCAACTTCAAAGCTTAAGTCTCTCCTTCTCTTATCTGCATAACTCTTCTGACGGCTTTGAGCAGCCTTAAGATTCTCTTTGACTTTCTCTACATGTTCTTCCGCTTCTTTGATGTCGTCTGGTCCAAAGAAAGTTCTTTCTCCTACTTCTGACCATAACAGTGGCGTGCGGCATTTGCGACCATAGAGTGCCTCAAATGGTGACATTTTCAAACTTGCTTGGTAGCTGTTGTTGTATGAGAACTCAGCATAAGACAAACTCTTCTCCCAATCTTTCTTGTAATTTAGCACACATGCCCTAAGCAGATCCTCCAAAATCCGATTAACTCTTTCTGTCTGTCCATCAGTTTGTGGATGAAAGGCGGAGCTGTACTCTAAGCTTGTCCCCATGGTCTCATGTAAGTGCTTCCAAAACTTGGCTGTGAATTGGGAGCCTCTGTCAGATACAATGCTTCGGGGTGCCCCATGTAGTCTGACAATGTGATCTATATACAACTCAGAGAGCCTCTTTGTATCGAATTTTGCCTTTACTGGAATAAAGTGTGCGACCTTTGTCAGACGATCCACTATGACCCAAATCGAGTCATTGCCTTTCTGTGTTACGGGCAATCCCACTATAAAGTCCATACTGATATCATCCCATTTCCAAACTGGTATATCAAGCGGTTTCAGTAGTCCTGCAGGTCTTTGGTGTTCGGCCTTGATCCTTTGGCAAGTATCACAGTTGGCTACGTATCCAGCAATATCAACTTTCATGTCCTTCCACCAAAATCGTTGTTTCAAGTCTTGATACATCTTGGTACATCCTGGATGTATAGAATACCTGGAATCATGAGCTTCTCGAAGAATAACCTGTCGTAACCCTTCCTTCTCGGGTACACAAATTCTGTCTTTCTTCCATACTGTCCCCTTATCATCAATTCTGAAGGTCGGGAGATGCCCATCCTGAATCAACTCTATTATTCCCTTTATTTCTTCACTATCCTTTTGAGCTTCACGAATCCGGTCTTCCAGATCATACTGCACTCTCATTTCATTCAGTTGGCTGGTGGTGACAATTTCCAGACTCAACTTTTCCATTTCCTTGTACAGTTCTGGCTGACTTTCTTTCACCATGAGATTGTTGCAATAATTCTTTCGACTCAATGCATCGGCTACGACATTAGCCTTGCCAGGGTGGTAATGTATCTCCAAGTTGTAGTCCTTGATCAGTTCTAGCCATCTTCATTGCCTCATATTCAGTTCAGACTGAGTGAAGAAGTACTTCAAACTCTTGTGATCAGTGTATATGTCACACTTGTTGCCCATAAGATAATGCCTCCAAATCTTCAATGCATGCACTACGGCTGCCAATTCCAAGTCATGAGTGGAGTAGTTCTCTTCATGCTTTCTAAGCTGTCGGGATGCATATGCCACAACTTTGCCTTCCTGCATAAGCACACATTCAAGGCCTTGCCTTGACGCATCACAATATACCACGAAGTCTTTCCGGTTATCTGGAGTTGTGAGAACTGGGGTAGTGGTGAGACGCTTCTTGAGCTCTTGAAAACTTGCTTCACATTCATCAGACCAAACAAATGGAACGTTGTTCTTCAGCAATTCGGTCATTGGCTTAGCAATTTTGGAGAAGTTCTCAATGAATCGGCGATAATACCCTGCAAGTCCAAGAAAACTTCGGATTTCTGAGACATTCTTTGGCTGTTTCCACTTGGATACTGCTGTGATCTTTTCTGGATCCACTGCCACTCCTTCCGGGGTCAACACATGTCCAAGAAAAGCAACTTCTTCTAACCAGAACTCGCACTTACTGAACTTGCCATAGAGTTGATGTTGTCTGAGCCTTTCCAACACTATTCTCAAGTGCTCGGCATGTTCTTCCGCGGTCTCAGAGTAGACTAGGATGTCGTCAATGAATACAACAACAAACTTATCTAACTCTTCCATAAACACCTTATTCATCATGTTCATAAAGTATGCAGGTGCATTAGTGAGTCCAAATGAGACTACCACAAATTCATACTGCCCATACCTGGTCACGAAAGCTGTCTTCGGAATATCTGACTCTCGTATCTTCATCTGGTGATATCCCGATCGCAAATCAATCTTGCTAAAGTATCTTGCCTTCTTGAGTCTGTCCAGTAAATCATCTATTCTGGGGAGTGGGTACTTGTTCTTGATGGTTACTGCGTTAAGAGAGCGGTAATCAATGCACATTCTCAGTGTATCGTCTTTCTTCTTCACAAAGAGTACTGGGGATGCCCATGGTGAAGCACTTGGTCTGATAACTCCTTTGTCCAGCATCTCCTTTAACTGTTTCTTCAGTTCATCTAGCTCATCAGGTGACATTCTATATGGCCTTTTAGCAATTGGTGCGGTTCCTGGCATTAGATCTATGATGAATTCAACCTCTCTATCTGGGGGTAGACCTGGCAGTTCTTCTGGAAACACATCTGGAAATTCTCGGACAACTGGTACATCTTCCACTGTCTTGTCCTTCATGGAATACACTTGAGATACTATACTTGACTTCAGAGGTTCTACGGTCACGATCTGTCCACTTGGGTGCTCTAGTGTCACTGTTCTTGGTGAGCATGATATACTGCCTTTGTGCTTGGTCATCCAATCCATTCCAAGGATTATGTCAATGCCACGTGACTTTATCACAGTCAATTCTGCTAGGAACTCATGCCCTCCTAATATCAACTTTACTTCCTTGCACATATATTCACATCTGAGCTCTCCCAGCGGGGAGGATATAGTAACAGGGTATGGACGAGGTTCCGGTGTGAGAGAGTTTAGTATAACAAACTTAGAAGATATGAAAGATCCAGTTGCTCCAGTGTCAAACAAGATCAAAGCTTTAGTATCATTCACGGGATACTCACCCATCATCACATCAGGTGCATCCTGAGCTTCCTCCATTGTCATATGGTTCAGCCTTCCTTGTGCATTGCTCTGAAGAACCTTGCCCTGCGGTCCTCTATCTCTGGTTGAACCTTGGTTGTTCCTTTTCTCCGGACAGTCAGTAGCTTTGTGTCCTGGTTTGCCACAAGCAAAGCAAGTGGAGGATGAGAAGTTGCCAGCATTCCCAAAGCTGCGGTTCCCGTTGTTCTGAAAGCTGTTGTTTCCACCTTCAAAGCTGCTTGTCATCTGTTTCCGGCCTAGTCGAAACTGGTTCCTCTGTTGAAAGCCACCTCTTGGTGGGAGAGAGCCTCCTGGGCGGGGTTGGAAACTTGTTCCCTGCTGGTAATGGTGTCTGTCCCGAGATGGGTGATCAAACTTTCTCTTCCTTTCCTCATGCGATCTTCATGGCCAAGCCTTTCCTTTTCGACTTCCATGGCACGGTTCACCAAGTGACGATATGACTTCTTGGTAGCTGACACGAGTTGCCTGATTCCATAGTGCAATCCTCGGTGAAACCAGAACATCTTTGATTCCTCGGTGCGCACTTCATCTTTGACATACCTCAGCATCTTCGTGAAGTGTCTTTCATACTCTTCCACCCTCATGGTTCCTTGCGTCATCGTGCGGAATTCATGAGCCTTCCTCACCATCAGCTCGCGAGGTACATGATGCTCGCGGAAAGCTGTAGTGAATTCTTCCCATGTAACGGTATCTGGCGCTTGATGAGTCTCACAGTAGCTGTCCCACCATGCCTTAGCTGAGCCTTCCAATTGATGTGCTGCCATAGCCACGCGTTCTTCTTCTGAGCAGTCGATCAAGTCAAGCTTGCTCTCAATGGTCCTCAGCCAATCCAGTGCATCAATCGGATCATTGGAGAAGTCGAAGGTGGGTGCCTTCAGCCTGATGAACCTCTCAATCTTCCTGGATAGATCTTCTCCTTGGGGGTCTTGTTGCTGATCATTCATAGGCTGATTTCCAATGTTCTCCACGGCTTCTGCCATACGTTGTAGGAGCTGTGTCTGGGTAGCCATCATTTCAGTGAGATCATGATCTGGCGGTGGTGGTAAGTCATTCTGAGGAAGTATTGGTGCATCTTCCTGAGGTTGTGGCTCAACTCGGCGGTTTGTCATGGTTCTGTATGTAACATACACGGGGTTACTAGGATTAGGATAACTCAATCTTCCTTACAAGTGGAGTAAGTACAAACAAGGTATTTATATAGGAAATGTACACTCAAGATGAACAACCATGAAAAAGCAATTAACACCAAAAAGAAGCATCACTCAATCATTTCATTACATGGTATTACTCCTAATGCCATTAGGATAAGGTAAACTTCGTGACACCTAACGTGGCATGGTCTGAGTGAGTGGGGTTGAGATGCTCTAGTAGGTGGCCATCTTGTTCGGTTTACGAGAAGGGTTCAGCGAAGGTGAGGTGAAGATTTTGCAATAGGAGAGATGTTTTTCGAATAAATCAAGGTAGTATAGCAATAGAATCGTTTAGAATCCAATAAACTAGTCGTCCAATCCTGAGGTTGCGTACTACGGTCAAGCATGGCTTTGATACCAACTGAAACGACCCGGACTCATATTTCTATGAATCCGAATCCCTGTACCATTGTGTTAGTCCCAGGATCAACAGCTAACACGTACAGAACTCATTCCAGCGGAATATCACATCCATACTTCGAATAAAAGTATAAAACATTACATTGAAGTCTTACAATAGTGGATAACTCTGGAAGTACGTTTATTACAAGCCCCTTGGGCTAAATGCGACAAAAAGAAATACTAAGCGAAACGGTAGCTAGTCTTCTGTCTTGGCGGTCATCCCCACAGGCTCTTCAGCTTGAGCGTAGCAACAACCTCAATTGTACCATCCAACAGCATGGTTGCCTTACTCACTCTCGTATCCTGCATCACCATAAGTTGTTCCCAAGGAATGGAACAGTTCCACGTCACCATCCGTAATGCAAGCTTTAAGTGGCCTAATTCTAGTATAAGAAATATCAAGGATAGGCTTAAGGTTATTCCTATGCAAGCAGCATCTTCATCCCAAAACCAATCTCACATCACCTACGAGCAATCCTGGCTCACCAGGTACCCGTCACCAATATCTTCCTCTCATCACTCTCTAGGCGATGTGAAAGCTCCCACCCTTCACATCTCAACTGCCCGAGGCAGGCCCTACTCTAGAGGGGAGGTAGAAATCCCTAAAACAATGGCGGAAAGGAAGGTGGGAAGGCTGTCCTTAACCGTGGACTCGGCTTTACGTAAAGATTATACTCTGCAGAGTTTGTACCCCTGGACCCACTCGGGCTGCAAGTCGGTCATGACCCGACTGAGACACAACCCACAGCACAGACCCTAGCCAGTGAACGGTACCCTCCTGCTTTTCCCGGCCTAGGATACACTGAGGACGCAACTCGGTGCCCGAGAACTGTGATGGCCTCCCCCGCGGTGGCCAGATCCCGGGGTATGAGCCTCTTTCGGGGGACAAAGGTCTCCGCCTTTTCCCCCACACACTTCCGCTAACTCCTACAGTCCGGGTACCGCACTAAACTAGGCTGGCTGGAACACCCCCCAGTAGATGTAAGTGGTGGGCACGGGTTTCCTTCCTCCAGTTGCCAATCCAACTCGGTTTTTGGTGCCGGGGTGAGCGTCACAGTCAAATAGCGTATCCACCTCCAGTGGTCCACATCGCGCACCCATTACCGGTATTGCCGCCATACTCCTCAAGTAACACAAAGAACATGTACCCGCCACAGGTACCACACAGGATGTGCCCAAGCACACACCCCAAGCCCTCGATACGAAGATCGAGTTAATCTGCTCACCCCCGCAAAGTTCCCAAAACCCCTTACTCCTTTCCCGGGTTTTTGCCCCACACACGCCAAGAATCCTATCACAACCATCCCATAACACATGCAAGCATCGCATCAAAGTAAAGCAGGTTTATCAAGGAATACGGTAATTAAACAAGGCTATGCAATAGGACAGGATCATCATCATGCGATAAAGTAAAGCGCTAGCATACTAGTTGCAATGCCTAAATAGGATTCAAAGACGGATGGACGTCAACCTTGCGTTAAGTAGTGGTATTCTTCAGCTTGTTTCTCGGTGAAGTGGTAGAAGCCGTCTCTTCCTGGATCCTCCTCAGCTGATCCTAATCACGAGAAATAAAATACATCGGACCTATAATCAAATAAACTCCAAAGAAGAAGCAAGAAGAGCCAAAAGCACTCAACTCCTGTTCTAACGCGTAGAGCATGATTTTAGGAATTTATAGAAACTGGTTTCATAATTTTCTGAGCTAGGATGAATTTATTATGAATTTTCTTAGCTAAAACCTATTTCTGAAATTTAAACTAAATTCCGAAAATGCAAATAAACACAGGGCCGACACGTGGCATGCTGACGTCAGCATGACGTCATCAGTGGGGTCGGCCACTGCTGACGTCATGATGACGTCAGCGTTGACCGGTCAACGGTCAACGGTCAGCGGGGTCCACAAGTCAGCGGGTCGGAGGGTATGACAGGTGGGGGGTCCACAGGTCGGTGAGGCAGGGTGTATGACAAGTGGGGCCACGGTGTCAGCTGCGGAAAAAAAGGAAAAGGGGGAGAGTGGGTTGGTCTTGGGCCGGTTTCGCTTGTAGGCCTGGTTTTCCGGAGGGGCCTTTCCGGACTTAAAAGGGATCCGGCCCATTGGCCATTTTGCCAGCGCGGGGAACTGGTGGAGATGGGCTGTCGCGGCGGGCCCACAGGTCAGCGATACAAAGGAAGGGGCGGGATCCGGTGCGGCTTGTGCGGCTAGCTGCGCGTGTGGGCGACGGTGTGGCTCCTCCGCGGCGAACTCCAGAGCGCAGACGCGTCGCGGTGGCGTCCTGGGCGCGGTCGTGCAGCATGACGGTGGTGGAGAATTCAGGCGGCGGAGCTCCTCGGGCGTGGCTCTGGCCTCCTGCCCGTGGTGTGCAACGCGGTCGACCAAACGGGGAGGAATCAAGGGCGGGCGAGCTCGGTGCGGCATCGTGGCAAAGGCGCCACGGCGGCGAACGGCGGTCCTCGGTGGTGAGCAAACAGAGAGCGAGAAGAAGGAGCTCGGCCAGGCTTCCTGCAGATGAGTGGGTGCGGCTCGAAGGCCGAACAGATCACGGAGCAGAGCTGTGCGGTGATCAAGGAGTGGCGCGAACAGAGCATCCATGGCGAGCACGGTGGGTTGAGATGGTCGGAGTGGGGCTGTGCTTACCGTGGGGCGGCGAAGTAGCGCGTGGCCGTGTTCGGGAAAGACTCGACGCAGGCTCGCGGTTCGTCTCGCGGTGCTCCTTGGCGCGCCCCTCTCGTCGGTCTTCACGTTCTCCTTGACGCGGCGGCGAGCGGCTCCGCGGACGGCGACAGCTTCTCACAGACGGTCTCCTCTTCAGCGACTTCACCTCGACGGGTTCCTCCTCCTACTCCTCTACTCCCTTGCGTGATGGGGAAAACTGCTCAGGGCTTCGCCCCTTGGCGATTATGAGGGTCCGAGAGGGAGGGGGCGGATTAAATAGAAGGGGGAGACTTGGGGGAGGAGTTGATGCCGTGGGCGAGGAGCCTCCTTGGCGGCCAAGGGAGGAGCGGGGGCAGGCGCACATGGGCGGGCCCAGGCGGTTGCGGCTTGGCGCGAATCGCGGAGGGAGATGCTGGCGCGGGCGCGTTGCGGACGGCGTCGCGGCGCGCGTGAGGCAGAGGCATGAGGAGGAAGAAGGTGTTGTGCGGCTCGGGCCCACGCGTCGGCGACTGAAGAAGGAGAAGAGAGGAGATGGCGCTGGTGGGCCGGGTGCTGGGCTGGCCTACTGGGCCGGATGCCGGGCCGAGGGGGAAAAAGATAGGGAGAGGAGAAGATGGGCCGGCTGGTTGGGTTTGGGGATTTAGGCCCGGGAGAGTTTGTTTAGTTAGAGTTAGTATTTGAATTTGTATTTGAACGGTTTAAACTCAAATACAAATTCCACTCAAGCACACACATAAACCGAAAGAAACCAAATCACTCTAACAATTAACTTCCTAATGCAATGCACATGAATATTTATTAGGAAATTTTTAGAGAGAGAAGTATTATTCTTGGAGTTAACACACATGTTGCACAAAAATTTTAAAATTCACCAAAATTTGAACTAGGGATGTTACAGGTAAAGAAGGGGAAAAAGAAAAAGAGAAGAAAGAAGAAGAGAAGATAAAAGGAAGATGAGCCCCCCTCACCCCATGTTCTAGATTCACCACTATTAAGAAGCAGGATTTTGTAATTGTAAAATAATTTGTAACATGGGGTAAGCAATTTTGATTATTAGTTATGGACCTCATTTTTTTAGTTTCTAAATTATTATTAGTCCATACGGCAGCATTGGTTGATATAGGCTGGTATTAATAACCATATTGAATCACAAAGTGGTACTCATTTTGAATGGGAGCAAGTAGTCGGTCCAGTACAGATATACAACTTGCTACTTCTGCGCCACATTGAAATGTTTCTGCTACTGTTACTGTGTCACGTAAACGAAAAAAAGGTACAGCTGCAAAAACATATATGGCGCCCATTTCTGTCGACCACACAATGTGCAGCCCACCTGAATTGTTAAGAAGCAGGTTACTTAGCGTCGCAGGGTTACTTAGTATACAATAGCAGCATAAATACAAGTGATCATTAGCTGTCCATCCCACAGGCACCCGGCAAAGAAAATCCCGTCGAAATTACTACGATCTCAAGTTCTGAACCCATTGTCCCAGCCCGGCACATAAGCCGCCCGGCCAGAGGCGGCCGACGTGCAAGCTACCCTGGCTTTGCACGCATCCGGATCGCACGCACGCTCGTCGATAACCTCTCACACTTGATTGTGATTAATAAAAGTGATTAGCCATATGTTAATTGGCGAACCTGCTCCCCATTGGCATTTCTTTATCGTTGCACGTACGCTGATCCGGATCTGGTGTCGGGCCGAGCCAGGCTTAGCGCTAAGCAAATATCAGCCCAGTGGCCTCGCGCCGCTGGCCTGTACTACCTGTGTCGGGGCGCTGTCCCGGCCTAGCCCGTTCGGCTGGCTGGTGCTTATTCTGGCTGGTGGTTGGTGCTGATTTTCTGTGAAAAAAAAAATACTGTTAGCTGGTTGATGGCGGGTGGCTGGTACTGATTTTATGTGAGACTGAAGTACTGCTGGCAGCCGAATAGGGTCGGTACAAAACACCCCGGCTCGGCTTAATTACGAGCGTGCGCCCGGATCCAACTTGGTTAACGTGAGCGCCAAAAGACGAGCCCATTAGCTAGCTTGCTCGAGTGTACCGTACGTGTGTGCGCGTACGTCATGGACACGATCTGCCCCTGCCACGTGCGTGCTCCGTCTGCTTGCTGCACGGTTTAGCTGGCACCACGCCGGCCGCGGTCACCCCCAGATCTGAGCGAGCTTCTCTTTGACAGCTAAGGTGAGTAACAGAGAGCATCTCCTACGAACAGTGCCTTGCAAGTTGCAGGTTGCGACGAGACTAGGAGAGTAATTTCTTTTTTGAAAGATTACCAGAGTAATTAGAAATGCTACAGGACAGCTGTGTCGGGCGGTACATGATCCGGAACATAATTTTGGCACGTACGCTGTGGTTTGAACTTGCGGTACATTAAAATCCCGTGCCGAAAATTGGACATGTTCGCACGAGTTCGTGTCAGAAGGTGCCGGCCGACTGTAAACTTTGGGAGTTTGAACGGGTACGGACGACGCTGCGTCGTGCCGTCGTGCTAGACTCCGTCGTCAGTCGGAGCACCAGACGCCAGCAGCTGCCGGCCGGCTGATTATTCGTGCACTAGCATCGACTAATAGTATAAGGAATTAACATTAACCATCTGAGAAAATACAGCCGAAATAGCGCACAGGGCCGTGTCAAACTAATATATTGTGGAGTACGCATCGGTTAGCTCGTCTAGTATACCCGAGGGTTTAATTATTTTCTTTAACGCCAAGTCGATCCGGATAAAATGGAAAGAGCCGTGCGGGCTGCTAATTGTAGCCACGTACGCGGACAAGGACGTGATCGATGGCTGAACCTGGTTATATATATATACGCTGGACGTAGACCAGCGAAATGTACTCAGACGCATACTAGAGTGGAAAATGAGTGGAATATCGTGGCCGAATTCCGTTTTGGACCGTGGAGGGAGCTTGACCCGAACTCAATGGTTTAGAGCGACCCCGTTTGTCTCCACTGACCGATGCGGTGCTCGCCTTTTCTACCGTTAGTCCTTTTGGAAGAATCGGACGGGAGGACGGCGGCGTGACTCCGCACTGTAGGAGACTTCCGGGAAACAGAGGTCTATGCGATTCGAGTGATCGAGTGAAGCTGAAGCTTCATCGGCCCTTTTTAGATTCGCGAAATACACTCTCTTTCAACAAAAAACAACGCATTGAACTACGTATCCCCTCTCTACTTTTTCAATTTCCAATGCACGTCCAATATCATTGAATTCAATCCAATTCCATCTATCGGCCGATCATCGCATCGGTGGAAATCACGCAGCGCGCTGCGGCCTCTGCGGGTAGCGACTAGCGGGGAGTAGCGGCGGCGGTCGGGAACATCGGTGGGCTTTTTTTTTTCTTTTCTTTTCTGTGTGAGAGAGGCGTCGGTGGGCTTTGGTGGTGGAGCGCCTCAGCTCATGGGCCGCCTGGCCTGGGACGGCAACAGCATCGCATCGAGTGAATCCTGCGGCGAACAGTAGGCCCACTAGTGAGAATGTAACACGCATGGGCTTGTTTCGTGGGCAGCCCTGAGGGGGATGATGGATGCTAAGCTCATTGTGTGTATTGGGCTTGTTCTGCGGCATCTGTTAGTCTGTTACCTTTTTTATTTTCTTTTCACCGATTTCTCTCTCTTCTCAAATATAATTTTGATTGAATTCGAGCTGCTTTGTTTGTTGCTTGAGGTCAAGCCTGTAGCCTGTAGGTATCGCAGGCGAGGAGAGGATATGCATGTTGTCGTCCAACGTCGACAGCTGGTGGATGCTATCCTCTTTTTCGTACATCAAAACCCACTTTGAAATTCTCAACGGCATTAATACACCTACGAATTTCTAGGCACAAGCACATCTACAATTTCTAGGCACAAGAAAAAGTGGATGAAATCCTCTTTCGGGTCCGTTTAATTTCCAAAAGGCACCAAAAGTTTTCACACTGACAACCGTGTCCCCTCTCATAAGACACGCTTCTCAGTGTCAAATTTTTTCATCATTTTTCACCAATTCATCGGATTTAAACACCCTTTTTCGTACTAGTACAGTGGTGGTATGCATTTCCAACTGTTTTGAGAGCCTTTGCTGTTGCCGTGCTGCAACAGCACCGATAGGCAGCTTATCACCAGTGAGCGAATAATCGACGCTGATCTCTGCATCCCGTTTACCTCAGTGTCCCCACGGCCACACCTTCACACAGTATTAGTATTAGGCAGGCATTAGAACAAGTATTCCATCAGAAGCGCTAGTATCTCCACAGGCACGCAGTCGGTCAGTCCTAAATCTGAAAATTGAGACTCTTACCTTCTTTCAGAAAACTGCACATTGATTCCACAGAAGGTGTTTACTTGTGTGCAGAGTCCAGTCCACACAACGGCTCAACCACGCAGCTCAATGCTTGTTTTCTCAACCGCTCGTTGAGGTCTCCAAGGGTCAGAAGCAATTACATCAACTTGACTATTTCTTTAAACCAAATTAAACGGCATGATGAACACGGTTGACCTTATCGGCACATCTGCCTTCATCCTAGTGGCCACAGGCCACCAGCCCGTTTTCAGCTATATCCTCGAATCCCATGCAGTCGTGTCACGCATAAAGGCAATGGCAAAAGCTCAAAAACAAAGACATCTGATCTGACCATATATTTCTCCTAAAGTCTCATATTCCCATTCTTTTTTCTGAAAGTCTGATGATGCTTATTACTCCCTCCGTTTTTCTTTATATACGGAGTAGTAGTGTGCAGCTCGTGCCAGTCATTCAACATTTCAAACGACAAAAAATAACATAGAAAACTGTACGAAAAGCATCAGCGGATTGAACAAGTTGGCACTACAGAATTCAGATAATTCAGTGGCATTGGATCCTGAACCAGATGAGAATCTGAATGTGACACAATGCAAAGAAGAATGGTGCCCAGCACGTCAGCGGATGCAGAGATCTTGGGACGCTACCCTTGATTTGGAGCCGTGTCCCGTGCAGCAAGATCGTCGTCTACATCTACGGCTACTGATCTACTGTTAGCAGCTAGGACCGGGACTCTTATCTTTTGCAAGACCAGTGGGCAAAGCCATGTTAGGTAGGCGGCCAATTGCGTCTGTGGTGGGCGTCGGAAAAAGACTTGTTTTTCCCTCCGCGTGTTTTCCTTTCCAGTGCTCCATGATTAGGTGTCGACTGTCCAAACGCAAGAGGGCAGCCACGCCATGGCCTCGCAGGTCGCAGCTATTTAATCCCGCCGCATCGTCAAGCCAGGAGTCAGACGCGCTTCTGAGCTGGAAGGCTTGGCGATGGCGAGGCTGCCGGCCGGCCGGTTACTGGTGATCCTGCTTGCTCTCCATCTCATCGCGGCGTCCGCTCATGCAGCTCGTTTCACAAGTAATTCACCCCCAATTTCATTTTCTTCTTATTCGTCGGTTTTACGATTAGACGTTCTTGTGATCTGAAGTCTGAACTGGGGCTGTGCTATTGTTGATGTGGATGAAGGGGGTTTCAGAGCGAGGATGGTTGATGCTCCGGCGTTAGAGGGCGCTGAGGATGCAGCTGAGGTACTTGCTGGTTGCAGACTTGCAGAGTTGCAGTAGTACAAATAAACTGCTATGAAATTTAGCTGCTTAAATTTGTTGTTCACAGCCTGAATTTTTTCTTAATGAGAGAGTGGAAAATTAGTTGTCTTTGTACAGTCTGTGCTAAACACGGAACCAACCAACGAATGGTTCAGACTTAAAAAGTCTGAAGCTGCGATATGAAGTGTATATATCGAGTTATCTGTAACTTATAGTGTGATTCCAGTTCATCATTTGTGTATTGAATTTTTTGAGTTAAAACTGACGGTTAACAGTCAGGTCAAACAATGATGACATGGCCACACATGAACCGTACTTGAAAGAGTAACTAAATGTTCAGAGCAGACTTGAAACAGTAAAATCATGTTCATAAGTTGTACCAGATATCAGAGAAGCCTGCGCACTGGTTGTACACTGTCTATCTGTGGGTTCAGATGAAATTGGCCATTCCTCTAGAACTAATCTTATGAATCCTAGACATGCACATATCATTCTTTGGTAGTTCTTTCTTTGCAATGGATGTGCAGAGGAAAAAACACTGCCTGCTTGAGTTCAAGCTGTTGCATTCCTTTAGATCTGATCTTACTACTTCTTCACAAAATATTGCAGGATAACTGGAGAAGCAACGCAGTGGTTGAAGAGATGTTTGGAAGAATGGCACTGCAGATAACTGACTACCCTGGTTCAGGCCCGAATGATCGTCACACTCCCAAAGCACCGGGCCCATGATGACAAAGACAATTACCAGCTTTTGCTGACCCGTGACGAAGTGTACAGAGATTAGCAAGCTCATCATCGATCGTTTGTCAGCTAGTGAAATAGTACTAGCAACCTTCAAGTGTAAATTTGTAGCGTGGACTTCTGGATCAGAAAACTTGTAGCATAACAGCGCAGCAGCTCCTGCTTGAATTCTTCCGTAGCAGCATTGCCGTACAAAAAACTTCATAGACGTCGAGGTATTATGCTTTCTTATCTGAGAGCATTGCTTGATGATAATATATGATGCTACTTTTGTAGTTGCAGAGTAAGAACTGTGTTGACGCCTTGACGGTCAAAATTGGCACGCCGCTGCTGTGCAAACTGTATAACCAAAGTAGCGATAAATTCTCTAGACTCTGGACAGACATACACCCTGAATTTTCAGAAGTTCATCAGCATCACCAGAGTACGAAGACTTCAGCTTTCTCGTTGCACCAATAGCAGGCTCCAGCAAGTTGTATTCAAAACGGATTCACTCTCGTTACACTAGCAAGCTTAGCACGCTGGAGTTTACACGTGGCCGCATTGTTAGCTCTGTAGAGGTTACAATATATGCGAGAGTTCATGGGTCATGACCAGATGGTTTACGCGGCCTATTTGCCGTCTTTACTCCTGGCATATGTGACAAGTATACCACAGATATTGTTCATGAGAAAATCTTCTTGCTCGATACCGGAGGGGAGAAATCACCTGTTTCTGGTGATGGCAATATCAAGCTTTCACGGCAAGAAGCTTTGAAGTTCATGTCAAGTCTTCGGAAGGTGATAACAAAGTTGTGGAGAGGAGGAGCATTTCAAGGCTTTGAAGGTTGGTAGAACCGTAGAAGCAGCGGTGTGTTTGACTTTGACTTCTGCAAAATGGAAGTCACTGTTGCTTGGTCGCTCATTTCGGAGCACTGAAGGTTATTCTGTTTGGAAAGCTGAATGTTGGGACGTGATATACTCCTGTGTACATCAGACAGTCAGATTGGGGCTTCGGCTGAACCATGGCGACATGTACAGACTACAGAGACTAGCCAGCTCATCGTTGAACTAGATCCTAGGCTCCTAGCAAAGCAGCAGTGCCCTTCACAAGTGTAAATTTGTACTTTGACACTGCAGTTTCTGTCTGAATTCTTATGTGTAATGTGTGTTTCTGTGATTTGTACTTCAATGAGGGGGACAAGGAATCCAGTGAATTTGTGTAATGTGTGTTTCTATTTGATTTTCATTGAATATACGATGTTAAATTGTGTGTTGTAACAACTGCAGAGTAAGATTTGCATCAACAGGAGGGGTGTGCTAAGCACCCTGATTTTTTCTGACCGTCAGCACCTGAACAGTTTATAAGTTATTACAGTCCAAGTTTTGGCATCTGACAGGCCATTCTTGGCATCATGAAAGCAGCATGCCTATCTAGTATCTTCAGAAGCCAAATTGAAAGAGCTCTTTTATAAGGTTTGAACACCTGTTGATGTATTCAGTATCCGCCCGATGTTCCTTCCAGATTCCCGACTTGGTCCATGATATATCGGCCGTCGGCGTCTGCTTCATGGAACAGAGCAAAGAGCAAAACCGATACAAGAGCAAAGTGAATTCGCATGGATTTTGCAAAACAGCTGCTTTTTCTTTCGAAAAACGAGTAACATTGATCCATGAACTTTTAACCCCAGTTTTACATCGTTTTCGACATAACGAAATATTCACATTTTCCCACATCTCCCCCCTCCCCGTCAGATCTACCAATATTTACAAAACCACCCCTACCTCAAAACCAATCCGTAAACCAATTGAAAGATATTAGAGGGCTAAAATCCTAATCCTAATCCACATCCTCTATCCTAATGTTCCACGGCTCCTCTCTCTCGGGCTCCTGCTGCTGCGCCTGCGCCTCCTCCTGCTGGCCTCCGAGCACCACGTAGCTCACCAGGAACGCGGCCCTCGGCCTGCGCCTCTCCTCGCCGCCCTCCGCCGCCACGTTGTCCTCCTCCTTCGCCGCCGGCAGCTCGTGGCGGCAGGTGGGACAGTTGCCGTGCACGCCCAGCCAGCGCTCCAGGCACTCCCCGTGGAAGCGGTGTCCGCACGGCATCTCCTTGCCGGCGTCCTCCACGCCGTCCAGGCAGATGGCGCAGTCGCCCAGTGGGCCCCCGCCCTCGACCTCCCCGGCCTTCACCTCCTTCAGCGCGGCGATCGCGGCCTTCGACGCCGGCGGCACGCCGCCGCCGACCCCGCCCGAGAACAGGTCCCCCTCGCCGTCCAGGATGAAGTGCTGCACCACCAACACCCCGGGCCCGCCGCCGCTGCCCCGCGGCAGTGCTGCCGAAGCCGGCGGCGCCATCCCCAGCAGCAGCCGCAGGATGCCCGCCGCCGCGCGGTCGCCGTCGTTCGCCGAGGCCATGGGAGGATCGAGCACGAGAGAGAGAGAGAGAGGTGGAACCGTGAAAGAATTGAAAGAATCTGACTACTTTTTTGCTTGATTTTTTTTGGTGTGAATTTTCGGTGCCTTCGATGGGCAGGTATAAATATGATTGGTAGAGCCAGAGTGCCGTGAAGGTTCTGGAACATTCCGGTGCTGGCGCCTCGTGTCTCTGAGCTGTGGGCCCTAAACCAGGCGGGGTCCGTTTAGCGGTTGGACACGCCTCTGCATCCGTGCTGGAGAGCTGTCAAGATAGCTGACCCGTTGGGTTCGGTAAAGAGCATGTGCAGGTGGTTCCGGAACCTTCCAGAGCCAGATATTTTCATCGGCTGTTGGGTCGCTGACTTGTGGGGTCCACGTGGGGGGCCGACGGCGCTCGACAGCTCTACACTCCACCGGAAGGTTGCGGAGAACGGTAGACCAGAGAGGCGGATAGGGGTAGCCCGTAGCCGACCTGCGGGTCCCACAAACTATACTATCCGTTACTGATGGGCTCTTTCTGGGTTCCTGCGCGCAGAAATTTTGGCCCGTTAAGGTGAAAAGGCTGAAATGGAACGAACTTAGTAGGCCCGTTTGTGTGGACCAAACCAACGGCTTGTTCTTGGAGGCCCATGATCAAGAAGCAAATTAAAATTGAGCCAAATATCCTGTTAATTTTATATTTGGAATTCCTTATCAAGCCCAGTGACAGCGGCACCGGGTCAGAGGATTTTTCATCTGGATTTGACATTGACGCGTGGACCAGCTCACGGCCCCGTATAAAATCTCAACCGTTCAAAAGGCGTGGACGCCTCAGATGAATGCTCCGGCCACCTCCCCGCCCCGTCAGCGTCACGGCGGCGGGCGTCGGCCATGTTTAATTAGTTTTTCCTATTCATCACTATTCATCAAATATTAAGATACTAATTAAAAGTATTAAACGTGAATTAATGATAGATTAATTAGGTTTAATAGATTCGTCTCGCGATTTTTCGTCCATCCGTGTAATTAGTTTTATAATTAGATCATATTTAGCTCTCGTAATCTTTGATTTAGTTTTGCTACAGTAAATTTTCTAAACTTATCTTGCTGAATTAAACAGGGCCTACTCCACTTTCACCCCGCACACGCCTGACACCCTGGCCCACCTGAACTCGACGCCTCTCTCCCCCTCATCTCTCTCACCTCTTGCTTTCTCGCGCTCGCCTTCGTGTTGGCTCCCTCGTGAGATCGGGGGAGGGAGGTGGTGGACTGGTGGTTGTTACCCGGTCGGCGGCGAGTCTCGGGGCCTAGGGTTCCCGGGCTCGGATCCGCTGCCTGGCCCATGGGATCCGAAGGCTTTGTGGTCGCGGCGGCCGCGTGCCCAGCCGCCGCCGAGGCCTTCGCCAAGTACTACGGTGAGCTCCCCGCCGCCGAATTCTCTTTATCAGGGGTGTTTCGGTCGATCCGTCGGTGTAGGAGTCCGGTGGGATTCCTTTCGGTAGCCGCTTGCGGGTTTAGGTGGGTTTAGTCTTTAGTGGTTCGCCTTTTGGATTCTTGGGCGGCTTTTTCTTTCTTTCTTCGAATTTTGACGAACCTGTGGTGTTTAAGTTGCGAATTATGCGAAAGGGGTGGTTTCGAGTACTAAAGAAGTGATCTTTTAGATTATTCGTTGGTCAGTTGTCTAACTTATTGACGAAAAGTAGGCCGTTCTTTGTGGTTCTTGCCCTCTTGGGTGTTAAAGGTTTCCAAGAAGTGTTGAAGCACTTCAGCGCGTGCCGTTGGTAGCAAGGCAGACCGCAGATGCTGGAGAAAAGGATTGTGGAAATGATATGCTGTTCTTACCACAATTTACACTTGGAGGCTATATGTTTGATAATTCCTGTGCATTTTGATCATATCGTCCTTTGGTACCTAGGGCATGCAAACTTTGCTCTGGAATTAGAGCTAAGATTCATCCATAGTGCATTTTTTCCCCCAGAACTATGGCAAAAGTTTCATGTGCTGTGAATTGTTCTTGTGTTCCAATTGCTAGTTAGATTGTGTTCATTGGGCACTATATCAACTGATTGGTTCTTTTGGCCTTTGTTTCACTAGATATTGTGTCAGGAGGTACAAATGCGAAGGCAAGACAAGGATTGGTTGAGCTTTCACAAGCTATAGATGGGATTGAAGGAATGAGGTTAGTTGCCTTGCCTACACTTTTGTAGGCCATGTCCTTTAAATTAAAGCTGATGTGGTGATTTCCCATCTTCTGTTCCACATTGAAATGGAATTTATAAGAGTATGCATGTTTTTCCCCCCTCTTGCCTGAGAACTAAAGATTTCTATCGCCCCTTGTGACTTTCTATTTGGAATCTGGTAGAGGTGTAATTTGACTAAGATTAAAATGTGAACTGAACATTATATTTAGTTGTTTGTACTTGTCTCTTTGTTGCTGTAAATATATAATATTTTGGAGTTTATTTTCCTGTGCATTACTAGCATGTTGACGTTTTACTTCTTTTACTTGAGAAGTAAAAAACATGGTGGTGGCTAAACATCAAATATCACAAATATAATGGCGCTTTCCATTGCTTGTGGCTCATAAATCCTGGCCAAGACAAACATGCACATCCTTAACCAGCCCAGGTCGCATAAACCTGCATAACCTCACATGCAAAATAATGTATGGTTCTTTTTTGTATCATATTCGGTTCTAATTTACTTGTTCATGCTACATTTAATCTTCATGTGATTAAACACCTAATTCATGCAGGGATGGAATATTTGCTGACATTCCAAAGCTCATGCCATTTATTGATTTGGTAAGCAATGCTTTCCAAGATGCTTCAGAATTTTTGTAATCTTCACTACCTTATGTTAATTGAGAGCCTTGTCTTTTAGGAGGATATGGGCCTATTCAGTTACTTCTACGATTTTGTCTTCTTCATCTGTCGTGAAAAGGGGCAAAAGAGTATCAGTAAGATCCTTTATTCCCAAGGGTATCTGTGGACACTACTGGTATACTTATACCCATAGAACACTAATCCGGAATGGCCCCTTTCATGAGTACAGCCATTCAGAGAGCTGTAGCAGCATGGAAGATTGTTCTAAATGGAAGGTTCCGGTTGCTTGATCGATGGTGCAACTTTGTTGAGGTATAGAAATTTTCTGCTCTCATGATACAAAATCTTCATAGTTCACCTCAAAATCAAATATATGTTGTTCTGATTTTTTAATGATTGTTAAGTATTAATATGCAACATCATTATCCAGTTATCCTAGAGGGTAGTAAAAGCAAGGTTGAAATAGATATACTACAGTTTCCATTGTACCAACAAGTTCTTTACTAAAACTATCACATATGCATGAACATAACTACTCCACTCTAGTCCAGTGAACTTTGCTAGTCTACTGCAGTTGAATAGTGACTTGTCTCTGATGTAAATTTGTATGGTCTGATACATGATGAGATATGTTAGAATATTAACGCACATGGTAAGGGTAGGTATAAGATACCTTGTTTCCAGTTGACAGCTCTATGCTAGCTAATAATTATTTTCTTGTACAACCTAAACTTGTGTGGCAAGAATGCATGGTACATAGTTAGCATTTGTTACACAATGTGTAGTTCTTTTCGTCAGCATTTGGCATCTTGCATAGTACTGTTGTACAGTTTTGCAACAGTTCAAACCTTGAATCTCAGTAAACCATTTTTCTTGAGACCAATAAACTATCAGTCTGGTATCTCCCAGTTCCCATGATTTTTTGATATACACTTTACTTTATCCATTTTCTTTTGGAGTTCTTGAATATTTCTTATTGCCTCTTCAGTAAGGCAAACTACTTTTATCTGTCACACCCCTTTCTATGATAAACAGCCACGCTAGACTTTGTTGCATTTTTCTCAGCTAAAACTATAGTGTTTCTTTCTCAGAAGTACCAACGCCACAACATATCTGAGGATACCTGGCAGCAGCTGCTAGCTTTCAGCAGGTGTGTAAATGAAGATCTGGAAGGTTATGACCCACGAGGTGCAAATTCTTTTTATACATTAGTTCTTTGATTTCCAATTCTATGTCTGCAGCTACCTTCATAGAATAACTCCATGATAATCAAGATAATTCCGTAGTTCCTGTTGCCTGTGTCTATTTTCAGGTGCTTGGCCTGTTCTGATTGATGATTTTGTGGAGCAAATGCACAGGTTTGTTGCCATAATATGCTTGTGTTCTCTCGCAGTTCAGTTTTTTTTAACCCTGCCTATTGTGTGACATAAGGCATAATCATTGTTGTAGTATCCAAGTTTGTAATACTTAAATCGATAACGGAAGTATATATAGTCTCCAACAGTTGAGATGTATAAGTACCTTAGTGAATTTTGGTTTCCACTGATTGTCTTTGTGCTGTCAATATGCTCTCGTGTTGTATACTTAAATTGTACAAGGTCCTAGCCAGTAAGTTCTTTTCCCCCCTTTTTGGGTAGGGCCCAAGAGCTTTGATATAATCTGGCATTCTTTGGGGTTTGTGTTGACATGTAAACATTATACCGGATGTCTGGCGTTTAGGATAGATGCAACTATGATAAGTTCCTAGCTTTTTGTTCACGTACTTTATACGACCAGTTCATATTGGTGTTTATTCAGAAGCCATAGTGACAATCTACGCTGAACTGCAAGTTAAAGAAAAAGAAAAATATATAGAAACCAGATTGGCTGTTTAGGAAGTATAATAGGATGGTTCACAAAAAAAGCAGTAGACGCCAATCACCACTGATTCATGCAATACTCTCCCGATTGATTCTTTCTTTAAAATTGTATGAAAAGCTTCTCACGGTGGGCAACCATGGTTTTCCCTGTTTCCCAGAGAAAGAATAATTGGAACCCTATTTTATTTGATAGATATATTGAATATATCCTACAGATAATAAGCTCAAGGTAGTCATCTTATTGTGCGAGAGAATAATGTCTGTCCTAGTTGTGCCCTGACTTGTGTGTATCTACTTGCTAATGCAGAATTTATCACTCCACTGACTGCAGCAGTGCGATGGAATCACAATGTACAATTTCCAGTACATTTAGAGGTATTATTATTTCGATGTATTATTATGTCTACTAGTATAGTTTGTTAAGTCAGCTTCACATTATCACTCTGTTCTGTACCTGGTATTACAGGACTTGACCTTCTACCTGGATCAAAGAGGAAATGTCCTCCCCACTTTAGGTCCAGTGAGGAGGATGTAGAGCTTTCGGATAGTTTTACACGCTCTGTCCATCTTACACCAATAAAACGACTGAAGGAAAGTCATGGCACTGGGTATGGAGTGGGGGAATCCCACAAAGGTACCCATTTCTCTAATAGTTCATCAGACTACCACGAGGATACAAATCTACACAACCCAAGGGGCTGTCTTCAGAACTCGCCTTGTAATGTTGAGGATGCCCTGTCGAAAGGGTTCGAGGGTTGCATTTCGATGAAATGTTCCTTTTGATCTAACCAGGATTGCATAGGTTAGTCATTTTGTGGCAGCCATAAACTGCATACATTCCCAACTTTAGTGCGACCACCACCCCGTGTGTATTTAGTTACAAATTTTTGAGGTGATATTATTCTTTTGTACCCGAATGATGCTGTGATGTAAACTCGCGATGGCGTATACGCAAATTCACGTCTGTTATTATTGGAGGTATCCTTTACTCTGATGTTTTCCATTGTTTTGTTACTGTGTTCATCAGGCACATTTTATTGAGTTATAAGTTATTGGTGTGCTGAGGACAATTGTCAGTTGAGAGTCTGCTCGATAGCATATCCCATTCAATACTGCTTGCAGAAAGAACGGGAATACAGTTAGAAAACCGACACCTTCGAAACCTCTTGTCAGATGGTGTTGATCGCAGGATGTGCCATTCTACTATATCTAAATCATTTGAAATGCAACCAGATGATCTTCTACCCGGAAAATGATTATAAAGCAACAAATTCATACAATTTTGCCACTGTCACTGGCAGCAAGAACAAGTTCCAGTGAAGTTGAGCCCTAGCAATAAAAATGCTAATCCCTGTAGATAGAGATAGGGGTAGTAGCTTGTTGTCCCATGGCACGCGAGGTTGTATGATGCGCATAGGAAGAGAAAGACTGAAAATCCAAGCTCAGGGAAATTGGCTCTGTAAGGAAAACACAATATCAATACTGTATGATATGTGTCTTCACAACTTACTAATTCAGAAACCTAGTTGAGACTTGAGAGTTTTTACCTGTCCCTTAACCTTTTACGGGTTTTCTGAAGCAAGGGAACTTCACTGTCCTCAAGATCATTCCCCACCTTCTTGGTCACAACCCACTGGTTGACACCTTCTAATTCCAGCAGTCCAGTCAGTGCAGCTCTCATGCGATGCACTGTCATCACACTCTCAAACAAAATCCAAAATGGCATTATGTGTAGATTTCTGCAGAGACAAATTGAAGTACATTAGCTTGGTACTGATGAAAGATGGACAACATAGATTTAGAACCTATGGCGCAGTTACATAGAAACTTACTTTGGATGTCTTATGGCTGTGACTATGGTAAGCACCATGGGAATATAGGCGACACCCCAGGCTGGTAAGTAAAGCTCCGGGATTGTGACCGAGATGGGGAGTATGATACAGTAGAGAATACAGGCTGCGATTGGCGCTACAACTCTCCGCACCAAGAAAAAGCTATAGACCATATAGGACTTCTTGAGGAGTGATACATCCTAGTGGAACAACAAATGGGATTGAGTTATAGAACTTTTACAAAGACACATGACTTGTCAGCATTGGGGGTGCTAAGCTTACCTTGGCAACCAAAACATCCTTTGCCATTTTTCGGAATAAGTTTGCACCACCACTTGACCACCGGAATTGCTGCCGACAGTAGGCCTTGTAAGTGGATGGCAGTTCACTCTTGACCTATATGTACAACATTTTTGCAGTCAAATGATCGCAGCAAACAGATTTACTTTTTACAACACTATTATACAATAAGATCTACTCACTCTGACATTCCCAACATATACAAATTTCCAACCCTTTAGGGTTGCTCGAACTGCCAAGTCCATGTCCTCAACTATAGTCCGGTCCTTCCAACCTCCTGCCTCTTTTATGGCTACTGTACGCCACACTCCAGCAGTTCCTAGAGTAGAAACGCCATGTCATTAGAAGATTGCATAGTTTGACATTGAAGTTCCGAGTTGTTTTCTGCTCTTTTCGGGAATTGTACTATCTAGGAGTTTCAAGAGATGTGTACCATTGAAACTGAAGAAGGCAAAGGTTGCTGATCCTGCTTCTTGTTCAACTTTGAAGTGGTAATCGAAAAACATCTTCTGTACCCTTGTCAACAGGCTTGTGGTGTCATTCACTGCAAAATTCTGTCAATTAAGAATTGGACCGATCAGAGTGAATAAAATATTTTATTGCTCGAGGAGTTTATACAGTAGCCATTTTTCCATGTTAAATTGTGTTTGAACAGTTTATTATGCCTTCTTTCTGGCTGGCATTGTCATGAACTGTTGGAGCATATGGGAAACATATCTTAATGTCATGAATATGCAAGGAGATTGAGGCCAAAGCAGTGAGGTTTTCTGAAGTTCCTTCTGCTAGTTGTAAGAACTATTTATGTAGTTCTCACAAGAAAGACATCTGAAAATGGAGAAAGTAGTCCATTGTGGTCATATACTGAAATATGGGAGCATATCTGGCAAGTTTGGCATGAGGACTGAGAAATATTTCCCATAGCCCATTCCTTTGTTCAAGAGCTATCACTAAATGCAGCACTTACCGAAGGACCACCGAGCTTGAACAAGGGCAACTTCTGGATTGTGAACAAGGAATGGGACAGTTCGGAGCAGAAAGTCTGGTTCAGGTTGGAAATCAGCATCAAATATGGCTATGTACTCGCTTTGCCTTGCATAGTCACATTCCATTCCTTTCTTCAGAGCTCCTGCCTTGAACCCCTTGCGGCTGGTCCTTGTGGCATACTTGATGTTGACACCTTTGTTCGCCCAGTTCTCACATTCATGCTCCACCAAATTCTGCAGAAAGAAGTAATCAGTGATCATTTTTTTTCTTATACCCAATAATCTTCTGGAGTATCTACACGACTACACCCATTAATGATAGCAAGATGGTTGAATTCTTGCGAAGGAGGTTCATTTTCTATGAAATGCTATGCAAAGTTTAGTTGCACACGGTTTTAAGATGTAAGACAAAGGTTCGCAAGTAACTACTATGTCAACACAAACAGATTCATAAAAAAGAAATTACTTATGGATGTAGTAGTGGTGCCACTATGTAGGATGGATTATCAATAAATCTGATGGCCAAAAGAGGTCTTCTGCTATTTGCTAGGAAGGCCATCTGTGCTTTTATCAAAGGTTTCTCGTGCGCTTGCGCCTGCCAACTACTTCTGCCCAATCGCACTAAACCAACCCATTCGCTGAACCAATTCAATAAACCCAAATAGATCAATCAATATTCATATTACTACTGACACGAGAGGGATATAGTGGACATCTTTTGTTCCTTTCAGCATTTAATTTATTGGGTAACTTTTTCTTTGAAATGGGCATCACTTTATGAACATGACACGTCATAGAAAAAATTACAAGACTTCTGCTAGAAAAAAGGATCATAATCTTGATTTCTAGTTATGGAAACAGATAAGATTATAAGGGGGTTTTGTACAAGCAGTCCTGCATATGCATCAATCTAGTAGGAAGTCCAAATTGTGAAGTGAATTTTTTTAGAGCTGAAGAAGATCCATTCTAAAGAAGAATATGCCCACCAATTATTGAACCGTTCCCTCATATCTATGCGTCTGAATAAACAAAGAAGTCGATAGAGAGACAGAGAGGGGCTAGTGATGCTGTGAAATGCCAGGAGTGGCTAAACCATACAGTTAGTTCTGGTCTCAGTAATTGAAGATTACTCCCCACGTGCTGCTGACAGAGTTTAGTGATTGTAAGATTGTGTATAATGCGTGGGATATATTGCATTGAGCCTCTAGGGCGAATATATAGGGGTACAAGACTTGGGGGGTAAGGCACCCTCCCAATACATATGGCAGTCCAGGATTACATATCCTAACCTACCAAGGCACCTCAATACATATGGCAGTCCAGGATTACATATCCTAACCTACCAAACATACATATGGCAGTCCGGGATTACATATCCTAACCTACCAAATATACTCTAACAGTGATACTGCAAGTCTTGTACCCCACAGTGGCTGTTACAGTTAGATACCAAAATAGTTTCTCAGCTCTAGTAACACTATTCTCAGTGGGAAATAGCGTTACTAATATTCCCAGCTCTGTATATACTGATAAAGGTAAACTGCCCATGCACTGCTGACAAAGATGAGAGATGAATGATACTATTAGCCTTATACCCATAGTAGCTGTTATAGTTAGATACCAAATTCTTTCTCCTATTTTCGCTGGAACTTTTGTCAGTTGATATACAAAGCTGCTAGCAGACATGGGCAGTAAAACCCAGACAGCTAGGTCTGACCTGCTGTGCCCATGTGAGCACATTGGTCCAGATGACTATTCGCCTTTGCTCTCACTCTCAACCTCTCTGCCTTCGAGTTGTGTCCTTCCACATATTCTGTCTTTACTCATAAAAATTTCTAATCATTTCTCCCTAATTGGATGATGACTCGTGATTGCAAAAGGTTTTATCCAAGTGACGCAACCGTTTCCAGTTACCTTTATGCCAAATGCTAAAGTTGCTTTCATCTAACTAATCTCATAAAAGCACTTTGCACAGACAAGGGTATCAGTTATACGCTTATACTAGCTAACCACTTCACAATGGAGAATGGTCTCTCTGCACCCATGCAACCAGCAAAAACAATTAGCATGTTCCTATGAGGCTATGGAGTTAGTCTTGGGTCAAAATTTCTATCATCCTTTTGGTACTCATTCCACAACAGGTCCAATATGAGTGTTCATCTGCTACCAGCAACAGTTTATGCAACATGTTCGCATAGGATCTAATAAAGTAATAATAGCTAAATAAAATGAATAGCTTCTCCTCGAACAACAGGTCTCATAGCAATAATCACTAAGCATGAAAAAAAACAAGGAACCAGGAGGTGTAAGGACAGGCAAGTCACCTTGATGAACAGATCGGTGGAATCATCCAGCACTTGGACAATTATCCTGTCCCTTGGCCACTGCAGCTCACATGCGGCCGCTATTGACAGCTTGTACACCTACGCCCATCCCCACGCACAGAAAACGCAGCACATCAAAATAAATATTTAATCTCACAAAGGAACAAGAGCTGGAAAGATTCATCGAATAATCAATCGATGAATGGCTAATAATTTCCGATTTTAGCAGATTTTTTTTGTGCTGGTCCCTTCTCACCTCCAGCTCGTTGTACATGGGGATTTGGACCAGGACCAAGGGGTAGTGGACGCTCCCCTTCTCCTCGTCGGCGCCGTCGAGGGGCTTCCACTTGAACCTCCACTCGGGCCGCCACCCGATGGCCTTGACGCCGAGGCTGACCACGCTGTTGTACACGGCCTCCACCACGAGCATCACGGACATCACCATGCACGCCCACACCGCCACCTGCAGCACCGGCGCGATCACCCCGGCCCGAACCGCTACCCACGCCCCGTACACGTCCGCCGCCGCAGTGGACGTGCCGTCGAGGAGGCCGATGAGCCAGGACACCGCATCCTGGAAGCCGATCGGCGCGCCCGCTGCGGGAGCAAAGCAGGGAGAAGAGAGAGCACAGCCAACGAGCGGCGCGGAGCAAGTCAAATCACGCTAGCTGCAGCGCGGCGCTCGAGCGAGAGGGAGGGGGAGGAAAAGGGGAGGGAGTAAAATGGGTGTGTACCGGTGAGCGGATGGCTGAAGTCCACCGCGCCGACGCAGATGGCGGTCGCGACGGCGGCGGCGACGGCGAGGAGGAAGAGAAGGGCGCCGCCGATTTCTCCAGCCTCCATTGGGGGTGGCGTGGTGGGGTGCAGGCCTGCAGGCTGCAGCCGCTGCCTGGACAGGGGAAGAGAGGGGCGGGGGACCGGAGGGCCAGTGCCGACTGGGCGATGCGCCGGCCGATGCCACTGGGGGCTTTTGTTAAGCCCACGCCACTCTTGTACTCTTTTTTGTTGCTTAGTTGTGTTTTGATTTAATTATTCAAAAAAGTTGTGTATTACATCGATGGCCGGATGGCCTAGGGTAGAATTAGAGCGTAAATATGTAAAAATTATTTTATTGCAATTTTGTATATTGCTTTGATACCAGCCAATGTGATTGGAATTGTGTTTGGCGTAAGTACAAGCAAAAGATATATTATATTACATGTGGTGAGAAAAGACTGACATGGTGCATCTTGGCAAATAAAAACAAAGATAATGATAGAGGGTAGCCCCGTTTGGTTTTCCAGTGCTAGAAACTGTTCACAACTTTGACCAAAATTAAAGGTATTAAATAAAGGTATTTTACAAAACTAACTCCAGAACCCCTGCACTAGGAACCCTGAAGAATCTAATGAGGCCTTTGACCGCATGATTACAGGATGATTAGAGGATGGTTACTGTAGCATCACTGTAGCCAATCCTCGATTAATTATGCTCATTAGATTCGTCTCGAAAAGTTACGCTCATCCGTGATGAGGTTTTGTAAATAGACTTCATTTAGTACTCCATGCAAGAAAGATTCCCTCCGTGCTAGATGCTAGACCAGGAAAACAAACGAGGCCATAATATAGGCTAGTACGTTATTTATACACAAGTAGCGCGTTTGCGAGAACTGAGAATATGGGAATTGCTATGAATTTGAAAGGCAGGTATTGACTCAACTTGTAATAGTTTTTAATCTGTATTTGAAACGAAGATAAATGCTATTACCTACTACATTTAATCATTTAAACGTGTATAAGCACATGTATATGTACTTTAAATAAAAAAACATTTTTTTTAGAAAATGAAAAATGTTTTCGGCATCTACACCAAGTGTACACAGCCTCCAGATTATTACAAACTTTCAGCATCCCCCATTGAATCAAAATAGGAAACCAAAACGATATAATTTAATCTAGACAAAGCCTATTATTATGTTTTCATCCATGATCGGTGAATAACTCCAAGGCTACAACCTCCAAAAGTGTACTCGTCGTCCTAAATAGATCCTTTGTCTTCTCGTCACGCTGCAGTAGCGACCAGAACCGCAACCAATAGGTTCCCCTGAAAATTGCCTGCATAAATGATGAATGTTTGACATTATCAAAAACAATACCATTTCGACAACGCTAAATAGCCCAGCACATCGCAGTAGCCCCAACCAGAATAATTTTCTTTTCTTCTAGATTATAGTTTAGAAGCCAATTTCTTAACATATGGGATACTGATTTGGGTGGTTAAATAAAAAAACATGCCATCCATGTTTATAGTTTAATTTGTATTTGTGTTGGATAAGTTCCAGCCCCCAAACTTGATTGTTCCCAAATCTATGCTTCCTCACATGTTGTCGTGCAGTTATCCTGGCCCATGTCCATGTGACGAGCGGTTGGGTGAGGTGAGCTTTTTGGGTGCACGTTGCTTGGGTACATAGCGTTTGTTCTTTTGACGTGGCTTCGTTTTTGAGTATGGCCCTGTTTAGTTTGCTTTAAAGAGGACCAATTCAATCAAAAGCAATGAAACTACGTGTTTTTTCTCTATTTTTTTTAATTTTCAATACACTTTCAATCATTGAATTCGATCGAATTCAATTAATCCAAACAAGGCCTATGCCTTGCTCAGACTGGAGTATTTCGTAGCGTGCCGTGGGCGCAGATGGCAGATCCAATGAGCATCTCCTCGTCATCGCATCTGGGAACCCCAGCAGCCTTATTGCACTGATCATGGGTCCACAGCCGAGGCAACTTGCAATTTCACCCTTTTTCTTTCATTAACAACCGTAAAATTCAAATTTGACACATTCATAATTCCATTTTTTGATTCGATGGTATATGCCCTCGAATGGGGCATGAGCCTCATTTCAAGATAAAACACTGAAGGGATGTGAAAAAAAATATACAAATTTTTGTATTCATGATTTTTTTAATACAATTTTTTGATTGGTTGCAAATGTAGCGCTTTTTGTATAAAATTTTGTAAAGGTCCTCTATCCTGACCTGTAGTATAATACAATGAAGTTGTTCGTGTGGATTTGTATAAGGTGGTCAAGTAGGGCGATCGGACCCTACAATAATCATGATACGAAGGAAAGGGCCCAATTTTTGCTGGCCTTTTTTGTCCATGGATTGTTCATATCAAGTCAATGATTGGAGGGGCATGATGATCGATGTGGTAAGGGTCTGCCATTTTTATACGGGAGAGGGGAGACGCCACGAAGTTCTGGCGAGGAATGCCTATCTTCGAGAAGCGTTAGCTGGCCGCCTTGCATGATTTTGAATAAATATATGTAAGCAACCCTGATTTGTTTGAATTCATAAGTGAACACCTGTCTTTGCCTACTTTTGTCTGAACTCTGCAACCTGAAGCTCAAAGGATGAGCAGGGTGCTGCTACCTGCCTGCACTGCCGTGTCAATGGTGAACTGGCGGTTAGGTAGTTTCGAGATGTACTTCAAAGGGAAACTTTTGCATTTTGTTCGTTCCCTTTATGGCCTTGTTCGGTTCAAGGAAATTTGAAGGGGATTGGGAGGAATTAAATTCCTAAAAAGTCAAATTCCCCTTCAACCCCCCAAATTCATGGGGATTGTGAGGAAACGAACAAGACCATAAGGGTGTATGGCATGTAGTTATGGGACGTTTTCTATTTTTGATGCATTAATAAATGCTCTTTTAGACAAACGGGATGACTGGGCCGCGCCATCAGCCCATCATTGAATTGTGGCACCCGGCCCCGTTTGTTTACACCTAGATTATATAATCTAGCTTATGAGTCAAGGGTACTATGGTAAAAGGTCACCATCCAAGCTAGATTATATAATCTAGCTTATGAGTCAAGGGTACTATGGTAAAAGGTCACCATCCAAGCTAGATTATATAATCTAGGTGGAAAACAAACACCAAGAAAAAAAAATATCATCTCGTTTGTCTAAAATGTCAGCCCATCTGAAAGAGAAATAGAAAGGGCCTCTCAGCTTGCGGAACTTTTGCTTTGAAAGAGATTTTTGCTATGAGGCTCTTTCAAGATTCAGGAGACAAGCCATAGGAAAAGGGTGTAAAATCCTGTTTACATTGCCTCTGTAAGCACAAAAATCTCTCTCAGTTTTTTTTTTTTGCCTCTGTCCTAAATATAAAACGCGCATTCATTTCAAGATTCAAACCTTGTAATAATACTTGACGAACAATTAGTATTTGAGAAATTCAACAATACTGTCTGGAAAAAAATGAAAGGAGGAGTCTTCACTCCTTTGAGGCTGGCGGCTGCTGATTGCTGCCTTGCTCGCTTGAGTCCAGTTTAAATGATTAAATCTCGTTGTTTTTTCGAAAAGACAATAAGAGATGGATGCACATTTTCCCCCTAAAAACTAAGACTTATTCGCAATTACCAAACTATTTCGCTTCCCCAAAAAAAGAACCGCTGAATATGCTGCTCCAAGATTGATGCTGTTAACTTCAAAAAAAGATTGATGCTGTTGTATTGTTTTGTTTGGTCCTGGACAACAAGCACTGCTGGTCTGCTGCTATTGCCCTGCTGCTACTCAAAGTGCACTTTCTTGAGAGGTCAGGAGATAGTGAGCTCCCCACGCGTTTTATCTCAAATTTCTGCTAAGGAAAAAACCACAGCCACATGTATGATGTATCCTCCTCTCTGAAGAGTTTCTGGCTCTGGTGAGCTCTCCGCTCTCTCAGTCGTGAGATCATCACAAAAGCAGCCGAGGCTTCACCACACCACTCGGCTGTGTGGCGGGCTGGTGGCCTTCTTCCTGCTGCGCGCCACGGGCAGCAGCCGCTAGCCACTGGGTTTCATCAACACGGGCCGTGCTCTCCTGTCTGTCAGGTGCTCGCCTCTTCCTCCATCTCCTGTTTACTTCTCTGCTCTTTTTCTCCTAGTGTATGCTTGCTCTTCGCGCGTGCAAAAATGGCCGGAGGCGAAGCTTTTGGGTGCAGTGGTGTGCGCGGGCGGAGGTGGCGCCGGCGTGAAGAGTTCGGGCTGCAATGGCCAGCTGACCCTCGCCGATGGATGGACTCGGTGGCCATTAGTAAGATATTGGGATTGGGAACCGGCTGATCTCTCTCTTTTGGGTGGGAAATGATGAAGCAGCGGGACAGGGCGGCCGGATGCCTGAGCTGCGGCTGCGCGGCGCCGGCGGTGGCCGAGCCGAGCTGCCCGTCGGCGGTGGGTTTCAGACCACTTCCCGCGGAAGACTGTCTGTGTGGTATGCAGAGGCTGGAATGCGGATCGCGATTCTTTATCCGCGAACTAATTATGGTTGGGCCGAATGCAGATGTCGCCCAATAAGCGCGATCCAATATTTTTGTGGGCTAAATCAACCTGGGCCTCGCTTAATGTGCTGGAATGCTGGCCCACTTGTATTAACAACTGAATATTTGTGCAGCTAATTTCCATCTATAAAAGATTTTGTGCACTAATTTCTCAATTCTAGCACTGAGCTTCACATCTTTAACAACTGAATATTTCTGCATTGTTTCCACAGATCATAAGAAATGGCGGCGGCTGCAATCGCAACCCTATCCTTGGCTTCAGTTCCTTGCAAAAGGCACCAGCTCCGGCATGGAGCCAGTTCCTTCAATGCGCAACAATTCAGCGCTTCCAGCTCCCGCTGGCACTCTGCCAATCTGAAATCGGTACGGCCAAGACTACGCGCCGCGAAGCGCGTCATCGTCGCGCAGGCCGGCAGCGGCAGGTACAAGGTGGCCATCCTTGGCGCGGCGTGTGGGATCGGGCAGCCGCTCTCGCTCCTGATCAAGATGTCCCCGCTCGTCTCGACGCTGCACCTGTACGACATCGCCAACGTCAAGGGTGTCACCGCCGATCTCAGCCACTGCAACACGCCCGCGGAGGTCGCTGCTTTCACCGGCAAGGACGAGCTCGCGGGCAGCCTGGCCGGCGCGGACGTTGTGGTGATCCCCGCCGGCGTGCCGCGGAAGCCCGGCATGACGAGGGACGACCTCTTCAGCATCAACGCGGGCATCGTGAAGGAGCTCGTGGAGGCGGTGGCGGACCACGCGCCGGGCGCGCTGATCCACATCATCAGCAACCCGGTGAACTCCACGGTCCCGATCGCCGCCGAGGTCCTGAAGCAGAAGGGCGTGTACGACCCGCGGAAGCTGTTCGGCGTCACGACCCTCGACGTGGTCCGAGCCAACGCGTTCGTCGCGGCGAGGAAGGGCCTCCCGCTCGCCGACGTCGACGTGCCGGTCGTGGGCGGCCACGCGGGAAGCACCATCCTGCCGCTGCTGTCCAAGGCGCGGCCCAAGGCGCCGTTCACGGACGAGGAGGTCGAGGAGCTCACCGCGCGGATCCAGAACGCCGGCACCGAGGTGGTGGAGGCCAAGGCCGGCGCCGGGTCCGCGACGCTGTCGATGGCGTACGCCGCGGCGCGGTTCCTGGAGGCGTCGCTGCGGGGGCTCGACGGCGGCGGCGACGTGTACGAGTGCGCGTACGTGCAATCCCAGGTGGTGCCGGAGCTCCCGTTCTTCGCGTCCAGGGTGAAGCTCGGGAGGGAAGGGATCGAGGAGGTGATGGGATCGGAGCTCAGGGTGCTCTCGGAGTACGAGGCGCGCGCGCTGGAGGCCCTGAAGCCGCAGCTCAAGGCGAGCATCGACAAGGGCGTCGCCTACGTGCAGCAGCAGCAGCAGGCGGCGTTGAACTGAACCTGCTGAAGAATTGGCCCGCCGTTTCGTGTCAGGTCTCAGGTCTGGGTGCTTGGCTGCGCCGGTTTTGTAGCAGTAGCACCACTACCGGAGAACCTTGTATCGGTACCGGGTGAGAACCCCGTGCATTCGTGACCGATGACTTTGAGTCATTGGTCACAGATCTCACCACCCGGTACCAATACGATTTTTATAAAATAAAAAAATCCAGCTCCACCAAAATTTTTCCGCGTCAATTCAATTCCGCTTCTTCAATCCAAACCAATTTTCACTTGGATTCAACTTTCATTCATGAATCAACACACATTCATCTCACAAATCAATCTCTCAAATCAACAGATCCAACTCAGAATCAATATTCACAAGCATTCACAGAATCAATATTCACAAATCACAATCATTCACAGAATCAACAGATCCAACTCACAGAATCAACAGATCACAAATCACAAGCATTCACCTCACCGTCGGCCCCGTCTCGCGCCATCTCCGGCCTCCGCCCTTCCGCGCCCGCCCGCCGCTCGGGCTCCGNAGCTTTTCGATCCCGACCACATTCAAGGCGAACCACCCGGGCGCAAAGCCTCAACAAGAGCACCAGCTCTTCTCAAGGCTCGGGGGCTACACCCGGCGGGTGCGCTCGCGCGCCCCCACCGGAAAAGCTGTAACTTACCATATCCACGCCACCACTCAGCCTGGGCGCGAGCCTTCATCCCCCCAGGCTCGGGGGCTACTGACGAGGGTCCGAATTAGGGGTACCCAATCAAGCCCTTAATCCAGGAGCTTACGATAATCCACCCCTCAAAAAGCAAAAATTAAAGACCCAAACCAGGCAGAATCATCATGCCACGACACCTCGGAGGCCGCCCGACAAGTCTCCGATTCGCCCGAGGGGTTCTCCGCCTCCGAGGAGTCCCCGCGATTCGCCCGAGGAGTTCTCCGCCTCCGAGTAGGCCCTTCCGGTTCGCCCGAGGAGTTCTCCGCCTCCGAGTGGCTTTCCGGTTCGCCCGAGGTGTTCTCCGCTCCCGAGTGGTCTCCAGCTCCTCGGGTAAAACTACCCGGCCACGCCCCGGCCCATCCTGCGCCGTACCCACTTGGTACTTGCCGCGTCAGAGCATGATGGGCGTCCGTCCTTCGCCACGGCAGCCACAGTGGCACTCGTCCCATCCGAACAGGAACGCTACAGTCTTGGGAGGAGTGCATGCGCAACACCGGGCGCCCAAGTACGATCCCGGACGCCCATGGACGACACCTGGAACCCGAGCAGGACACTTGGAGCGCCCGAGGACCTCGAGCAAGTCAACCATGACCCGGAAACCACCCGGGAGCTTACCCGAGAAGGCATCGACACCAACCACCCGGGATGTACGATCCCGGGTCCGGCGGGGCGCCCATTCCGTCAACACCTGCTCCCGGTACGGCTCGGCGGACGGCGCTGGTTGAAGCTCTCGGGGGCAGTAACTCCCCTTGTAATTTTCTCCTTTTTACCCCCCACTCCCTTCTCCCCTTGAAGCTATAAAAGGGGACAAGGGGACATCAGTGAAGGGGGGGATTAAAAAA
>CM014271.1:5442843-5470905 GCA_004135705.1 Alloteropsis semialata | reverse complement strand
GGCCGAAGACCCGGCTCATCGGCACCTCCGTTCCACCACTGTCGTCGTCGTTCAGTCGCGTCGCGGACCAGGCTGCATTCCCAGCGGAGGCGCCGGCGAGGCCAAGTCGCTCCGCGAACCGGCAAGCCTGTTCCATGTAGTCCTGTGCCAAATGCAGCTGTCTGTAAGCATCAAAGGTGTCATGTTTGTTGTTCACCTGATCAGACGCAAAGGTGGCTCTAAGTGCTTGTGCTTGAGTGGAGAACGCCGCCTGCAGCTCGACAGGGGACATGTTGTGCATGTCCTCTTCCGGCAGCGTCTTGGGGAAGTCGTCGTTGCCGTCGCCTGGGCTTGCAGGACCGCCTGGGCTTGCATGACAGTCAATTTTCTCAGTTTTATTAAGGCGAGCTGCTCCTTTTTTTCCCTTTAAACTTTGATTTCCCTTTTCTATTTTTATATTGTTACTTTATCAGAGTTGTGACGAAGCGGGAGGATGAACAGGACCACCTGACAGTCACAGATGCTATCCCTGACTCAGTTCAGAATCGCGCCATGCATGGCATGGACCAGTATAAACAAAAACAATTTCAATTCCAAGAAAAATACAAACAGCCATCCGCGCACAGTACAATTTTGAATTTTCTGATCAGAGTGCCCCTGAAGGCATCAACCATCAATCCATCATCGTCTTCATTATGAACGGCAAAGACGCGCAGGGCTCCGAAGCCCGAACCCTTTTTCTTCGCAGCAGTTGAACGGTGACGCCCCTTCCCAGGCGCAGAGAACGCCAAGTGTGAGTGACCGTTGGTGACACACGCCAAGCGGGCGCTCCTGCGGCTCCAGCGGTTGGTGGTGGGAGGCTGAAATTTTAGCAGACGCGGTTGGTGACGCTGAGCTGATTGACCGTATTGCTATTGCGCTGCGTTTACTGAAACTGCAATGAAAGCGGGTTTACTGAGAGGCTGCAACTTTCCATTCCCCTCTCCGTCTCCGACAGTGACGAGCATCGGGTGGCGACCGGCCGCGTGCTTGGAGAAAACAGGGCACTTCCCTGTCCGGTTTCGCCGGGACGGGACGACGACGGTGCCGCGGAGTTCAGACGATCGACTTGGCTTCGCGGTGCTCGGTCGGCGGCGACCTACTACTGACCACCCGCCGGCGCCGGCGCCGGGAGACTTTGTGGAGTTCAACATTCGTGCTCAATGTTCCTGGCATGCGGTCGACGCGCGTCGTCGATTCCAAACCTGCACACGTATAGAGAGACCCTGAATAGTTGCAGATCGTGCTTGCAGCTCGGACAGTTCAGCGAGGTGTGGAACGGTCGGTCCCTGTTCATGGCGACACAACTAGTGGTGGCTAGCGGACACGGCAGGTCCGTCCCCGTGCTTGATTCTTCGAAATGGTTTAAAAGAGAAAATGAGGTGCGAACATGCATGCTTCAAGTTTTCCTGAAAACGATTAATAGAAGAGAGCAGCCGTCGTGCTTGATGTACAAGGCCGGTCTCGCACGACCGCAACACGCACGTACGTACATACGTATCGCGTGCAGAAATATTATTTCAGGTCGATCGGTCTTTTGCAGAAGCTTCTTGAGATAGTCTGCACCTTGAATTTGAAAAAAAAAACATTTTCAAAGCTTCTGAGTGCCGACTTCTATACGGCCACAAAACAAAGCCCATCACGGAGCTTTCTATACGGCCACAAAACAGGTGTTTTTCTGGGTTGTTCGTTCCAACGCTCCAGTTGTTCCTTGGTAAGCTTTTGTTCTAGGGTTAAAATCCATTATTCCATAGCATATTTGGATTATTTTATTTAGTAGTGAAAAAATCTGATATTATGCTTCACGTTTTCAATTTTATATTGCTCCACTAATTAAAAACATTGTTATGATATACTGCAATTAGCTATGCTACTATGCTAGACTCTCTTAAAAAAACTGAATAAATGATAAAACGCACTTGGGCGCAATCCTCATCTATGGATGCACAGTGCACGCATGGTGGGCTGCTAAAACTCCTTTTGGGCGCCCTAAAAAAACTCCTTTTGGGCTGCGGTTGATGGGCCTCCACTGGTAGCAGAAAGCGGCCGTAATTGAAAGAAAGTACCTCCCCCTCTAATTTTTTTTTTGATAATTCCTCAAAACAATTACGGCGGTTGTTTTTTATTCTGTTTCCATTCACTTTTCTGTGGCCGAGATCGTTTCAAGATTCGTGCTCCTTCCCTACATTGACGAAGTGCGTGATCCTTTATTGGGCCAATTTTTGTTTATTCATTATTCTGTTTGCCCATCTGTCATTTTTTCGCACAGCCTGCCGACCGTTTTATTTCGAAGCTTATCTGCAAGCATCCGTTTCTGTTTGCTGAGGGAGGGGCGGCGTCCTTCAACGACGGTGCCTGGGAAGCGCGGCGCCGGCGAAGGGCGGCACTACCCCCAGGTTGGTACCGTTGTTCCCCCACAAGCACAAGCCGTGCGTTCTGTTTTCAAGACCGGCGGCGGCTGATCCAGTCTCGCTACCCCTCGGATCTCGGGGTGAGGTTTTGTCCCCAGAATCCCCAATTTATGGTTTGACATTCGGTGATTTCTTCATCAGTTGTTGTCGTATATCTATCCGAAGGACTCCTGTAGTTGTTTCAATTTTGATTTGTTGGGGGCAGCAGCTTAATTTTGGTGCGTGGAAGTGTTGTCACTTGTCAGTGCGATAGGATGCAACGTTTAATTTTTTGGGAATCATCCTTGTGTGGCCTTGCGCTTTCTTTCTTTGGTGCCTGTTAGTGGAGATAGTGCGGTAGCTTGATGGGATTAATTTGTTCAGAATCATCCTTGTTTGGTTGCTTCCTTGTGCTTTCAATTTCTGTATCCTAGAACTGAATATTGTTGGGTGGAGTTCGAGCCCATGTTGCTAATTTCAGTAGTGATAGGGATTCTCACTTGTGAGCATCGATTTTGAAGCTACTTATTCGTTTTTCTCCTGTACAGTTTGATTAGGTTGGTAGCCGTTAGTATTTTAGTAATGGAGGCAATTTTCAGGAATCATAGGAAATTTTGAGTCCCATGCAGATAGTCTGAATGATAAGGCAATTTTTTAGGGATGATAGTGAACTGGAGTCCATGGAGGCAATTTCAGAAATGATAGGCTATGTTTTGCTTATTCAGTTAGTTGCTTCGTATCCTATGCATATATATTTTTCAGTCCAATGCTTGCTGATTTACTCTCTTAATTCACTAAGCTTTTTTCCATAACATATTCTCTTTTTCTGTTGTTATTGTGCATTCTTCTATGATATGTGACCATTAGATACCTTCTACACGACTAAACAACACAAATCAGTTTATTTTCGCTCTCTGTTAAACAAGGTTGCCAGACAGTTTTTTAGAGACTTCTATATGCATGGTATGTTTATATATATCCCCCAATATGATTTTTTTCATTTAGATGGCCAACAATACTGGGGCATGCATGGGGACTAATGTTGCAAATCAGTCTATTGGACTAGAACGGATCAATAATTCACAAGTCCCTGAACATGTACATCACGATAACGCTGCTCTATTTTTACATATTTTACTATATCATATATATAGTTCAATGGTTCTATACTTATTCTGATTAGATTTTTATACTATTCTTTTACAGGCTTTCTTTTCAACTGTTCACATAAATTTACTGGAACAATTTCTTGAGTTCTGTAAAAGTAAGGTATGTATATTTTTTGTTGCATTGGTCATATCAACCTGCTTTCTTTTCCTTGTGCTTTAGTTTATTTTTTTTATTACGTTTTATTTGTTAGCAAGCAAGCAAAACAAACCAACGCAGTGATCATTCTCTTTCCAAGGAAAAGCTCTATGACCAGCCCCCCGTTGATAACCAAGAATTCAGAACAAAACTTCTGGTGTCTTATGCTGAGTACCTGCCTTCAGAGGTGATTTTTTGTGCCTATGTCTTCATCGATTTATATCTGTGTCATTTTATATTTATATACTTTGTTAAATAATTTCTTCAGGTTATCGACAAAATATGTCTACTTGTTCAGCAAAGTTGTTCTGCCAAGTGCAAATATTGCAGAGTTCCATCTGAGAATTTAGTTCTTAGTGTGTTACAGATTTTATTAGATTCTGTTTCTAAGAAGTCCAAAGATAATTTACACAGCAATGACATTTCTGCGAACAAATATTGCAAGCTAAGTGACAATGATGATAACTCTAATGTCTCCAAGTATAAAAGTGAAGAAGGTAGAGGTATTTCAATGTTGTAACTCTGATTCAACTTTTTTTCCCTCCACATTATTTTTTTGTAAGTCATATTTTTTGTTTAACCTATTCTCCTAGGAATTCCAAGAACATCTGCGCCAACATTGTCTAAAATGAATGTTGCAAATGAAGATAAATCTGACTCTCCTGTAGCATCAGCATGCACACCAACAGTTTTGGTTTCCTCAAGCGGTGAAGGTTCTCCTGAAGAATGTTCCCATGCAGCCAAACTAGTAAGGGATCATGATATTGAATCTGTGCCAACAAAACCCTTAGCATTACCAAACAAGAAACCATACAAAGATACTGAGGTACTAACTTCCTTCATTAGTTAATTTTTTTTACTTTCTTTTACCATATGCTATTTTTTCAACTTTCTTCTTTTTAGAAACTTTATGATGGTAAAGAAACATCAGATAGTTTCATGAGAAATCCCTATATGGATGTTGTATCTATCCTTGACACCCCAGTGGTTATGGCTCAAAAGTCTTCAAAAATCAATGGATCTGCTTTGCATCCAGGTCTAGTCACCTAGCTAGTTACCTTTTCAATTTTGTAACCTTTCAATCATTTATATGTTCAGAAATTTTTGGTGTTGTATTCAAATGTATATTTATTTATTTTCTCTTGTAGAACCTGTGCAAAATATGAAGAAAAAGTGTAGACCTAAGCGCACTTCTAGTCAAGTCTGTCCACCAAGAAGCAAGTTATTTGACGATAACCCCATTGGAAATGCAGAATCTTCGAAGTCTCTTAGAGGACCACAACACAATCCTCTGGTGTGCTATTTATTACTTCATTTACTGATAAAATTTTTTATTACTACTACTTTATAACACAGCCTTTTGTATAGGACGATGTTATGGCTGTTCAAGGAAGGCAAACCACTCATTCAGGCAATCCTTCAAAAAAGCAGAAGCCTTCAATCAATGAGCATTATTTAAAACCATTAACCCTAGTAAGCACTTGCAATTATTACCCCCTCTTGTCTCTTGTATTAGTTTTATTTAATTAGGTGCCATTTGAACTATGTTTCAGTCTTCACCAGAAATAGAGATATTAGGAGAAAGAGGTTTCAAGGACAGGTGCTCTGAGTTAGGGAAAGTAACTGACCAATTTTATAACAAGAGAAACTTTTTGACTCCTATAACCAGGCAAGTTTTTCATGTAACAAAATGTTTTATTAAATTTTTAGAAATTTGCATTGTATTCTCTTGACTCAACGTTACTTTCCAGATCAAATGTTTCCTCTAGACAGCCATGATTGTGGAATATTTGCTGTAAAGTTTATGGAGCTGTGGGATGATAAAATAGATCTTAGGCAATTCTTTGATCATTATCATATTTCTAACATCAGAGTCAAACTTGGGAATAGCCTGTTCTTCATTGAGAAAAATACGGTTGATAAGGCTTTAGTCGGGAACTTTTTCGAGCAGGTATGTGATTTCTTAAAATATTTTTTAATTATTACATGATCTCTTTTCTTTGTGTACAATATCATTTAATTTTCACTACATACATAGAACATGTCTTGATTACTATTTTACAGGGCATTGATCCACGGCTTTGTAAGTAGCACACCAAATCAATTGCACCGCCAACTCAGATCAATGCAGATCAAAGAAGCTAGTTGTTTCTACTTGGTATTCATTACTAAGAAGCTAGTTGTTTCTGCTTGCAATCACCATAAGATTTGTAATCAACTCAGATCAATGCAGATCAATGCAGATCAAAGAAGCTAGTTGTTTCTGCTTGCAATCACCATAAGATTTGTAGTACTCCCTTGCTTTTGCATCTGCCCAGAATATGTTTCTTGCTTTCTTGTTCTTGTCCATATCCACTGAATAGTAGAATCCTGGGTTCTCAGCCTGCCTTTCACAAAAGAATTGCAACATCTGTGTCATGTCGTTCACTGTCCTTTCCCTTCCTATCTTGCAACTATAGTTGGCTACGTCTTTGTCATCATATGGTAGAGCAGACCTTCCACCTCTTACACTAGATAGTATAGCTACCATGTTCCTGGTAGTAGTGTTTACCTTCTTCAGTGTCCTTATTAGTATTTTCTCCTCTACTGTCATATATTTGTGTGACCTGAAGAATTTTGTTTCAGAGCTGGGGCCAAGGTCATGGTTGTGTTCCAAGTGGACAGATGATATTGTCCATATTCCAGTATTCTCCTTCACAATTACTGACACTTTGCATCCTGATTTTGTAATAACGCTTGTTTGTCTTTCTGGTACTATTGACTCTATTGGTTCAGCTTCATTTTCACTGTTTTTTCCGTATTTGTTACATCTCATTGTAATCTTTGTAACTTCATTGTTCCTTTTTTTGCTTGTTGTCGATGTTTCGTAACCCACCGGCTAGTAACTTCGTGGATTGCGCGTCGGGCCTCGGATGGTTGCGCAAAAGGGGGACACAAGGATTTATACTGGTTCGGGCCTCCGGGGAGTAATACCCTACGTCCAGTTCGTGCTGCTCGTGTTATTTGCGCTGGTTTGTAGTAGGGGTATACAAACGGGCGAGAGAGGGACGAGTTCCCAAGTCTCTGGTGCGTGAGTGGAGCTCAGTGCGGTGACTGACTAGAGGAAGAAGAAGGCCGAGAGAGAGAGTACTCCTCGGGAGAGAAAAGAGACTCCCTGCCTCCCGCAGGAGGCCCAGGAGAGAGGAGGAAAAGAGTCGATGCCCCTCGCCGGAGGCCCAGGCTTCCCTTTTATATTTCAAGGGAAGGCTGTAGAAGAAGTACAGTCAAAGGGTAAAACGGGAAAAAAGGAGGCGTGCCTGCCCATACTGTGGGGCCCGTCGTCCTTCCGAGCACTGTAGCCATGTCCTGCTGGTGCCAGTGGTGTCAGGAAGTGGTTGGCATAGTGTATCAGCTTGACTTCGGGTGCCACGGTCTTCTCGGAGGTTGCTTCGTTACGAAGGAGCGAACCAGTCGGAGACGGAGATCTCGTCGGGCGAATCGGAGTCCTGTCGGGCGATGGAGCAGCTCGTCGGGCGAATCGGAGAGTACTCGGGCGCTTCCTGCAACTCGTCGGGCGAGACGTGGTTCTTGTCGGGCGAAGGTGCGCAGCTCATCGGGCGTGCATGCAGCTCATCGGGCGAATCGCGGATCCTGTCGGGCGAAGCAGGCACTCGGGCGAGACGGAACCTCTCGGGCGAGCAGGCACTCGGGCGAGACGGAACCTCTCGGGCGAGCAGGTGCGTGCATGCGGGGAGAAGAAAAAACAGTGGAGAGAGAGAGAAAGGTGTTTGCCATCATTGCGGGTACCTCAGCACGTACTCGAATGCATGAACAGCACACACTTGAGTGCACGCATGCTGCGTATAGGAAAGCTTAGGTGCATATTTGATATGTACACACGCATATCTACGCACATATATCTGCTCCACTAGACTAGCTCGGGCGCCGCTGTACGTTTCGTGCTTCGGTTTTTGTTTTTGGGAGGGGCCTATTAGGGCGTGACTTGGCCACCCCTAATTCTGCCCCTCGACAGTAGCCCCCGAGTCTGGGTGGGAGTTAGGAACTCGCGCCCAGGCTCAGTTACCGCGGGGAAGAGGTGAGTCGTGGTTTTTTCGGTGGGGGCGCGCGAGCGCACCCGCCGGGTGTAGCCCCCGAGCCCGCGGGGGAGTCGGAGACTCGCTCGTGGGGTTAGTGAGGTTAGATTCGATTAATGTTTCGTCGGGAACAGCGCAGTCCCCGAGCTTATGGGAGAAAGGTGGATTTGTCCGGAGACCTTCACCCAGGCGCTTGCGCCCCCGTAGTCTAATTTTGTCGTACTGTGGCCTCGTATCCGCGATCTGAGACCCTACGTGGTGCGGGGTGCCAGTGAAGGAGTCGGTTCGTCCTTACATCGTTACCCCTCACGCACCTTTTTCGCGAAGGTGGAGGGGCCGGACCGTGCCGCATTTTTACCTCGCTGGCCGAAAATGCGGTGTCCGTGTGAGCTGATAACGGGTCAGTTCGAGTGAAGCCCCCGCATCCCGTTCGCCGGGTTCCGGATGGATCAGCTGGTGATCGACTTCAGGTTCTTGGTGGTGAGATCATCTAGTTACCGAGCCCGTTCGACCGGACCCAGCGGCTCGTTGCCTTTCCGTCGGAGGAGAAACCATGATCTTACTTTCCACCAAGACTCGAACGCAGCTCGGGATGCCCGTGGTGCTCGTGCACCTGGGTATTGGTCGCTGGGACCCATCCCTTGCTGCCCCTCGCTCGGGTTGCCCGGAAGCGGCTGTCGAACCCTACGATGGGCTAGCCTTCGAACTCCTGGGCCTGAGTGGGCCGTAGAGGCCATCGTCGTCCTCGTCGCCGTCGGTGTCGGCGCCGGTGCCGGGGCTATGCGTTCCTGTTCGATTTCCCACGAGCCGAGCGTCCGACCCCAATTGGCCGGGGTCAGGAGGAACGATGTCGTCTGGTCCTCCCGTGAGTCGAGCGAAGCGGAGGTGACCGATCCCCATGAGTCACAGCCGTATGAGCCGCACCGAGCGCACCGGAAGTTTACCGAGCTGTAAAAACAGTATAACGCAAAGCATTTGCGTAAAGCGAGAAGTCGGGATTTATTCGTTACTAATGAAAGTCGTGAACGCCCGGCCTTTACTGGGCTACGTACTTCCTCGGGTAGTTGGCTTATCACGTTTTAAGCACCAAGTTCCGCTGACCACTGCTCACGGAGAGGGCGGCTTACCGCAGACTGCACTGCTCAGCGGGGAGGCTTAGGTGTAGGCGGCACGCAGGACGAGGTTTCACGGATGAGGCCAATGCTACCCGAGTACTTTAGCGACACCCAAAAGAGGCATGCGGGACTGAAAAGGGAAATGCATAGAAATACGAAGGATCGTAGTAAAATTTAGCTGTTCGAGCGTTTCGTCGTTGAAGCTGAGTCGGGCAGGCCATCCGAGCCGGGGCAGCACACTCCACGGGCGGCGTGGCCGCGTCGGTCAGAGCCGAGGTCGGGGCGCGCGCACTCCTTTGGAGGCGCGGCCGAGTCGGTCGGAGTCGAGGTCGGGGCGCGCGCACTCCTTTGGAGGCGCGGCCGAGTCGTTCGGAGTCGAGGTCGGGGCGCGCGACTCCTTTGGAGGCGCGGCCGAGTCGTTCGGAGTCGAGGTCGGGGCGCGCACTCCTTTGGAGGCGCGGCCGAGTCGGTCGGAGGTCGGGGGCGCGCACTCCTTTGGAGGCGCGGCCGAGTCGTTCGGAGTCGAGGTCGGGGCGCGCGCACTCCTTTGGAGGCGCGGCCGAGTCGGTCGGAGTCGAGGTCGGGGCGCGCGCACTCCTTTGGAGGCGCGGCCGAGTCGTCGGAGTCTGCAGCTCTCTCAGTCGTCGTGTCATGCGCTCGTTCGGGGGCGTGCCTCACCGTGGCGGCCCTGCGCGAGGTCGTGAAAACAAAAAGCTGTTACAGGTTAGTTGAGGTCACTTGCGGACTTTGGGCACGGTCGTCCTGCCGCGGTGTTCCTCGCGAGGGTTGCCCACTGCTGCTGCGCCGCGGGTGCGCGGCCGCGTGGTGTCGATGCTGCCGTTGGCGGGGTCGCGGTCGCTGTTGGTGATGTCGGGGCCGTCGGCGCCGTTGGAGACGTCGGGGCTGTCGGCGCTATTGGCAGGGTCGCGGCCTCCATTGCTGCTGTCGGGCCACCCCTGCTCACATCGTCGAATGCTCCGTCCTGCCTGACTCCCGTGCATCTAAAGCATGCAAGCGTGTGTGTTGCTAGGAGGCTAGCTATATGAAGGCACGCATAGCCTAAGCATAGGCATAATTGCTAAGCTAGGCCTAGACAAGCAAGCAGACCTGCGCATGCACGCAGATTGCATGTGTGCGTGCCGTGATTAGTGACCCTACATGCATGCCGATTAATTCGAGTGCCTGTAGATTAAGTAATGAGAGTGCATGCGGTCCATGCAAGCCGTGCATGTGGATTAACTAAAAAGGACATGCATGCAACCCGGGAAACACGCATACACCGCGCCCACACGCATGTGAAGCCGGACTAGCGGGGCTCGGTGGCGTTGTCGTTGTCGTCGTTGTCGACGCCGGGGCCGTTGCTAACAGCGTTGTGGTCGGTGGTGCCGCGGCCGTCGTCGTCGTGGTTGACGGCGCCGTGGGCGTTGCTGCGGCTGTCGGTGCCGCCGCTGTTGTCGTCGCGGTTGACGGCGTCGTGGGCGTTGCTGCGGCCGTCGATGCCGCCGCTGTCGTCGTCGCGGTTGATGGCGTCGCAGGCATCCATGCGACCGTCGGCACCGTCGTGGTTCATTCTCAGTGCAATTGGCCACCCGAGACCTGTAAGGAAAAAAGACGTGACGCGCAAAAGGCCCCTACCTGGCGCGCCAACTGTCGATGTTTCGTAACCCACCGGCTAGTAACTTCGTGGATTGCGCGTCGGGCCTCGGATGGTTGCGCAAAAGGGGGACACAAGGATTTATACTGGTTCGGGCCTCCGGGGAGTAATACCCTACGTCCAGTTCGTGCTGCTCGTGTTATTTGCGCTGGTTTGTAGTAGGGGTATACAAACGGGCGAGAGAGGGACGAGTTCCCAAGTCTCTGGTGCGTGAGTGGAGCTCAGTGCGGTGACTGACTAGAGGAAGAAGAAGGCCGAGAGAGAGAGTACTCCTCGGGAGAGAAAAGAGACTCCCTGCCTCCCGCAGGAGGCCCAGGAGAGAGGAGGAAAAGAGTCGATGCCCCTCGCCGGAGGCCCAGGCTTCCCTTTTATATTTCAAGGGAAGGCTGTAGAAGAAGTACAGTCAAAGGGTAAAACGGGAAAAAAGGAGGCGTGCCTGCCCATGCTGTGGGGCCCGTCGTCCTTCCGAGCACTGTAGCCATGTCCTGCTGGTGCCAGTGGTGTCAGGAAGTGGTTGGCACAGTGTATCAGCTTGACTTCGGGTGCCACGGTCTTCTCGGAGGTTGCTTCGTTACGAAGGAGCGAACCAGTCGGAGACGGAGATCTCGTCGGGCGAATCGGAGTCCTGTCGGGCGATGGAGCAGCTCGTCGGGCGAATCGGAGAGTACTCGGGCGCTTCCTGCAACTCGTCGGGCGAGACGTGGTTCTTGTCGGGCGAAGGTGCGCAGCTCATCGGGCGTGCATGCAGCTCATCGGGCGAATCGCGGATCCTGTCGGGCGAAGCAGGCACTCGGGCGAGACGGAACCTCTCGGGCGAGCAGGCACTCGGGCGAGACGGAACCTCTCGGGCGAGCAGGTGCGTGCATGCGGGGAGAAGAAAAAACAGTGGAGAGAGAGAGAAAGGTGTTTGCCATCATTGCGGGTACCTCAGCACGTACTCGAATGCATGAACAGCACACACTTGAGTGCACGCATGCTGCGTATAGGAAAGCTTAGGTGCATATTTGATATGTACACACGCATATCTACGCACATATATCTGCTCCACTAGACTAGCTCGGGCGCCGCTGTACGTTTCGTGCTTCGGTTTTTGTTTTTGGGAGGGGCCTATTAGGGCGTGACTTGGCCACCCCTAATTCTGCCCCTCGACACTTGTGGTCCGATAACTGGCAGCGAGTATAAGAGAGAACCGGGCCTTATAAGCATATTCAGTGCAAAACCTCTGCGCTTCTTCAGAACTATTGAACTGCATACCCACACCAGGTATGTACTTTTCCTCTATTTGCATTCCAGCACCTTGTGTTTCTAATGTTTGATCGTTATCAAGAAATATTTCTATATCCTCCTCTGTTATTGTGTTGCCCCTTGTGTAGTCTTCATGTATTGATGCATTATCAACATAACTGGCTCTACCGTCCTCATTTTCCACATTGATTTGCTGCAGATTTTGTGATTCTGTAGTAACCTATACAAAATAACTGGTTATCAAAAATTACATGGATTTTGCTTCTGTTATGTTTACATGTTAACAAAAGCAAACATGAAACTTTAAAAAATAAAAAGGTTTGCTATACTGACTTACCTCTTCAAGGTTCATTTGTGAAAAAAATGCTTTGATCCCATGGATTACAGCTTTGTTCAAGATAAACTTCTTCATCACCTTCATTTATCTCATCTCCACTGTTCATGATTCCTTCATTGTTTGTATTTAACTAGAACATGGTCAAACACAATAGCTAAATAAGTCAACATTTTTTAGTTTGCTACAGCTTTATGAAATCTTTATACATAAATAATGCAAAGTAAAGTTTCCAATAACGAAAATCACCTCTGCTCCTATTGTTTCTGCTTGATATTCATTACTAAAAGCAGAAGCTGTAGTCTCTTCAATTCTGCTCGAAGTAATGTACATTGAGTGCTGCAAGCGCCTCTTGTTAGTTTGATGTTTCATTTCAATAAGCACATTCTTTTTGTCATATCATTTTTTTTCTTATGGATTAAACATACCTCATTGTATATGTCGTCTCGCATAATGAGCTCGATGAAGGTGCATGGAATATCCTGCATTTTTCATTTTATTATTTATGTTACTTTGTCTTTCATTATAATAGAACATGTTTCTTACCTTAAAAATTGCACGATTAGTATTTCTTGCCTTCTCTGATCCACTGCCTTCTAATTCTCACAAACTTTGTTCAACATAAGTTACAATGTTCTTGGACTTGGGAGTTAATTGTACTATTGAGATATTGTTGTTTTCCTGTGTCTTCTTTTCTAAATTGAGTTCAATTGGAGCCTGCAAAAAGACAGAATCCTTTTGTCAGTAACTCAGTTGTCTCAATGTTTTGTAGCCTACCATAAGACACAATGTAATTCGTGCCTCAATACGTATCTGTTTAATCAAACATTTTTTCCTTGTGGCTGTGAGTTCCTCGAAATGAAATTATAATGGATGAACCTTATTTATTTCTGTGTGAGTAATGAGTTATCATCTTTTTGTAGCTCTATTTCCATGTTAATAGTTGGTGTTTACCTTTCATTATCATTTTTTATGGGCCTTTTTAATAATAAATTATACTTATCTATTTTCATAGTAAGTTTTACTTATGTATTCTCATTGAGGCTACAGAAAGTATCATTTATGATATAGGTACTAGGTTTTTCTTTTGTTAGCAGTGATTTCTACCAAAGCAAATTGCAGTAAAACCGTTATAATAGATGTGAAATTTCTCCCCCCACCTTAGCAAAGGCATGCCTTATCTATGTTGTTAGTTTTATTCATTTCAAGTATTGACAGAGTCTAAAAAAGTAAGACAAGGGTTGTGTAGCAAGAATGCTTATCTGTACCTGTTGTGGAAAGGTCTGGTTTCCATCCTCATTGGTCTTCAATTTTTGATTCAATTCTTTTTCAATTGCTACTGCCTGCATCTGAAAACAACATGAGATAACTTTATATATTTTCATGCATCTATGATCAAGTCAAAATTAAAGAAAAGGACTCATCTCTTCTTAGTGGAATCAGAGGTCACAGGACTTTTGAAAAATCCAGCAAGTTACCTCATCAGTTTTTTTTGGTGGTAAGTTTGTCTTCATTATTGATTCAATTCTCATTGCCTGATGACAAAAAAGTGAGAGAATTCAACTCCATTCAGGTGCAAATTCATGATGAATCTAGCTATTATTATTTGGTGTTCTTCTGTGCTCAAAACACATCACATGATATGAAGTTCAGAGGTGAGTACCTTTTGTGGATAACCCTCTTCTTCATCCATGGGTCCGGTATTCATGTTTGATCTGGCTCTTCCTTTCGTCCTCATTGTTTCTCCCGTGAATATCGCAGATCTGCGTCGCGTGGGGGCGTTTCTGTGGTGGGGATAAATATCTTTCTTGACATCCAAGGTATATGCCCGGGTGGGTCGAAAGTGTGCCGCGGTGGCAGAGGTGTTCACGTGGGAGACGAGATCGATCTGCTTTTGTGGTGGACCCTCCTTGGGGAAGGAAATCTGATTGATTTTGTCATCCATTATCAACCGATTACTTTGATGCCTCCTATTTCCTGTATCCGATTGATTTTATTAGCCGTAACAATCACTTTTTCATGTGTTGGTTATGGCTGACGTGTCAATTTATTATTGGTGCAAAAAGTGGTTGAAAAATGAACACAAAAACAACCGATTGACAGGTAGCCATTCCCATAGGAAAAACTAATTAAACATGGCCGACGCCCGCCGCCGTGACGCTGACGGGGCGGGGAGGTGGCCGGAGCATTCATCTGAGGCGTCCACGCCTTTTGAACGGTTGAGATTTTATACGGGGCCGTGAGCTGGTCCACGCGTCAGTGTCAAATCCAGATGAAAAATCCTCTGACCCGGTGCCGCTGTCACTGGGCTCGATAAGGAATTCCAAATATAAAATTAACAGGATATTTGGCTCAATTTTAATTTGCTTCTTGATCATGGGCCTCCAAGAACAAGCCGTTGGTTTGGTCCACACAAACGGGCCTACTAAGTTCGTTCCATTTCAGCCTTTTCACCTTAACGGGCCAAAATTTCTGCGCGCAGGAACCCAGAAAGAGCCCATCAGTAACGGATAGTATAGTTTGTGGGACCCGCAGGTCGGCTACGGGCTACCCCTATCCGCCTCTCTGTTCTACCGTTCTCCGGCCGTCTTCGTTTGGCCGGATCAAAAAAAATTGATCCGGATTACTGTCGTTCGTATGAAGCGCTAAACGAAGTTTATTTGTAAAATTTTTTCACAGATGAGTGCAACTTTACACGACGAATCTACTGTACCTAATTAATCCATGATTTGCTACAGTAATGCTACAGTAATCATCCTCTAATCGTGCGGTCAAAGGCCTCATTAGATTCGTCTCGCGAATTTGACAGGGGTTGTGGAGGTAGTTTTGTAAACTGGCTTTATTTAATACCCTTAATTAATGGTCAAAGGTGCATTTAATGGGGATCAATTTTTTGATCCCCAGACGAACACGCTCGGAAGGTTAGAGCTGTCGAGCGCCGTCGGCCCCCCACGTGGACCCCACAAGTCAGCGACCCAACAGCCGATGAAAATATCTGGCTCTGGAAGGTTCCGGAACCACCTGCACATGCTCTTTACCGAACCCAACGGGTCAGCTATCTTGACAGCTCTCCAGCACGGATGCAGAGGCGTGTCCAACCGCTAAACGGACCCCGCCTGGTTTAGGGCCCACAGCTCAGAGACACGAGGCGCCAGCACCGGAATGTTCCAGGACCTTCACGGCACTCTGGCTCTACCAATCATATTTATACCTGCCCATCGAAGGCACCGAAAATTCACACCAAAAAAAATCAAGCAAAAAAGTAGTCAGATTCTTTCAATTCTTTCACGGTTCCACCTCTCTCTCTCTCTCTCGTGCTCGATCCTCCCATGGCCTCGGCGAACGACGGCGACCGCGCGGCGGCGGGCATCCTGCGGCTGCTGCTGGGGATGGCGCCGCCGGCTTCGGCAGCACTGCCGCGGGGCAGCGGCGGCGGGCCCGGGGTGTTGGTGGTGCAGCACTTCATCCTGGACGGCGAGGGGGACCTGTTCTCGGGCGGGGTCGGCGGCGGCGTGCCGCCGGCGTCGAAGGCCGCGATCGCCGCGCTGAAGGAGGTGAAGGCCGGGGAGGTCGAGGGCGGGGGCCCACTGGGCGACTGCGCCATCTGCCTGGACGGCGTGGAGGACGCCGGCAAGGAGATGCCGTGCGGACACCGCTTCCACGGGGAGTGCCTGGAGCGCTGGCTGGGCGTGCACGGCAACTGTCCCACCTGCCGCCACGAGCTGCCGGCGGCGAAGGAGGAGGACAACGTGGCGGCGGAGGGCGGCGAGGAGAGGCGCAGGCCGAGGGCCGCGTTCCTGGTGAGCTACGTGGTGCTCGGAGGCCAGCAGGAGGAGGCGCAGGCGCAGCAGCAGGAGCCCGAGAGAGAGGAGCCGTGGAACATTAGGATAGAGGATGTGGATTAGGATTAGGATTTTAGCCCTCTAATATCTTTCAATTGGTTTACGGATTGGTTTTGAGGTAGGGGTGGTTTTGTAAATATTGGTAGATCTGACGGGGAGGGGGGAGATGTGGGAAAATGTGAATATTTCGTTATGTCGAAAACGATGTAAAACTGGGGTTAAAAGTTCATGGATCAATGTTACTCGTTTTTCGAAAGAAAAAGCAGCTGTTTTGCAAAATCCATGCGAATTCACTTTGCTCTTGTATCGGTTTTGCTCTTTGCTCTGTTCCATGAAGCAGACGCCGACGGCCGATATATCATGGACCAAGTCGGGAATCTGGAAGGAACATCGGGCGGATACTGAATACATCAACAGGTGTTCAAACCTTATAAAAGAGCTCTTTCAATTTGGCTTCTGAAGATACTAGATAGGCATGCTGCTTTCATGATGCCAAGAATGGCCTGTCAGATGCCAAAACTTGGACTGTAATAACTTATAAACTGTTCAGGTGCTGACGGTCAGAAAAAATCAGGGTGCTTAGCACACCCCTCCTGTTGATGCAAATCTTACTCTGCAGTTATACTGTTACAACACACAATTTAACATCGTATATTCAATGAAAATCAAATAGAAACACACATTACACAAATTCACTGGATTCCTTGTCCCCCTCATTGAAGTACAAATCACAGAAACACACATTACACATAAGAATTCAGACAGAAACTGCAGTGTCAAAGTACAAATTTACACTTGTGAAGGGCACTGCTGCTTTGCTAGGAGCCTAGGATCTAGTTCAACGATGAGCTGGCTAGTCTCTGTAGTCTGTACATGTCGCCATGGTTCAGCCGAAGCCCCAATCTGACTGTCTGATGTACACAGGAGTATATCACGTCCCAACATTCAGCTTTCCAAACAGAATAACCTTCAGTGCTCCGAAATGAGCGACCAAGCAACAGTGACTTCCTTTTTGCAGAAGTCAAAGTCAAACACACCGCTGCTTCTACGGTTCTACCAACCTTCAAAGCCTTGAAATGCTCCTCCTCTCCACAACTTTGTTATCACCTTCCGAAGACTTGACATGAACTTCAAAGCTTCTTGCCGTGAAAGCTTGATATTGCCATCACCAGAAACAGGTGATTTCTCCCCTCCGGTATCGAGCAAGAAGATTTTCTCATGAACAATATCTGTGGTATACTTGTCACATATGCCAGGAGTAAAGACGGCAAATAGGCCGCGTAAACCATCTGGTCATGACCCATGAACTCTCGCATATATTGTAACCTCTACAGAGCTAACAATGCGGCCACGTGTAAACTCCAGCGTGCTAAGCTTGCTAGTGTAACGAGAGTGAATCCGTTTTGAATACAACTTGCTGGAGCCTGCTATTGGTGCAACGAGAAAGCTGAAGTCTTCGTACTCTGGTGATGCTGATGAACTTCTGAAAATTCAGGGTGTATGTCTGTCCAGAGTCTAGAGAATTTATCGCTACTTTGGTTATACAGTTTGCACAGCAGCGGCGTGCCAATTTTGACCGTCAAGGCGTCAACACAGTTCTTACTCTGCAACTACAAAAGTAGCATCATATATTATCATCAAGCTATGCTCTCAGATAAGAAGGCATAATACCTCGACGTCTATGAAGTTTTTTGTACGGCAATGCTGCTACGGAAGAATTCAAGCAGGAGCTGCTGCGCTGTTATGCTACAAGTTTTCTGATCCAGAAGTCCACGCTACAAATTTACACTTGAAGGTTGCTAGTACTATTTCACTAGCTGACAAACGATCGATGATGAGCTTGCTAATCTCTGTACACTTCGTCACGGGTCAGCAAAAGCTGGTAATTGTCTTTGTCATCATGGGCCCGGTGCTTTGGGAGTGTGACGATCATTCGGGCCTGAACCAGGGTAGTCAGTTATCTGCAGTGCCATTCTTCCAAACATCTCTTCAACCACTGCGTTGCTTCTCCAGTTATCCTGCAATATTTTGTGAAGAAGTAGTAAGATCAGATCTAAAGGAATGCAACAGCTTGAACTCAAGCAGGCAGTGTTTTTTCCTCTGCACATCCATTGCAAAGAAAGAACTACCAAAGAATGATATGTGCATGTCTAGGATTCATAAGATTAGTTCTAGAGGAATGGCCAATTTCATCTGAACCCACAGATAGACAGTGTACAACCAGTGCGCAGGCTTCTCTGATATCTGGTACAACTTATGAACATGATTTTACTGTTTCAAGTCTGCTCTGAACATTTAGTTACTCTTTCAAGTACGGTTCATGTGTGGCCATGTCATCATTGTTTGACCTGACTGTTAACCGTCAGTTTTAACTCAAAAAATTCAATACACAAATGATGAACTGGAATCACACTATAAGTTACAGATAACTCGATATATACACTTCATATCGCAGCTTCAGACTTTTTAAGTCTGAACCATTCGTTGGTTGTTTCCGTGTTTAGCACAGACTGTACAAAGACAACTAATTTTCCACTCTCTCATTAAGAAAAAATTCAGGCTGTGAACAACAAATTTAAGCAGCTAAATTTCATAGCAGTTTATTTGTACTACTGCAACTCTGCAAGTCTGCAACCAGCAAGTACCTCAGCTGCATCCTCAGCGCCCTCTAACGCCGGAGCATCAACCATCCTCGCTCTGAAACCCCCTTCATCCACATCAACAATAGCACAGCCCCAGTTCAGACTTCAGATCACAAGAACGTCTAATCGTAAAACCGACGAATAAGAAGAAAATGAAATTGGGGGTGAATTACTTGTGAAACGAGCTGCATGAGCGGACGCCGCGATGAGATGGAGAGCAAGCAGGATCACCAGTAACCGGCCGGCCGGCAGCCTCGCCATCGCCAAGCCTTCCAGCTCAGAAGCGCGTCTGACTCCTGGCTTGACGATGCGGCGGGATTAAATAGCTGCGACCTGCGAGGCCATGGCGTGGCTGCCCTCTTGCGTTTGGACAGTCGACACCTAATCATGGAGCACTGGAAAGGAAAACACGCGGAGGGAAAAACAAGTCTTTTTCCGACGCCCACCACAGACGCAATTGGCCGCCTACCTAACATGGCTTTGCCCACTGGTCTTGCAAAAGATAAGAGTCACGGTCCTAGCTGCTAACAGTAGATCAGTAGCCGTAGATGTAGACGACGATCTTGCTGCACGGGACACGGCTCCAAATCAAGGGTAGCGTCCCAAGATCTCTGCATCCGCTGACGTGCTGGGCACCATTCTTCTTTGCATTGTGTCACATTCAGATTCTCATCTGGTTCAGGATCCAATGCCACTGAATTATCTGAATTCTGTAGTGCCAACTTGTTCAATCCGCTGATGCTTTTCGTACAGTTTTCTATGTTATTTTTTGTCGTTTGAAATGTTGAATGACTGGCACGAGCTGCACACTACTACTCCGTATATAAAGAAAAACGGAGGGAGTAATAAGCATCATCAGACTTTCAGAAAAAAGAATGGGAATATGAGACTTTAGGAGAAATATATGGTCAGATCAGATGTCTTTGTTTTTGAGCTTTTGCCATTGCCTTTATGCGTGACACGACTGCATGGGATTCGAGGATATAGCTGAAAACGGGCTGGTGGCCTGTGGCCACTAGGATGAAGGCAGATGTGCCGATAAGGTCAACCGTGTTCATCATGCCGTTTAATTTGGTTTAAAGAAATAGTCAAGTTGATGTAATTGCTTCTGACCCTTGGAGACCTCAACGAGCGGTTGAGAAAACAAGCATTGAGCTGCGTGGTTGAGCCGTTGTGTGGACTGGACTCTGCACACAAGTAAACACCTTCTGTGGAATCAATGTGCAGTTTTCTGAAAGAAGGTAAGAGTCTCAATTTTCAGATTTAGGACTGACCGACTGCGTGCCTGTGGAGATACTAGCGCTTCTGATGGAATACTTGTTCTAATGCCTGCCTAATACTAATACTGTGTGAAGGTGTGGCCGTGGGGACACTGAGGTAAACGGGATGCAGAGATCAGCGTCGATTATTCGCTCACTGGTGATAAGCTGCCTATCGGTGCTGTTGCAGCACGGCAACAGCAAAGGCTCTCAAAACAGTTGGAAATGCATACCACCACTGTACTAGTACGAAAAAGGGTGTTTAAATCCGATGAATTGGTGAAAAATGATGAAAAAATTTGACACTGAGAAGCGTGTCTTATGAGAGGGGACACGGTTGTCAGTGTGAAAACTTTTGGTGCCTTTTGGAAATTAAACGGACCCGAAAGAGGATTTCATCCACTTTTTCTTGTGCCTAGAAATTGTAGATGTGCTTGTGCCTAGAAATTCGTAGGTGTATTAATGCCGTTGAGAATTTCAAAGTGGGTTTATTACGAAAAAGAGGATAGCATCCACCAGCTGTCGACGTTCGACGACAACATGCATATCCTCTCCTCGCCTGCGATACCTACAGGCTACAGGCTTGACCTCAAGCAACAAACAAAGCAGCTCGAATTCAATCAAAATTATATTTGAGAAGAGAGAGAAATCGGTGAAAAGAAAATAAAAAAGGTAACAGACTAACAGATGCCGCAGAACAAGCCCAATACACACAATGAGCTTAGCATCCATCATCCCCCTCAGGGCTGCCCACGAAACAAGCCCATGCGTGTTACATTCTCACTAGTGGGCCTACTGTTCGCCGCAGAATTCACTCGATGCGATGCTGTTGCCGTCCCAGGCCAGGCGGCCCATGAGCTGAGGCGCTCCACCACCAAAGCCCACCGACGCCTCTCTCACACAGAAAAGAAAAGAAAAAAAAAAGCCCACCGATGTTCCCGACCGCCGCCGCTACTCCCCGCTAGTCGCTACCCGCAGAGGCCGCAGCGCGCTGCGTGATTTCCACCGATGCGATGATCGGCCGATAGATGGAATTGGATTGAATTCAATGATATTGGAGGTGTATTGGGAATTGAAAAAGTAGAGAGAGGGTACGTAGTTTAATGTGTTGTTTTTGGTTGAAAGAGAGTGTATTTCGCGAATCTAAACAGGGCCGATGAAGCTTCAGCTTCGCTCGATCACTCGAATCGCATAGACCTCTGTTTCCCGGAAGTCTCCTACAGTGCGGAGTCACGCCGCCGTCCTCCCGTCCGATTCTTCCAAAAGGACTAACGGTAGAAAAGGCGAGCACCGCATCGGTCAGTGGAGACAAACGGGGTCGCTCTAAACCATTGAGTTCGGGTCAAGCTCCCTCCACGGTCCAAAACGGAATTCGGCCACGATATTCCACTCATTTTCCACTCTAGTATGCGTCTGAGTACATTTCGCTGGTCTACGTCCAGCGTATATATATATAACCAGGTTCAGCCATCGATCACGTCCTTGTCCGCGTACGTGGCTACAATTAGCAGCCCGCACGGCTCTTTCCATTTTATCCGGATCGACTTGGCGTTAAAGAAAATAATTAAACCCTCGGGTATACTAGACGAGCTAACCGATGCGTACTCCACAATATATTAGTTTGACACGGCCCTGTGCGCTATTTCGGCTGTATTTTCTCAGATGGTTAATGTTAATTCCTTATACTATTAGTCGATGCTAGTGCACGAATAATCAGCCGGCCGGCAGCTGCTGGCGTCTGGTGCTCCGACTGACGACGGAGTCTAGCACGACGGCACGACGCAGCGTCGTCCGTACCCGTTCAAACTCCCAAAGTTTACAGTCGGCCGGCACCTTCTGACACGAACTCGTGCGAACATGTCCAATTTTCGGCACGGGATTTTAATGTACCGCAAGTTCAAACCACAGCGTACGTGCCAAAATTATGTTCCGGATCATGTACCGCCCGACACAGCTGTCCTGTAGCATTTCTAATTACTCTGGTAATCTTTCAAAAAAGAAATTACTCTCCTAGTCTCGTCGCAACCTGCAACTTGCAAGGCACTGTTCGTAGGAGATGCTCTCTGTTACTCACCTTAGCTGTCAAAGAGAAGCTCGCTCAGATCTGGGGGTGACCGCGGCCGGCGTGGTGCCAGCTAAACCGTGCAGCAAGCAGACGGAGCACGCACGTGGCAGGGGCAGATCGTGTCCATGACGTACGCGCACACACGTACGGTACACTCGAGCAAGCTAGCTAATGGGCTCGTCTTTTGGCGCTCACGTTAACCAAGTTGGATCCGGGCGCACGCTCGTAATTAAGCCGAGCCGGGGTGTTTTGTACCGACCCTATTCGGCTGCCAGCAGTACTTCAGTCTCACATAAAATCAGTACCAGCCACCCGCCATCAACCAGCTAACAGTATTTTTTTTTTCACAGAAAATCAGCACCAACCACCAGCCAGAATAAGCACCAGCCAGCCGAACGGGCTAGGCCGGGACAGCGCCCCGACACAGGTAGTACAGGCCAGCGGCGCGAGGCCACTGGGCTGATATTTGCTTAGCGCTAAGCCTGGCTCGGCCCGACACCAGATCCGGATCAGCGTACGTGCAACGATAAAGAAATGCCAATGGGGAGCAGGTTCGCCAATTAACATATGGCTAATCACTTTTATTAATCACAATCAAGTGTGAGAGGTTATCGACGAGCGTGCGTGCGATCCGGATGCGTGCAAAGCCAGGGTAGCTTGCACGTCGGCCGCCTCTGGCCGGGCGGCTTATGTGCCGGGCTGGGACAATGGGTTCAGAACTTGAGATCGTAGTAATTTCGACGGGATTTTCTTTGCCGGGTGCCTGTGGGATGGACAGCTAATGATCACTTGTATTTATGCTGCTATTGTATACTAAGTAACCCTGCGACGCTAAGTAACCTGCTTCTTAACAATTCAGGTGGGCTGCACATTGTGTGGTCGACAGAAATGGGCGCCATATATGTTTTTGCAGCTGTACCTTTTTTTCGTTTACGTGACACAGTAACAGTAGCAGAAACATTTCAATGTGGCGCAGAAGTAGCAAGTTGTATATCTGTACTGGACCGACTACTTGCTCCCATTCAAAATGAGTACCACTTTGTGATTCAATATGGTTATTAATACCAGCCTATATCAACCAATGCTGCCGTATGGACTAGTAATAATTTAGAAACTAAAAAAAATGAGGTCCATAACTAATAATCAAAATTGCTTACCCCATGTTACAAATTATTTTACAATTACAAAATCTTGCTTCTTAATAGTGGTGAATCTAGAACATGGGGTGAGGGGGGCTCATCTTCCTTTTATCTTCTCTTCTTCTTTCTTCTCTTTTTCTTTTCCCCTTCTTTACCTATGGCTAAAAATTCAAGCGTGTTGAAGGGCAGGAGCCTGGGCCCTGCTGGCTCCGCTCCTGCTTCTAAACATTTCAGGTGACCCATATATGTTTTACAATTACTAGCTTTTCTCGTCCACGTGACACAGTAATAACAATAGAAACATTTTGCATCTCTCAGCTATATATTATTGGTCGATATATATAGCGCACAATATCAAGTTGTATAGTTGTACTTGACAAATTACTACATCTCATTCAAATACACGCCATTTTAGGATTCATGTAAATTGATTCAATTTACTAGCTACATCTGATTTAAATTATGTTTATCATTAAGGATCGTCTATCAATGGGTGCTCTTGCATAGACCAGTAATTTTGAGATACATAAGTATTAAAAAATTAGTGAGAAAATAGGATTGGCTAATGATCAAAATTGCATAACTTGAGTGCACGCGCTCTCCACACATCCCTTATTTGTTAAATATTATAGTACAATACTCATATAGATACATATTAATCTTTATCTGCATGTGACCGACTTTACTTATAAATTACTCTATGTAATTTTTTCATCCACATTCATAGCATTTTTTCGCTATGCATCGTGCCTCCATGTATGTTTATGTGGATCCGTAGTTTGAACTATGTTTTTAACAAAAAAAAAATCAATGTTCTCTTTACTCCTTACATACATGTATACACGGCCTATATGGTGATACAGATACATATCATACATATCTCAAGTCACTATTTTTATATTTAGAATATTTAAAATATATTATTTGGAATCATATATTGGTGAAGCTTGGTATATCTTTTTATAATGATACATTTAGCTTGGTTAGCTACTTGAAACATATTTTAATTGTTAACTTACTGAAATAAAACTTAATCTACTAAAATCTGCAATCATATATTGATGTAATTTTATACAAAATAGGCAAATTCAGAAGTTGGTGCCCAAATCAACTAAGATCTATAACCTGAATGGGGCATGTGCCCCCACTATGTTTTGTTTGGATCCTTAACTTGCATGCATGTTAGCCATTTTACCTCTTTTATACTTTATAGTAGCCTATTTACATGTTACATGTGTTATGTAGGATCTGCATTGATAATATATAGCCTGCTCATCTTTTTATTCCACAAACCAAGTAATGATGACATTGTTTATTAAACATATTTGAGTCACTATTCAACCTTTGTCATCACAGACAACTAATAGGTTAATTGTAAAGTCTTGCCATGCAATAAACTAAAGTACATGGGGTCAATATACATTTTTTTTACCTCGTATATGTTTAGTGTTACCTTATACTATTTTCATAATAGTAGTGAAGGAGGTTAATTTTTTTAGAAAGTATAATAAATGCAATGACTATGATTATTAGAGTCTAGTAAATTGATAGCCAAATGTATATGTTTCTTTGTCAGGACCTTTATAATTTATCTAGTTTCTAGTATGCTTCTTTGAGATTAACGTGAAGGCTTCAAACATGACTTGAATCAATAATGATAAGATAAAGACTTGCGCGACGAAAATGTAAAGACTTGCGCGACGAAAATGTAAAGATGGATTTTGTTACTAGGTTTCAGCAAAAAAAAACGTACTTTCAGATATACTTATTTGAAATATTTAAGTGTCTCCCATAGATTATAACGATGTACCAAACAACATGTATTTTGAATTGAATGGAGTACCATACTTGCTACAGCTTTCATTGATTTGAATTGTTTCGGTATGAACTCAAGACCTGGACAGTCAACTGTAAATCGACTGAACCCCACTCACAAATCAAACAATCCAGCACGAGCATTGTATGTTCTTCCTTTTCCACAAAGCACGGCTGGTCTGATCCGTACGTCCAAAACGTTTTCACATTTCCCAACTATTTGCCTGAGATGGGAAACTTACATGCATTTTCACGCTCATAGGAAGCTCCACGCCCGGCACGACTATCCGAATATCTCACCAACTTCATGCCAGGCACGTCGTCGGAATCGCAGCATGACAAGCCCCTCACAACAGCAACATCCAGAAACGAATACATGGACTCAGATTTGTAGTGTACAAACACTGCCGGCTAAGCTGAACACACGCCACTTTCGTGGAAGCTTCCCCATCCGGGAGAGCGAGCGAGCGAGCAGTGTCAATGTCAACCTATCCATCCATCCACACGAATTGAACCCGCACCCAACACACCCACCCCTAGCCATACCAAGTTTCCTCACATTTTCTCGCGCCCACACCACACACACTTATTCCACAAGCTTTTTAAAAATTTCTTGTGGGCATTTTGCAGCCCAAGTGGTCAGCTGCTGAGCTATCTCTCGCAGACCCAAGTACTTCGCGGAAGGAGACGGGCACCTTCCTCTGCCTCTGCGCCGAGCCAAGCCGACGCCAACGCCACCATGCAGTGACCTTCCTCCCCCCCGGCCAAAGCTGTCACACCTCGCAATATTCCTAGCCCTTGCCCTTCCCCGCCCGTCATATAAAGCTCGCCTCCATCCCCCACCATCTCCCCAACCTGAACCCAAGCGCACACCATCCCATCAGCATTCGGTGTCGATCGTTGATCATCGCAACAGACAGAGTAAGCTAGCTCGATCCATGGCGGAGAGGAACGCGGTGCGGCCGCTCCTGCGCCGGATGCTCTCGTTCCGGGAGCCGCTCCTGCTCATCCAGTTCCTGGTCCCCTTCCTCAGCGCCGCGGCCTCGGCCTTCGTCCGGAGCCACTCCTCGCTGCTTCACGCTCTCGCCAGGGCGCTCGTCCCGTCGGCGGCCGCCAAGTACGCGTACGCGTCGCCATCCATCGGCGGCGGCGACTCATGCGTCGTGCCGTGCCCAGCAGGTAGCGACGGCACAGAGGAAGAGGAGGCGGCAGAGTACGCCGCGGTGAGCAAGGAGGAGGTGGAGGCGATCATGGGCGCGATCGGCCTCGCGGCGGCCGGGCGCGGCGAGGGCCTCGCGGCTGCCATGGGCCGCGACGAGGTGTCCCGGATGTTCGACGCCGAGGAGCCGAGCTTCGCGGAGGTGCGGAGCGCCTTCGCGGTGTTCGACGGAGACAGCGACGGGTTCATCGGCGCGGCCGACCTGCAGGGCGCCCTGGCGAGGCTCGGCGTGCGCGAGGACGCCGCGTCGTGCCGCGCCATGATCGCCGCGGCCGGCGGCAGGGACGGCAGGATGAGCCTGTTCCAGTTCGTCAGCTTCCTCGAAAACGGCTTGTGTTGAGGAGGCCAGAGGAAACTGACTATTTACTTCATTTTTTTTTTTTTTTGCTTTCGGTTCGGCTGAGCTCGTGGCAGGAGATGTGAGAGTAGTGTATCCTCGGACGGAGACGGTGCTCGTTCTTGCGTGTGTTTTTTTCCTCCTGCCATGGGTTGGGGGCCTTGGGGTAGATGGACTGTGCAGAAATTAACGCACTAATTCCCAAGTTTAAGAAACAATCAATGGAACTAATTTGCCCTGTTGCAAAGAACTCCCATCACTTTGGTGATCGATTCTACTGATGATCCTGATGAATGTCTTCCACGGCAGAATTCCTTTGAATGTCTTCGACGGTAAAAGTCAATCCATGTGTTGGAATTTGGAAGCCACTGTTCTTAGTCTACCACGCAGGCCTAAAGTTTCTGCAAATCGGGGGTCAAAATCGTGAACAATGATTTCAACATTCAAGCATTGTTTGGGTCCCTACCGAACGCGCCGAGTTTGGTCCGGTCCATTTCATCAGGGTCACGGCTTTGATGTTTCTTCTTCTACTGATGATGCCGGCCGGATCTCTGGCTGCTCTGGTGCCGTCTTTCCAGGAAGTTTCCCGGCCAGGGGGCTGCTGCAGAGTTGGCCGCTGGCGATGGAAACTTTGCTGACACCGACGTTCCCGGACCGGTCCAAGCCGGGGTACGTAACGAGCCAGGAGCAGGGTTTTTTTTACCGACCGCTACCGGTCCGGTTCCCGCGGTTACCGCTCTTACCGGTCCGGTCCGGTTAGGATACTGTTCATCGGTTACCGAAAAAAACCGATACTGTTCATCGGGAACCGGTAAAAACCGGTCCGGCTTACCGCTACCGCCGGCCGGCGGTAGCAGGCGACCGGTCGGGAAAAAAAACCCTGGGCAGGAGACGGTCGCTAGCACCAGCGCTAGCAGCCCAGCGCGTTCTCGTGCGAGATGTTGATATGATATGACTACGTGCACCCGCCGGGTATGGGCTCCGAAGCCGACCGGAAACATCACCGGCGCGGCGGCGCCGGCCGCCGGTGGCCTGCAGGCGAGGTGCACACTGGCAATCTATCTATCGCCTGTCTGGACTGTGCTCTAAACTTCTTAACCGTGAAGTGAACGGCACATGATAAACGACGACCTGACGAAGAACCATCGCCGGTCACCGTTGTTGCGCCGTTGCATGAACATATAATATATTCAGAAATCATAATTCTCATATCCACAAGTACTTGCCAGCTTCTCCTGTGACATTTGACAGCTTGTATTAGGCTACCCGCATCGGGTACCGGAAGAGGAACGCTATGCGTTCCTCCAGTACGGGATAGCGGATCGGAGGCCTGCAGCGGTTTTCTCTATCTCATATGCCAAAATAGCGGACGGAGGCTGCTCCGCTATTCCGAGCGGAGTAGCGTGCCTCCGCTACGCGGGGACGTGGCGTGGGGCCCGCGCGCCCGTCCCAACCGCCTCCCATTCGTGCCCGGAGTAGGAGGCGGAGGAGCCCGCCGGCCTGCTGCGGCGGCGGTGCTGCTGCTGCGGCTTCTTTGCCGTGACGGGGAAGCAGGGGAGGAGGAGGACCGGAGGACCGGAAGGAGGAGGAAGGGGACCGGCGGCGCTGGG
>CM014271.1:5384700-5442276 GCA_004135705.1 Alloteropsis semialata | reverse complement strand
GTGGCCGCGGCGACCTCGGCCAGCAGCCCGGCCACCTCACCTCCGCCGGCGAGGGGAGGAATGGAGGCCTAGAGCACAAGGCGATGCCCTTCTGGTGGCCGAGGAGGAGGTCCAGGCCGAGCTCCAAGAGCAAGGACGGGCCAGCGCCGGCCGCCGCCACCGCCGCCTCGGCTTCCTGCTCGCCGCGCCACTCCGTTGACGTCGTCTCCACCACCGCCTACGCGTCCGCCAGCGCGTCGCCGTCGCCCCAGTGGGAGCGGGCGTGGGCGAGCAGCCTCGGCTGGGCGCCCATGGCCGAGCTCCATGGCCTAGCTCCGCGGCCGGCGCGCACACCTACTCCGCGCGAGGGGAGGGGAGGGGAGGGGCGCGCCGCGCGGGGGAGCAGGGGAGAGGGCAGCGGCGCCAAGGAGGGAACGCGGCGCCGGTGAGGAAGCGCGCCGATGGTGGAGCAGGGGAGGGGGCGGCTTGCACGGAGAGGGGGCGGGCGCGGCCGGAATGCCCCGTAGGAGGGGTAGGGCGTGGGCGGCCACGCCAGGGAGGAGGCGCGGCGCAACGGACTGGAAGGCAGGGGCGACAGGAGAGAGGGAGGCGCGGGCGGAGCCAACGAGGAAGAGGGAGGGAGGAGAGAGAGGGAGGGAGTAAAAAAGGGGAAAAAAATTCTGACGTGTGGGTCCAATGGGGTGGTAGTTGATATAGAGTATGACGGGTGCGAGAGAAAATGGTATAGAGAAGAGAATCTTGATGACCACAGCATATTCTTTTTAGAGGATGAAATTAAAGTATGACGAGTGCGGATAGCCTTACTCGTCTTTTGCTACCCATCCACTCATGCAGCAGCCCAGCTATTAGAAACTGACCACTTTTATGATTTTATCCTAGAAAATAACGGAGCCCAAATTGTACTCCCAACTCAATGCAACAGCCCAGCACTAGAAACTGACACATTTTTATGATTTTATACTAGAAAATAACGGAGCTCAAGTTGTAGTCCCAACTCAAAGCAACAGCCCAGATGAGTTTGTTGCTCAGAAATCCACAGCAAAGTCATTTTCTATCCTGCGGCGGCCCAACATTGGCCCCGTCAATGTAACACTTTACAAACAGCAAAGTTATCATAATAGTGAATTCAAAACATCAAGTCCAGGGGGGAAAATGCGCTAATAACACAATACCACAAGGTCCCAGGGCTACAAAAATTGGCAAATGAAATGTAAGGGAGGAAAAGCAAGCCCTGTCATCTCTATCTCTCTTCACCTGTGGCGGCGATCACGGTCACGCTCCCAATTCCTCTCGTAGTCATGGTCTCTTCCCCTGTCCCTCCCCCTTTCCCTATCACGGTCTCTGCTCCGGCTTCGGCTCCGGCGTCGCTCCCTTCCATGATCACCTCTATCTCTGTTCCTGCTTTCCTTTTCATCGTAATCGTCCCTACCACGATCCCTGCTCCTCTCCCTGCCTTCCCTTTCACTGGAACCTACAACATCAAATTAACTCCAGGTAATGTTAAGCAATGACAAAGTAACTGATTCATAACACACTCTTTTTTCTTCCCTAGATGCTAAAGATGTTCAAATGTTCCCACGACAATTTACCAAAAAGCACAAACTGGACAATAAATAATCCTACAGCAGCTGAAATGGACTTCATCAAAGTCAAAGTGTGTCAAAAAGAATACCTCGCTGCTCAACTTCCCATCCAGCACGTCCAGACCCAGGAAGAGACTGTGCATTTTCAGTATTCTGTGCTTTAGCACGGAATTTCTTCTTGAGGTTGCCAAACTCATCATAAATCTCTCCATCATCCTATGAGACAAGGCACATTGAGACATGGAAAGCAAATGGTTGCTGATATATACACAAATGTAATGTTCAGTAAGCATCATACCTCCTCAGCTTCTTTCCGACGCTTTTTAACTTCCTCTAGTTCTTCTTCATCAAGTTCTTTGTACCCACCACCACGGCCACCCCTAAAACGATAAATAACTTGTGATACAAGCCTCAATATTAAAATAATACATTTTAGTTATAAATAGTTAAATGCATGGTTGCTCACTTACGGACACAAAAAGCACCCAGTTGTGCTTGTTCTCTACATATGTGTGCAGGTTTCTACATCACATTTCACAAAATATGCACTGCAAGATTCACACTATTGTCGATGGACCAAAGAGTCGTGGCACTGCACTGCTCCTCCTTAGAGTCCAGTTTTAAACTGGTCTCAAGAGTCAAGAAGGGCACAATATCACTGCAGTTGACCTGCTGTTTTTTAAGGACTATCTTACTGTTGATCCAAAGCCATTTAATCTGACAGTGAGTGTATAAGGCGGAAAGACAAGATGTGTAGCAATTATGAAACAACCCTCATTATTCCTAAAACACATATAACAAATGTGGCTCTTTTCTACATAAATTGGAATAAAAAAATGTTGTCATGGCAGGTCCGCCAGCACCGGCCATAAGGGTCCAAGTACAGAATTTATTATACTTGCTTAAATTAGTTTATGAACCAGCCAAATGCAACAGTAAATCTTGTACTAGTACTTACCTTACTCCGCCTTCATTGGTACCAGGCTTGGAAGTGTTACATATATTACATTTGGTTCGCTTAGCCCAGTTTATGTTGCCACACCTGGAACACAGATGAAGATCAGTTTCATATCATCAATATCAGAAAGATGGTTTATAGTAAACTACAAAATTGGCAGCAGTCAAGTTTGATCATAAACAAGCATACAATAAAGAGGGACTTGGAAAGCACAGTCTGGCTGTCTCATCGGTTTCATGGGGGCAGCAAATCATGTGATGCATACAAATGAATGTGAAGACCAAAGTCAAAAGATGTAAAATCTACGAAACAGAAAAACTTAAGCTCTTAGCCTCTTACATTGGACATGGCCAATCATTTGGACCAAACAATCCGGGTGGACCACCAACAGCAGCCGCAGCACCAGCACGGTTGCTTCCTCTTGCATCAGCACCACCATGGCCTCTACCCCTACCACCACCACCACCAGCAGCTGCACCAACACCAGCAGGGCGAGCAGCTCCACAGCGATTACAAACACCACGGAAGGCAAAGTTTACATTGCCACAACTGAGAAGAAATCATATTAGAAATAATAGAATACACAGTGAAGTCTAGTCAACTGGACACATCCAATCATAAGTTCATAACTGACCTTGTATTTGGACACATCCAATCTCCATCTTGCTGCCAAGCCTTTCCTGGACCATCACCGCGTCCTCTACCTCTGCCAAGCCCGTTATCCAATTCATCTTGTCCTCCAATATCAGCAGTGATTCCCACATTCGCGGAACTATCGAACGAATCTTTGCTCTTTGACTCAGCTATGTGAACCTGGATTATACTTCCATGGAAATCTTTGTTATTGAACCAGTCCACAGCAGCTGAAGCAGCATGTGGATCCTCATAGGTGACTGTTGCATCACCCTTTGGTTCATTCGTAACCTTGTCCCTGTATATCCAAATTTTTGGACGCCCAGTCCTTTTGTCCTTCTGTGTGGTTTGGGAACAGTGAAGAAAAACATTTATCATGAGACAGATTTTGAAAAAGGGATAAAAACAATCTTGACGAAGTTGATAGTGGTTGCAAAAATGTTACCTGATAGGACCCATACCTTTAGCAACCCTATGGTGCCAAAATATTCAGCCAACATAGTTTCATCGGTTCCTGGAGGCAGGTTGCACACATAAACTGAACCGTTTGGGGGCCCTCTTGACATATATCCAGACATCTGTAACAAACCACCAATATCATTATTTTCAATTTGTTTTTCAAAATAAAGGTGGGGGACTTCTAACAGACAAATATTCACATATATTGATACGATGTTGTACTTGGGGCTACAAACGGAAAACAAATTAGTACAGTTACTAGAAACTGACAGAAGAAGCATGGCACAAAATCTGAAATACACTGATATAGGATGTTGTAACTGGGAGAATAAGTGTGAAAAATCTTTGATTAATCTAAAAACTGAGCTTTGGGCTAATTTTACATGCAATATTCGATTTGAATATTTATATGCAACATTCTATTAAATTGTTGCATGATTTGTAATGTTATAGCGATTGTGGCTAGAAAGAATTTAACTAAATTTGTACGGCAAGATCTATTTCTGTGGAATAGTACGGATCCTGGGAAAAAACTAAGAATCCAACCATGACAAGTGAGCAACTGAATTCAAAAAACAAGAGCAATGCACTAGACCTTTCCATTCAAAAGATGATTGAAAATGTTGATTACGTATTTTTTATAGCCAAGTATTTGAAAAAGAACTTTTGAAAACGTTTCACTAAGATGTCATGTAGCAGTGTAGTCAGATGTCAAGGGAGATGAAAATTTTGTCTATTTTTGATGCTGAATGACAAACACACACAACAGGTTACTAAGCAAGCCAGCATGCAGTAGAATAATAGCTAACTTATCAGCAGCACTGCATGAAGCTATGAACTGCTGCACATTACAAATTGTACAAGAGGGTGCCCAATTTCAGTCCTATACTTCCTAAATTGACAATTCATTTATATTTCAGCAGACTAACGCGCCAAGCATGTCCAGCTGGCCAAATGACATTGACACAAACATTTGAAGAGTTCGATAAAAGGTAGCAGATAAAAACAGATGCGCATATCAACATGAACTGGCACACACAGGATCGGCGACCCCAGGTATGGCTGCATGTGTTGAATCAAAATTGCACAATTGAATGGTTGGCACACACCTTAACAGCAGTAACAAGGACCTAATATATGGCCCTGTTTGGCAGAGCTCTAGCTCCCAGCTCTACACAGAAGCTGGTGTTTATTTAATAAAATAAAATATCTTAAACTACTAATTTAAATATAAAAGAAGAACAAAGTGACTCAACGAAAGACCTTTAATCAGCCCACAGCTCTAGCTCTACAGATTTCTAGAGCCAGGAATGAGCAGCTCTAGCTCTACAAATGTGTAGAGCTGTACCAAACAGGGCCTATATATAACGCTACCAAAACATACAAAATCAGATGGTGTCCCCCCAACTGCAACAACTCCGCCTACAGTACATGAATACCACTCCGCCTACAGTACATGAATACCGACAAGTTAAATCTATCTCAGAGAAACGCGCCCATACACAGATCGACAGGGAATACAAGTGCCAAGTCAAATCCCCTAGACGACCCGGTCCCGCGAGAGGTGTGTGTGGAGTTGGGGAAGCCGTGAGGCTGGCCTAGAGACCCACGTAACCCTAGCTCCCCCAAACGGACCAAACCCTAGCTCCCCCAGATATGGGAGGCGATGAGGCGCACCTGGATCCCCGGCGTCGTCGGACTCGACGGCCGCGGGAATGCTTCTTCTTGGTGCTCCCTCCGCTTCTAGGAGGGCTCGTCCCGCTGGCGGCGGCCGTGGGGAAGCCCGGGACGAGCGGGAGGCGTGGCGTGGCGTGGTGGCGTCGGCGTCGGCAGCGGCGGAAGGGAGGCGAGGCGACGGCGCGACACTCTTCGCCGCGACCGTGAGGGTTTGGTCCGTCCGTCCGTGTGCTTGGCGTCGCGCTGTGCCTGCCATCCATATTCATCTTAACGGTGTGTAACCCATGGGCCGAAATGATTTGTAGTCCAAATCAAATCGGACAGTCTGATGGGCCAGCCCATTGAAAACTAACCAAAGGGAGCCCAAAATAAAAATCACACTATTATGACCATTCCGCACAAACCAATAAGCTTTGCTCAAAAAATAAATAAATCCTAAACCAATAAGCAGGGATTGAGAGGATGCTTTTATCGTCAGAACCAGATCATGGTTTTGTGGGGCGCGTCCAAGTCCAATCATCATCACTACACAGTGCAAAAAGACCAAAATGGCCTATTAGCTCAGTTGGTTAGAGCGTCGTGCTAATAACGCGAAGGTCGCAGGTTCGAGACCTGCATGGGCCATTTTATTTTTGCAATTTAAAATCTTTTTTCTGAACTTCATGTTTTTGCCATTTAAATATTCTTGGATTCATTTATTTTATTTTTGCAACTTAAATCTTTCTTCTGAACTTCATGTTTTTTCCATTTAAATATTATTGAATTCATTTATTTTAAAATTTAAATCTTGTGGACTTCATGTTTCTTTCTGAAATATAAATAGTCTTCAGTTCATGTTTTGCATAAATCTTCATCTGGACTTCTGCCATGGGCCAATCCATGCTTGCTGACTACCTGACTCGCGCTGTAGTTGCACAGCTGACCCCATAGGTACTCTTGGGCCTAATTCTAGGTTGACTAGCCTGTTAGCCCATAAGTCCAAGCAGAGCAAAAACCCTAGGCGGCTAGTCCGGCGCAGGCTCCGTTCCGCCGCAGGCCGTCGATGTCGGCGCAGGCGGGCACAGGGACGTACTCCCCGGCGGCTGCCGCCGGTGACAAGCGGCGGGAGAGGAGGGAGGAGCTCCGGCGCCACCTCGCCGATGACGCCGACTGGCCCCGCGCCGACGGACGCTCCTTCCACGACTGCCGGCCAGCGTGTAACTCCACTCTCCCGAACCTCGTCTGTATTGTTGCTCCCGTGTAGCGGCCACTTCGGTAGAACGCTTGCGCTGAAGTATTGTGCCTTCGGTCTGCTGTCGCCTAGCACGCACTTATGGTGTTCGACGTTATGGGTGAGGAGTGGTGCCATGTCTGATGCTACACGGATATGCTATTCATTTGGTTTAACCTTGGTTTTGCTACTTTTTTGTCTAATGGTTCAATTCTATGGCTCTTTAAGTTGTCTGCTTTAAGTTGGAGTATTTATCTGAATGTAGTCTGCTGCCTCTACAATTCTGCATCAACCTTGATACAAATGAAGTTTTTTTCGATGTGTTTTAAATTAGTGGGTTTCATTTTCACATAGGATACATTTATCATTTAAAATTTGTCTGGCAGTTATGCAAACAGGACCAACTACGGCTGCATCTGGGTCTGCCTATGCGGAATTCGGGAAGACAAAGGTCATTGTATCAGTGTAAGTTTAACATCATCTCATTCCACCTCTAATTCAGTTGTTTTATGTTTTGAATATCAATGTGTAGACTTTTGTTTTGTTAGTCATTACTTCAATATTCTATTAGCAATATAGCCTCAAATATGTAGACTTGTATTTCATTACTTGAATATTCATCACTACAAGTGTAGACTGTCTCGTTGCACATTTTAAATATGAGCAAGTTTGAGCCAACCGAAGTAGACCTGCAAGTTTAATAAGCACTGGCTTTTAACGAATTCATTTTCAGTTGGATTTGTGTACTTCTATTTCTTGTCATTGAAGTGCAAAATCATGATTTTGTTTTATATGCTACTTATGCTCTAACCACTAATGGTGTTTAGCTATAAGGCTAACCATTGCTCACTGGAGAAATTTCTTGGGCTCTAATCTGTGCTTCTTAGGGCTGTAATATTTGAATTTCCTACCTTGCTTGTGAACTTCACAACCTGTTATATTCTTTACTTATTTTGAACATGTCTTATTTATTGATTGTTCATCTTTGTTTAATCATTTCCTTCGCAGGTTTGGGCCAAGAGAGAGTAAAAAAGCAATGCTGTATAGTGACGTCGGTAGGCTCAATTGCAATGTGAGCTATACAACATTTGCCACTCCAGTGCGTGGACAGGTACACTGTTTACGTACCTACTGTCTTTCTATTTGGACCATCTGTTGGAAGGTATCTGGATTTGACAGTATTCATATATTCCCAGGGAGCAGACAACAAAGAGTACTCGTCAATGCTTCATAAAGCTTTGGAAGGCGCAGTAATGCTACACACTTTTCCCAAGACCACCGTTGATGTTTTTGCCTTGGTTCTTGAGTCTGGTGGCAGTATGATACTATCCTAGCCTTTTCTTTTGGTGATAAGTATAGCACACTATATCTTGCATTTTGTTAAGGAAATGTTCTTTTTAGTTCAGTGCTCGTGTATATGTGGAAATTCTGTTCAGGTCTAAGTAGGAACATCTTTCTACGGTGCTAGAGGCACTCATATTGTTGGGCTGGCGCTAACAAATAGCAGTTTGAACAGTAATGCAATTTATATCCTGCAAAACTGAATGAGCTTATATGTGTTTTGAGTTGGTAAGGCAATATCATACTCTTCACTGACCTAAAAATAATGGTCACTCTTTTCCACCCTAAATATATAATTTCACAGTAAGACTATGACAGTACGTTACTGTTCAGCTCATCTTCAACTGTATTGTTTCAGTGGAAACTTTTTCGTTGACCGATTGTTTCTGTATTATTTTCTTTGCTAAAATGATCTGAACTATGTTGGATCTTACCAGCAGTTATTTCATTTCAGGTGATCTACCCATCATTATATCATGCGCTAGTCTTGCGCTGGCAGATGCTGGAATCATGATGTATGACCTTGTTACATCTGTATCCGTGGTATGCCCCATGTTGCCTCTGCTTTTTGATACTTGCACCTAAACCATCACTTTAACTTGAGGATCGTACTTTACTTCCTTGCGCCAGTCCTGTTTCGGAAAGAACATCATCATCGATCCAACCTCAGACGAGGAAGCCTGGCAAGATGGAAGCCTCACGGTAGCTTTCATGCCATCGCGCAAGGAGGTCACCCAACTCACACTCACTGGAGAGTGGAGTGACGGCAGAATCACCAATGTATGCACTACCTACTGCGCTAACATTTTAGTGGTAAGTCATGATCACTGACATTTTGCTATGTTCATCAACAGGCGGTAGAGCTCTGCATGGATGCTTGCAGTAAGCTTGGTGACATACTGCGCGACCACTTGAAAGATACTGCCACCTTGAGGAGTGAATGACATTGCCGAGGCAACACTTGCAACGAGTATCCTTAGCTGTACAAAAAAATCTGTATGCAAGGCAGGCTGGTAGACCTGACGTTTGAGTGAGCATATATGTTTAATGGGTATGGTGATTGACTGATTATTCCTTCATGGCAAAATGAGTGAATTGTCAAGCCGGGAAGAAGTTGCAGGGTAGCGTTTCTGTCATGTGATGTACTCGTTTGGCTTCATGAAGCACCTGTATTTTTCCCCCCTGTAGTGTAAGACTTGCTCTACGGGCTCTACCGTATCATGAATTCTTAGGGAACTGACCTTTATTTTGGTCTCGGGCGTAAAACTACTCAGTTTTTTTTTACCCACTTGTTTCCATGTGTGTTTTTTTTAAATCTGATTTGGATGCAGCAAAGTCACATGATTTAACATGTGATTTATGCTATTGCATATAAGATTTCTGCATTTTTAAGGCGAGTAATATGAAGATATTGCACTATATAAGGGATGTTGGCGTAGTTCACAACTCTACGTTGCCGTATTGCACACTACGCGGTAGCAGCTCGTCCAGCGAAACAGTCGGCTGGCTTTCTTAGTCCCTCACCTACACTGACAGTGGGCCACACATTCCTAATCCTCTTCCCAGCGCCACAAAAATATCTCAATTCTGACAAATATCCGAACAGCTAGGCGCAAGCCGTTTCCCAACCCCGTGCAGCATATAAACCCCTTCCTCACTCTCCCACTCCTCCCGTGCCATCGACCTTCACCTCCAGCTCTCCAAGCTCCGGAACCTTATCTCCATCCAAATCCTCATCCCATCCCGAGCGTCATGGCCGCCGCGCTCTTCTCCGCCACCCTCTCGCCCCGCTTCCTCGCCCTATCCTCCGCGAAGCCCGCTGCGCCCGCGGCCACCGCGTTCCTCCCCTTCAGGTTGCCGCTGCGCGCTGTGTCGTCGCCGGGGAGGCGCGTGTTCGAGCCCGTGGCCGTCGCGGTGTCGTCGGAGTACGAGACCGAGGGCGCGCAGGAGGAGGAGGGAGCCGAGGAGTTCTCCGAAGACCTGAAGCTGTTCGTCGGAAACCTGCCGTTCAGCGTCGACAGCGCGCAGCTCGCCGGGCTTTTCGAGCAGGCTGGCTCCGTCGAGATGGTCGAGGTATATACTTCTTAATTGTGCCGCCCGTCTGTGTAATTAATGTCATAAGGAATTGTCATTCTAAAATTACAATTTGATTATTATATATATATTTTTAAAAAATGCTCACTGTTCTATGGTCACTGGAATGGAACTGGAGTACTGGACAACTTGACTGAGGGCCTGTTTAGATAGAAAAGAAAGTTTGCGAAATTTACTGTAGCAATTCTAAATCAAAAATTAGGAGGACTAAACATGATCTAATTATAAAACTAAATACACGGATGGACGGGAAATCGCGAGACGAATCTATTTAAGCCTAATTAATCCGTCATTAGAGATTGTTTACTGTAGCACGACGTTGTCTAATCATGGCCAAATTAGGCTCATTAGATTCATCTCGCAAAGTTACCGGGGGTTATGGAATGGGTTTTGTCATTAACACACGTTTAATACTCCATGCATGTAAGATTCCCTTTGATGAATAGTGAAGTTTGAAAAGTGTAAGTTTCCTAAACAGGGCCTGAATTTAGTAGTAAGGGTAAAGCTACATGTTGTTAAAGCATTTGAACCATTGAACTGGTTATGTACCTGTGGTAAATTATGACAAGAAATCAACACAGTATATATTCAAATTGTTGAATCTAGTAAGGAGTAAAGCGACATGTTGTTAAAGTATTTGAATCATTGAACTGGTTATGTACCAGTGGTAAATTATGACAAGCACAACACAATATATATTCAAATTGTTAAGTCCAACAGAGTTGCTTGCAATGAGTGAACCTTTTGTGTTTCACTATTCTAAGAATTCATAGCTGCTTTCCAGGTTGTATATGACAGAATGACTGGACGAAGCCGTGGATTTGGATTCGTGACAATGTCTTCAGCTGAAGAAGCTGGAGCTGCTGTTGAGCAATTCAATGGCTATGTGAGTATACTTCCATAGTTCCATGGTTTAAGTGTCTAGGCATTGTAATCAGATGCAGGGTTTGCGGTTCCCACCGAAGCTTGCATTACTAGGAAGGCTGAAATATGAATAGCATAACTGAATGCTTCAGTAGCAGCTTTATGCTAGCTTTTGGAACTGAAATCCTTCTCTTGAGACCATAGCGTGTCAGGTTGCAAATTGAGCTCCTTATTAATTAGCCTTGATCCTCAAGCAGACATTTCAAGGAAGACCACTGAGGGTGAACTCTGGGCCACCGCCGCCTAGAGATGACTCTGCACGAAGAGCACCAAGGAGTGGTGGTGGGGGTGGTGGAAGCTTTGTGGATTCAGCGAACAAGGTCTATGTAGGAAACCTTGCATGGGGCGTCGACAACTCCACGCTAGAGAACCTGTTCAGCGAGCAAGGGCAGGTGCTTGATGCAAAGGTTATCTACGATAGGGAGAGCGGCAGGTCAAGGGGATTTGGTTTTGTCACCTATGGTTCCTCTGAGGAGGTCAACAATGCCATATCAAACCTTGATGGCATCGTAAGTTCTACATCATCTTTATTTTTTGTGTATCTTGTTTACATTGTTATTTCACCTCAAGGTGTGCTGATTGAGTGTTGTGTTGTAATGCAGGACTTGGATGGCAGACAGATCCGAGTCACGGTAGCGGAATCAAAGCCGAGGCGTGAGTTTTGAATCATGGTGATTTAGAGATTAATAGTGTGTTCCACCAAGTGTTAGTTTCTAGCTTCTATTCTTGACTTGGTACGAGTAAAAGATGATGCGGATAATGAGATTGGAAATGACATTGTTGTATACAGGGAGATTTTCCCAGCCTGCAATGAACACATGCTCTTAAGCTCATTGCACTTTCAAACAGAAGTAGAAATCTTGAGAAAGTTGTTGTGCCCACATGCGTACATAGCAGCAGTAAGGACAGTATCTTCCTACAGTTCTGCCACTCCCACCATTGTTCCCCCCTGGAGAGGCAGTGCAAGAAATTTCCTATATTCAAATAGAAACTTGTACAAAAGTCCATTTTAAGCCGCCGCTTGCTGGAATATTGCTTCAGGTTTAACACCTTTGTAATGTTTTATATTCGCCAATGGATGCATGACTACTTGCAGATTAATACATCTCGTTTAACACATCTCGCTTGTGGTGCGCAATTGAGGGAGTGGGTGTGCGACTTGTGCCATCGAGGACGAGTGGACGACGTTTCGGCCGTTGACATGCTGTCATGGCAGCAGTATGGCACCCCTACGGTCAACGGGCCACGGCAGACTGGTGCTCTGCCCGCATATGCGCCACAGGCAGGACAGGAGTGGACCATCCAACATGGTTATGGCAATGGCCAATGGCACTATGGCAGCATTGTTTCAACCTTCAATAGAAGCGTGCAAAAAATGTTGCAGCTTTCTGCAAAAAATCAACAAGTTTCACCCAAAACATTGCAGACAATTCAAGTTTGTTAAAAAAATGGATATTGAGAGAAGAAGATCTAGCATACGGCCGCAACTTAACAACGGTATGCCATTCGAAACAAAGAAAAAAAAAGAGTAAATATCGCTGCAGGGCCGCGCCTGCCCGCTGCCAGCCTAATCTCGAACGTTCAAAATGCACAGATCCGTGCTCATCTTCTCGTTTGGACGGCGTAGATCGCGATAAGAAAATCCTCAAATGTAAAAAAAGCCTAACCAAAGCAAACCCCAACCCCAAGCAAACCCCGATACCTTCGCCTTCTCCGCCCGCGCCGTCCGCCTCCGTCGATGGCTATGGAGATTCCGGAAGAGATTCCGGCGGAGGTGCGCCGCTATTGGCTGCCGATCCTCTTGTTCTCTGCTGGTTTTCTCTTCCAGCTCCTCGTCCTGCCCCGCCACTTCCCGCCTACCCACTACGACGGTGAGAGCCCTCTCGTCCCCTTCCCCGCCTCGCCTCGCTCTCTCTGATTCGACGCCCGGTGTGGCCGCGTTCTGAGTTGTTTTTGTTGGGTTTACTGATTGACTGGGCTGTGTAATTTGCAGTGCTGGGAATCGAGAGGTTTGCGCCAGTGGAACAGGTGGTCGAGGCCTACGAGCAGCTATCAAAGGAGTGGTGAGTGTGATTTATCTAACTTAGCTGATAGTTTCTTATTTATTTGGTTCGGTAGTGTGGTATGTTCCGTGGGTTTCGTAGTGGAAAGGGCAATTCTCGACTATTGGAAGCCCTAATGGGGTAATCTATTTGGAGTCTACCAGTTTGGCGGTGTTTTTGTAGTGTTTATGTTAGTGAAATGGAATCTGATTTGCTTTTGCGTACATGGAAGCATTCGCTTGGATATGATCAATGCTTTGCCTGAATGCCCAGCTTTGAGCTAGTGCCTAGTGCAGAAACATTATCCATTCGCCAATCAAGTGCTAGTAGGATACTGTTTGTTTGAGGGAAAATTAGTAAGATACTGTGGATGGATTCTTGTCTGTTGCTGCAAAGAGTTATTAATTTCAGGTGGAATGTGACTTCGATAGGGGTGGGTAGGCGTTTGCAAATCTGGAAGGATAGTTGTTTCTGCTAGAAATCTGCTTCTTAGCCTTTTCCCTGCAGTGTTTGCTTTGATTCTTCTGGATATCTTCTTTCAGCGCTTTGATTCTTCTGGATATCTTCTTTCACAGAAACTGAGTGAATCCTTTGTTAATGTGTACTCAGGCTATCTGAAACAAATCACCAACCAACTGTTGATATTATAAAGGTGAGAACAGAATCCAGAGCTCAGTTCTAGACTTGGTACCTGGCAATGTTCACATAGAATATAGTGATCATTTTTGTAAGAAGTGCTCCTAAATCCTTGAGGACCATTGAGATAGTGTTCACATAGAATCTAGTGATCATTTTTCTGTAGCAGATCCACATTCATGTTTTTATATATTGTTAAGGACCATTAAGATTATAATCTGGCAACTGTTCAGTGCTCTTTTCCTTTTTCCAAATGTTTTAAGTTGACTCGTTATCCAAGTAATATGAAATTTCACAATTCTTTGATGGTTTGTACAGATACGTTATGCATATGAGCTGTTAACAAATCCAATTTTAAAGAGGGATTATGATCTTTTTGGACTGGATGAGCATATGGTGATCTCTCCCTCCCTCTCTATGTTTATGTGCATATCTATCAATTAAAAGTTTCTTTACTTTGATTGCTCCTGTTTTTCATACCTGTCTAACCCTGAGTTATTCCCTTTCATCCGGTAGGATGTCCTTGAGAGAGTCAAAGAACGATATCAAAAGGAGCACTTTCTGAAAATAGATCTCCCATTGCTAAAAGACTCTGTAGCTAGTAAGTTCTTATCTAATAGCTTGTAAATTGGACTAATAATGTTTCCTCCCTTTTGCTGTATTTTACATAAAACTATTTTCCATCCTTAGGTTTGACTGATGATGCCTTCAGTGTACTCACACATGAGTCATTCATGTCTGCTATTGCTGAAGAATACCCTCTAATCATTCTGGTTAGTTAAAAGCCTTAGTTCTTTTCTTTATGCTATCTCTGTAGGCTAATAAGCCTTCCAATGTTGAATTTACATTACATATGCACAATTCATAGTATCTAGGTATATTCACCGTACTGCCTGCCTAATTTTGCTCTGTTTTCTAGGTATATTCAAAGGGTAGTCCTCGTTGTGCTCAATTTATTGAGTACTGGAAGCAAATTGGTATGTTTCTTCACTTTGATCTGGCTGCTATTTTATTTGTTCCTTTGGAGACTTGATGAAAATGATAATCTATTGAAGGGTGACACATTGGGCTGCTATTTTGTCTTTTGCTTCATTCTTACAGTCTTACATGAAATTATTTACTGTTAACAAGCTAAGTTGCATTCACTTTAGCAGTTGATACTATTGAAGGATAAGTGAAAATTGGAATTGTGGTAAATTGCAGTGTGAGATCTTGAAAATACATATTCTTTCAATGCACTGCTCATTTTTCTTGTAAGTGGCATGCCCATATATAGAGAAAGTGACATTCTGTGATAATCATTCAAGTGAAAATTTTCTATTATAATCAAATTTGTGTACTGAAATACTTGGATGCTATGAAATACTTGGATGATATGAAAACTTTGTCATTTTCAACCATTCTATTTTGGACTTCTGATTTAAGATCGAGTAAATTCCATTGGTTAAACAAACTTTGAGTGATGCTTCTACGGATCTTATGGCTTTTGGGTTGACAATATTTTCCTTCCCTTTACACATAATTTGGACATTTGGTGTTGCCAACATGATTGTGGACAAACATATTAAATTTAAAATTCCCATGAAAAAGTCTCCTATTCTATTGCCCCTGACAATTTGATTTCATGATCTAGGCACTCGATTGGATGGTATTGCCAAAACTGCTATGGTAGAAGTTGGTGATTCACAACTGGCTTTCCATTTCGCAGAAAAAGGGTTCTCCAAACTGCCATTTTTCCGTAATGGTATGTCGATGTAACAGGAACTTTAAGTTAGCTCAGGTTTTGCAGGTAGCATCAGTTAACTTCAACATATTGACTTGCTATTTGAAACATTCTTAGTTTGTTAGATAAATTTTGTCAAACTGACTAGGTGAAATTAGGTCAACGAGGGAAGTGATTTGCTCTTTCTTGATATTGGAGAAATTTTATGTCCTTGAGTTTAGGTCTTCCTTTTTTCATATTCCATTCACTTCATACTCATTGTATGCCTGCAGGTTTACCAGCACTTGTTGCATACCCTGCTGACTGCAGAAGTCCATCCTGTTATACGAGGTGATTATTTTGGCCAGGCTTTGATCATGTTAAGTTTGTGACTCTTCTATTCCTTTCATCTCAGCATTCTCATTATGAGAGCCTTGCCTTACCTATCTGCGCTAAAGACATGCCATGTTTTGATGTAGTCTAAATAACCTTGTTACCTATGCCTAGGTACCCAGGTGGGCTCTCTGTGGATTCTGTTGTTGACTGGGTCGCAACATCAGTTGTAGGATTGCCTCGGATCTTATACCATTCAAAGGAGACATTGGTGAGACTTATAGACTAGCTCTATTTTATTTGTTTATTATTTATGTGTCCCTTCTACAACAACAACAACAACAACATAACCTTTTGTCCCAAGCAAGTTGGGGTAGGCTAGAGATGAAACCCAAAAGAAACAAGGATAAGAGAGACATAAAAAGGCAAAAAAGACAAAAGGTAGAGTTAGGGAAAAAGAAAAAGATCACGGCTCAGGCACGTTGGTTGCTAATCTCCAAGCGCTCCTATCTATAGCTAGATCCCTGGAGATATTCCACTCCTTCAGATCTCTCTTAACCGACTCGTCCCAAGTCAATTTAGGACGTCCTCTACCTCTCTTTACATTATCTATCCGCTTTAAAACCCCACTACGCACTGGCGCTTCAGGAGGCCTCCGTTGGACATGTCCAAACCATCTCAGCCGATGTTGCACCAGTTTCTCCTCGATTGGTGCCACCCCAACCCTATCCCGAATATCTTCATTCCGGACTCTATCCCTTCTAGTGTGCCCGCAAAACCAACGTAACATACGCATCTCTGCTACACTCAGTTGTTGGACATGTCGCCTTTTTGTAGGCCAACATTCGGCACCATATAACATCGCCGGGCGAATCGCCGTCCTATAGAACTTACCTTTTAGCTTATGTGTCCCTTCTAAAGATTCAAAATTCAGAGCAAATTGCAAGGCTTGTTAATTGAGTTAGCAACTAAGATTAATGTGACCTACTGAACGATAAGCATAAATCTGTATCTAAAATTCCTTTCTTAGATATAGATTCTAGTTTAATTAGCTTACGGTGCTGTGAGGACCAAGTTTCTTGCTCACTTATTTGGGACGCCTACCTTTTGACATCATGGATATTAATTTGGTGATGAAATTCCTATCCCACTGGCTGATATAGCTATAAAAGTGTAACCAATCAACACATTCCTTTATGTGTTCTTACTGTTTTGTAGATTGTTGCCTCGTTCATTGTTATTATTTGACTAGTGCAGTTAAAATAGGCTCCTGAGAGGAATTATGGTTCTAATGCGGAGCTGTTATTATTTTCAGGGGCCCCAATTCATTGGGAAGAGTGGCCATCATAAGGTAGACTAGTTTTCACTGTGTATCTTCTCTTATGTAATTACTTGCATTCTTTTCTATGCTAATACTGGGAGCACATGCACATGCGCCGTTCTAAGTGATGACAATTATCTTTCATAATGAATTTGTTGGAACTTGGAAGAGATACCATTGGGAAATGCAATGAATCTGTAGCACCTTTTACCTTTTGTCCATGATTACCAATGCCATCTTATGCATGCAATTTGTAGGTCAAAGTTATCTTTTTCTCAAGTACTGGTGAACGTGCTGCCCCATTCCTTCGCCAAACTGCCCAAGAATATTCAAGATATGCATCATTCGCGTTTGTTCTATGGAGAGAAGATGAATCCCAGATTTGGTGGAACTCGTATGTGCTTTGGTGTACAATTTTTGTTGTCTAAATCATGCCTTTGTAGGTAATGACATATTAACAACAGTAGCTTGCTAACAGTTTAATATTGAGTACATGTTTATAATAAGTAAATATGAATACAATTTAGTTAAACTACTGAGTGTTAGCATGTAAAACTCAATAGTTGCAGAAAGCCTGGAACACATTTTTCAGTAATTATGTCATACATAGCTACTAGTAGTTGATAATAATTTTTTCTCAAACAACATGATAATGTGATATTATGTTAGATTTCTTGGATAAGAATTACCCAATTGCTTTTTGTATGTAATATCCTTCCTTCCCATCTTGTTCTGATTTTTCATTAGTATTTTCTTGTCTCTGGATCAGGTTTGAGGTGGAAACAGCTCCTGCGATTGTTTTCTTGAAGGGACCAGGCACAAAGCCTATTGTACACCATGGCAAGATTTCTCCCCCTTAGCTCTTTGATTTTTGCATCGTGGAGTTCTAGGCTGATGGTTGACCTCCGGTTCAGGAACTTTTAGCAAGTCAGAGTTCATAGAGATGATGGAGGAGCATAAGCACCAAGGTATTGTTAAACAGTTTGTGAACCAATCATATACTGAATTATCAGAAAAAAACGCGAACATGCAAAAGCTTTGCGTGTCAATTCTATAGAGGCTCAAAAGTCAAAATAAGCCAAGTTTAGTACATCATGCACATTCCTAGCACCTTTGGCTGTTAATTGGTTTTGATTTGCGTAAAATGAAGTTGCATAGTATCATTGAGGACACTGTTTCTTTATTTCCCTGAAAGAAAACATGCACTTACTCCTTTCTTTTTCTTGTTAAGAACTGCGACAGCTAAGAAGTGACACGTCTTTGGAACTGGGTTGTGATGCTAGAGGCCATTCACGTGCTGGCAATGATGCAGCAATTTGGTATTGTGTAATTGTTGCTGGCCGTCCTAGTGCTGAATTAAGTAAAAAGAGACAAGTAAGTTTTAATAGTTCATTGCAATGGACAAGTTGGTGTGGTTAACTTGAGTCATCTATTTTATTTTCATTACTAGTTGCTAAATATATTGGTTTTGCAATTTGAAACTAGATTTTGCGTAAGGCCCAAGACCAACTGATAAGTGCTGTTGACGGAAGTGCTACTGGTAATGTGGATGATTCAGTAGAGGTATCAAGTGCTGCAACTGCCTTGAAAGATGAAAGGCTGACCTTTGTTTGGTTAGACGGAGAAGTACAGAAGGTAGACTGTTTTATAATTTCAAACTTTACTATTTCTCTCTTATTTCCATATCTAGTCATCTTCGGGGTAGAATCTCATCTAGTTTGGATACTTATCTCTCGTTAGTTGGAAGGCCTAGATTGATTTGCTAGGAACTTAGGGCCAGCCCTATATAAGGCATGGCATTCCAAGATTCCACCCTTTTTTGTTATGAAGAAAGAAAAATGAATAAAAGAAGTCTACCCCAGGTAATAGTCTCCTCTTTCCCCCCAAAGTCCCTGCCCTTAAAGCCATGCCATGTGTCCTCATTTGTCTGTTATAGTTATCCCGATATATGATGAAGGTCCACCACAAGTTAAAAGGCCAGAATGCTAGGCCTTGAAACCATGAAAGTAGAATAGGACTCACGTAACAGATTGATTCAACAACCAAAGGTTACATATATGGGCCATCCTCCCTAATATTTGTAGAGAAGGTTTATAGAACAATACCGAGAGACTTAGGGAGGGAAGCCAGGAAGTATACGTGATCCAGCCGTGTACCACGGCAAGGCATGCTAGACATGCATAACTATCTAACACTAAATTTGATTCAAAAAGGTCTGCCAAGTCATAATGGTTCTGTGGACCATTGTATAGTGTCTGCTTCATTGGGTCTCTCAGTAGCTTAAGGTGTCCTTTCAACTGCTTAGTGGATAATGATCCTGGAAGTCGTGTTTTCCACCAAATTGAAATGCTCCAGTTACATTAAGGTTGTCCTGAATTCCCATGTACATAGCTGGAACTTGAGTAACAGAAATACATCAGATCCTGACTTAAGTAAATGGCTGGGTCATGCCATTTTCAGCAATTAAATAAGCATTTTTTTGAAGTAAAATGAGAGCATGTCCTTTGATTGCACTTCTTATTTGTAAAATTAGATAACAGTACAAGTATATATTTTGCAGCAAATTTGTGCCTTCTACCTTGCCACTGATTATAGTGGAGCATGTGGTCCTAGAGGCTTTGGAGATGACAATGATAAGTCCGAACTGTTCATTGTTCGTTTCCAAAGAAATGCAACATATGAGGCACTTAAAGCTGAGAAAAGGAACAATCTTGTGGAGGCTCTCCAGGGACAGCATACTGATGCCTCCCAGCTAGTGGCAAGGTACAAGGGTCCAGACGAAATTAAAGAGGTACGGATTTAATGGTTTCTAGTGCATTATCTATGTGACTCAAATACAATTAGATCAAGTTTGGTAGCTCAACATTGAAAAATTAAATGCATCGCTAATTCTGTACCTCTTAAACAACATTGCAGATAAACAAGTGGATCTCTCAGATCATCAAAGATGGAGATACTCGAGAAATTCCCTACTTTGTAAGTCTCTTGCAGGTTACAAGACTTTGTAACCTGAAATCTGCCAGTCACTGCACTCATCTTTGACTTGCTGAATTGATTGTTTTACGAGAGAAAAAAAGAAAACCATTTATCCACAAGGTTAGCTAGACATAGGTTTCGAGATCGTCCATTTCATTAATGATTTTCACTTAGGTTGCCTTTTCAGTTAAAGATCGTCCTCCCTAGCATGTCTCAGGTGAAAGGGGGAACATTATATGAGAAATGAAATGTGAAACTTCCACATCTTGTAACGAAAGAATACCAAAGGACATATTACTCAGTTGCTAGACTTGTCTGTGCTTTTTTTTTTGAACTGTACAGCAGGGGAGACCCCCACTGTGGTATAATATATATAAAAAATAAAGAAAAAAGTCTGTACAAGATCAAGTGTAGTATCTGTTCTTATCAGTTTGACTTGTCTGTGCTGGGTCCAGCCTTTATACTTATCTCCTGCTTTTGAAGACAGTCAGCATTATTTGGTCAATACAACTGCCTCTAATCATTGTTCTATTATTAACACCCTTTTATCAAGCTCCTAGATTATCCTATTGGCACTGGCAATAAAAATTCACCATGGCTTGAACCTTTACTCTAGTCTCTATATGGAGATTTCTGGGATTGAGGTCAAAGCACTAATTGTACCATTGAGGAATTTGCTCACTAAACTATGGAAGTGATGTTTTCAGAGCACATACATTGCACAAAGAGAATTCAGCACTCCCACAGCTCGGTCCGGAGTGGGGGGAAGCTTGTTGTACGGACCGCTTTTTCCTCTCTTAATGCAATGATTCGCAGCTCTCCTGCGTATTTGAGAAAAAAAAACATTGCATAAAGAGTATACCATATCCCCCATATTGTTAATTCTTGCGGCACCCTTTTGTTTTGTAGACTTCAAAGGTGCCAGATCTTGTACCCGAGGAAACAAGCAAGGAATCGCTAAGAAGTACCAAAAGTATCCGCTCAGCAGGGAAAAGTCTAAAAGAGAACATTGGTTTCCATTTCCTAGATTACCTTGCAGACCCAAGGATTGGTTCAGCTTTGCTTATGTGTGGATGCATTTCTTTTGGAATAATATGGCTCAGGAACAACAAACCAACTCAGAGTACTCAGCAGGTAATTGCATGCTTGATTAGCAACTTAAATGAACATTATCTAGCATTTTTTTTGATGATTCAAACAAATCTGGAATTTTATTGCTCAATTTTCCTAATTGTTGATCAGTCAGTTCCATGTAGATTATTATGGTATAGTTTTGTGTGTACTAAACACATGTGCAGATTTAATATATTGCAAACGCCATTTTTCTTCTAACCAAATCCAATCTAATCATTGCATTTCCCATCTGATTCACTTGTCATTTGTTTCCACAAAAAAGGAGTCACTCTGGTGTTATTTGATCTGATGTTTCTTGCATTCCATAAACCTACCATTTTTCCCAGCAAATCAGAACATACTGTTCTTTACACAACAGAAAGTATATTTATATTCGATTCTTCTGTTGGTTTTCAGAACTCTGACTCTATATTGTGTGGTCCACAGGAAAAAGCTCCAAAAGACAAGATCAAGAGGCCTCGTCCAAAGCTTAGCACATCGCTCTTTGGTCAGCCTTCTGAATCCATCGCAGACGTTGAGCCAAAAGATGCACGTCAGTGGGAGATATCTGACTCGGATTCAGACTAATGATTTGATCCTTGCATTCGGACTTGACCAGCTGCAAGAATGTGTCGAACTTAACTCTGTATAGTTGTGCGGTAGGTGGTAGCCCTAGTTTAGGGTAATACCAACACAGTATAACCAGTATGGTGAAAACAGTTGCATCACCGAAGTACACAAGTTTCATCTTTCTGATGCTTCAGTTGTCGTGTGACTTCAGGGACACATTTTTGTTGTGACAGGGCCTATACACCTGCTTGTAAACTGACAGGCCTGGTACTGGTCTCATGGCGTAGTATCTTACCTATGATCTCAGTACGGAGTAAACCGTAGTATTATGTTTAGTTTGACAGGAACATACTTTGCGTCCTTGCCTCCAGATTGTGTAAATGATGCATCCCCAAAACAGCGCACATGCGGATTTGATTTGCTTGTTGTGCGAACCAAAATTTAGCTAACATCAAGAACTTGGGCATTAGTTTGGGTGCCAATTTTTTTCTGCATTCTCATGGCTGGTTTAAGATGTACCCCAGCGTTTGCTGCCAATCCTTGGCTGAAATTTTGTGAGGTCTGGTTTTGTACAAATCTTAGACCCCACCAGTCAGCTTAAATTTCGATATCCTAAAATGGTTAGAATGAATTTTGGGTGCCTTCAATTTGGGCGGGTTCATGAGGAATATGATAGATATGATTAGAGAAGCAGGCCTTGTTTGAACATTCCCTCCAGTTCCATGTAATTGGAATGAAAATTAACTAACGCCCTGTTTAGTTCGTCAACTTTTTTCATCGCTACAGTAAATTCGAATGTTTGGATACTGATTAGGAGTATTAAATATGGATAACTGATAAAATCCATTTCATAACCCTCGGGTGAAATTGTGAGACGAATCTATTGAGCCTAATTAGGCTATGATTAGACAATGTCGTGCTACAGTAAATAATCTCTAATGACGGATTAATTAGGCTTAATAGATTCATCTCGCGATTTTTCGTCCATCCGTGTAATTAGTTTTATATTTAGATCATGTTTAGTTCTCCTAATCTTCGGTTTAAAATTGCTACAGTAAATTTCACGAAGTTTTTCATCGAATTTAAACAGGCCCTAAATATGCATCTCGATTGGAGGGGATTACTATGTATTAATGTATCCAAAGAAGCTGTAAAGAGTTGTGTCACTCTGGTATGGTGTCTTGCCGAGCCAAAATTTAGGGCGTGTTTGGATCCGCTCCGCTCCATGTTTTTTAGCTCTGCTCCAACAATTTCAAGCCAAACACCACCAGCTCCACGTTTTGCAGCTCCATAAAAAACGTGAATCTAGAGGCCAACTCCACTTTTTTGTGGAGCTCCTCAAGAGATGCTCCACGTTTTGCAACTCCACGGTGGATCTGCTCTATGGTGGAGTTGGTGGAGTGGAGCTGCGTGAATCTGATCCAAACACGCCCTTAGCTAATTTGACCTCAATTGTCACTGTTTGGTTTTATGCCTTTTTTTTAAAGAAATTTGGTGCCAAAACTTAACTGGATAGCCCCCTCTTAATTCACCAATGAATAAGCTTTGGACTTTAGCGCCCGTTTAGATGAGCAAGTTTCAATTATTCACAAGTCACATCGAACGTGGTGCCACTAATTAGAAGTATTAAACGTAGATTATTGACAAAACTCATTCCATAACCTCCAGATAAATTTGCGAGACGAATCTATTGAGCCTAATTAGGCCATGATTAGACAATGTGGTGCTACAATAAACAATATTTAATGACGAATTAATTAAGCTTAATAGATTCATCTCGTGATTTCCCGTCCATCTGTGTAATTAGTTTTATAATTAAATCATGTTTAGTCTTTTTAATTAGCATCCTCAAACTTGATGTAATATTTACGGCAAGTTTTCGCTCTCAGCTAAACGAGGCGTTAATCAAGCTACTGTATCCCAAGCTTTCTGAAACTGCAAGCTACACACTGCAGCTTTACCCTTGTGACGTCACAGTCTAGAAACCTTCTGCAACTAGTCGCGCTCGGACGGTCCCGTCCAGCACGCAGCACATCACCTTCCCCTTCCCACAAGCCAAACGCGAGTACCGCCCCCGTGACCCCCCGATCTCCGGCGATGGCCGCGAGGCGCCCCGGATCCCTCGCCTCCAGGTGTCTCCGCCCGTCGGCGCTGCTCCTCCTGGTCGCCTTCGCGCTCTTCTCAGCCCCGCTGCCGGCGCGCGCCCTCCGGTTCGACCTGGAGTCCGGCCACACCAAGTGCATCTCCGACGAGATCAAGGTCAACGCCATGGCCGTCGGCAAGTACCACGTCGTCGGGCCCGACCCCAACTTCCCCGACGCCCAGCTCCCCGAATCGCACCGCATCTCCCTCAGGGTAAGCGAGGAGCGCCATGCGACGGTCCGGTGATTTGGGATGCGGAAGCCATGGCCATGCGTGTGGATAACTGGGGCTCTTTGCTTGGATTGATGCCTTGGTGGTCGCGCAGGTGACGTCGCCGTACGGGAACAGCATGCACTACGCGGAGAGCGTGCAGTCGGGGCACTTCGCCTTCACGGCGGCGGAGGCGGGCGACTACCTGGCCTGCTTCTGGGCGCCCGACCACAAGCCGCCGGTCACCGTCGGCTTCGAGTTCGACTGGAGGAGCGGTGTCTCGGCCAAGGACTGGCCCAGCGTCGCCAAGAAGGGCAAGGTCGATGTGAGTATTCTGATTCGCCCCCAGATTCTTACCATAGTTTTGCTCAATTCGTTACCAATCAGGGTCGATAGCTGTAGTGTTGGTTCGTGATTCACGTTTTTGAATTAAGCAAATAGATCATGGGTTTTAAACTTCCAATTTGCTTGCCAAAAGAAATTGTAGGATTGCTTTGTTGATTTGGGGTTTGGGTGTAGACTTGTGACTTTGTGGAATTGGTATGTTTTGGTAGGATTAATTTGATTTGGTTTTGCTGCCGCGGCAGTGATTTTGCTCTGTTTGATAGCAGTTGCTTTAGTTCGTGATTCACTTTTTGAATTAAGCAAATAGATCCCAAACTTCCAATTTGCTTGCGTCAGTAGAAATTGTAGGACTGCTCTGTCGAATTGGGGGTGGAATAACTTGTGATTTTGTGGGATTGGTATGTTTAGGTAGGAATAACTTGATTTGTACAGTAATTTTGGTGTGTTTGTATGTTGGGCTGTTAGATTTTACTTGTTTGAGCTAGGCAGTTGTTGGTATACTAAAGTAGGAAGCAACATTGGTTCAATCTTGGTATGGAACACGGATGCTTTTGTAGCCTTTTTATACGGTTGGTTACTGAATTATTTGTAGATTTGCTGCTCTGTATTGATCATTATATTTTTTAAGTGGCATATTTATCTTCTCTAGTTCTGATGCTGGGAGTGTGATATGGTTTTGGGGCTTGGGTTTCTTTTTGTTTGTAATGTGATGGTGCAGTTTTGGAGTTTGAACCTAGTAACTAAAATTTGTAAGTATATTAGTAGGTTTTTGCTATTGTCAATTATAATGTTTTCAGTAGCCAACATGTTACATTTACTCTCATGGTGGTGTTTTGTCTTGGTCTTTATAATGATGTGTACTTGCCGTTTTCTTACAGGTGCACAGAATAATTGTGCATAGATTTCTGACATTATTCGGTAGTTAGTAACCTGAGAATGTGTGCCTAACTGTACTTGGATGAATAACAAGTACCAAATTGATATTTGTATCGGACTTGGTGGGAAAGTTTCATACAGGTGTGCAGTATAATTTTGCATAGATTTCTGACGTTTTTTGGTAGTTAGTGATCTGAGAACGTGCGCCTAACTGTACTTGGATGAATAACTAGTACACAATTGATATTTGTATCTGACTTGGTGGGGGAGGGTTCACTTGTTTTAACTATGCATGACTTCAAAATTATCACATCCATCCAACTGTGGATGTGGTATCTAGAATAAGAATCTAATCGAACAGAGGTTAAAAAAGCGTAGCTTCATGTGTCATAAAGATATAGAAAAGAGCCCTAGATATTGCATGTGTGAATATTGGGTGTCATTGTTTCAACATACAACCATTACATGCTAATGTTGATCATAAGCATATTGTTTGATTTGAAAAAAACATGGGAGAAAAGAAAATTTATCTTTGCTGACTTTGTAATCTGTAAATGGGCTGTTTTTGCAACTTCGGGTAGATTATCTGCTTTTCGACTCATAAGCATATTATCTGGTGTTTGTAAATGAAACTACTAATGTCATGTAGGAGCCGAATAATTGTATCTCATCTCGCGTTTGCTTCTCTGGTTGGCTATTGTTCATATTGACACTGCTTGTCATAATCAATTCTTCAGACTGGGGAACTGTTGTCTTGTTTTGTGAGAATGGACTACTACATATGCAGATAGTAGTTTTTTTTTTCTTCTGTGCTGTGTCTTATGTCTAGTACCTCTCTTTAATGTTTATGCATGTATGCTTGTATGTTGCAGATGATGGAATTGGAGTTGAAGAAGCTAGAAGAAACTATCAAAAATATACATGAAGAAATGTTTTATCTACGCGAAAGGTAGCTGCATACTATCTGCTACTCCCTCCGTCCCAAATTACAATTCATTTTGGCTTTTCTAGGTTCATAACTTTTGCTACGCATCTAGATATACGCTTACAATTCATTTTGGCTTTTCTAGGTTCATTGCTTTTGCTACGCATCTAGACATAGCGTATATCTAGATGCATAGCAAAAGTTATGAACCTAAAAAAGCCAAAACAAATAGTAATTTGGGACTGAGGGTGTATCTCAGTGTTTAAACTGGTTTTTATTAAAAAAAACTGTGAAGCAATCTTGATATCACATTGTTGCCTTGCCATGTGTCCAGGGAGGAGGAAATGCAGGACCTGAATAGGAGAACAAACTCAAGGATGGCTTGGCTCGGGTTCCTCTCGCTTGGCATCTGCTTATCGGTGGCGGGTTTGCAGCTGTGGCACCTGAAGACCTTCTTCGAGAGGAAGAAGCTGCTGTAGTAACCCCAGTTATTATTCACGGTAGCATACAGCGCCGGGGCGGCTAGGTGTAACTTTTTTGTGTGAACGGTTAATCAGTGTTACAGAGCGTGTTGATCCATGTAAGAAGGGATGTTCGTCATACTTGAGCATTTTAGCATGTCTAGTTGAAATTCTGAAAAATGTTGTAAGAAAAACTATTGCATGACAGTAGTTGTGAATCTGAAGCTGTGCAAAACAGGAAGTTCCTGGACTTTCTAAACCAATATGCTGGGGCGTTGCAGTTCGGCCAGTACACCACCGACCGACGGCCGGCTGCATTGAATGGTTGTCATCGTTTCTGCCTCGACAACTATCATCTGATGATCGATTGAGACTTGAGACTGCAGCGTCCTATGATTACCAGTTCATTCAGCTGCATCAAAGAACTAGGCAACCAGCTTCACCAGAATATAAAGGTTTATACTCATATCATGCAACAAAATGTCGTAACCAACAATATTTCTCTTAATAAAGTTTACAGTAAATACACAGCTGACACTTGGAGAATATGTACGGCAAATTCGCTATCGACAGCCAGACACTTGGAGAATATGTACGGCAAATTCGCTATCGACAGCCAGTGAAGCAATTCTCAACAGCCAATTAAACATCTTGAGTTCAGAAAACAGCAGGAAGAAATCTATCCCCACATGGCCCCATCCACTATATGCTGCAGAACTATGACCTAATATCTCGAGATTTTTCATAATTTAAGCAGAGAAGCAGAGTGAAACCCTATGAAAGAGGAGGAAATGATCAAATGAAGCAGTACAATTGTACAAGGTTTCTGTTTTCTTCACCAGAAATAGCATCCGTCTCAGTGGACTTTTCTCGAGGCACCTAATTTTGTACATTCATCAATGTTAGATNTATATATATATATATATATATATATATATATATATATATATATATATATATATATATATAATGCACTGCTACTGGAACAAATGCCAGTGGTTCTCGTGTGAAAATTGCTCCTTGAGCTTCTCAAGCCTCTTGAGGATCTCCAAGAAAGATGGTCTCAAACCAATATCTCCAGACCAACATAGCTCAACCAAGCTGCAACAAAAGAAAAAGGCAAGTTAAAATACTAAAATAGCAGGGCAATAGTCATGATAACATGGCAACTAGAATGTCAAGGGTTGTTTGGCTTGTACATACTCCTTCAGTTCATTAGCATGTCCTTTACGGAAAACCGGGCGATGCCCCTCTGCGACATACTTAGCAGCCTCATAAGGTTCGTAGTTGGAAAAAGGTGGATCGCCTTCTAGCATCTATCATACAGAATAATCGATCATTCAGAAATACCTAGCCCAAAAACTGAGTCGAGGGCCATTAGTACAAGAGCTTTCACAGCTCTAGGAAAAAGGGTCCAAAGCCACTAGAAACAAGGATATAAGTGGCCCTTGGGTCCACCCCTGCTTTTAGGCTAAAACATACCTCATATAGTATCATGGCAAAAGAAAAGATATCAACTTTCTTGTCATATTTTCGGTGCTTGAAAACTTCAGGGGCCATGTAGCGGTCTGTTTTCATAAGGAAATCACAACAGGTAAATATTAGTTAATAATATAATCCAACAAAAGAAATTCAAATCTGTGCGGTTGTTCCTGAGGCTTACAGCTTCCTGTCTCTCCAGTCATCTTGTATACATCATTGGCATGCTGAGCTTTGATGATCTTGCTAAGACCAAAATCTCCAACCTTCAAGTGGTTGGCAGCAGCATTCACAAGAAGAATGTTTCTAAATTTGACACAGTAAGTTAGAATATAAATATATCAAAAATATTTGTCACATTACAAAAAGAACAAGCAATCCCACAGACCTTGGTTTTAAGTCTCGATGAATCACAACATTAGGCTCATTATGAAGGTATGCCATTCCCCTGCAAAATAGAAAATCAATGAAGACAATAACACATGAATCAATTATCACAGCTAAGAGTTACTGAGAACTAAATTAGTACATTGAATGAGTGACAGTGGTATGTGATGCAGTGAGTCAGAAATACAGCTAGACAGTACATGAAGGCTCAAGGATAAGGTGTCTGTGGCATAGCTAAGCACATGAGGTGAGAGTACCTTGCAATGTCTAGTGCAAAATTAACAGCGGTAAGTGGGCTGAGTGCACCTTTCTCCTTCAGATATTGATGAAGATCTCCCTGAAAAATGCATTTAACTTAACATGAGCAGGTTCCAAATAGGCAAATAGTACACAAAATGATAGCTGAACCACAAAACGAAATACATACTCCTCGTAGAAACTCAGTAATTAGCATCAGAGGCTTGGTTTCTGTAACTGCTCCAAGGAACTGGACAATATTTGGATGTCTCAGCTTTATTAGAAGGTTGACTTCATGCTTAAAATCTTGGCTGCAGGTCAAGCAAAAAAAATTCTTTGAGAACATTGTATAAAAACGCATAAACAAACATGCGTCTTATAACTAGAACACCTACTTCAACAAAAATTAGGTACACAATTCATAAACTCAATGTAGTCAATCAGTTGAAGTACTCAAGGAGGTTGACAGTTGTTCAACATATTTTACTTACATTACCAGTCTGTCATCAGACAGGGATGGAAGAATGCGCTTGACAGCAATAGGCGTTCCTCGCCAATTTGCTTTCAGAATTTCACCAAAAGAGCCCTGTTGTAGGTAGCAGGATTGACGAACTTAAGATAACCCAAATGCAAAAAAGAACTAAAAATGGCATACAGTACATCAGTTAACTGTGATAATGTTTTATCAAATAATTGCATTGAGTAAGAGATGTTTGAAGACATGAAACCTTTCCAATGACAATTGCTTTTGTGAAGTCCAATTCAAGTGGGTTAATCTCCCAGTCAGCCTTGTTTGTTAGAGGTGGCGGAATTGTCTTCGGTTCAAAATGGCTTCCAGTTTTCCCCTACAGGAAAATAAAGGACAAATCCAACGAAGATGAGAACGATCACATGATGCATCAGCCTAGCAAAATCAGATTATATCACAATGACCTGTTTCAAACTCTTAGTTGAGTAGAGCATTTATTGCAAATACAAAGAGAAAGGTTAATTTAGTTGCGAGAAAAAGGTGCACCAAAACTACCAATTAAACAGATAACAGAGAAACATGTATTATCACCTAAAGTGAATACCATTGCTTTGTTTATCAAAGGTGGCGCGATTGTTGCCCACTCTGCCATGTCCAAAACTGATAGCCATGTGTGAACTACCAAGGTATCCAATTTCTTAATAATGGTAGTTTAGATCACCTAACGTCCCCCCAATATCCTCACCCACTAAATCCCCAATCTTAAAAAAAAAACACATTTGGGATCATGAAACCTGGATACAAATTCAGAAACATTATACCAGTAGCTGCAGAGCAATATACAGAGGGGACTCACCCACTAAATCCATACCATACAGTGACAGGTGGAATTGGAATACCTGGTTTCAAGTTACAGATTTAGTAATCTTGGGCTACTGGTTAAACCTATACAACCCTAAAACTTTGCAATGCAATGACCAAGGCAACCTGTTAAATCAAACCCATGTTATAGACCACATACATATGTCAATCCACCATGCTCCTTGAGCAGCTCAATCATGGCCTGCCTCTTAGCGCCCTCCGCATCAGCTAGTGGCTGTACATTAAAAAAAGAAGAAGAGCATCATTAGCAATGGTCCTCAATGTGGCATCACAATTTAGAGTCTGAAAAAAGTCAACCTATATTTACACTGCTACAGCACACATACAACCAATTTGCTATCAGAAATCTAAAAGTTCCACTTCACACTATGCTTCACGGCAGTTTTACATCAAAGCTTATTAACAACAAACCAAACTAAATGAGCAAGTGCGAGTGTGCGACACATTGCAAGGCTACAAATGTCATACAAAGATGCTTCAAGAGCGGAAATCACAGATCATTGCAGCAACTACGCATTTACAACCTAGAAATCGGTCAAATGCAGCAAAGGTGCAAACAGTAAACAAAAGCTCTATGCAACGCAACGCAGAAGACAACAGTATCACCACCGAATCGAATGAGGAGCTGCAGAGCGCAAAGTGGTAGCTGCAGCTAATCGTGTTCCTCCCCAATCGTCAAGGTCAATTCATGATAGGACAAATGAAATCGTATCCCAACAGAAGCCAATAAGATCTCGAATCCGTACCCGAACATCGGAACCATTTCAACACGCAACGAACGGAGGCCGATCGCAGCACGGCCCAAATCGAGCCCGCAACATCGGAGCAAGGCCAGAACACGCAAATCGCGAGCCCAAAAAAGCGCCGAGACAACGAACGAAGGAGAGAGGTAGGAGAAGGATCGCGGCTCGCCCGGTCCACCCCACCCGCACTCACCGTGTTCTGCCAGCGGTCCTGCGCGTTGACGTCGGCGCCGTTGGCGATGAGGCACTCGGCGACGTCGTGCCAGCCGTGGAGCGCGGCGACGTGGAGCGGCGTGCGGCTGTCGTAGTCGCGGGCGTTGACGAGCTTGGCGTCCTCCTCCAGCAGCTTGCGCACGGCGCCGACGTCGTTCTGGTGCGTGTGCCAGAGGATGAGCGAGGTGCGCGCCACGAGGCCCTTGTCGTCGAACCTCCGCCGCGCGCCCCCGCCGCCGCTCCCGCCCCCCGACGACCCCGCGCCGCTGCTCCCCCCGCCGGAGCCTCCTCCTCCCGCCGCCGCGTCCTCCTCCGCCCCGCTCATCTCTCCCTCTCCCTCTCCCGCCCTGGCCCTCTCGCCTCGGGGTGTCGCGTCGCGTGGTCCGAACCGAATGAATCTGTGCGGGAAGGGGTTTCTCTCTCTCCGGCTGTTTGTGTGCGCGCGTGTCGCTTCCTCCCCGGAAATCCAACTATTCCGGCGGTGCCGGGGATTTTAATTCGCCCCCTCGGCCTGCGTGCACGAGATCTGATCTGGAACGCTGGGAGCGAGCTAATCACAGGGTTAACCCGCTTGCTTTTACTAACCCGTTAACCGACGACCCACTTGAGTTGTCGTTTGTGCCAGCCTGGCTTTTCATGGCAGCCCAATCGGACCGGGCGATCCTTCTTCCTATCGCCATGAAGTGACGTGAATGCATCCAAAACCGGCGATTTTTCCACGGAGCGGACGCAATTCTCTTCACTTCATTTCGTGCCGTCGAGCTGGCAGGCTAAACATGTGAATTCTCCACGAAATTGCTACCATGACGGTGCCATTTCGGATCGAGCGCGAGCCATCCACGCTGCACGCACGGGGCGTGCCCGAGCTGTATAGATGGCGAACAGGACCGACCAAAATTACAGCAGCCTCGGAGAAATCGATCAGATGGTGTAGCCGTGTAGGCAACCAACGTCCTGATTGGTTGGCTATGCGGCTGCCCTGCTGCGTCAGTAGCGGGCGCGTTCCGTGCGTGCTCTCCGGTCTCCATCCAGTCAGGCTCCCTTTCCGGTTTGGAAAAGCGACCGGCTCGGGCTAGGATGGATAAACAAAGCTGCCACATGCTTTTCCCGGGCACCCTGAGCCTGACACGGCGCTGCGTGTGCGTCGGCGTATCTCGCCGGGGTGCTCGGATCCGGCGCTGAAAGCGAGAGGGCGACGCGCTTATCACCGTTCGCCAGTCACCACCATTGATGGCAAGAGGTCGGCAAAGCTGCGGAGGGCATGGGCAACGGTGGAATCAGGAGCGATTCCATGTGCGGCACATGGATTCCAGGATTTTGACAAAGGTTCTTCTGGCCTTGGAGAGCCCCGGTCTCCGCGAGTGCAAAGCCGGTCCCTTCGCCGCTAGCTTTTCGCTTTCATTTTTCCGTGGTTCTGGAGCAACTGATGGGATGGATGGTGACGTCGATATTTTTGTAGGACGAGAAAGATACTGACGTTGACTCGCGTTTTTTCTTTTCTTTTTTTTTTCGAGCCATGGCTTGCGTTTGGGAATGACGCGAGCTACTTATCAACACGTCATTATCCTCTAATTTGTCTATGGTTATTGGTCAATTGGCGAGTTTCAGGGTGGCCATACATGAATTGTTTTAAGCATGCTTTTATCTGATATAATCCACGTCCACATCAGAACTTTGGCTCTGGCGTTCATAATTTGTGGGGATATATACTGGTTCATCGCATGGGTGCTTACTGTACAAGAGATAACATTGAGGACCAGGTATTTCGTGTTAAGAAATTCCCGTGTGGATTGGCACCACCCGATACCTCTTTTCTTTTGAGAAACAGGCGAGGTAATGGCTCAAAGTCAGAAACCACTGAAATTAAAAAAAAGGCAAAGCATCACTAAAGAAGATCAGATGAGAGGTTAAGGAAATTGGACATTTTCCCAAAGGGCAAGCATATACTTTTAGCATTGACTGCCTGAGCATCCGCTAACGAAGTTGCAACCTGCATGTCGACGAAGGACGAAAAATGTGGTGAAGTTCCCTGTCTGTAGTGTGTGGTAAACTTTCCCTTTTTTAGTGCACATGCCATGCGTCACTCGATCCTATACCCTTTCCGGTTAACAAAAACTTTTCCTTTTCTGACATACAATTTGGGACGTAGTGCTACCTGAACATGTGCTGCAGTAGTACAATTGCAGAAATTTGCACCATGTTGACAGGTGGCTTACAGAAACTAGCTAACCGCTGCAACGCTCCTTTGTCCTGTGCTATCGCACTCGCACAGGCAGAGGCAGGCCGTGGCATGACGGCGCTGCCGATTTAAGAGGTAGCCTTTCTTCTGTTTCTGCAAGCAGCGAGTAGCAAGAACAAGAAGTACCGCAAGTTTTCCCACTAACGTCGTCGTCTACTCGTCTTGGCCAAATAATTGCTTCTTCCTCACCGTCCATCTCCTGTATTACTATACATACACTCTAGAAACAGATCCATATTACAGCAAGAGCAGGTTTTGATTTGGATCTTCGCCGAATTACTGATTTATATTGTAGTACCACGGAGGATTTTAGTAGTACAGATTAAGCTAAGCAATGGGGACCAGGGATGATTGCCAAACGGGTGGTCAACCAAACCCCTACACGGTGCACGGCGGCGGCAGCGGCGGCTGCAGAATAATCTTTGCGGGACAACGACTGGCGTTCCCACAATGACTACCAAAGGAGACTGCGCCGAGGCTGTGAAGCATCGGTGCCGTGGCACATTGTTCTTTTTGTTCATCAGTCAAGACGATGCCACGGCTCAAGGTAAGAGAATTCATCGGCCGCACAACACTCCCATCGACCTGAACTGAAACTGCCTGAAACCACACAGCACCCCCATGATGTGTCCCCTTCGTTGCGGACTTCTTTCAGAAGAAATTTCAACTTTGATGTCAGATTCAGACGATAGCCGCTGTTTCAGTTCCCAAGTTATCCACAAGTAGAGAGATCCTCCAAGCTGTATGATCCAGCATATGATGTGAATTTTTTTAATAGAAATATCTTACTGCAAGCACAATATGAAGTTCAAAAATCGTAACATGTAAGGCCTTGAGGAAAATCACCTGCTAAACCTGTGCATGTTGTGCCTCGTCACAATGGAGATCAGCTTTTGTGCAGAATGCATTTAACCAAAAAGGCTCAGCAGTTCAATGTTTTCTGGTAAGCAACCTGTACACACGAGGGTGGCGTTGGATGAGTTCAAGCAGTGCCATTGCCCTAAGAGTCCCTTCAAAAGAAAGCATTGAGTGTGGTGCCTAAAGAAAATCATGTGATCCTGGTAGAGCCCCAATGGCTCGGTTCAAGGACCAAAAGATGAATAGAGTAGCAAAGATAACTGAAGTACTTTAAAAACCAAATAAACCAGGAACATACCGAAGTTGAAGTCTTCGTCAACTCCCTGATGGCCATTGTGGCATAGGATGATGGTGGTAGAGTAAATTCTAATTTTACAGCCAGTTTCTCAGGTAACAGATCTGAGATGCCAATAGTTTTGGTTTCCTCTGAGCTACCTTCAGTGGTTGGTCCAGAGGTGTCCAATGAAGCATCCAACCCAGAATCACGGGATGAGCAACTGGAAGTCCCATCAGATAGCAGCTTATTAGGTTCTGATGGCTGGGTTTTGGATAGAACAGCTATATCGGTTTCCACTAAAGGTACATTGTCATCTGTGTAAGTCATTACGTCCCTGCAACCATTAAAAACAAATTTAATTGAATTGCACCAAATGTCCAACAAGACTATATGAGTACTTGTATAGCTCGGGTTATTCATCTATGTTGTTCACTATACAGAATAAATAGATAAAAGTTTCAAGAAACTTACAACTAAAAGACAAGAAGCGAAGTATTTGATTGAACAAAACAGAAAAATTCTACTTGTATTGTGTGTACCATTCAAAATCAAAGGGACGTTGGAGTACGCGACGGTAGCCTCCTTTCATGCCTGTAATTGAGAAGTCCCTAACAAATGGCAATCAAGGAAATATATGACAGATAAGAACTTGCACTGCTGGCCTTCAATTTACTCTTTAAGTATGTTTGCGTTTAAGGAATCAAAATGGTTCTATTCCCAATATGCAAGGCACAACCACACAACTATGGACTCTGAATATATAAATGTCATTTTTAAGTCCTCATTATCCTTCTGGTGTAATGAAATCACTTTATGATAGGTATGATTTTAGTTCGTAGGACCATAAAGTTGTTCAAAAGAGACAGCTAGCAAATAATGGACCTTGCGACAGAGTGACTTACTTGATCCCATGGACGCTCTCTATAAGGTTAATGCCATCCTGAGCCACACAATTAGATAAACTCTATGTCAATTGTTAGAGAAGAAATCGTATGGACATGTCAAACTCTTATCACATCTTCATTATCTGACTGGAAGTATTTTGTATTCCACAAGTTTGTCAAAGATTCTCAATCTCGAGATAATATATTAACCAGTAGCAGAACCATGTTAAAAGTTCAAACCAACTTTCCGACCTAACAAATTGTTTCTTCACCATAACTTTTGGACTAAAGAAATGATATATAACTATATACTCCAAGAAATATGCATGTACACCAGATCTTCTGAAAAAAAAACATTTCTTGCGCATAAAAAGCTTAAGATGATTGTACAGATGTTCCTTCAATTCATACCACAGCAATCTTCTGAAATAACTGTAAAGTTCATGATATGATTCATTACCTTCTTGGCTATTTCATGATAAATCCCAGCAACCTCATTCCCTGGAAGCAATATTTCTGAACTGCATGTGGAAAAGGTAAGGAAGCACTTGAATAACAAAATTGTACAGCATAAAGCATGCCTCACCCAGGCAAAGGGAGGACAACGTCCTCAAATGTGTAAACTGCCTTCAATAAATCTTCAGAATCAACTATCTACAAGAGAGTCCATGATTGGGAATTTTGTTATATCAGTGTTGTCCACAGGTTTGCTGTCAGTATAAGTATATCTGTAACAATTGTCTATAGCACACCTTCACAGAGTGGATCACTTCTTCAGGAAGTGTTTCGCAAGACAGTTCCATTTCAGGTGAATTAGTATGGCTATCATCGTCGTCGAAAATATCTACTGTAGCTTCTTCTCCAAGAGAGCACCCCTTGTTGTAAACCAAGTCACCCTCTACAACTTGTGAAATACCTGTGAGTTCAGCCATTATTAGCATATAAAGACAAAACAAGAGTATATGCTAGAATGCCTTTTAGAACAACAGCCTGAATGAGTGTAGCAGAATCCGATGCACAAGTAGACTTACCATACTTTTCGACTCTCATACTTGCAGCATGGTTCCATAAGTAACTCTGGTAACTATGTACATACCTGCATAGCGTGGTTCTATTTGAGTAAAAAACCATAGCAATTTATTCTGACAGGAGATTGTACATAGTAGTTTCTTGAACAACATAACAGTGATATATGTTAGCAATAATCTTGACTACTAGAAATGTGTAGATGCATCTACATGCATCTATGGGCTGAGTTCAAGTCAAAAGGAAATTGACTTGTTCTTTGTGCTAATGCTTAGCTAGCATTAGGTAGTAAAGTTAGAATTGATTACTTGAAGTTTCTAGGTAGTACTTTGGTTGTCTTTGGGTGTGTTAGCCTAGAGAGATCAAAGTCAAATTGGCTAGATTATGTAGTTGTCAATGAGTTGTCAAATGAGCATGCTAGCTAGAGGTGAGTTGTGCTCATATATGACGGTTTGTAAGTCCTATAAAAGGACATGTACCCCTCATGTTGATAAAAGAATGAGATGTAGCTCTATGAGACATAGAGCATATAGTTCTTGGTGTGTATCTTTGGTAGTGTGAGCTGGGCCAACAATATACTACTATCTTCATTACATAGTTATTAACAGTAAAATGAAAAACTAGGTCAATGTACTGCAACATACATCAGTCTCAATGTTCTAGGTATAGCAATTAGTGCTTGTAGATAGTTGCCAGGGTACTTCTTCAAACGTTGAAGCTGGAAATGAAAGAAAGCATAACTCAGGGTTCCATATTAATGCAAATATTGGAAATGAAACACAAAACTTAAACTCAAAATAGCAAGACAGAAAGGGAATACTTTATTTATTACCTCACTATTTAAGTTAACGACTTGTCTCTTTTGGGTGGGCACATTTTGTACAGAAGATGTAATAAAACTAGGCCACCATAACATTATGGAGCATGGAAAATATATAATTGTGTGTTCTCCAATGTTTCAAACTGCTGCATTCAAGACGGGCTGCATGGTGCTACATAGGACCTAGGGCTGGCTAAACTAGTATTATAGTTTAAAGCAAATGTCTAACCAGGCTTACAAATAGTTGAGAAAATTTCACCATTTTGGACCAATTACCCAATCAGGTTTTACCCCTCCAAGCTTTCTAATTAGCTGAACCAGAATCACTTTACTTAATTCAAGCATGGCATTGTACCAACACCTTAAAAGTTCGCAGAAACTGAGTACCATTGTAGTAAAGCAAGCTCTCAACACCTGCATCTTACTTTTTATATGTAAGTGAACTCCATAGGAACCAAGAGTCCAGGACTATTCAGATCCCATGTACCCAAAAGATATGTAGTAATTAGTAAATGTGCTAGGAAGGAAAAGGTCTACAAATTTATTTTTGGCAACATGTAAGTCTGGAAAAGGAGTAAGCCTACCATAGTTCTCTCCACTGTGAGATGTCGAGGAATGCCACCAAGTGCTGCATCAATATTGCCATGCCCTTTATAATGTATCTGCACCTCATTCATTGCATTAAATTGCTAGAGGTGAAATTAGCTTTCAAATCTTCACATTTAACATAAAATATTAAGTTATTTAACAGGTTAAAAAGAATATCACCTACCCTTGTACCAAGAATCAAGCTAACAGCTTGTCTCCACTCTCCTCTAAGCAAAGCAGCACCAACAAAGTGAGTAGGTACTGAACTGCTACCAAAGCGCTACCAAACACAATGGAAATATTTTGAGTAGCAGAATAACAAACAGAAAAGGCATTTCTTAAAAAGGTAAATAACAGGCAAAAATTATGAACTCCACATCACACAAAAACATAAAAATAGTATGAGTTTGGCATAGGAAAATAAGGGTACGTTTCCTGTACCTGTAAGCCGTAGTAATTGATAAATCCATTTTTACTCAGGCCATCAACAGCAGCCTTTATCACATCATCTGATTCTGCAACAACATTCCTGGAAAGAAATAACAGAATGTGAAGTATTAATTGTCCATTTGCTCTCTATAATTACACAACAAGGTCATGGACTAACATAGTAGCCCACGATGAGGGACAGAATTTTACAATTCCTTGCAAGTTGTAACTTAAAACTTATAGCTACCATGGAAAAGTTGAAAATATTGTGTTAAAGCAAGCCACCAGGCATTTTATCATGAGTCTGATGGCATGTTTCACAATCCGTGTGCAGCACAAACATTTGCAAAGGGCAAGCAATTTCACTAAGACTGGACCTGACATACTACCAGCATGATATGGTGCCAATAGTGCCAGACTCAAGGAGAATACACACCTCAAAGTAATTGCAAACCGGTTCCCTCTGAGTTGACCAAGAACAAGACCCGCATTCACATAACTAGAGAAACATTTGTCGTTAAGTTGTCAGCGAATTTAGTCAAATAAAATGGTTAATAGTTCACATACGTTACTGATTACCTAAAGTCTCCAACTCTGATACCTGCGAGTTTGCTGTTCAGAGCGGCTAACCTACTGGCATGCACCTTAAAAAGTGTCACCTGATCAAAAAATGGGGAATCAGAACATTCTTAACTCAACAAGGAAAAAATATATGCAAATTTAGTATTTCATTTCAAGCTACATCATATATGCTTCTGATGTATTCTTGGCTGCAGTACCAAGATCAGAATTTCATCTAAGAAAGCTCATTCAGATACTTCGTTTCCAGACCAGACCATGTTGGCCCAGATTGTCCAATAAACCAACCAATGGAAACAACTCAGGGCGTACCTGTTGGGTTGTAACAGCACGTTTATCCTTTGTCCCCGCAAATCCAAACGATTTTGGCTGTGGAAATTAATGCCACCCACCAATCAACAGAATGATGAATAAATTCTGCAACTCAACAGAAAACTTGCAAAAGCACTTTGATGAAGCGGAAAATGGCGCCTACCTGAACCCCTAGCATCTTTCCTATAACTCCTAGTGCCTCTTGTGTGTCTCTGTTCTCCTTGTAAAGGTGAAACCTGGTATTATTGATTACTATTACCAACTACATTTCAAAAGACATCAAATACAAATCAAATGTGCATCCTAACACAGGAGGTCACAGACTAAATACCATGCCAGAATACATGCATATGAAAAAGAAATGGCATCACCTCAGGAACTTCCCCAGGTGATAAGGCCAGGATGTGGAGCCTCTACTATCAAAGGGCCTGTCATCTCTCCAGCCCGAACTGTCCATGCCTCTCCTATTACTCCCTCTTCCACCTCGTGGCCCTGATCCCAACCGCACCCTGATACATTTCTGAATACCATCACAGTGACCAACCGTATCCGTGATCAGGAACTTGAAATTCCTCTTGATGAACCCGTGCACTGCCTGCACAAAAACAATGTAGAACAGAACAGAACAGAACAATGACTATTGACTATTGGTCATTCAGGAACCATCGAAACCACAACCCACCGATCGATGAGCCTTATCAGCATCAGCTGAGAGAATGATTGGTGACATATCCCCATCTCCTCCCTCCAAAACCCTCTCCAGAAACCCCCTCAACGCGTCGTAATCCGCTTCACCGCAGAGCAGCCGGAACGACTCCAGCGCCCGCGAGTGATCGGCGTCGGCGTCGCCGTCGCCGTCCTCCGCACTGTCTCCACCCTGCAAATCCACAAAACACCACGCAGCTCAAGCGAGGTCAGCGCCTCAGTGGTGCCCCATAAGACTACAGCGGTACAGCCTGGTCCACTAATCCAAACCCGGAGCGTGGGAGCTTGGGAGAGGAGGGAGACCTCGTCGACGTCGGGGAGATCGAAGGAGGTGAGGCGGACGAGGGCGCCGTCGCGGGCGACCTCGTGGACGACGAAGTCGGAGTAGCGCTGCTTGAGCGCGCCGCGGAAGCCCGGGACGGAGGAGGCGAAGCGGGAGATGCCGACGTCGGGCTCGGCCACGGGCGCTCGCCGCGGCGCGGGAGAGGGCGCGGGCGGATGGGCCGCGGCGCGGGCGCGGAAGTGCGCGGCGAGAGGACGGGAAGGGGGTTTAGGGGTGAGGAGGAGTGGGAGAGGGGTTAGGAGCTGGCGACCGCGCATTCTGTCGGATGCTCGGTGCGGAGCACGGCCGCCGGATGGGGGGACGGGGAGCAACAGGTTATCCGCCGTTCCGGCCGGCCACGCGCGGGAGCTCTGTTTCTTCTTCGCGCGGAGCGGACTCCAGGAAACCGAGCGATGCAGCGGGGGCCGCGGCGACAAAACCTTTTGTTTTCCGGCGTGGGCCGTCCGATGCGCGTCTGACGGGGCGGAATGCGCCGTCCGATTCGTGTTTTTGCGATGCTAATGTGCTTTGACAGCTTTGCTCTGTTCTGACTTCTGATTTCTGAAAGCAGACGTGATGTTGTGCGCAGAGACCTACATGTTCTGCACTGCATAGTAGGGTGTGATACGATACAGAAGCAGAAGCTCATGTGGAGGTGATTCCTGACAGCGTTCAACGATGAAATTTGGAAATCAAACACTGACCACAGGTTCTGATCCTAGAAAAGGCAGAGGGAATTGATTTCACAACAGGAACGGACTTGCATTGCAGAAAATACTGTCAGCTAGTTCATGCGCGGTACTAGTAACAGAAGCTAGTGGCAATGCATACTCTGCAGAGGGTCAGACCAATGCTTCAGGATCTAAAAATTGTTACGCTACTATTTCCGCCGGATCTGTGTTCCCTCGTCATCTTTGGTTGAAACGTCTGCTATTTGCGCACAAAAGGAATTCCATGAATGGCAGCTTACATGGCTCGTTTGCCAAAAGGACAGATAAGCACCTAGATTCGAAACGGCACCTGAAGATGTATGTTCATATTCAGCCTCTGTCAGTTCAGTGTCACGCCACCTTTGTACATCGATCTATCCACGCTGATTTCCCACCTGATTAATCCGGACGAGGATGTTCCCAGAGTGGGGTTCTTCTTCGGTCCACTGGACTGAATTCTTCTCCAAATACTTCATCACTTGCTAAAATTCAAACAATCAAACTAGTCAGATGAAGACGTATAGCTGTAACAGCATCTACCTAAGCTACAAATAGGAGTATGCTGAACATAGAATATATTGAGCCATTTGATAGTTGAAGACCAGCATACAATGAACTCCTATTTAGTCACATTGGGTGGAAGACAGAGAAGGGAGAAGTCCACGAATCGAAGGGATTTGATCACGATGAGAAGAACTACCACATATACTATACCTGCATATTGACTATGCACGAATATGCGTTAAAGCTTTAGCACGCCTCCTCGTTAGAATTCATTTGTGTTCACAGATATTATTCTTATTATTTTCTGTGTTGTCAAAAAAAATTCTTGCCATGATTTGGCTGGATGTCTCATCAATAGCTAGATGGGCCAATTGAAAAAAACAGGGAATTTATAAGATTGTGCCCCAAAAGAGTGAAACAGAATGAAGTAATAATATTAATACGAAGCTTAACCACCCCTTGATGCTAGCAGTACCCAAAGAAACTTATGTTACTATTAATATTTTCATTGAAAGCTCAAAAGTGCACCCTAAGGATTGACTTCAGAATCATTCATGCAGCCAAGCAGTAGGTATAACATAAAAATCAGATGTAATAATCATCTAGCAGATAATCTGATAAACCCCACCTTTCTTCTTCTTTGTCCCATCTTGAAACTGCCATCATCAAGGCCGATAATAACTTTTAGGTAGTCAAATGCTGCAAACATAAAACATCAGATAAACCAGATGGTTCCCAATAAAGAAGTGATAAACTCAAAAGTCCATGCTTTGATCTTACATGGAATGTCTGCCAACTGTTTAATATGAAGTTTCAAGAGATTAGATACGTTTGCTGCATCTTGAGTGCGCAGATCAAGACAAAATTCATTTCTGGACTCTGTTTTCCTGCAAATAAGGCAATAACTTGTAGTTGTAAGTTCACATTCTAAGATTACAAAACAGAACAAAAAATCATTTTGGACCATGTATTAGTGCACTTGGTGAACCATCTTTAACAACAAGCTAAGTGTCACTTCAAACAGTGTAGTTTATGCTAATCTTTTCAGTTTGCACCATGTTTAAGCATCGAGCTTTTAATCATGTTCATGTAGCAAACAACAGTTATCTAAACTCCACCACATACTCAACTGCGAAGCCATCTACTGGGCGAAGCACTCACATGCATTGCTATGTACCCAGCCATTTTGCCTTGTCAGTCGTCATGTTCACAAGTTGCCGTTGCAATGATGATTGGAAACTGAAGCCAGCAAACAGACTACATGACTAGGGCACAATGAGAGCTAGATGATTTCTAGAGGGTCGCACAAGTATCATGGGAATTTGCCAGGATTGGATCCTAGTTCATTGCGTGGAGCTGCTCACCACGTGAGCATGGTCAAAGGCTCATTCCTCAATGATGGTGTAATAATTATATGGTTCAAAGCGATATTAGCTGTTAAAGATGGTTCAAATTGCACCAAGTGCACTAATACATGGTCCAAAGTAAAATTAGCTCTTGCAAATAAAAACACAAAATGATCCAATAATTCCAGCCAATATGCAAAAGAATCAGTACACTTACTTGGACTTGATAATCTCCCCAGAAGATTTCTCATCAGCTAATCGAGCCATTTGATAACAGTGCTTGCCCTTGATATCCAATGAAGAATATATTCGATCAGTAATTTATTTTCTTACTTAAAATATGTTATGGTCTTTATGTAACCATCACAACTGGACAACCAGATAAAACCTTAAAATGTTTTATGTTTAATATTTTTAACCACCAGTTATGTTATTCCTTTTTTTATTAGAATCTAGTGTAGCTCAAAGGCATTAAGCTGGCCCACAACAAAAATCTCCAACGGTTGTAGGAAGTGGCTATGTAGTCTATGTTGCCCAAAAGTGACTAAGAAAGTAGTCTCCATGACCACCCATTCTCTTCTCCCCCAGAAAATAAGTGTGGCACTTACTTCCTGTATAAGATAATCGACTTCTTTCTTGTTACCCTCCCTAAAAGCATCAGCAGCCTGCAATTTCAACAGAACACAGCGCAAGTGATAAATAAACATCATATATCTACTCGAAGTTGGATGCCATATGTGTTGTCAAAAGCAATGAACATTGTCTTGGAACTCCTTACCTTCTCATAGTACTGCTTCATCATATCCCAGTGCTGCTTTGCAGCCCTGCGGTATTTCTGGTAATCCTCCTCATTCACAGCTGGTTCTATATATAAATCCAAACAACTCAAAATAAGCTATAAGAATTTTTCATAAAAGCTAGAAGGATCATCTGGTAAACATTACACCATGATACATAGTACAAACACATGCTTTAAATTATTTAGGGGCTTGATTTCATGTTAGCTGTCCCAAGTTATCAGCATGTTACAGAAAAGCAAATAAACTCTTCATTCTGTTTCAAGACACATGTTTATGTTGTAAACATAAGCACCCTTACTGCGCTTTGAGAAAGCATAGAACACATATGAGAAGCCAGATTACATAACCCATATTTTGCAACTTGTCATTAGCAAATATCAAATTCCTGTAGCTAAAATCATGTCAACAACACCTATAAGCAACTGAGTGTTCAGATAACATTTTGTTTCAGTATTAATGCTCAACTGGTTAAACATGCAACAGGTAAAAAAAATGAATGATACTTTACTTTTTCTTACTGTAAATTGTAGGTGGATGGACTTGTAAACATAACTCTAAAACATAAAATCAGCACAACAATTTGGAATCAATGAACTAATATGACTGGCTTGATATTGACGTTGGCTTTACTATTGTCAAGCCGCTGGAAAGGTTGTATTATGGTTGGTTTTATCTGTTCACTTTAGAGATACATTTCTTTTTCAAGTCTAAACAGTGAGAGTGTTATATACTTTAACCAAATATGCAGGTGCTAAAGATTAAATACGTAGAAATAGCAATAGACAACTCGGCAAAGATTTATACAGATATGCTTCTTATAAAATGCATAATTAACTAAATTCTGAAAACATAGAAAGGACTGAATGCTTAGTATACTTTTGCTACCTACGACAACATTGATGGGGAAATCAGTAGAATATGTTGAAATGTCCTCTAGAAGTTTGGAGGCTGATTTCTGAGCTGGGACTCTGTTTCGATTTGCACTCAGTTCATATCTTCTTAGTTTTGGCTGCTCCTCCAATCTTTTAGGTACAGTGAAGATCGCTTCTATCAACTCTCCTGGAGAAATCTGTGCTTTTGACCTGTGCATCCCCTCTTGCGAAGAATGGGTGCTGCAAGTGATATTGGAAGTGAAATAAATAGCAGCTCAATGCTGAACAGAAGGGGAAAACCGATAAATAAGAGAATAAGCAGAACCTAAGGGTGGACTGTGAGCCTAAGCCCCTTCCCTTGGAAACAGAACATTCTACTGCCACATCCTGCACCACCGATATATCATGGGCTACAATCAGTCAAATATTTATACCAAATGAAAGAAATGCCAAATGCGTCCAGATGGAACAATCATATATAAACTAGCACAGTAGGAGCATTGGTACATCAATCAACAGTTGACTAGAAAAGAGCTACCATTCAAAAGGAACAAAACAAGATCTTAACCTACAAACAGATCATATACCATGTCAAGCTAGAATGGGCAGTCCTATTAGATATATGTTAAAGATCATACACTAAATAGAAAATATATCAGCACCAAAGGTGTTTTTCTAAATTGAATAATTTCATTCAGAATATATGGTGGGCGATACAATCTGGCAAAAAATGAATAGGCAAAAGCTGCATTCAGAAAATCAGGACAAAGACTGACCAAACAAAATGTATTGAATATATAAAGAATAAATAGTCCTCAAGAGAATTCAGATGAACATATCAGAGTAATTAAAAAGTTGCAGAAATCAGAAGCAGAGTTTGAAAGTTACAGATGAAGAGGCCAGAAGAAGTCTTACCTGTATTTCATTATGTTTGCTTTCTGCCTTTTTGTCAAGATGTTTTTCAGAAAATGACATCAATTCCTCCATGCTCTACATAATGTAGGGATAGCTATATTAATAGGCCAAGAAGGAAATAAGTGTAATGGCAGATGAAATTATGTACTCTAGCCTAAATGCTAGACCCTTTCACTACATAATATACCCTTCCAAGATTAGGAGTGACAAGAAAATACAATAACAGAAATGATGTATTGGTACCTTCTTAACGTCATACCCACAGCTACCTGCAGAAAGAAATTAGGAACAGTCAAAACATATCTTGGAACAATGAAATGGATGGGCCACAGATGCAGGTATGATATCAGACATGCTAACCTAGAACTTCACGAATTACTTCCATACTGAGCTTAAATCCTTCACCAAGCATGCAAAATAGAAACTCCTCAACATCCCTGTTATTCAAAGTCTCTCTCCTTGGTGCAGAATCAGATTCATAATATTTCGCCTTAGAATCGTCACGCATGTACTCTGGAAGTTCAACCTTTAGAGGTTTGTCTTTTTTTGATGCTCTATTCGCTGTTGTTGTAGCCCTGGCAGATTCTTTTCCTAGCATACCGGAGACAGTACCAAATGTAGCACTAGACTTTTGCAACTTTTGATGCATTCTTGTTTGATCTGAATTCTCGCTTTTCTTCAACTGCCTGCTCAATCCGGGAAAGAGATCTTGGTTGACTTGAATTCTCCATATAGTTTTCTTCAATTACCTTGTCAGTCTGGGAAAGATTAGTCTTGACACTTGGATCAACATTGTTGATGCGAGGCAATGAAAGTTGAAGGTTAGTTAAGAAATCTCCAGCTTTGTTGACATCACCCTTCGCTTTGATAAATGCATCAGCTATATCCGGCAAATGAACAAGCACAGCCGAACACATCAAGCAAGGTATTAAGTGCCCTGGTTTCTTCATCACTGGATGAAGTTAGTGACTGTGATATATCCATGATGAGGACTTCCCAAAAAACTGGAACACCTGCCCAACAAAAGAACATTAAGTGTTCATCACAGGATGATAGAAAAGGAAAAACATTATGTGTAGTATTAGTGTTACTAGTATAATGCCCGTGCTAACGCTACGGTGATATTTCTAATGCAAATCAAACAAGAAAAAGACTATAACTCAAAACAAATAATGAGATATATAGCTATTATGCACGTGCTAACGCTGATAATACATATCAAACAACCAGAGTGTGTATATATATATATATTCTGCTAATAAAACATAGAGTAAGGTACATTCATGATGCACATAAAAAGGAGTGATACAAAGAGGGTTTCCATATATTCATATTGTTAACTACATAGCTGCAAGAACATCAGAACTCGGAAGCATGCTCCTGACTGCTTACACATATTTACTTGTAAATCTTATTTTCTCTATAAAACTTGTAAAACTCTTCAACGCATATTTGGTTGTTGCTAGATCTAGTTGTTGCTAGCAGGTTCCTTGAAGGAGTTCTGCACTGCCAATATCGATGATGGATTCACTTTGTTGGAGACAAATTGCATCCAATTCTAGATATCCATCCAAAGCGGCCGCTCACCCATCAAACTTAAAGTTGCAGCAAACTGAACTGACCAGAAATTGTGAAAATTCCGAAACATATTTGTATAGGGTGATACCATGACCAACAGAGTATTGAGAAATATGCATGCAGATTAGAAGGTCTAACTAATCCAAATGATCCAGCCATCATCTTGTCTCTCGATGTAAGTTTCAATATCTGTGGACATATAAATCGGTTCGGTTAATCTCACTATGGACCAAATTTTTGAATATAACCTGATAAATATATGATGTATTTTTATTCTCTAGTGTCTCAAACCAAAATGCACATTAAACAATGATCTGGCAATACAAAATTGCTAAGCATCAGGTTATAAAGTTCTAGAGGTGAAGGTATGTGAAGGATATTTGCATTTCTGTTCATAAAAAACTTTTTAAATTCAGTTAGCAATTTCTTATTCAATCTTCATCCCATAATAACTAATGGATATTTGCATTTCTATGCAGAAAAACAGTTCTCAAATTCAACTTAGCAATTCAATACAGAACATCCTAGTTTTCAATGCCACCACTAATCACAAACCATATGCATATCTCAAATTAATGTATAGAATAAAAATATTATACAACCAATGCCTCCCAAATATGATTAATACTTGTTCCCACAAGACAAGGCCACAAGGTATTTGAAGAATATTTGCATTTCTGTTCATAAAAAAACTTCTCTAATTCAGCTTAGCAATTGCTTACCAACACATATGTCCCAAAAGAGCTCAAGGATATTTACATTTCTGTGGAGGAAAAGGAAACAGTTCTTCTAAGGAGCTGCATCAGACCATTTCTGTGAATAAGCAATTAAAAACAAAGATGTATTAGTAAGGGCAAAAAGATATATAGTCAATAGCTTGAAAAAGACTATAACTCAAACAAATAATGAGATATATAGTCCATAGCCTGGAATCGGTCATTTGCAACAAAAAAATCATCGAAGTTCCAAAACTTCAAATATCAGCAGAGCCAGCCGGAATTATTCTATGAATAATCACTGACCACATATCAGATATATCCATCAGACAAACAGATTGTCGGCTTCAGGTCATAGTGAATAACAATCATGGAATGAATATGCTCCAACACACGAACCTGCAAACATAAATGAAATGGACATTGTTCAGAATTTCTGAAGAAAAAATACTAATGATATATCACTGGTCACAGTTCATATGGACCCCCAACACCATCCAATATATCAGTTACGAAGTAATGGTACAAGGCATTTTTCCTTTTCTTCAAGGCCATGATGCCTCAAGCCCTTACATATAGACATATAGGAATAGTCAAAACCAAAAATATTACAACCACTTACCCTTTCTGCAAGACTATGACTGTCAGTTGCTTGGCCTCTTCTTGCCCTAACATGGATGTAATCTTGTTTTGGTGGCTCCGGTGCTGGAGGGTTTTTGCTAACAGCCTTGCCAGCACTTCTTGAATCAGTTTCAGCCTCCGTTCTTAGGCTGCCATTATTATCATTGGATTTATTTGTTTTGAAACGTTTTGCTCCTGAATCGGTCTGCTCATAAAAAAAATAAAGGATAAGCAAGGGAAGGAACAATTGCAACTTCGACTCTGCAAAAGCCATAGATAATGGATGGTTTTCTCAAAAGTAAACAATAGTTGTCTAAATTATCATCATTCAACCCAGAATATTATTTGTGAACGTAAGGAGCAGCAGTCATTGCAACGTACCGATAAGGCGATAAGAGCACAGATCATATTGACCAATAACGATTCACCCACCAACATGACTAAATGTCTTCTAACAATGCTAGCACGTTAGGCTACTAAATGCAAGTATAAATGCTGATATGAACATCTATTTAGGTTCATTATAGTTACAAATATTTATATGTCCAATACTGATACACAATGCTTAAATATACAGGACTTTGGTGAGGACCAACGGTAGTTGGTCATCAGAGGAAGTTGATTGTACTTAATTGTTTGTCTAGCAAGTAGTAGCCGTTTTAATTTATAGAGCATCACAGTATGCACAGATCCAACAACAATGGCATTGATAGTCGAATTGCATCATGCCATCATGTCAAATTGACAAGAGAAAACTGGTGTTCTTAAACATTGTGAATTTGTGATACCACAATAAAAATGGAATGTAAATACAGAGTGATTCTGCCTTCCTATCGAGCCTACTATCTGAACACAAAATTATTATATAACATGAGTACGACAATGAATGCACAGAGTTCACTATTCTAATTTACATAGTTTCATTTATTTTCTTGAGTAGCTTTGTATTCTTGGTTATGAAAAAAAGCTTTAACACTGACACAGCAGGTATAGAGGTATTGATCAGAGCCTCCAGACTATATTATGTAGTGTTGGCATTCCCACACTCCTACAGGCTTTCTAAGCATTTCTTGGCTATTTTAAAACCAAATTCTTCTCTGGGCATCGAAAATTACTTCAATTGCATACTTTCTACAGATGCTAAACCGCTAGCTGTTTCAGCTGCACACATTACTGAATCAAATTATGATGCTACTGTTAGCATCGGAAACCTCCCAATTCTCATCCGTGAAGTCCAATTGGCCCGAACACCCCCAATGCCTCACGGATCACGAACAACGCGGAAGAGAACCTACCAAATCCTGACCGCCGCCGCCGGAAGTGGAGACGATCCGGAACGAGTCGTCCTCGGACGCCGGGGCCTCCTTCTGCCTCCTCCGTCCGGCGCTGCCTCCTCCGCGGCCGCCACTGCTCCTCTCCGTGACCGCCGAGGTGGCCTCCACCGCTCGGCCGCCGCCCGCGGCAAGGTGCGGCGGGCGCCAGAGCTCCGCAGCGACCGCGGGGGATGGGTCCATGGCGTCTGGCGGTGAAGCAACCCGCGACTCGCGAGGCGGGGTCTAGGGTTTCAGAGGTGCGTGCGACTGCGAAGGGAAGGGCTGGTGGCCTGGTGGGGGACTGACGCGACCAGATCGGGGAGGTGGAGTGAGAGCTCGCAGTGGCACTGTGCACACTTGCGGAGGGGAGAGAGAGGTGGAGGGAGGGGGCAGCGTTCAGAGAAGACTGGAAAGGGTGGCGGGGCCTCGCCGGACTGGGCCGCGCCTGGAGGAGATCCGATGAGGGAGCGCAGGAAAGCCAGGCCGATGAGTACGGGGAAGCGCGGCAGGACGACGGCCGGAGGGGATGGCGGACGTTGGGGCCGGGCCGCCCAACCGCGCTGCCGCCGGAGATCCGCCCGGGATGGAATCCATCGGTGCGATGAGCGAGAGGGAAGAGAGAGAGAGAGCAGAAAGACCGGGGTTTGAACGAAGGGGGCGGGGGATAAGGCTGAGGCCCTGTTTAATTCCGCGAGGACAGGCGTGGGAATCGGCGGGCGTGGGAGGCTGGTTTCAGATACACTGAACGTCGACCGTTGGATGTGGTAGATGGAGGTGAAAGAATGGCTGAGAAGCGATCTGGGCCATCGATTGCGTAGCCAGTGGGATGGTTGTGTACATTTGCTGGGGTGCACAAAGTTTGATCGTCTCTGTGGGAAGACAATTCGGTGTGGACGTAGCAATGAAATAACTGTTGGGTTATTTAGGGGTAGAGATTAGGGGTAGAGATAGAGATCAGCACAAGAAATTATTGAGAATGTTGAACAAAGATGGTCGATTGCTTAAATACATGACAAAATGCCAATTTGACAGTAAATCGATTCAAATGTGAGACACTTTAAATGGACAAATACACTAACCAGCAAGTGTTCAATGAGGTCTCACTAGCCGTCCTGTTTCTTAGTTCACACTAATGGATAGGTATAATAGCAAAATTCAAGGTATCAACTATCAAATACTGAAACCCCTAGCTGCAAACAAACTATTTACATGATTTCAAGACAGCAACTTTTAATCTTTGAAGAATCAACATAATCTTAGCATACATCGCCGAAAAACATGAAGGATCACAATAATACTATGATGATGCCTCTCAGTACATTCATCAATATTCACATATTGACGAAAACATAACCTACAGAGATATACCCGACCAATATTGATATAAAATAGTCAAGATCAACAAAAGGCCTTTGAGTTACCCCCTTGCCACAAGCCAAAAAGAACCTGTTATTCAAAAAAAAAGATAAAAAATAACCCAAATGTAAAACTGAAAATTAAAGAACAGAGAGGAATCCAAATGACATGGTAAAATGTCACCATGTCTCTGTATGGCTCAAATACAAGCAATCCATAACTTCCTGGCAAACAGATGATCATTGTAGAAGTATATGTGTAATAGGATCAGGACTCATCATTGTATGACTACACGGACTCTATGTCCTGTACGTGTAATACTCTCCTACTAGGAGAATACTCTTGTACCTGATCAGACTATATAATAAACATGCCGGCACCCTTGTGGGGTAAGCCGTTCCATCAATTGTTACCTGGTATAAGAGCCACCTCCTTCCAAATACATCTAGTTGCAGGTCACGATTTTTTTTCCCGGCGGCTCCCATGGCGAGTTCTTCCACGGCTTCCGCAACAACGATGTTTTCCGTCCCTGTCTCCGAGAAACTCACGCGAGACAATTTTCTTGTGTGGCGAGCACAAGTACTTCCTGCAATTCGTGGATCGCGCCTGATTGGCATCCTAGATGGATCGACGGTCCAGCCCCCTAAGAAGATTCGGGTGGAGAAGCCAGACAAGACAATTGAAGAAACTGAAAATCCAGACTACCAGACTTGGATTACTCAAGATCAGCAAGTGCTTTCATATTTGCTGTCCTCTATGACCAGGGAAATCCTGGTGCAAGTTTCTTCCTATGATCATGCTGCTCAAGTTTGGACAGCAATCTCAGAGATGTTTTCATCACAACCTCGTTCCAAGATTCTGCAGCTTCGCTCTCAGCTATCTCGCGAAAAGAAGGGCGATTCTTCTGCTTCGGCGTTCTATGGCAAGATGAAAGGTCTGGCAGATGAGATTGCTGCTGCTGGCAAGAAGATTGATGATGATGATCTTATTGGATATATCCTGAATGGATTGGACTCGGATTACAATCCGTTTGTCTCCGCAATTTCGACCAAGGACTCACTGTCCCTGAGCGATCTTTACGCCCAGCTTCTCTCCTATGAAGCGTGACTCAATCAACAACGCTCCGAGGAAGGGCGATTTTATTCTTCAGCCAACACTGCGGCACGTGGACGTGGTCGTGGTGGTTCTCGAGGGCGTGGTCGTGCTGGCCCAGCTCCTGGTCATGGTGCTGGTTCTGCTTCTAGTCATGGTGGAGGCCGAGGAACCTTTTCTGGTCGCAGCAGCCAAGGCTCCTCTACTGATTCCTATGATGGTCCAGTTTGCCAACTCTGTGAACGCACGGGCCACACAGTTCATGACTGCTGGTATAGATTCAACAAGAGATATGTTCCTCCTCGTGATGGTGGTTCAAAACCTATGCCGCCTGGTGTCCAAAAGTCTGCATCTGCTGCTGTTCCTTCCTATGTGATTGATACTAACTGGTATTTTGACTCTGGCGCCACAGATCATATCACTAATGAGTTAGAAAAGCTTACCACACGAGAGAGGTACACTGGCCAGGATCAAATCCATGCTGCTAATGGCAAAGGTATGAATATTAGTCATATTGGTAACACTATTTTTCATACCCCTAATCATGATTTTTCTTTTCATAATATTTTGCATGTTCCTGATGCTAAGAAAAATCTCATATCTGTTCATCAATTCGCGTCTGATAATGATGTATTCCTTGAGTTTCACCCATCTTTCTTTTGTGTTAAGGATCTGGCTACGAGGGCCTCTCTTCTTCACGGTAGATGTCAAGATGGGCTTTATCCCTTGCCGCGCGTCTCTGAAGTCCATCATGTCTCCACACCTTCAGCTTCTAGGTGGCATCATCGTTTAGGTCATCCGTCGTCTACTATCGTCAGTCGTGTCCTTAGAGATCATAATTTATCCTTTAGTGGTGACTCTAACGAGTCTATTTGTGATGCTTGTCAAAGGGCTAAAAGCCATCAACTTCCGTATCCTCAGTCCAATAGTGTTTCGACTTTTCCTTTACAATTAGTCTTTTCCGATGTCTGGGGCCCTGCGCCTAAGTCTGTTGGTCAGTATCAATACTATGTAAGTTTCATTGATGATTTCAGTAAATTTACATGGATTTTTCTTCTCAAAAATCGATCTGATGTGTTTCAAGTGTTTCTTAATTTTCAACAACTTGTTGAACGTCTCTTTAATCGCAAAATCCTTGCTATGCAAACTGATTGGGGTGGTGAATATCAAAAATTAAATTCCTTTTTTCAGAAAATTGGAATTGTTCATCATGTTTCTTGTCCTCATGCTCATCAACAAAATGGCTCGGCTGAACGTAAGCATAGACACATTGTGGAAGTTGGTCTCTCTCTTTTAGCCCAAGCTTCCATGCCCCTTAAATTTTGGGATGAAGCTTTCTTGACTGCCACATATCTTATTAATCGTACCCCGAGCCGTGTCATTGAGTTTTCTACTCCTTTAGCACGTTTATTTGATGAGCAACCCAAATATTCCTTTCTTCGTGTTTTTGGGTGTGCGTGTTGGCCTAATCTTCATCCCTATAATAATCACAAACTCCAATTCCGTTCCAAACAGTGTGTTTTCATTGGTTACAGTAATCTTCATAAGGGATACAAATGTTTAGATATTTCTACCGGCCGTGTCTATATCTCTCGTGATGTAGTGTTTGATGAGTCTATTTTCCCGTTTTCCAAACTCCATCCAAATGCCGGTTCTCGTCTCCATAATGAAATTCTTCTTTTATCACCAAATTTGCTAAATCCTGATGGGGTTATGACAAATAGTATTACTGACGTGACTAATAATTTGCCTGAGCCGTATGAGCAGTCTTCAGTTGATGCAGGTACAGGTACAGGCTCTCCCGAAAATTCACCAAAACCGGTGTCCTTTCCTTTTTTGGTGGCTTCCGTTGGTGAGTCAGAAACACAGGTTACTGATTTTCATGATGATGTCGGTGTGGCATCTGCTGCTGGTCCTCCTACTCAGTTGTCTCCCCCAACTAATTTGCTGCCAACTGATTCTACTGCATCTGTTGCTCCGGAATCCTTGCATGATTCAGCGCCTACCAATCAGATTCCACCGGCTGCACCATCAGTGTTACTACAGCAATCTCCTGGATCTTCTGGGCCCTCCGGTCCTATTTCTGAGTCAAGTTCTAGGCGCTTGCCACCACCTGCTCCTGGTTTTCCACGTTCTATTCACGGTCCAGTTTCTCCAAGACGACCGCGTACACGTCTACAAGATAATATTCGCCAGCCTAAGGTCTATAATGATGGGACCGTACGGTATGGTTTGCTCAGTGAGATTCGCGAACCGGATTCTTTGAAAGATGCTTTGTTATCTGATGATTGGAAATCTGCCATGGATTTGGAGTTTGATGCTCTTATGCGGAATAAAACTTGGCATCTTGTTCCCCCCTTCTCAAGGACACAATATTATCGATTGCAAATGGGTTTACAAGGTGAAACGGCGTGCCGATGGTACTGTTGATCGCTGCAAAGCACGGCTTGTGGCTAAGGGCTTCAAACAGAGATATGGTTTGGATTATGAAGATACTTTTAGTCCCGTTGTGAAAGCTGCTACTATCTGACTTATCCTATCTTTAGTCGTGTCAAAACAATGGAGTATTCGCCAACTAGATGTTCAGAATGCGTTTTTGCATGGCGTTCTGGAGGAGGACGTATATATGAAACAACCTCCTGGGTATGCAGATAAATCTTTTCCACACTATGTGTGCAAGCTTGATAAATCTCTATATGGATTAAAACAAGCTCCCCGCGCTTGGTATTCTCGTTTGAGCAGTAAGTTACTTGATCTTGGTTTTCATGGATCTAAGGCGGACACCTCTCTATTCTTTTTTAAACAAGATATACTTTCTGGTTTATGTCGATGACATTATCGTGGTTAGCTCTAGCGATGTGGCTGTTGAGAAACTTTTACACAATCTTCGAGAGGATTTTGCTCTCAAGGATCTTGGTTCTCTACACTACTTTCTTGGTATTGAAGTGTCGGCTAGTTCCTCTGGTGAATTATTATTGAATCAAGCCAAATATGCTAAGGACTTGATTTTCAAAGCTGGTTTGAAGGACTGTAAATCGATGTCTACTCCACTAGCTATTTCAGAAAATCTTGCACTAAATATTGGTGACCCTCTTGATGATGATATGGCTACGCGGTATAGAAGCATTGTAGGGGGCTTACAATACTTGACTCTTACTCGGCCTGATATTGCTTTTGCTGTCAATAAAGTTTGTCAATATCTTAAGTGCCCCACAACTGTTCATTATGCTGCCGTAAAAAGGATCCTTCGCTATGTTCATGGCACCATAGTTTATGGCTTGAAAATTGTTCGTTCTCCATCTACTGTGGTTAGTGCATTCTCAGATGCTGATTGGGCTGGTTCTACGGATGACAGGAAATCTACAGGGGGTTTTGCTATTTTCTTAGGAGCTAATCTCATATCATGGCATGCTAAGAAACAAAGCTACCGTGTCTCACTCCAGTACAGAAGCTGAATACAAAGCTCTTGCCGATGCAACTGCAGAGATTATTTGGGTTCAAGCGCTTCTTACTGAATTAGGTGTTCCGCAGTCACAGGTGCCGATTTTATGGTGTGACAACATTGGTGCTACTTATTTGTCTGCCAATCCGGTGTTTCATGCTCGGACAAAACACATCGAAGTGGATTATCACTTTGTTCGAGAACGAGTTGCTCAGAAGCAACTCCAAGTCAGAATTATTTCTTCTGCTGATCAGGTGGCTGATGGGTTCACTAAGCCGCAAACAGTAAGTCGGCTTCGCGAATTTAGACACAATCTCAACCTTGCAAGTGGCTGATAGTGTTGGCAACGTTGTGATTGAGGGGGAATGTAGAAGTATATGTGTAATAGGATCAGGACTCATCATTGTATGACTACACAGACTCTATGTCCTGTACGTGTAATACTCTCCTACTAGGAGAATACTCTTGTACCTGATGAGACTATATAATAAACATGCCGGCACCCTTGTGGGGTAAGCCGTTCCATCAATTGTTACAATCATCACACTCCAGCTCGTACAACCAAGGCCCTAAACATCCCCAAACCACAAATAAACCCACCAAAATAGTTGATAGGAGAGCAGTTCAAGCATCAGGAATACTAAACGTGTCTGGATATAATAGATGGATAACCAACAAATGACATGCAACGCAACCACAACTTCACACACATCAGCTTGCAAAATCAGGCAGGATAGTCGACCATAAATTCAAAGGAAACTTGTCACTTGATCACATCAGCAAACCCAAGAGCACAGCATATCGGACAGAACTGCTATGCATGAGCCGAGCTGATTCGTTGTTTCCTTAAGACACTGGGATCGACATCAAATTGACAAACCGAGCAAGCGTTGAAGCAAGCAAGACGCAAACTGTGACGCAAGGGCCCAATCAAAGCAGATAGAATCATGGAAACGACATTTCCAGTAATCATGCAGACTGAACAGCATAATTCATTAAACATCAGTAAGAAACGGGAAAAAAAAAACTAGAACCCACCTACTCCAGAGCCTCGGCACCCATCTAAATGGCAAGCCGAACCGCCACGGATGAACGCGCAACACAAGCAATAAAACTGAAACCGCACACCCTAGGAACTAAAATCAGAAATTAAAAAAACATGGAGCAACAAGACCGATCGCCACCCAAGCAAACCCCCCGCTCGATCAAAAACGAAGCGCCAACCCCACACTGAATTGAACCAACCAACCACAGGACCAGGGAGGAGCAACACCATATCGAACCTCCGCCCCTGAAACGAAACAAGGACGTAATGGAATTCGAGTACATTCTAGAAGGTTGTGGAGTGAGGACGGAGGAAGAGGGGCCTTACGGCTTCTCTTCCTACTGGTTGTTTTTTTTTTTTTTTGATTAACCCTACTGGTTGGCTTTGCTTGTACACGAACGCGAGAGATTTGAAAGGAAAGGGGATCAACAGGTGATGGGTTACACCGGGTGGTCGAGGTCTACGAAACGACGTGATTGACGCCGTCCGTGCGCCGCGCCAGCCGTCGGGTATGCTTGGCGGCGCCATGGTCTATGAACCAGTTAGAGTACAGTCCCAGTTTGCCGTTGATCATACTTTGATAGCTCATGTCATGTTTAAAATCTTTAGATTCATCGTACCTTTTATTTTGTCATTGTAAGCAAAAAAAAGTGTTTACACATCCTTAGCACGGTTATAAGAATTTTTAGAGTTGATGATCAGCTAACTCTAATGATTTTTAGAGAAGAGTTGAGTTATTTAGTTAAGCAATTCGTTATTATTATGAACTAAATAGTATTGTTTAAAATCAATCATATTATTTTATAAACTTTATATCCTGCACGGATCCAGACCTCAAGCTGTGCCAAACATGCTCAAAAGTAAACGTGTAAATGTAAGGAAATTTCTGAGATGGTGTTGTACCTAAATTCATTTGTTCAACGAGAAAAACTTGTAACTCATTTAATTCGTATTCACTAGTTCAACTAAAAATCAAGATCAGTGTCATGAAATCAAAAAATAATGTTTTAAAATCTTGAACAAAATTATAATAATTGATGAAACATGATATATACTCAATAATTTCAATAGCTTAACCCTTATATTTACACAAATTCTAAAAAGAGAGGGGTCTCGTTTTAGCTTATCTGGAGTGCCCTCTTAATTAGGAAAGGGCGAAGTAGTTGAAAGCAAAAATCGTCCAAAAAAAGAAAGACCAAAGCATTTCAATGAAGCAACATCACAAATCAAAAAATAGCAAATCGAACAAGCTGCCTAGGGTGGGTGGGGATGGAAGCGGCATCGGC
>CM014271.1:5352632-5383700 GCA_004135705.1 Alloteropsis semialata | reverse complement strand
GTGGAAAAAAGAAGTTAGACCATCTTGTAATTCTTGAAGCCCTTCCGCCTTGTGTTTGGAGGTTATCTTCATGCTTCTTCACCCTTGTTGCCTTAAATTTCCTTCAACCCCTTCTCATTGTCACTAAGCATTGTTCCCAATCATTTTTGGAAAATTTGGATCGAGGCCATTACAATTTTTGAAAGTTGGAGAAACACCACTACTATTCGTCTATTTGGAAATATGCCATTACAATTCTCGGTTTCCCTCAAACATGCCACGAAATACGTATGAAAACCACTCGGGCCCAGCTGCAGGTGTATACATAGACGTACATCTCATTGCATCTAGGTTCTCCTCTCAATGACGTGCGGGCCCCATTTGTCATATCCTTCTTCCTCCCCCTCTGCGGCCTGTGCAAGACGGAGCTCGCTAGCGGCGGCGACGCGGAAGGCCAGGCTCACCCGCAGCTACCTGGGCGCGAGGCCTAGCTTGGCGGAGCTGGCCCGCGGCGGCCGCGCGCGCACGGCGGACTGGCTCTCAGGCTCGGCACAGGTCCGGAGGCGAGGCACCTCTTCCTCCTCCTCCATCCCATCCATCTCTGATTTCTGTGTCGTCTCAGCAGCACGCGGGGCTGGGCTGAGGTCGGGTCGAGTCGCCCCCACCTCCCCGAAATCTCCTCGCACACCAGAGAAATTCTCCAGCCACCGCCACCACCGCCGCGCCCAGCACCTTCCCCATCGCCCCGCTAAACTCCCGCCGCGCGCCCTCCACGCGCCGACCATCCTCCGCACGCCGGAGCTCGGCTTCACGCGGGGAGAGATCCGGGCCCCGCGGCTCGGATTCGGCCGTCCTGCCCGCGCTGGATTCCGCGGCCTCGGCCTCGATTCGGCCGCAGGGCCCCCAATCTGGTGACCAAGCTACTCGATGCGCTTCGCCCTCTTAATTCAAGGTATTAAGCCAATATTCATCTGACACTTGATGTTTTGTCGATGGGTAAGTTTACACTCATGCTGCTGCATGAGCTTTCAGTAAATGTCATGCTAGGGTAACATGTTTTATTTTCTCTTGCTTCTTTTATAACTCATGATGTCTTACTTACAAAATCAATCTACCTATCAATAATTTGAAAGATTTCAGTGAACTCTAAAAGGAGAAACATATATTATGGAGAATATACTGCCATATCAATAAGATGTGTAAGGCCTCCCAATTCCCCTCCTGATTTGTTTCTGATACTGTCTGAGTGTGATGGCGACTGGGTTTGATTTTGTTTTAGATGAACCCAAGCTGCAGCCTGCATCCTGACAGAAGCTTCTATGAAAGAAATGATGTTGACTATCTTGAGCCAACCGATGATGGACCGCCAAGGAAGATTTCTGAATAAATTATACAATCAATAGCTCAAAATGGTTTTGCATGTACAGAGATGGCTTTGCATGTAGAGAGATTTCAGTTAAAGCAACTAAAGAAGTATTTCTCTCAGAGGTAACATTTTTACTTCCCCAAATGAGGCGGGCAATCCAAGAGCCTAAAGTGAATTATTGCCTGTTTAGTCCTTATAATAGGCTTTTGCATTTCAAATGAGAATAGCAAATTATTACTTAGACTTTATTTGTTCTGGTTGCTAGCTAATTTGCTTGCTTCGCTTCAGAACTTTGTAACCAGCTGTTTGGTCTTGCATTTTCTTTTCTTTGCTTAACACTGTTATTGTTAACACTTATGTGTTAACATGATGGAAAAGTCAACATCAGACCACTCTTCAGCATACTACGCATTTCTATTGCAAGTAAACTTCAACTGTGTTATCTATTTTCCCAAATATACTAAGATGGAAAAATTATCTCCTTCTGAACATGATGTTGCTTGTTTATCTCAGGCATTGGCAAGGCTTAGATTTTCAGAAACTGTGGCAGAGAGTGATGTCGATGAAGCACTGCGACTGATGCAAATGTCCAAGTATTCGTTATACTCTGATGACCTGGTGCAAGGACGAGCAGCATGGATGTGAGATATGCTCATGCTCTTAACTTGATCTCTAGAAAGGTACAGTTTCGACAAAAACATACTGGCACTGGTGCTACATCTCAGAATGGCCTGGTTGCTGACAAAAATTGGCTTGTGCTGTTTGTGAAACACAGGGATACAGTGAGGCTCAATTGAAGGAGTGCTTGGAGGAGTATGCGTCCCTGAATGTGTGGCAGATCCATCCGAACACATTTGACATCCACTTCATTGATGCCTGATGAGAAGCCGACCCGGTTACCTTACATTCCATCATGAGCAAGGGATGGAACATCAAGAGTTGGTGCCTCATAATTTGTGACCAGAGATGAACACCATCAGTAGAGCCCTAACATGATCGAATAGTTCTAGTGATAGTGAACAACAAACCGTTTCATTGTATTTCCCTAAAAAAACAAATGATGTGATGCTGGGCAGAAACCTTTGAGAATTGTACCTGTAGCCTAGTGTAATGTTGGACTACAAACTTTTGAGTAGTAGTAGTAATGTTGGACTACAAACTTGTATTAGACTTCATGTAATAAAGTTGATATATGGATTGCAAATGTACTATGTTGGTGATGAATTGTGAATGCATTATATATTTGTGAATTATTGTGCTGTGAAAATTGAGACATTCTAATTATTTTTTTTATTCTGGAAAAACATATCACAGCCGGTTCAAACCGGCTGTGAAAATGCCCTTTCACAGCCGGTTTTTATTTGCAGAAAACCGGCTGTGAAAATGCCCTTTCACAGCCGGTTTTGGTTGGAAGAAAACCGGCTGTGAAAATGCACTTTCACAGCCGGTTTTTTGACAAAAAACCGGCTGTGATAGCGCTTGACGCAGAAGGTTTCCAAGGTTCAAAACCGGCTGTGAAACTATTTTCACAGCCGGTTCATGACGTAAACCGGCTGTGAAAATCAGTTTTCACAGCCGGTTAAAAACCGACTGTGAAAATGAGATTATCAGCGCCACTTAACCAGCGCCACTTTTGAAAACCGCCTGTGATGTGGGCAACCGAACCGCCTGTGATGTGGGCAACCGAACATGCGCGTAATGATTTCAAGAAAACACTAAAAGCAGGTACAATGCTCTCTTCTATAAGACCATAAAAGGCTGTCATTGACAGAATTGAATGGATTGACTATGATGGCACATGAGTAAATACATTATGCATGGTAATGACAGTTAACCAAGGCATACAGGTGCAAGGGAAACTTTACAGTACAAGACTATAAGGTGTGCTAGGCAGCAAAACAATAAGAAACAGCTACAACAATGAATGTTGACTAAAGACAAATGCTGTGAACCTGTTCAGTGAGTGTTTGGCAGTTATTCCTTGGACGGCAGAAGACAATATTGCGCCTTGGTTCAATGGAGTCTCGTACAGCAATAATACCAAATACATCGAGTGGAAACTGCAAGGCCCCTCTTATTTCTGTGATCTTTGCTGAAAAGATCTGCAAAGTCTTATTGCGCCCGGCATGTGGTGGTGGCGAAGGATCATCAGTATAACGCATGGCAGGGATGTGCGCTGCACGATGTTGAAGGAGATTTTGTGAGTTAGGAGAAATCAATAGCAGCAGCAGTAATAATAGAAAAATTACAGTTACTATCATGTGCAGGGGTAGCATATCAGCTATTGTAATTTACCGGCCCTAGACACACATGAACTAAGGGTTAGTTAGCCATGATCGCACATGAAGAATTTTGGGAGGGACGGAGAGTCCCTGTGCAGTATGTCCTTTTCTGAAATTCACCAACCCAACACCGTTTAGCACTTACAACTCAGATTCATCTACAGACAGGCATACAGCGCTAGGCAGAAACCAACAGCATGCATAAATGAATCTTTATGGGCTAATCATCCAATTCATGTGTAAACAGTGAAAAAAATACTGACAAACGCAACTATTATAATGTCTACAACATTTTGACATTGTACCGCCCCCACTAAAAAAAAGTACTGTACATATCTAGTAGGATTTCACAATTAAACATCCCGGTAACATAGCAATGTTATCTTACCAATTGATCAAGATGCAAAATTTTGATTGATTAACAGGGAATTAGATATAATAAAGGAAACCCTAGATCAAGTTACGATATAGATTCAGACGAGTAACCGTTAACTCACTGGTGTCATCGAATGAACCGAAGACGTCGGACCATAGAGACATCCAGAAGGGGCGAAACTTGCTATGCCTACAGCCAGACTGCATGACTCCATCGTCGGATCCCATATCCACTTCTTCATCAACCTCCCCCTCCGTCTTCCACTCTGCCGTAGCCGCTTCCACCATCGAACGGTAGAGCTCCCCCTTCCACCACTCTTTGTCTTTGCCCTCCACCGTGTTCGTTTCCACCACGCGATCCCCATCATGCGCCCCAATCGCATCCGCCTCAAGACGTTTGTGGGATTGAAGGGGGGCTGGCTGAGGCTCATGGCGCTCTCTCTTCTTGCTGGGTTCCTCTCTCATCAACGCCTCCGGCACCCTCTCCATCTCAAACAGTTTGGGGACGGAAGATTGGATTGTCCTCGACACGCCGCTCCGGGTAAACCTCGACGACGACGACGACGAGTACGTTCCGTGTGTATAAAAAATGCCTCTCGACCCAATCCGCTTAAGAAACGGCCCGAATCCAATATTTACGATGGTTGCAAAAAGAAGTGCTGGGCCTCGAATCGGAGTGGATGGGCTGTATGTTTCTAGGCCTCTCCACCCGGGATCTGAGCCCAACAACCCTCGCAGCCCTCACGGCCGCATCCGCCGCGTCCAACGCCACTCCGTTACAACGCGTGTCCCGAATCCCGATCCAACGGCTGTACGGGGCCGTCCGCGTGATAAAGCGCCTGCACCTTCTCGCGTCGCCTCCCGAAGTTTCCAGACTCGTTGCCGACGAATCGAACCGCTCCTCCCCTCCCCTCGCACTCGCACTGACTTGATCCGGCTTCGTTTGCGGTAAGCGTGCGCTTATTCATTTCTGCCTCGCAGATTAGGTTTTCTATTTTTTAAGGGGTCGCAGATTGATTGTTTACTGTGACGAGTAGCTGTTTTGGGGATTGGATCGTTGTCGTTGGCGATAATTTCTGAACCCAGATTTTCGAACAAGTTGGATGGAACATAACCAGACAAATTATTTGTTTGCCTAGATTATGATTTAGATTACTGCGGTAAGTAGATGATTGGCGACGGTTCTACTACATAAACTGTTGCATCGTTAGCGATTTGTTAGTTTTTTTTCACCTTTTGCTTGTGAATATGTGGTTGGTTCTGTGGTACTCTTTGGGATTTGTATCCTTGATGAAGCTAACTGTGTTACGTGTACCATTTGACTTCGTAGTGGTAATCTGCTTAGATGTACCCATTATGTGGCTGTTAATTTTATTAGGATTCTATACTCGATTGGTTGTTATTTCACTGTTAGCTTTATCTAGGATTTATTTGATTCCACGCGAGGCCATTGCCTTTTAGGGAGGGAGTGATGAGATATTGAGATTTAGGAAGTTTGCAAGCTGTGCTTTCTATTAAAAGTTGGGTACCTGACGCTTAAACTGTTGTTGATGTCTAATAAGATGAATCATTAGCAATTTAGCACTACTGCACTAATTTAACTATAGTGTTTCTGCTCACGCGATTGATTCGATCTAGATCAATATGAGAAGGGGCTACAGCTACAGTCCTTCACCACCAAGGGGTTACAAGAGAAGGGCTCGTAGCCCAAGTCCTCGTGATCATTACGGTGGCCGTGGTAGAGATCTCCCAACCAGTCTTTTGGTCAGGAACCTCCGTCGGGACTGCAGGTAAAGAGATGTCCAATTTTCACTTCCTCCTGTAATTGCAGCTACACAACTTGTAGGTGTGCATAACAGAGTAGTTTGTTAGCCACTTGCATATTCAAGCTCAATTCAGTGCCTTGCATGCTCAGAAACTGATTGAACTACACCTCTGCAATGTTCTCATTTATTTTGTTCATAAAGAGAGTAGTTATTTTGTATTTATGCAATTCTAGGATTCTTCCTTAAATGGGACAATAGTGAAATAGTTCCAAAGACATATCCGTTTGATCCGTGTTACCACATGGCCATACCTGTACAAGTGAGACTTTGCCACTAGCCAAATCAGAGGTTTTTTAGATGTAATCCATGAAAAGTGTAAGTATGCATATTAGCTGATAGCTTAGTGATCTCTCTCTATTTATACTCTCTTTGCCTTTCCTAGCCCTTATTATTCAGTTATAGTTCTCATGTGCATTCTCTGGCCATCATTCGTAGCCGTCCCTACCTTCTTCCTCTTTTTTTTTTGTCGCCTCTGATGCACTGTACAATGATTGCAGGCCTGAAGACCTTCGCCGCCCATTTGGACAGTTTGGTCGACTTAAAGATATATATCTCCCAAGAGATTATTACACTGGGTAAGAAACCAACCTAAACTGTGGGCTTTTGCAACCGATAAGCTACATGCAAAAACATAGCTCTCACTTCAACTTTGTGTCTTTGTGGCATTTGCACAATTTGTTGCATCCATTGTGGTATTGACATAGAATACACCTTTGAAGATTGTTGCTTTTTCCCACCTCTTGAGATAATATGAAAATAATTTTTTGAAGAGAAGGAAGAATTAGAGAATTTTAAAGATTACTGTTGAAGAGAAGGAAGAAATAGAGAATTTTAAAAGACTACTGTTGAAGAGAAGGAAGAAATAGAGAATTTCAATTTTAAGTGATCTGCAACTTAAAAGAGTACCCAGTACTCTTCAAGAGAAGGGAAGAATTATAGTTACAAGTTTAAGAGACCAGTCATGAAGAATTTCAAGTTTGTATTTGAACTCTTATGGGGTGCAAGGTCAGCAGCAACCTAGTGCACTTTTTACCTGTTTAGCTTAACTTTTTTCTTATTTCTATCTGCAACCATGTGAAAATTCATATAGTTTTACCACTCCATATCCGATGTGCTCTGAAATACTAACCTTTTCTCTTTGAAAATGAGTGCAAACTTTTACAACTCTCATGGATAATTTTCGTGGTTCCTCTGCAGAGAGCCCCGAGGATTTGGGTTTGTCCAGTATTATAATCCTGAAGATGCTGCCGATGCAAAGTACTATATGGATGGGCAAGTAGTTCTTGGCAGGCAAATAACTGTTGTATTTGCAGAGGAGAATAGGAAGAAGCCTCAAGAGATGAGAGCTAGGGACAGAGTCAGGTTTGTCGATTCTTTCCAGTTGTGACTACCTTGCAGCTGAATGGCACAATGTTTGTTTACCCATTGTTTGCTGCACATTGCAGAGGTCGTTCTTATGATCGGAGGTATTCTTATGATCGGAGATATTCCCGCTCTCGGTCCCCTCCTTATTCTAGGGGCCGTTCTTCCTGCAGCTACTCAAGGTATGTGTGCGCCCTGTATCTTGGTCTTGACAGAATACAGAGCATCCACTTCTCATTGATACAATCTAAAATCTGCTTCCATTGATAGGTCTCCTTCGCCTCCTAATCCCAAACACAGATTCAGAGAGAGGTCCTACTCCCGCTCCCCTGTTGACAGCATATCAAGAAGTAGGAGCCCCTATGAGGAGGGGTACCGCAGATCCTCACGAAGAGAGAGGTCTCTTTCTGTTAGCGGATGAAGTAGTTTGATGATTGGAGCCACTACTGTGAGCCAGCGCGTGGTGACCGACTTGCTATAAGGCTCTCTATGATCTGCGGTGTATCAAAATTATCATGCCCGGTTGTATCTTCAGACTATGCACTGTTTGCTGTACTGTACCTGGTAGTTTCAGAGTAGATGGATTCTGGTCGTTCGTTCCCACGTGGTTTCGCGCTCTGTTGGCGTGACTGCTTCAGGGAAGTAGGAAGCTTTGAGATATGAATAAAGTTTGCTGCATTATAGGAAGCTTTGAGATATGAATAAAGTTTGCTGCATTATGATAGCTCAGTGATGTACGCGTTATTCCAGTGGTTCATTGTGAAACGAACAGTTTATATGGCTGATGAAGGGACGAGCTCTGCCACATGTTGCATCTTGAATTCGTTGGAAACTGAGGTTCAATTCACGCCCTGTCTCTGAAATGAATCGATGGCCCAAGAGAAGGGGAATTGGGACGCTCCATAAGGCCATTCCAAATGAAAGTTTCATTATACGATTTCCAAGTATGTCATGTCATCTGAAATTCTGAATATGTATAAGTTTTGTGAATGAAACAAGACCTACAATAGATGAATATGTATAAGTTTTGTGAATGAAACAAGACCTATAATAGATAGTTTCATGTCACGGTTTCATAGGATACTTGTAGCATTTAAATGCATTGCATGTGATTGGGTGAAATCTTATGAAATGAAACTTTTCTAGCCCCAATGGTGATTTCAACCCGTTTCATAGTCTAGGTAACCGTGCATACACAGTTTTATTTAGATGAAACTCATCCCTTCTCTCTCTTCATCACATTTTTGTCATGTCATCACTTTTGTCTATATGACAGCTCATTTAATGTCTATGAAACTCCTATTGAAACTCCTATAAAACCTCTATTGGGACTAGCCTAATGTCTTGATGCTTCAGCCTGTACCGAGATTGGTGCATGGCTCCCAGTCGTGAAATTGGAACGGATGCAAAGTACTGTGAAGCGTCGCAAACTTCCTATTAGGGCGTCGCAAAGTCCCAGTCGCTGGTTGTGGACGCCAGTCCGCGTCAAGTCCGATCCTAGTTATCCACCGCGTATCACGCGCCGGCCGCGCCAGTCTCGTTTACTACTAGTTGATCTGTCCGAGCGCTGCCTAGCTCTCCCAGTTTAGGCGCTACTCTTCTCCTTTTGTAAAGGAGAAAAGAAAAACGCCAGCAAGGCAGAAACAAGCCAACAACCCCATTCCCTATTTATTTAGCGTAGAAGTAGGCGCTACTCTTCCTTTAAGCTCTTTCTGAACCCCCCAAAAAAAAAAACCATTCCCTATTTATTTACCGCAGTCGGCCGGTCGGCAGGCCATTCCTTCCGCCTCAACCGAGCTAGGGTTTGACCCCCAGTCATCCCTTCCCTCCTCCAAGCGCCGCCGTGCTGCTCCTCTCCAGTCCGGTGCCGCAAGTACCCACCCGATGGACAGCAGCCAGGACTCACCCTTCGGTTCCCTGCCGCCGCCGGCCTCCGCTGGCGGCGCCGACGACCTCCAGGTGGTCCAGGCGCTGGCAGCCACGGGATCCGCGCGCCCCCACGCCGCCGCCGGGCACGCGGTCCACACGCCAGCGGCGCCGACCAACACCGTGACGACCTCCTCCTGCTCCCTGCTTCCTCCTCCAGACCTGGACAGCCAAGTCTGCGAGGATGCTTTCAGAGCTAATCCGGTTGTGCGGTTCCACTCCATCTTGTCGTCCCTGCTGATATTGGCGCTCGCTTTTGCATCTCTGGGGTGTCTGCTTCCTCGCGTTTCTCTACGTGCTTCGTGCGGCTGGTTGTTTCTCTGTGTGTCTGCTGCGTTGCGTCTCTCCAGGTGTTCCTCAGTTTCGTGTCGTTGATTGCTTCTCTGTGTTCCCGCTGCATCGCGTTTCTCCGCGTGGTTCGCAGTTTCATGTCGTTGATTGAGGCTTTGTTGATTGAGGCTTTCTCGTGGTTGGCTAGAGACCTTGCGATTTTAGCATTTTCTATACTTGTGTGACTCTACGTCACCTCTTCTTATTGTCCTTCTACTACTACGGCGTGGGGTTCCCCGTATTATGGTTAGTGGGTATTGTCATGGTAGTGCTGAACCTTGCTTATATTGTCCTTCGCCTCCTCTTTCTACTGACCTCGCTACTGCGGGTCTCTACTAAGTGGACTATGTGGCGGAGGGCAGTTGAGGCTCTGCTCAACATCTTTACCGTGACAGTCGACCTCTACCATGTATCCCAGGATTTCGACGTGATGTATGATATTTTTCATTCCTCATGCTCCAAGATGCGTCAACAATTTGCTCTTATGGCAAGTGGATGCACTCTGCTCCTTCTAATAAGCAGTTTATATAGAGAGAGGGATGGATCGGAGGGTTGTGATTTGGTCAAATCAAATTAAGTTAGCTAGGCGAGTTGATGGCACATTTTTCTTTATTGCTAATCATTGCAAGAAATAATCAATCGGGGACCCTTTGTTATACTATCTACTACAGTACCTAATGCTATTATGTTATATCTGCGTAATGCTGAATAAAGCAGTATCGATATGGACTGGATCAGGCTGGGCCTGGTTTCGATGTAACGCTCTGGGCCGTCTGATGCCACGTAAAGGGAAGCTACCGGACTGCTATCGCCGCAATCAATCTTCGCGAACCCTACCTGCTGCCGGTGGCGATCGTCCCACATACGCGGCGATAGTGCGAGGAGCAGAGATGGAAGGCAGAGGTGCGTACGGTGCTGGAGGTTTCAACGGCGGTGCCAATCCTGGTTTCCCTGGTGTTTTCGGTGGCGGATCTGGCGGCGGGACTCAAGTTGGTTTTGGTGGCGAAAGTGGCGGCGGCCAGTTCCATGGCTATCAAGGGGATGGTCGTGGTCCGCCCCATGGTTGGGGTGGAGCTCCGCATGGTCAGCAAATGGCGCCAGGACCTATGTGGAACTCTTTCGGGCCTCAACACGGTGGTGGTGGCGGCTTTGGTGGAAACCAAAACATGGGCAATGCAGGATTCTTGCCCCCCAATCATCCTAATGTTTTCCCCACTAACCAGAATGTGGGAGGCGTGCAGGAGGGGAGGGCAATGGGATATGGCAATGGCAATGCTTTCAATCAGTCTGGTGCAGGTTTTGATTCGGGACACGGTGGCCCAAATCTTGGTCAGGGTTGTGGGGGACCTCGGCAGCGTGGCAGAGGAAGGGGTAGCCGTGGAGGAAGAAATCAAGGTGGTCGTGGTGGTTGCTATCTAGAGACTGGTGGTGGTAGAGGACAGGTTGGCTAGCATCATCAGCATCCGACACCGCCACCATCAACAGCTGTAGGTACGACAGTAGTTGCAGCTCCTGCAAAGGGGATTGTGATGGCAGCCAAAAATTCTCATACTGGGCCTGCAAAGACTGTGGTTCCACCTTCTGCACCTGTGAAACAAAGCAATGCAGTTTTCCTTAGACCGGCTGTAATTGGTAATAATTCATTGGAAGCAGGTCAGTGTAGCAAGGAGAGTGATAATCTGGATGATGAGATGAACATTGATACTCATGAGGACCCAGACAAGGAGACGGAGGCTGGTGCTAACAAGGGCGTATCCGCGCCATTTCCATCCCTACTCACCGGCTACAAATAGCTGCCCCTGACCTCCTCCAAGCCACAAACCATCTCCAGGACCGGCACTCCACCGTTTCCCCGTATTGCTCACAATCACAAAGCCTCCTATCTCCCACTCCAACGTCCTTTGGTAGCCGGGCTGGTACGTGTCTTCTTTCTGTCTTTCGTAAGTTGATTAGTTGTTCTATCTGTTTTGTACACAACTAGTAGTTTCGTTTCTTGCGTTGCGTGTATTTAGGTCAAGCTACAATTTTTTTTTGTTTCAATTTGTTTCTTATTTCATTTACTAAAAAATATATTTCAGTTAGTTTTCTCATTTACTATATGTGATAATAATATGATTGATGTTACGATTATTATTCTCAGACAAATATATATATATATTAGTATTTAGTTCATGTGTGTTGAGAACATTTGTGCTAATATAAACATTTTATTTCATTTAATAGCTAGATGTGCTAATATGAACATGTGTGTTGAGAATAATTTGAATACAACTCCATCACAAAAGCATAAATTAATAATATAAGAGTGCATGCTCAATATCTTACATAATGGTTATAACAATACATTAAACATCACGATCTACAACGGCAATAGTCTTCTTTTTCACGAATGTGCCTTGCTTATGATCACTACGTGCGTAAGGAGCATCCTCTTTAGCTAATAGAATGCTTGGGTCAACATTCACGGCGAATGGAGGAATCTCGTCGAACTTATCATAATCTTCCGACATGTCTGTTTTGCCCTCGATGCCGACGATGTTTCTTTTTCCGGAAAGGACTATGTGTCTCTTGGGCTCATTATTTGACTTCTATGTTTGCTTTTTCGGTTTACTAGACATGTCCTTCACATAGAAAACCTGAGCCACATCCTTGGCTAGGACGAATGGTTCATCTCTGTAACCAAGATTATTGAGGTCCACTGTTGTTATTCCATAATTGTCTTTTGACACCCTCCTCCACTGAGCTTCACCCATTTGCACCGAAACAGCGGAACTTTCAATAACGGGCCATAGTCCAGTTCCCATATCTCCTCTATGTAACCATAATATGTGTCCTTGTTCCCATCGCTGTCCAGGGCATCTACACGGACCCCACTATTTTGGTTGGTGCTCTTTTTATCTTGGGATACTGTGTAGAATGTATTCCCATTAATCTCATATCCTTGGAATGTCAAGACTGTAAAGGAGGGACCCCTGGACAACCATGCTAGCTGTTCATGTATGTCCATATTGCGCATTAGATGTTTCCGCAACCAACCAGCGAAAGTATCAATGTGTTGACGTGTAATCCAGACCTCAGTCTTCCCCGGGAATTCAGTGCGTAAAAGCTCCTTGTGTTCATCTATATAAAGACTAACCAAGGATGATTGTTGTAGAACAGTGTAGTGTGCTTTGTTAAAAGAATCATCATCCCAAGTATCGACAACCTTCTTTCCTATTGTTCCTTTTCCACCGAGTCTCCCCTCATGCCGTGATTCAGGAACACCAATCGGTTTGAGATCATCGATGAAGTCAACACAAAACTCGATGACCTCCTCTGTTCCGTAGCCCTTTGATATGCATGCTTCTGGTCGAGCACGGTTACGAACATATTTCTTTAGCACTCCCATTAACCTCTCAAAAGGGAACATATTGTGCAAGAAGACAGGACCCAGAATTTCAATCTCTTTGACAAGATGAACTAGTAGATGTGTCATAATGTTGAAGAACGACGGTGGAAAAACAAATTCGAAGCTCACCAGGCATTGGGCCACATCAACCTGCAACTTCAGTAGATTGTCTGGATCGATTACCTTCTGAGAAATTGCGTTGAGGAATGCACATAGCTTTACGATAGCTAATCGTAGATTCTCTGGCAGAACTCCCCTCAATGCCACTGGAAGCAGCTGTGTCATGAGCACGTGGCAGTCGTGGGACTTTAGGTTTGTAAATTTCTTCTCTGGCACATTTATTATTCCCTTAATGTTCGAAGAGTATCCAGAGGGCACCTTGATACTATTCAGACATTCGAACATGCTTTCCTTTTCTTCCTTGCTTAGAGTGAAGCTGGCAGGACTCAAGTAATTTCGCCCATTGTCCTTCTCTTCAGGATGTAGTGCATGTCGTTCTTCCATATCTTGCAGATCCTGGCGTGATTCCAGTGTATCTTTTGTCTTACCATAGGTGCCTAGAAAGGCTATCAAGTTGACGCAAAGATTCTTCGTCAGGTGCATGACATCAATTGCGTTGCGGACCTCCAAGACTTCCCAATATGGTAGCTCCCAAAATATACTCATCTTCTTAAACATGGGTGCCATCCCATTACTATCATTTGGAACAGCAACACTACCTGTCCCCTTTCCAAAAATAACTTTTAGATCTTTTACCATAGCAAATATGTACTTTCCATCACGATGCATAGGCTTGGGACGACGATCTGCCTCCCCTTTGAAATGCTTGCCTTTCTTTCTTACCGGATGATTCATTGGAAGCCATCGACGATGGCCCATGTACACAACCTTGCGACAATGTTTCAAATAAATGCTTTCAGTACCATTTAAACAATGCGTGCATGCCCTATATCCCTTGTTTGTCTGTCCTGATAGGTTACTAAGAGCCGGACAGTCATTGACGGTTACAAACAGCAATGCTCGTAGGTCAAATTCCTCTTGTTTGTGCTCATCCCACATACGTACACCGTTTTCGCCCCACAACTGTAAAAGTTCCTCAACCAATGGCCTTAGATACACATCAATGTCGTTGCCCGGTTGCTTCGGGCCTTGTATGAGAATAGGCATCATCATGAATTTTCTCTTCATGCAGAGCCATGGAGGAAGATTGTACATACACAAAGTCACGGGCCAAGTGCTATGACTACTGCTCATTTCACCAAAAGGATTCATGCCGTCCGTACTCAAAGCAAACCTTATGTTTCTTGGATCTTCAGTGAAGTCTTTGAATGTTCGGTCAATTTTTCTCCACTGGGACCCATCGGCAGGGTGCCTCAACTTTGAGTCTCGCTTGCGCTCTTCTTTATGCCATCGCATCATCTGAGCATGCTCTTTATTTCTGAAAAACGCCTCAAGCGTGGTATTATAGGGGAATACCACATGACCTTCGCAGGAATTCTCTTTTTGATAAGCTCTCCCTCTACATCACCAGGGTCGTCTTTTCTGATCTTGTACCGCAAGGCGCCGCAAATCGGACACGCGTCCATTTTCTCGTACTCGGGACCACGATACAGGATGCAGTCATTTGGACATGCGTGTATCTTCTGCACCTCCAACCCCAGCGGGCAAACGAGCTTTTTTGCTTCGTATGTTGTCGAGGGCAATTCGTTGTCCCTAGGAAGCATCTTCTTCACTATTTTTAGTAACTCACCAAAGCCCTTGTCCGATACACCATTTTTGGCCTTCCATTGCAGCAAATCCAATGTGCTCCCGAGTTTTTTGAGTCCCTCTTCGCAACCCGTGTACAAAGGTTTGCGATGGTCCTCTAACATGCGCTGGAACTTCAACCTCTCCTTCTCAGTTTCGCTTGTGTCCTTTGCATTTTGCAACATCTGACCAAGATCATCTGCAGGCGCATCTTCTCCATCCTCTTCCTCAGCATCACCCATTGTAGTATCAGCAAAAGCGGGGTATTCAGTAAATCCGAGAATGTTGTCATCAATCTCATCTTCACCTTCTTCCATTATAAAATCTCTTTTCTCCGTGGCTGGTCCAACAACTGTAGCCAGGCATGAAACCATGTCTAATCAAGTGGCTGTGAATGACCCTTCTTGAACTGTGCTCCTTCAGGTTCTTGCAGACCCCGCAGGGGCAACTCATGAATCCGTTTTTCTTGTTTTGCTCTGCCACATCTAGAAAATGATGCATGCCTTGAAAGAAGTCACCTGAACGTCTGTCGGCGTTATACATCCATTGCCGGTCCATCTGCAAGATTAAACAATGTTTAATTAGTACAAATAGTAAGTTTATTTTTGAAATAAATGAAAATTACCATCCTAATTCATTAAGCAATAAATTATAATCATACTGAGTAAAATAACTAAAGTATAAATATGAACTAAGTAAAGTATAAATATGAATTAACTAAAGTATAAATATGAATTATCTCAAATATAAATATGAAGTAAGTAAAGTATAAATATGAATTAACTAATTTATAAATATGAACTAAGTAAAGTTTAAATATGAATTAACTAAATTATAAATATGAACTAAGTAAAGTATAAATATGAACTAAGTAAAGTATAAATATGAATTAACTAAAGTATAAATATGAATTAACTCAAATATAAATATGAACTAAGTAAAGTATAAATATGAATTAACTAATTTTAAATATGAACTAAGTAAAGTTTAAATATAAATTTACTAAAGTATAAATATGAATTAACTAAAGTATAAATATGAATTATCTCAAATATAAATATGAACTAAATAAAGTATAAATATGAATTAACTAATTTATTAATATGAACTAAGTAAAGTTTAAATATGAATTAACTAATTTATAAATATGAACTAAGTAAAGTTTAAATATGAATTAACTAAATTGTAAATTTTAATTAAATAAAGTATAAATATGAATTAACTAAAGTATCGCTATGACTTAACTAAATTATAAATACGAATTAACTAATTAACTAAAGTACAAATATGAATTAATAAAGTAAAAAATGAATTAAAACTAAATTGTGCTAAAAAACAAAACTTCCTCATTTCTCCATTCCACTAAAACTAAAATTTCTCTATGTATAAAGGATGAAACAAGAAATACTAACCGTGAAAGATGAGAGGATGAAGATATGCTCCTTTTAGACCACTTGGAGGAGCTAAATCTTCAAAATCCGAGAGAAAAATTGGGCATGACCTCCCTAGCTCCGGCCGGCGCCATGAACGAGCTCTGTGTTCATGGCTCGGCCGGGCTGGGGGAGGAAGAAGATATTTGTAGGGAACCTTTTAGTCCCGGTTGGTGGCTCCAACCCGGACTAAAAGGTCCCCTTTAGTCCCGGCTGGAGCCACCAGCCGGGACTAAAGGGCGCGCCACCCTTTAGTCCCGGTTGGTGGCTCCAACCGGGACTAATAGTCCCGGTTGGAGCCACCAACCGGGACTAAAAGCCCCCCAGGCGAACCCCCAATTGGACCCGGGACTAATGCCCCCTTTAGTCCCGGTGCCAAATATGGCCGGGACTAAAGGGGGGGTACCGAATGTGGTTTCTCTACTAGTGTACACTCGGCAAACAATACTCGGTAAACAGTGACTCGGCAAAGAGCTGTTTGCCGAGTGTCTTTTCTCGGGCACTCGGCAAACCCTTTGCCGAGTGCTATTTGACACTCGGCAAACAGCCGGTTTCCAGTGCTCAAAAAAACCGAAAATAATAGCAAAAAAAATTTATTCCAATGTGGCAAGTCGCGCCATTTTTCGCGGAAAATTCGCGCGCTACGCGGTGGCGGGATTCGAACCCGCGACCTCTCTCTCGCGCGTGACCTTCTCTACCACTGCACCACACTCTCATTTGTGACTAGATATTGTTTTGATTCCTACCGTATTATACTAAACTGAGTGTAAATTACTTGTTTGAGGCCCTAAATGATTTCAAATTAAAAACTTATCAACTACAAAGTTTTATAACTTTTTGAAATCTACAAGTTTTATTTTGGTAGTTTCTCCATCCGAGGTCATTTACAAAATTTGAATTTCAAATTTGAGAACATTCACACTTAGTTTTCGTTGACTATATAATTTCAAATGAAAAAGTTGTCAACTACAAAGTTTCATAACTTATTGTGATCTACAACTATTATTTTGACTGTTTTTTCATCCGAGGTCATTTGAAAAAACTCAAATTTTGAATTTTGAGAACTACAAACGTACTTTTCATTAGCAAAACAAATTCAAATTAAAAAATTTTAAACTACAAAGTTGTATAACTTCTGAAGATCTACAACTTTGATATATGATATTTCTTCATCCGATGTAGTGAGAGTAACATTGTTCACAAATCTTATAGATCTCTCTTATAGTTTCAGGAAACTCTACGAGAGATCTAGATTTTGTGAACAATATTCATATGAATTTGTCGAATGAAGAAATGACCAAACTAAAAGTTCAGCATCTTGAGAAGTTATACAACTTTGTAGTTCAAAACTTTTTAATTTGAATTGATTTACTACTTCAAAATGTGGTTTTAATTATGACTTTGCCGAGTGTCAAAAAAAACACTCGGCAAAAATAGGGTTTGCCGAGTGTCAAAAAAAACACTCGGCAAAGATATTGTTTGCCGAGTGTTTTTTTTTGACACTCGGCAAAGAATATCTTTGCCGAGTGTTTTTTTTTTGACACTCGGCAAACCCTATTTTTGCCGAGTGTTTTTTTTGCCGAGTGTTTTTTGAAAAACACTCGGCAAACAAGTTGTTTGCCGAGTGCCCGAAAAAAAACACTCGGCAAACATGAAGACACTCGGCAAACTTGGAATTTCCCGTAGTGGATGATACCAATGAACCGATATAGAGGCCTTGTTCCTTTTGTGCATGCACTCCGAAGTAATAGGAGGTGTAACTGATGGCCACAAGACCATCATTAATATTCATGTATGTCACCTGATGTTGGTTGTCAAACTGGAGAGTATTAGTCGCTTTTGTGCATTTGAGCTGAAATAGCTTCCTTGCAGAACAACCTTCTTCTAGGCCAAAAGGGAACGGAACACTGATGTTACCGCAACTTCGCTGGCAATTCACCTTTTGTGCAGCAGCTGGATTATAACCTGTGGTTTGACAACAGAAATCCATGAATGGCCAAAGCCTGGATGCCGCCCTACTTAAGGAAAATGTTCATGCACTTCACCAACTTATTATGGCACACACACAAAATTTATATTTGGCAGGATTTAGAAAATATGAACAATTTATGTAAACCTTTTGCAGCATGATTTTTATTTTGCACAAGTGTGATGTGAATATAAGAGTGATATGATATCCATTTGAATTAAGAGTGATGCGAACTTTCAAGATTCAAACCGATACCATATCTCCTAATTGCAAAATTATTTGCACTTGCATGAATATATGTCATGGAAAGAAGTACCTGTATCGCGCGAACAACCATTGCGTATGTATGGGTTGCCATCATACCCATCTTCACAACCACAGTGATAACCACCGGCATCTGATGTGAAATAGCTGTTGTAGCACCTCCTGTTGCTACTTACACAGGCATAGTCCCTCATATTATCCAAGGTACTAGCACATGTTGGTTGATCCATAATACTCCACGAGATGCTTGCATAGGCGTAGGTTACGTTGATCCTGTCCCATAGCACGCTATGGTTAGTGTGAGCCTCAAGCTTGCGTCTACTGTGGAGAACAAACTTTAACTGGATGGCGCTAAGATAAGTATCAAATTCGATGGAGCAGCATCCTGTTCCGTTGCAGTTCTCCCTGGCCACCTGGTCTGTGATTCTTGCATCAGGACAGGTAACTGTACAGAGCTTCGCAGCTGTAGATGTGTATTGGTCAAGCCAGTACGTATCAAAGTCACAACCTGTGATCTGTAGCACAGGATGACCAAGAGCAAAAGCTCTTCCAGGGGTTTTCCAGGAATGTTATACACAAAAACACCCTGCCTGATGGGTATGTCATATGAAGGAATCTGGACACTGAAATTCATGAAGCTGGTTCTTCCATAAGTAAAAGCATCAATATCACCGGTGACCTCCATGGTAGTGTCCCCAAGGTAGAGACTTGGAGGCTGCGCCGTATGGTCACAAGTAAGACTGAAATCGGGATCCCGGTAGCAGCCAGAGCCGATGCCAAATGGGTAGTCAAAATTCAGGTTGCCACAACTGTGTTGGCAACCAGCAAACATGGCACTGGATGGATAAGGATGAGTGTTGTTTGTATCTTGGCTTGTGAGGACACCAAAGGCTTTCTCAGCAGGAGCCACAGTGAACACAAATAAGAGAAGATAAAATTGTAAATTGAACAAACTCATCTCCACCAACACTACCGGAGAATCATCCATCCATCCACCCTAATAGGTCACGGTTGTAAAGGGCCTGGTACCAATGCTTGTATTGGTACCGGGTCCAACGGCCAATAATTTTGCGCGCACATAGGTACTGGTTGGTGGCACCAACCGGTACCAATAAGACTCGGGGCCTTTGGTACCGGTTGGTGACACCAACCGGTACCAATGTGACCCCTTTGGTACCGGGTGGTGCCACCAACCGGTACCAAAGGGGCTCTGCGTACAAAAGGGCCTTCTTCCTCCCCCAGCCCGAGCCATGGCTCATTTTCTCATCCTCCATTGAGCTCGGGTCGGGGGAGCTCATGCTCAAAATTTTCATAACTTTTGGAGATTTTGCAAACCAAGTCCGCTAGAAGGTTAGCAACTTCATCCTCTCTCTTTTGACGGTTAGTATGGTCTATTTCATGCTCTATGTTTTGAGTAATTTGTGTTTTATGGAATGGATTGAAATAAGAGATTTTAGATTTAATCTTCATTTTTATTATGAATTTGTAATAGAGAATCACTATATAGTTAGTTGTTGTGTAGAGATGATGCAAAAAAAATTTAGACATTGTTTAGATTTTTGGATTATTTGTAGAAACTTTAAATGATTTTCATATTTATGCTTATTATAATTTTTAGATATTATAAATGATATTCATATTTAGGGTTATTAGAATTTTTAGAGATTATTACTGTAGCACCATCCTGCTAGCTCTGAGCGAGGGCCTGTTACGTCCATGTCCACCATTGCTACAGTGACCACTCAAATCAACTCTTCTGCACTCTCTTCCCGGTGAAGCAACCGGCTCCATCGGATACTCTCCGCCTCACCGGCCTACAAGGGCTACAAATAGCTGTCCCTGAGGGCCCTGACCTGCTCCAAGCAACAAAACCATCTCTTTAGAATTACATCTTTTTAGAGACTTCAAATGATGTTCATATTTCAAATGATATTTACATATTTTTCGTTGTATTTTGTGAATGATATTTACATACATGAAATGATATTTACATATTTGAAATGATATTTACATAGATGAATCGGCAATGGATGTACAACGCGGATAGACGCTCATCCGACTTCATTAATGGCGTTCATCAATTCCTCGACGCGGCAGAGGCTAACTCGACCTCGGGTTTTATATGCTGTCCATGCAAGGTCTGTGAGAATGAGAAAGATTATCACATCTCGAAGAAGGTGGTTCACACACATACTTGCTTAGGAGTGGTTTCATGCCTAACTATATCTGTTGGACCAAATACGGCGAAGTGGGGACATTCTTTGAAGAAGGTGATGAAGAAGGTGAGGACAACATCCCGGACTTTGCACAATACGGTGCCTTTGCAGATGATACAGCAATGGGCAAGGGTGAAGTAGTTGCAGAAGATGAGGATGATGATGCCTTAGGTGGCATGATCCGTGATGAAGAGAAAGACTGCGAAAGTGCGAAAGAGCGGGAGAAGATGAAGCGTTTGTTGGAGGACCACAAAACATTGTTGTACCCAGATTGCAAAGAGGACCAGAAAAAGTTGGGTACCACACTGGAACTGTTGCAATGGAAGGCAACTAATGGCTTGTCTGACAAAGATTTTGGAGAGATATTGAAAATGATAAAGAAGATGCTTCTAGAAGGCAACACATTGCCCAAAACAACATACGAAGCAAGAAAAATCGTTTGCCCTCTAAGACTGGAAGTACAAAAGATACACGCATGTCCCAATGATTGTATCCTTTATCGGGGCAAGGCGTACGAATCTTTGGACGCCTGTCCGGTTTGCAATTGTTCGCGGTATAAAATTAGGTGAGACGACCCTGGTGATGTTGAGGGAGAGCCCCCCCAAGAAGAGAGTCCCTGCCAAGGTGATGTGGTATTTCCCTATAATACAACGTCTGAAGCGTTTGTTCAGAAACAAAGAGCATGCTAAATTGATGCGGTGGTACAAAGAGAATCGGAGGGAAGACAATATGTTGAGACACCCCGCTGATGGGTCCCAATGGAGAAAAATCGACAGAGCGTTCCTAGACTTCGCAGAAGATGCAAGGAACATAAGATTTGGTTTGAGTACGGATGGCATGAATCCTTTCGGTGATATGAGCAGTAGCCACAGCACTTGGCCCGTGACTCTTTGTATGTACAACCTTCCTCCGTGGATGTGCATGAAGCGGAAGTTCATTATGATGCCAGTGCTAATCCAAGGGCCAAAGCAGCCTGGCAACGACATTGATGTGTATCTAAGGCCACTGATTGAGAACTTTTTCTTGTTGTGGGGCAAAGATGGTATAAAGGCGTGGGATGAGCACAAGCAAGAGGAATTTAACCTACGAGCATTACTGTTCGTGACCATCAATAATTGGCCTGCACTTGGTAACCTGTCGGGCCGTCAAACAAGGGATACAAAGCATACACACATTGCCTAGAACACACCGACTGTATTTACCTAAAACATTGTAGAAAGTGTGTGTATATGGGCCATCGTCGATTCCTTTCTGAGAAACATCCGCTAAGAAAGAAAGGAAAGCATTTTGAGGCGGAAAGTCGTAGCAAACCAAGGCATCGGGATGGAAAATATGTATTTGCTATGGTAAAAGATGTGAATGTGGTCTTTGGGAAGGGACTTGGCAGCCAGCCAGCGGCAAGTGAAAATGGAAAGGCGCCCATGTGGAAGAAAAAGTCAATATTCTGGGACCTACCATATTGGGAGGTCTTAGATGTCCGCCACGCAATTGATGTGATGCACCTGACGAAAAATCTTTGCGTAAACGTGCTAGGGTTCCTTGGTACTTACGGAAAGTCAAAAGATACGCTTGAAGCACGACAGGACCTGAAACGTATGAAACGAGATCCCCTGCATCCTGAGAAAAGAGAGAAAGGGCGTTGGAACTTGCGTCCTGCTAGCTACACTCTAAGCAAGGAGGAGAAGACCAGCATGTTTGATTGCTTGAACAGTATTAAGGTCCCGTCCGGTTACTCATCGAATGTAAAGAGTCTGATAAATATGAAAGAGAAGAAATTCGTACACCTCGAGTCCCATGACTGCCATGTGCTGCTCACACAACTGCTTCCGGTGGCGCTGAGGGGAATTCTATCCGTTAATGTTCGAACAACTATTATGAAGCTATACGCCTTCCTCAATGCAATCGATCAGAAGGCAATCGATCCCAGTAATCTAGCAAAGCTGCAGGATGATGTGGCCCAAAGCCTTGTCAGCCTTGAGATGATATTTCCTCCGTCTTTCTTTAATATTATGACGCATCTCCTGGTCCATGTTGTCAAAGAGATTGGTATTCTTGGCCCTGTATTCCTACACAACATGTATCCTTTTGAGAGGCTCATGGCTATTTTAAAGAAATATGTTCATAACCATTCTCTTCCAGAAGGATGCACCGCCAAGGGATACAGAACAGAGGAGGTCATTGAATTCTGTGTTGACTATATCTCCGAACTGAAACCGATTGGGCTACCTGAGTCACGCCATGAGGGGAGACTACTTGAAAAGGGCACGTTAGGAAGGAAACAAATAAGGTGTAGTGACTACGATTTATTCATGAAAGCCCATTACACTGTAATGCAGTCGTCAACTATGGTGGCTCCTTACATCGAGGAGCACAAGACTATAATATGCTACCAAAATCCAAGAAAGTCTGACAAGTGGATTACACACCATTACATAGAAACTTTCACTGGTTGGTTGCGACAAAAGCTCATGGGTAACGAGACAATACATACACAGCTGGCGTATTTGGCAAGGGGACCATCATCCTCATTCTTGACGTTCCAAGACTATGACATAAATGGGTATACATTTTACACGAGAGCCCAAGACAACAAAAGCACCAACCAAAATAGTAGTGTCTGTATAGATGCCTATGACAACAAAGGGAACAGGGACTCATATTATGGCCAGGTAGAGGAGATCTGAGAACTAGATTATGGACCTTTGAAAATACCACTTTTTCGGTGCAAATGGGTGAAACTTACAAGTGCAGGTGTTACTATAGACCGCTACGGCATGACAACTGTGGATCTCAACAAAATTGGGTATGTAGATGAACCATTCGTGCTCGCCAAGGATGTGCATCAAGTGTTTTATGTGAAGGACATGTCTACCAAACCCAAGACGGGGACTCTGCAAACAAACAACTCCGAACTTCATCCTAAACGGCTCATAGTTCTCACGGGAAAAAGAAAAATCGTGGGTGTCGAGGACGTCACCGATGAAGATGATTATAATAGGTGTGACGAGGTGTCCCCTTCAGTGTGGAGGTTGACACAAGCATCCTGTTGGCCAATGAAGATGCTCCTTATGCTCGCAACGATCATAACGAAGGCACTCTTATAAAGAAAACATTTATTATTGTTCAAGCATAATGTTGTACTTATGTTGAAGCATGATGATGCTATGTAATTCTAATTATATTGAAGCATTATGGTATGTAATGTAAAGGAGTTAATATATATTACTAAATAGTAATATGAATCTAGAATAGTTTCTTATGCTTCTTGACTAACCAAATTTGATTTTGTCTTATGCTTCTTTATAAGTATTTACTAGTTTTGTTAAATTGACTTGTAATATATTGCGGTTTATTTTGGTTATTTTGGTTAGTATCATGCCAAGACAGCGTCAGGCAGCTAGACGTGGTGGCTATGTTACTAATATGCCACCTACCATCCCGATTCGAGAGGCTCATGAGCCTGGATGGTCGACAACACAACAAGTTGATCATGTCCCAATTCCCACACCTCAGCAACTTCGCTACAATATGGTAATATAGATAATCCTCTGCAAGTTGCATTTGAATGTAATCACTATGTCACTGAGAATAGAAATTGTTAATAATGCAGATCATTAATCCAATTACATGGCTAAAAGATGCAAACATCGGTCAATCAAGTCCTTTGGTATTAAGAGAAAATGTGACCGAAAATACTGGTAGGGTTATGATCTCTGTTAGCATTCAACAAAATGCCACCCGTGACCCAAATCCTGGTGACATGGTTATTATCCACGTTCATTCTGGCGCGTGGCAGCAAGACCATGTGGCCTCGTGTGATGCTGTGAGGCAAGCATTAGCCCAAATAGAAAGTCAAACTGGCCATGTTTTCCCGGACTACAGCTACTTCAAGTTGAAAGCTCTCGAGACGGGTGAGCCAGACGTGACACAGATGCCTAAAAGGATTAGTCCTTCATATAAATCGATTTATGTAAGTTAGTTTTATTTTTAGTTGTGTAATTATACTAAAATTTAACTATCTTTATCTGTAACAATATGTTTTATTAATCTTATTGTAGGATGACTATTACTGTGGATTCATGCATACGTGTTCTGGTCTACGTGCAGTCCTTTATCAAGTCCTTGGAAACTTAGGGTATGCACACACGACGCCAGGGGCTTATCGAGTTAATGGTGTTTCCAAGCTAATATAACCTTGAGTCATGCCAATGCTGCTGAGATCACAATTTATGGAGAGGTCTTGGATTCACATTACAAGGCACAGGATAGTGCATACATATATGCACTCGATTATGTCGACAGGTTCCTAGGCATCGAGATTATCGATATAAACTATCCTTTCTATCTCATGAAGAAGCATGGCGTGCAGGGACCCTGATTATTGCTGTTCAAGCATAATGTTGTACTTATGTTGAAGCATGATGATGTTATGTAATTCTAATTATATTGAAGTGTTATGGTATGTAATGTAAAGGAGTTAATATATATTACTAAATAGTAATATGAATCTAGAATAGTAAAGGAGTAAATATATATTACTAAATAGTAATATGAATCTAGAATAGTAAAAGAGTTAATATATATTACTAATATCAAAGGAGTTAATATATATTACTAATACCAAATAAAATATATACAGAAATATGAATCTAGATTTACATTATTTCATATATCATTACAACAACAACAACATAGCCTTTTATTATTACATTATTTCATATATCATTATAAGAAAAATAATACTTGTTAGTTGATGTATACTTTGTTATTTCATGTATAGGAAATTGAAAGATTATTATAAGAAATTAATACTTGTTAGTTGATGTATACTAAAAAGATAAATTATAAATACTAAATAGTATATACTAAAAAGATAGAAAGGAAGAAAAAATTATGCAAATAGTATATATATGAAATAATAAATACTAAAAAGGAAGAAAGAGTATATACTAAAAAGGAAGAAGAGCGGGAAACTGAATTGGGGGCCTTTTGGTACCGGGTTGGGACACCACCCGGTACCTTAGGATTTCACTTTGGCGCGCAAAACACCCTTTGGTACCGGGTGATGTCACCACCCGGTACCAAAGGGCCTTCGGTACCGGGTGGTGACATCACCCGGTACCCAAGGTTGAAAGCTTTGGTACCGGGTGATGTCACCACCCGGTACCGATGAGGGGCATGCATATATACCAAACCGCCGCCCCCTTCTTCCTTCTCTCGCACTCGATCTCGTTCATCCACGCCGCCGCCCTCTTCGCCCGCGCCGCTCGTCGTCGCCACTGCGGCCCTCCTCGACCGGTGCCGCCTCCCCTTCCTCGGCCGCGCCGTCCCCCTGCGCCTTCCTCGACTGCCACCCCCGTGCCTTCCTCGACCGCCGCCACTGCGCGCCAGCGTCCCCTTCCTCGGCCGCGTCGTCCCTCGTGCCGCCGACGCAGCACCTGGCCTCCATCCCGCGCCCGGCCTCCATCCCTGCAGGTTGCATTGGGCGGCCCCCGGCGCCCCGCCGTCCATGTTTGTGCATGTGTGTTGTTTGTTGTGTGCTGTGCATTGTGGTGGTGTGGGTGTGTTGTGTTTTTCTTTTTTAATTTCATTGATGATTAGATAGGATTTTAGAATGTGAAATGTGTTGGAAATTGTTTAGAAATTATTGATTCCATTGACTATGAAATGTGTTAGAAATTGTTTAGAAATTTCCATTGACTCTCATTCTATATAATTTCCATTGATGATTATATAGAAAATTATTTAGAAATATGTAGGAAATGATATATAAGAAATTGTTTAGTCATTTATAGGTTTTTCACTAGATTATTGGAAATTATAAGATTTTTTATTGGAATTATTGGAATTGTATGAATTGTGCATTGATAGATTTGCCGCATTGTGAATTGTGCATTGATAGAATTGCAGGGGATTGTGAATTGTGCATTTTATGTAATTATAAGATTTTTCATGTAATTATTGGAAATTATAGGATTTTTATGTAATTATAAGATTTTTTATGTAATTATAGGATTTTTCATGTAATTCATAGAAATATGAATCTAGAATTTATATTAATAGTATCAAATTTCAGGATTCAACTACTCCTTTTTATGTAATTATACGATTTTTCATGCAATTATTGGAAATTATAGGAATTTTTAATGTAATTATAGGATTTTTCATGTAATTCATAGAAATATGAATCTAGAATTTACATTATTTCATGTGTGTGTGTGAATCATACTATATTGGAAATGATTATTAGAAAATATTTAGAAATGATTATTAGTGTATATGAAAATGATTATTAGAAATGTTTAGAAATGATTATTAGTGTATTAGAAATGATTATTAGAAAATGTTTAGAAATCATACTATATTAGAAATGATTATTAGAAAATGTTTAGAAATTGATAGAATTTGATAAATTTTGATAGAATTTGATCGAATTTGATAGAATTTGATAGAATTTGATCGAATTTGATCGAATTTGATAGAATTTGATCGAATTTGATAGATTTTGATAGAATTTGATAGAAAATCCTCGAAATTGTCTTATCATTAGTGTAATTTCATAGAATAGGATAGAATTTGATACAATATTAGGTGCCAAGATGATGACGCAAGACGAAATGAACGAAATGTTTATGATGAACGAAATTGCACAAGGCAGTGCACGTGCCACTAACCTCCTCGACATCGAGGAGGAGGCAGGTGGTGATGATGGCAGCCAATTCCTCAATATGTCTGGTGATGGCATGGAAGAACCTGCTGCAAATGTTCACACAGAGGAGGTATACATGTATACATATTGTCAATATCAATGATATATATATGCATATGTTCAAGCATGAAATCTTAATACATTTCTTTCTCGTACGTGTAGCCCTCAGGCTCACAGCCTTCTGGGTCCTCATCATCGAAGAGGACGAAACGTGGCCCGACCAAAAAGTTAGAGGGCAGACTTGTAATCACTGATGTGGCAGAAGATGGGTCCTTCGGTAATGAGCCAGTGATATGCACGTCAAACCTATACTCAAAAGAGATGTTGCAGTGTTGAGCTCTGAGCAATCTGATCACCCATTCATTTAGTTGCTGGCTCAATTCATTTCGTTAGAGACCATATAATCAATATATTAATTAACCATAGTTTTTTTGAGAAAAAATAACCATAGTTAAATTAGAAGTCCTCAAATAAAATATATACACACTAGCCCAAATCCAATGTATGCGCGGCAACGCCGCGCCCCGTTTCTAGTTTTACTGATGCCCGCTTTGAACCTCTGCAATTGCCGCTGCATGCTTGCAAACATATTATTACAAGTTGCAGCTGCTGACTATATTTCTCGATCCACTGTTACAAAGACAGACCCGGTGACTGTTGATGTAAGTGTTGGAACACGCTCACGAACACGCGTTCCGGCTGGCCGATCCCCCTCACTCTCACTCACGCGCGCAGAACAGGCGGAGACTCGAGGAAGACGATGAACAGTGAATTTGGGCGACGAACGCCGCGGCGACGAGCTCGCCTGTATCTTGGCACTGTTATTCACGCAATTGGAACCGGCGCTTGACACACAAGCGCTCGGCGATACAAATAGGCCCCTTGGACGCCCGGAGCACCCCTCCACGCCCGCCAATTTCGCCATGACCCGAAGCTTGCGCTGCGACGCCGTCGTGAGCCGTTCCTCCCCGATCGGCCCGCAATTCTCCGCGTAGCTCGGTCCAGCTCGGTCCCACGCGCCCCGAACCCCTAACCAACTCCGACTGAGTTCATCGCCGCACCCCAATGCCCGCGATCCCGACTCAGTCGCTCGGAACGCGACGCAACGCGGTCCGCGCCATGGCTGCAACAGCTCTGCAGCTCACGGCCCCTCGGCGACACACGCCGAACACACACACACACGCACACGACGCCTACACACGACCATGCCAAGCTTAATCCCAACAATCACCCCCCTAAGCTTGACATGCCGACCCTGCAGCTCACAGCAGCGTTGGTTCCTCGTCGGCGTCCGCCACCAACGCCTTTCCGCCGCGCACGTTGGGGTAGAACTTGGCGATGTGGCCGCGTTCGTTGCACTCGAAGCACCTCCCGCGGTTGCGACGCGCTGACCTCCTGCTGGACCCTGACACCGTGCTCACGTCGTCGTCTTCTTCCTCATGGCCGGCGTTCCGGCCATCGCGACTCCCTGCGCCGCGGCGCTCACCACCAGCGCGCGCAGCCTTCTCCTTGCGACGCCGCCGACGCTCCTCGGCCAGCATCAGCCGTTCAGGAGCCGGCGCATCTTCTTTCTCCTCATCGGCGTCCGCGTCCTCCGCCACGCGCAGCCGGCCGACGAGCTCCTCGATCTTCGCCGTGCTGAGATCAGTGAGCATCTCAATTGCCACGGCGACCTGCTTGTACTTCTTCGGGACGATGCGGAGTATCTTCTTCACGACGCGCGGATCCTCGAGCGTCTCCCCCTGCTGGCGCAGGCTCGCCACGACGCCATTGATGCGCAGGGCGAAGTCGCTCACCTTCTCGCCGTCGCGGAACTTCATGTCCTCGAACTCCTTCCACAGGCGCTGCACGGACGCAGCCTTCACGCGATCGTCGCCGACGCGCATCGCCTTCACTGCATCCCAAGCCTCCTTCGCCGAATCCTTCACGGCGAGCGCCCCCTTCATCTCGAACGGCACCGCACGCAGGATGGCGGCGAGCGCGCGCCGATCCTTGGCGCGGTCCTGCGACACCGCCTCCACGCAATCCCACAGCTCCATCGCCTCCAACGAAACCTGCATGACCAACGCCCACACATGGTAATTCCCATGGGTCAGCAGCGGGAGCTCCACCACGCCGGACTTGCTGACGACGTGCTCGCCGCTTCCAGACGCATCGCCGGTGTCGACCTTCTGCGGGCTGCCGAACTTCGTCATCGCGCCTCGGCTCTGATACCACTTGTTGGAACACGCTCACGAACACGCGTTCCGGCTGGCCGATCCCCCTCACTCTCACTCACGCGCGCAGAACAGGCGGAGACTCGAGGAAGACGATGAACAGTGAATTTGGGCGACGAACGCCGCGGCGACGAGCTCGCCTGTATCTTGGCACTGTTATTCACGCAATTGGAACCGGCGCTTGACACACAAGCGCTCGGCGATACAAATAGGCCCCTTGGACGCCCGGAGCACCCCTCCACGCCCGCCAATTTCGCCATGACCCGAAGCTTGCGCTGCGACGCCGTCGTGAGCCGTTCCTCCCCGATCGGCCCGCAATTCTCCGCGTAGCTCGGTCCAGCTCGGTCCCACGCGCCCCGAACCCCTAACCAACTCCGACTGAGTTCATCGCCGCACCCCAATGCCCGCGATCCCGACTCAGTCGCTCGGAACGCGACGCAACGCGGTCCGCGCCATGGCTGCAACAGCTCTGCAGCTCACGGCCCCTCGGCGACACAATCCGAACACACACACACACGCACACGACGCCTACACACGACCATGCCAAGCTTAATCCTAACAGTAAGATCTCACACATGACGTACCACTCCGATAGTTTTACTGATAACACACCGTTACTGGAAAGAAACAAGACTGAAGCAATATGAAGGCCCTACAATGGTAGTTTCAAGGATAACACAATACTGCAGCAAAAGAATAGTAGCTCGTTGTTTAATGACCACGCATGGCATCCCCATATCAACAACCACAAAGGCAGAGAATCAAATGAAGGGTATGCTCCTTCTCAATGTTATAGTCAGCCAGGGTGCGTCTGCCCTCCAGCTGCTTACCCCAAAAGATGATGCGTTGCCGTTTTGGACTAATGCCGCTCATCATATAGATCATCACCTTGACAATGTCAACGGTATGTGACCTCTTGACCTTAAGAGTGGCGGTTCTTCCGTCCAGCATCTTCACAAAGACCTGCATCGTGCCTTCTGTAAATGGGTGGAGGACAAGGAGAAGATTGGATTCCTTCCCGATGTTGTAGTCCGCCAAGGTGCGCTTGTCATCCTCCAGCTGTTTGTTGGCAAAGATGAGGCATTGTTGATCCTTGGGAAATCTCTCAGCATCTTGAATCTTGGTTTTCACTTTGTCAATGGTATCTAAGTTGTCAACCTCAAGAGTGATGGTCAATAATTTTAGCACCTCAGTTACATAGATTTGCATCTTTTCTTCGAGATCAAGTGTGGATCGATGCTCGATGTTATAATCAGCCAGTGTAAGGTTGTCCTCCAGCTGCACTCCATTAAAAATGAGGAGGTGATGTTCCATAATCTTTGCCTTGACATTAGACACGGTATCTGATGGTTGGACCCTGAGGCAGATTTTCTTGCCGGTGGGGCTCCTCACAAAGATCTGCATTCTGAATGTGCACACCAAACACCACCAAATTTTAGACAAAACATGCTTGAAACCCGGCTTTTATTTAGGCTAAACAACAAGAAACGCCAATAATTCCAATTGATAGTAGAAGCAAGAACCCGGCCGTTATCTAAAAAACACCAGAAGCAAGAACAAAATTATATGCATTGGCTATACAGAACAAGGCTAGGTATCGCACTAAGCCTAGCTTATAAAGTTAAAGTCTTGAGCAATTATTAAAATTAGATGGCTCACTAAGTTGTGATTGAAGAGATAAAGC
>CM014271.1:5329795-5344576 GCA_004135705.1 Alloteropsis semialata | reverse complement strand
TGATCATCGCCGACTACCCTTGGTTTGTTCCCGACTGCTTATACAGCCCGAGCGCTACACGAGCAGTCGGGCTACACCCAACGGACGTATATTGCATTTTTCTCCATCGTTTATTTCTTTTTCCACTCTTGTACAAGTCGCTAAAGTACTTGGGAAGCACACGCCTTAATCCGTGAAACCTCGACTTTTCCGTACGCCTACGCTCCTACGCGTGCATGCGGCCCAGCTCCCTGCGCTATGGACTACGGCTATCGGGGATCAGGTGCATAAACGTAACAGGATAACTACCCGAGAAAATTAATAGACTTAAAGAGTTGGAAGTAGAAATTCTATTACATACAACGCCGAATGTTTTTCTCCAGAATTAGTATTTGCTACACCATATACTACCTATCCTTCATATCTTCATTGCAGGGCACAGGTTTGGATCCCGAGCTTGCCTGTTACGCTCGGGGGCTGGACCACTCGGGCATCGCCGCCAGCTGAGTACTCGAGTCAGTTAGTACTCGGGCTGGTACTACACTCCACGATGGTCGCTAGCCGAATGCTTTGCAGTACTCGGGCTGGCGCTACACTCCACAAGGATCGCTAGCTAAGTGCTTTCTAGCACTCGGGCTGGCGCTACCGCATAACGAGGAAGACGAAGACTTGACGGACCTTCGACTCGGCCCTCACGCTCGGGGGCTGGCGCCGGGACGACCACTCGGCGTGCTCGGCCCTCACGCTCGGGGGCTGGCGCCGGGACGACCACTCGGCGTGCTCGGCCCTCACGCTCGGGGGCTGGCGCCGGGACGACCACTCGGCGTGCTCGGCCCTCACGCTCGGGGGCTGGCGCCGGGACGACCACTCGGCGTGCTCGGCCCTCACGCTCGGGGGCTGGCGCCGGGACGACCACTCGGCGTGCTCGGCCCTCACGCTCGGGGGCTGGCGCCGGGACGACCACTCGGCGTGCTCGGCCCTCACGCTCGGGGGCTGGCGCCGGGACGACCACTCGGCGTGCTCAGCCCTCACGCTCGGGGGCTGGCGCCGGGACGACCACTCGGCGTGTTCAGCCCTCACGCTCGGGGGCTGGCGCCGGGACGACCACTCGGCGTGCTCAGCCCTCACGCTCGGGGGCTGGCGCCGGGACGACCACTCGGCGTGCTCAGCCCTCACGCTCGGGGGCTGGCGCCGGGACGACCACTCGGCGTGCTCAGCCCTCACGCTCGGGGGCTGGCGCCGGGACGACTACTCGGCGTGCTCAGCCCTCACGCTCGGGGGCTGGCGCCGGGACGACTACTCGGCGTGCTCAGCCCTCACGCTCGGGGGCTGGCGCCGGGACGACTACTCGGCGTGCTCAGCCCTCACGCTCGGGGGCTGGCGCCGGGACGACTACTCGGCGTGCTCAGCCCTCACGCTCGGGGGCTGGCGCCGGGACGACTACTCGGCGTGCTCAGCCCTCACGCTCGGGGGCTGGCGCCGGGACGACCACTCGGCGTGCTCAGCCCTCACGCTCGGGGGCTGGCGCCGGGACGACCACTCGGCGTGTCTCGCAGGACTCCGCTGGCCCTCACGCTCGGGGGCTGGACGCCGAAATTAACGTTGGATGATTTAGCCAGATGCTCCTTGACTAACCCTTGGACCGATTCCTTCGGAATCGCTTCAAGGCTCGGGGGCTACGGCCAACGGACGCACCTCGCGGCGCATCCGTTGATTGTCTGACGACTTCAGAACAAGGCTACTAACCCTTGGACCGATTCCTTCGGAATCGCTTCAAGGCTCGGGGCTACGTCCAACGGACGCACCTCGCGGCGCATCCGTTGGGTAAACGGCTTTTTTCTCTCCAGTATCACGCGGTTTCGCTTCCAACTGCAGCAGGCTCGACGCTCATCGGACAGCACGACCTCGCCGACTTGTCTCTCAACCACGTACTACTCGGGGGCTTGTCGGGGGTAGACCCCCAGGGGTACCCAGCAGGCGGATTGGCCCAACCAGCAAGGGGCGGCCCAATCCGAGTACATCTGGGCCGGTTTGTCGGACTGGCTGGCCCACCAGTCGGGAGGCCCACCAGTCGGGCGAACCGGATGGGCGCGACGACGCGCGCGGCAAGGAAAGCACACGGCGTATCCCGCAAGAAGCTCGGAGATCAAGATAAACTAGCCGGAATTGTAGGGAAAGATATCTGTAATCGTTATGGGATCAAATCCTTGTATTCCGGGTAGGTTACGATCTCTGGCCGACTTGTAACTCAAGGCAGCCGGACTATATAAGGCGCCCTGAGACCCCCCTCCAGAGCACGATCAACATCTACGCTACAACCCACAATCACACAACCCTAGGACAGAACCCAACTACGGAGATCCTTCAGGAACTTCATACACAGCAATACAATCGCCGCCAACACAGGACGTAGGGTGTTACGTCATCTCGACGGCCCGAACCTGTTCAATCCTTGCGTCTTGTGTTACCATCGACTTCTGATCCTCGATCTGTCCCTCGACAAATCAACCACGTAGGCTACCCTGTGTGGACTGCCGGGTCCAAACATCCGACAATGCTGTGCCTGGTCGGACGGAGCTGCCCTGGAAGTAACTCTTGAACTTGCGGCAGAGTGTGTCCCAGCTATCGATGGAGTCGGGCTCGAGGCTGTGGAGCCAACTTAGCCCCAACTTGGTCATGGCGACCGGGAAGTAGGCGCACATGGAGTCGTGGTCGCCATTCACCGCGCGGATGGCGATGCTGTACGTCCGAAGCCACATTGTAGGGTCCGCCTTCCCATCGTACCTTTCTACGCCTGTAGGTTTAAAGTTAGCAGGCATTCGAATGGATCTTATTCGGGCGGTAAACGCTGGGAAGCCGTCGCAGTCATTGAGGTTCTCGGCGTTTTCACGTCCTGAATCAGCGGAGAGATCTTCAGGAGTGCGAGCCCGTGGCGGTCTGTGCTGTTCGAGAGGAGGTCCGTACTTGCGATCGAACTCGCGGCGGCGCGCGGCCTCATTGGCCTCCAGTTCTCGACGCAGGCGGGTGTCGCGGTCCAGCCCCGGGGCGCCGTGTTCGCGGTTGTACTCGGCGCGTCGTCGGAGCTCTTCCTCGTCCCTTCGCCGATGGCGGTCGTCAAGATCTCTGCGGAGGTCGCGGTTGCGAAGTTGTTCGCGGAGGTCCGGTTGGTTGACTACGCCTTGTTCGGCTTCACGGCGGCTAGCTGACCTGGAGTGACAAGAGGAAGAAGCGGCGGCCTTCTGGGCATTGATCATACCCGCAGTTGCGGTTAGTCTAGACTTGATGCGGTTGAGCTCCGGCGTTTCTGGGATCTCTTCCAGTTCATGATGTGCGGCGGCGAGGTTGGCTGACGGAGTAGCATAGACGCCTACACCACCGACTTCCTGGATGAAATCGTCATTGAGGTTACGGGTGGCCCTGGGATGTCGGCGATCTCGTCGCGCGTCGCAGCGCTGCCTTTTCTCGTCGTTGCGCCTGACCCTGGCGTCACGCTGTGCTTGATCCTCTCCCTGGACTGTTGCTTCATCGGCGGATATATCGGAGACGAACGTTTCCCGCTTAGCCGGCACGATCCTCTTGTTAGGTGGGAGGACACGCGTGACCTGCGGGAAAGTCGGCGATGGTTCCTCCTCGGGAGGGGTCGGCGCGTCTTGATGGCGAGGAGGTTGCGTTGTCATGACATCCGGGGCAGATTCGATCTGGGCGATCATGATGGGGTTGGTCGCCCCGCTTGCATCAGGAGAGTAGTCGGCGTTCGGCCGTTCGCCGAGTGCCTCCTGGTACACGGCCCCGCTGTTTCTGAGTCCAAACGGGAATCGTGTCGGAGAAGTGACGTCCTGGCGGGCGGATTCGACCAGTCCAACGCACTCGCCGATGGAGGCAATGGCTCGGATCCATGTCTGCCTCGAACTCGCGTTGGTGTGCGGCCCATCGCCTCCTTCGTTCCTCGGGTGTCTGGTGAGCCCTGCGTGGTGGAGGCGGCGTAGACGAAGCAGTCGGCTGTGTAGGCGGAAGAGGGCTCCCCTCGGAAACCGGGAGGGCGGCGTCAACCGTCGCGATCGTCGGGTTGTTGGCGATCGTTGGTGGCGGAGTGGTGATGGTGACGACCCCGTCCGGAGTAGCGTCGAGTCGTGGCGCGCTCTCCTCCGGGGTGGCGTCGCGGCTGAAGGAGAGCTCTCCCTTGGGTCCAGCGGTGAAGACCATGGATCCGAAGAAGAACATGGCCCCTTCAGCGATGGAGATATTGGCAGATGCCGGCGTGATGACGGCGGAAGTAGATGCCATCGAGCTTGTGGATTGATCTCGTTGATGTCCCCCTTACCTGGCGAGCCAACTGTCGGATTTATGGACCCGGCAGTCCACACAGGGTAGTCTGCGTGGTTGATTTGTTGAGAGACAGATCGAGGATCACAAGACGATGGTAACACAAGATGCAAGGATTGAACAGGTTCAGGCCGTCGAGATGACGTAATACTCTACGTCCTGCGTTGGGTGTATGGATTGCTGTGTATAAAGTTCCGAAGGATCTCCGTAGTTGGGTTCTGTCGTTCTCGTCTTTTGGAGGGGTCTCAAGGCACCTTATATAGTCCGGTTGCCTTGAGTTACAAGTCGGCCAGAGATCATAACCTACCCGAAATACAAGGATCTGATCCTATAACGATTACAGACATCTTTCCCTAGAATTCCGACTAGTTTATCTAGATCCCCGATCTTCTTGCGAGATACGCCGTCTCCTTCCTTGCCCCGCGCGCCGTCGTACTCATCCCGGTTTGTCCGACTGGTGGGCCTCTCGAGTGGTGGGCCACCCAGTCTGGCAACCCGGCCCGATAGCACTCGGATTGGGCCGTCTCTTGCTGGTTGGGCCAATCCGCCTTCTGGGTAACCCCGGGGGTCTATCCCTGACACTGTCAGGCGCCGTTCTGGGCGGTGTTCTCGTCTCGCGAAGATGAACGGGCGTCGCCCTTCCTGTTGGACCGACAGAGCCGAGCAGAAACTCCAGTAGCCATCCATCTATCTGTTAACGGCCTGGATTAAAACATCAGATACCCCTTCATAGTTTTGCTTAAGAGTCCCTGCAAAAATCAGATATCAACCCGCCATCCCCACCTCTGTGTCGCAAAAGTTCTCTGCTACCCCCTGTAGTCTACTCCGTAGAAGGCCCTCGGTTCTCGCAGGATAGCCCTTGTACCTTGTTTTTAGCGTAGTTTAATCATCCTAGCTCCGATTAGAGTGACTTTCACGTTGTTGTGATCGTAGAAATACGTAGATTAGTTTTCTAATCTTTTTTGCTTCTGTTTTTATTGTATGGTGTACTATTCTAATAGAATTTTATTTGTTTGCATGTAATGGCTTGTGGTGGATGTTTGTATGGTGATGGAATGCATGTGTAGACGGTGAGCATTACGAGGCTGGTTTTGATCAAGACTTTGAAGACCAAGATCAGCAGCAGTACTTTGAGGAAGCAAGTGTAACATGATTTATCCTTGATACCTATTCACCAAATAAACATTTTATTCATTCATGCATGTGTCTAATTTGTTAAACCATAGGATTGACTAGTCTTGTTTATCCTATTTACCTTGTTACCTTGGGTTTATGCATGTGGGTAGATAAGTTAGTTGTGCTTAGCTTGCTTGCAACCGCTAATGATCGATGAATAAATGTTAATCTTGACTAATGATATACTTGGAACCTTATTAAAATATGCTTTTTAGCAACTTGGTTTAGGGAGCTTGAGCATGTGTTTGGATTGCTCTAAGCGTCTATCCTTAAGGTTCCGATTCTTAAAGCGGCCACCCAGGAAAACCGTACAACCACAGGAATCACATGGCTCTGGTCTTGACTAAGTAAACTGTATGGCTCTAGCTTGTCTAGTGGTTACCGAAAGGCGCAAGTGGGGGTGTGGGGTTATCAGTATGGGTCTCGCCTACCTGGGGATGAACTCACGCTGCGCCCTGAGTGTCATCGGTATGTCTCACGTTGCGCCCTGAGCGCCATCGGGACACTCACGTTGCGCCCTGAGTGGTCGCTGATCCCGGGAGGAGGGCTCCATGCGCCGATCACGAAACCATAGCGGCCACTAACTTGTTAGGGTGTCGGTCGAAAGGTCTCGTAGTGATGCCCTGTGCTCGTTTTGGGAGTGCATTGCCTATGGCAAAGGGGTGTCGCGACCGGTGGTGAAAGTGTACAACCTCTGCAGAGTGTAAAACTGTTATAACAGCCGTGCTCACGGTCAAGAGCGGCCTGGATCCTTTTTGAGCGGTTCCTTGTTTTTCGGATAAATGGTTTAATATGATGTTGTTTATTCGTAATACTTCACATGTTTCATAATGTGGGTTACAACCGGGGTTGTCATATAATTGTAGTAATTCAGATTAATTTTAAAATCAACCAATTAAAAGTGCTATCCGCAGTACAGTCTTGTCTAGCCTTTTGAGCCTCATTTAATCATGTTATGCTTGCTAAGTAAGATGGATTACTTACATTTGCTTCATATCAACAAAATCCCGGATGGGTACTCAGATGAGCCGCTAGTGGATGCGTTCCCCGAGAAGTTTCTGGATTTCTAGGCTGTGTTCTCCCCCAGTCAGAATCCCTGTGGAGACGTCTTGGAGATAGATTGTATCAGGTTTCCGCTACTTTGATAAACTCGATAATAATGTTAATGCTTGTGATGTAATGACTTTATTTCTATTTATGTATCGAGCACTGTTCTTTCTCTTTTGATAATCATTTCTGGAGCTATATGTGTGTAAAGACTTCCTGGGTATACATATAGTAGCATTCGGATTTCCTTCGTAAATCCGGGTGTGACAGAGGACGTCGGTCTTCTAAGAGGGGGAGGATGTGACATCCTGGCCCAAGGCTTAATAGGATTGATAGAATACTCATATTAACAAGTTGCAACTTCTTTTCCGGAAGCTCATCTGCAAAGAACTCTGAGGTTAAGCGTGCTTGGCCTGGAGCGATGGGTGACCGACCGGGAAGTTCTTCCCGGGTGCGCATGAGTGAGGACAAAGTGCGCAGAAAAGATATGTGTTGGTCGGTGAGGAAAGTCTTGAGGTCCTTGAGAGCTGCCAGACGTAAGCGGACCCGGACCCGAGGGGTCGGGACGTTACACTATTGCATTCAAGAGAGTGTGGGGTCAGTTGTATATAAACTTCAGCTACCTGCTACTTCTTCAGTTCACCCGGTCTTCCATGTATCTCAACTGAAGCGATTGGTTGGTGAGCATCAGGTTGTGACAGCAGACCTGTTTGATGACTCTTTTCGCTGGAGCATCCCTAAGCAAAGGGGGTGTTCAATTCCGTGAAAAAATTTTGGTGAAAAATTTTGCAAGAGAATCTTACCATTTACGAGTACTAAATGTAGACTAATAATAAAACTAATTATAGATCTCGCATGGAAATCGCGAGACGAGTCTAATGATGGTAATTAATCCATGATTAGTGAATATTTAGCGGATGGTTACTAGAGCATCATTGTTGCAAATCATGGCCTAATTAGGCTCATTAGATTCGTCTCGCAAAGTTACCGAGGGTTTACTACTCCATGCATGTAAGATTCCCTTGGAAAAAATTTTGGTGAAATTTTTTTTAGGAATTAAACACCCCCCAAGTCTTCAGCGTCACTCGGTTCAACAAGGTGTTCGGCAAGTGCAGCAGGTACTGGTAAAGTGGTCCCATGTTCTTTCTTTATCTACCTGGGAAGACTTGGAAGTTTTGCAGCGACAATTTTCTCGAGCTGCTGTTTGGGGACGTCAAGGGGGATGTTAGCACTGTCAGCACCGAAGCAAAGGAAGATGGACCGCTTGTGTCGCACCGGCCCAGGAAGGCAAACCCACACGTAGTCGGTCGTATCAGGATGAGCGTCTATTAATGTAAGAGTCAGAGAGAGCGAGAGGCTAATGAATAATCTTGTAACAAACTCGTACTCCTCCGAGTTGACCTCTGCTCTCTGATCCCGAATCCTCCGATTCCAATTCTCCAATCCCCTTATATTCTTCCGATTATCCGCTGCTAACAGGCTTGGGCTGAGCTGGGACGGTGTTGATGGGCGCCGAGGCGGCGCAGCTCCCCCGGATCGATTTCTCGGGCGTGGACGCGTCGGCGCCGGGCACCGGGACCTGGTCGGCGGTGCGCGACCAGATGATGGACGCGTTGGCTACTTTCGGCTGCTTCGACGCGCACTACCCGGCCCTGACACCGGAGCTCCGCGCCGCGCTCTTCGACGGCGCCGTCAAACCGCTATTCTCGTTGCCCGCCGACGCCAAGCACCGCAACGACTACGGCCCGGAGAAGCCGTTCCAAGGCTACCTCGGCGAGCTCCAGGGTCTCGACGGCCAGGAGAGCCTCGCCATCGCGGACGCTTCCAAGCCAGAGGCCGTCCGCGCCTTCAGCGACCTCATGTGGCCCGGCGGCGGCGGCAACGCCAGCTTCTGGTAGAGTTCTCTCTCTGTTTTTCCTCCCCAATATTTCATCTGCTCCCGCGAGACGACGGTGGAAGTTAACAGCCTCTTCTGCTGCAGCGAGACCGTCCATGGCGCGGCGAAGCGGATCGCCGAGCTGGAGCAGGCGGTGCGGAGGATGGTGCTGGAGGGGCTCGGGGCGGCCAAGCATCACGAGCCGCTGAACGAGTCGACATGGCATCTGTTTCGGATGTGGGAGTACAGCGCCGGGGAGAAGAAGGTCAGGCACGCCGGCTCCCCCGGATCCCACCAGGACACCAACGCGCTCAGCGTGGTGTGCCAGCACGAGGTGGAAGGTCTGGAGGTGCAGACCAAGGGCGGGGAGTGGATCCGCGTCAAGCCGTCGCCGACGTCGCTCGTCGTCATGGCCGGCAACGCGCTTCGGGTAGGCATCGCTGCACCTCTGGGCTCTGGCGGATTTCCTTTCCTCCCTCGCTTAATCTTGCAAGAAACTTTTGCGATCCAAATCCGAGCTTCAGTTGTAATAGTACATCAAGCAGGCCGTTTTCTAGCTCATCTTACGCACGATCGGAGCAAAGCCATTTCTGCACTGATCATGTGTCGTGCTTCTGATGTTTCACGTTCTCTAGGCCTGGACGAACGACCGTCTCCACGCGCCATTTCACCGGGTTACCGTCCGTGGAGATGCCACCAGATATTCCGCAATCCTGTTCTCCATCCCCGGCTGCGAGATTCAGGCGCCCAAAGAACTTGTGAACGACGAACACCCTCCCCGTTTCAAGCCATATTACCACGATGACTTCGCGCGCTTCTCCGTCTCTGAGCAAGGCGCTCGCCACGAAGATAAGCTCAGGGCCTACTGTGGAATATAGGCAGCAGCATGCATCATCTGCAGTTATGCCCGGTACACCAGTGTAGCCTCTGGTCTGAGACAAAACCTGCACACCAGAATGTTTACAACACACCATACATGTTGCATTTCTGGTAGCCTGGAACATGAACAATCTAGTATTCTGGCAGAGATGAAATAATGGATAAATTTGTGTTGCGTGTTTGCAACCAAATAAGCAGTTTACCACCTTGAACCGACTTTTAGTGAGTGCAAAATGTAATCACTAATCACTACTGAACACCCTTCATACACAGCAACAGAGATCACCCAAATTAGAAATCCGCAATATATCCAGCAAAGACAGCACAAAAAAACAAAATACAGTAAATACTTTTTCATGTACCAGCTGCATAAAAGTAACAGGCGCAAGTGCAATTGGGGGAAGAAGTCGGGCAAATCACCATTCATTGCAGTGATAGTCTGATATAGAGACTGTATATTAGGACAGCAGAAGTTCCTCAGAAGGAAATTAGAACAGCAAGATCATCTACACAAAACATAGAGCACCAGAAACTGGAAGTAAAATGCCATCCCTGCAAGCTTCACATGTTCTTAAGTATAATTCATTGATTCAATTGTCCATATTCCAGAACCAGTACAACTGAATATGCTTGCACTTGTCAAGTGTACAAGTGCCCAACAAATCAATGGATATTCAGATAACAGCCTCGCCTACTTTAATTACAGGAGTCCACAAATTATCGCCTATATCGCTGAACAAAACACTACTAGTAATAACACCATAACCTATACCGTGTATGATAGACCATACTGAAAAATACAAAAATCCAATTCCCAACATAAGTCATATGATGATCAGCCCCATATGAACAGCTTGTCTAGAACTCTATATTCACATCTTGCTTGCCTGCTAATTATGTAGGCCAATTCCGTTGTATATCTTATGTATCTAACCCTTATTTACGGCTCTCCCCTCCTTTTCTTCAGGCTCGCCTGTGATAATGACATTTTTTTGACGATTGACAATAGCATAACGAATGACACTGGAGAAGGTGGAAGCGAGGGGACTGGCACTACAAGACACCTTCATATGTTGAGAGTCTTGTAGAGACATTTTACATTGTCCGTATAGAATCGTAGAGTCATTTTCCAATATGTCATAGAGGTGCCACTATGAACAGTGTCTTTTTAAATAAAGAGACATTTTTGTAAGTGTCCCTATATTTATTAAGACAAGTTGTAGTGGCACAATATTATGTCTCTATCTTATGTATAACAAGGAATATATTGCAAAAATATAGTAATTTTGGAGTGATGGATCTTCGAACTCAAGACCTCATGCTACATTTCATTAATACACCACCTACTAGCCGACTCAATCTCACACTAATTGTTGCATATTTACTTAGTTTTATTCTTATGAGTATGTCTCAATAGTCTAAATAGTGTCTTAAGATATTAAAGTGAATGTCTCAAACTATGCCTTTACGGGGTAATGTCAATTTTTAAGTGTCTCAAATATGTCTCTAATATTCTATATTGGCAATTTATAAAAATGACTTAAGAAAATGTCTCTATGGTTGAAAATGTCTCAAGTAATATCTCAACACACACTTTCTAAAGTGCCACAAGAAGTGTCTCTATAATACAATAAGACATATTCATAAGGACAATTTATAAAATGTCTTTACATAAGTGTCTCTACTTGAGGTTTATGTTGTAGTGTGGTGGTCGGTGATGGACTGACATAATCAGGGGTGCAGGGGAAAGAGGTCAGCGGGAGTGATGGAGTGGCGGAAGTGGGTGGCCGTAGGGGCAGATGATGCCGGCGAGCACCATGCGGCAGGCCTCGGTCTTGTAGCGCGGGTGGCGGATCACGGGGCGGAGCTCGGCGATGCCATGCGCGAACTAGCACTGGTCGCTGGACGGGCACGCGCCGGTCTCCTCCCATTGGCAACAAAAAGTGTTCACCAAATTATTGAGACTTCAATATAAGATCATTTATAAAAAAGGAGCTGACAACAGAGCTGTTGACGTCCTATCTCGAGTGCAATATTCTGACGCTGTGTGGCAATTTCATCTTGTACACCTCAGTGGTTGGATTTGGTAGTTCAGTCTTATGTCGCTGATCAGTTTGTCCAGGAGCTATTGGCCAAGTTAGCTGTACGCCTGTACATCCTGAGGCTGTTCCAAATTACACCTTCAACAATGGAGTCCTTCGTTATAAGAACAGAATCTTCGTTATAAGAATAGAATCTGGATCGGTAGCAATGTTCAATTGCAGCACAAGATTACGACGTTATAAGAATAGAATCTTCATTATAAGAATAGAATCTGGATCGGTAGCAATGTTCAATTGCAGCACAAGATTACGACGGCTTTCCACAATTCAGCAGTCGGGGGTCACTCAGGGGTACCTGTGACATACAAAAGGCTTAAACAGTTATTTGCTTAACAAGGGATTAAGACAGCAATACATTAGTTTGTTCAATCTTGTTTGGTGTGCTAGCAAGCCAACGTTAAGTTTATAGGAAGACGGGTCGCGCGCGTGGGCGAGCGCGCGACCGCGCCTCGCTGTTCGCCGCCGCAGCTTCTTCTTCCTCTCCGGCCATAGAAAGAGGGGCTCCGGGGAGGCAGGCCGGCCAGGCGGTGGGGAAGCGCGCGGGCGGCCTTAGGGCCTGGCGGCGGGGGAGGCGGCCGGGCCAGGTAGGGGCGGGGGGGCGCGGCGTCGGCAGTGCGCGGCATCGGTGGCAACCGTCGCCGGAGGGGGAGAGGGCGGGGCCAGGTGAGGGCGGCCGCCGCCGGCGCTAGGGTTCGGCGGGGCTCCGATGAGCCCGCTAGGGTTCGTCGGAGCTCGCCGAACCCTAGCGCCGGCGGCGGGGCGGTGGCCGGCGGCGGGGGAGAGCAGAGAACGGCGGCGGCGGCGCGACAGGTCGCGCATTAACCCGGTCCCAAGCCAAACCAGACCGGTCCAAGTTACCTGGTCTCTTGCAGCTTTTGCCGGTGCCATCTTTGTCTTGGCAAATCATTACTATGGATTTCATCGAAGGTTTCCCGCGATCTGGTGGATTCAATTGTATTCTAGTGGTTGTGGATGTCTTCTCTAAGTATGCCCATTTTATCTCTCTTCGTCATCCATTCACAGCAGCATCAATGGCTAAGGTATTTCACAACCAAGTATAGCGATTGCATGGGATGCCGAATGTCATTGTGTCTGACCGTAATAGGATTTTCACAAGGAGTTGTTTAGCCTTGCTGATGTGAAGCTGAACATGAGTTCAGCATATCATCCACAATCTGACGGGCAAACGGAGAGAGTCAATCAACGCTTGGAAACATTTTTGCGTTGCTTTGTTCATGCCTGTCCTGCAACTTGGAACTAATGGATAGCTTTGGCCGAGTATTGGTATAACACAAGCATTCATTCTGCAACAGGGAAATCACCATTCTTGGTTCTGTATGGATATGAGCCGAGGCACTTTGGCATTTCTGTCAGCGACGTTGTGGCTGTTTCTGATTTGTCTGGTTGGTTACAAGAGAGGCAGGTCATGACAGAGTTGGTTAAACAACATCTGATTCGAGCAAAGAACAGAATGAAAAAACAGAATGACAAGAACAGAGTTGACAGGCACTTTCAAGTGGGTGATTGGGTGTTTGTCAAAGCACAACCTTATGTGCAGTCATCTTTGGCACCTCGCTCAAATCAAAAGTTGCCATTCAAATTTTTGGCCCCCTATTTGTGACATCCTGGCCCAAGACTTAATAGGATTGATAGAATACTCATACCAACAAGTTGCAACTTCTTTTTCAGAAGCTCATCTGCAAAGAACTCTGAGGTTAAGCGTGCTTGGCCTGGAGCGATGGGTGACCGACCGGGAAGTCCTTCTCGGGTGCGCATGAGTGAGGACAAAGTGCATGTGTTGGTCTGTGAGGAAAGTCTTGAGGTCCTTGAGAGCTGTGCGCAGCCTAGAGTAGAATGGTCGTTTAGAGTTTGTGCTTTAAACTCCTTGTTTTATTTCATTTTGATTTAACCTTGCTTATTTTATTTATTGATTATACATACCTCATTTTGTTTATTTAATCTATTTTTGTTTTGCCTTGTCATTAATTTATTAAAAATCTTTGCTTATACTTCTATCTTTATCTGTTGCAAAAATTTGACTCTCTTATTTGCTTCTTTTTATAGATGGCTCGCCCTAGGAAGACCGCCCGCAAGAGCACCGCCGGTCTATCTGTCCAGGCAGCAAACCCAGCACCGGAGCCCCAGCAGGAGCCAACACCGGTGGAGCCAGTGCCCGTGGAGTCAGCACCGGTGGAGCCAGAGCCAATGGAGCCAAAGGAGGCAGAGCCTGAGGAGCTCGAGCCTGTGGAGCAGGAGCACTCTGAGGACCACGCTGTGGAGGTCGAGGTGGTGCCTGAGCAGCAGGGTCAGGCAGCTGGAGGAGCAGCAGGAGGTGATGATGGCCATGGCAACCATGGCAATGGTGGAGATGATGAGGATCTGTTCGATGACTTTGCTGCAGATCCCTTACTGGATGTGGAGGACAGCGCAGGATGGACCATTATGAGGTTCAATGCTGTGAATGCAAATGGCTTCTTCCACCAGAAGCTAGATGAGCTGATGATCGACCGCTTCGGAGATGAGAACGTGGCGGTGGAGTATCATGCTGAGCGGTGGACTCACCCTGAGTACAACACTTTCTAGAAGGCTACAGTGCATATTCTGAGGAGTACTCAGGGCCAGAGGGGAGCTCGTGAAGGATCCATCCACCGCTCTATCTCTGACAGGAGCTCCATGGAGGCAGCCATGGAAGACGCTGCACGTCGCGCTCTGTACGTCTACCGCGACCACCACTACACGCAGATCCGCTTCGCTCCAGAGAAGTACTACCCTCGCCCTCGCCCATCAACTCTGGTTTGCAATTGACGGCTTTGACACATGGAATCAGTTCGCGCTGACCACCTCTCGCCCCTGGTCCAAACCGTTTGCAAAACAGAGGTCCGAGGCCCCCAGACCGGCCGGCGCCGACGAGCAGGCCACTGTCTGTCGGATTTATGGACCCGGCATCCACACAGGGTAGTCTGCGTGGTTGATTTATTAAGAGACAGATCGAGGATCACAAGACGATGGTAACACAAGACGCAAGGATTGAACAGGTTCGGGCCGTCGAGATGACGTAATACCCTACGTCCTGCGTAGGGATGGCAACGGGCACAAAATATCCGCATGCCCGCGGATACTAAACCCGGTGGACACGGATATGGGTCTAGGGTTGTGCCCGCGGGCACGGGCGCGGGCACAATTCTAGACCCAGAGGATATTTGTTCGCGGGCATAGAAAAATGGTATCCGCACCCGCAAATCCGCGAGACCCGCTCCAATATATACTGACAGGTGGGGCCAAACATACATACCATATATATAGTCCAGTTAGGGTTTCATGCTCATCTCACCCCTCTTTTCTTTTCTCCCTTCGCGGCCGCCACCCCTGGTCCCGCCTCCCGCGCCCCCGCACGCCCCT
>CM014271.1:5300889-5329416 GCA_004135705.1 Alloteropsis semialata | reverse complement strand
GTTGCCTTGAGTTACAAGTCGGCCAGAGATCATAACCTACCCGAAATGCAAGGATCTGATCCTATAACGATTACAGATATCTTTGCCTAGAATTCCGACTAGTTTATCTTGATCCCCGATCTTCTTGCGAGATACGCCGTCTCCTTCCTTGCCCCGCGCGCCGTCGTACTCATCCCGGTTTGTCCGACTGGTGGGCCTCTCGAGTGGTGGGCCACCTAGTCTGGCAACCCGGCCCGATAGCACTCGGATTGGGCCGTCTCTTGCTGGTTGGGCCAATCCGCCTTCTGGGTACCCCCGAGGGTCTATCCCCAACAAGCCCCCGAGTAGTACGTGGTTGAGCGACAACCCGTCGAGGTCGTGCCATCTCATGAGCTTCGAGCTTGCTGCGGTTGGAAGCAAAACCGCGTGATACTGGAGAGAAAAAAGAGCCGTCTGCAACGGATGCGCCACGAGGTGCGTCCGTTGGCCGTAGCCCCCGAGCCTTAAGGCGATTCCGTAGGAATCGGCTCAAGGCTTATTCGAGGAGCGTTTCGATATTTCCTTCTGGCGTCAATTTTGGCAGCCCGCCCCCTAAACGTGAGGGTCAAAGCGTGCCGACAGGTCATCCTGGCGCCAGCCCCCGAGCGTGAGGGCCGAGGCACGCCGAGTTGTCGTCCTGGCGCCAGCCCCCGAGCGTGAAGGCTGAGGCGCGCCGAGTAGTCGTCCCGGCGCCAGCCCCCGAGCGTGAGGGCCGAAGCACGCCGAGCAGTCGTCCCGGCGCCAGCCCTCGAGCGTGAGGGCCGAGGCACGGCGAGTAGTCATCCCGACGCCATCCCCCGAGCATGAGGGCCGAAGCACACCGAGTAGTCGTCCCGGCGCCAGCCCCCGAGCGTGAGGGCCGAGACGCGCCGAGTAATCGTCCATACCCTGCAGCGAAAACATAGTGCGATGGCAGTATATGATGCAATAAAATGCAAATCCGAGAAGAAAAGCATTCGGCAATGCATGAAAACGATTCCTGCTTCCAGCTTTCTAAGTCTATTAATTTCTCCGGGTAGTTAACCTATTACGTTTATGCACCTGATCCCCGATAGCCATAGTCCGTAGCGCAGGGAGCTGGGCCGCATGCACGCGTAGGAGCGTAGGCGTACGGAAGAGTCGAGGCTTCACGGATTAAGGCGTGTGCTGCCCGAGTACTTTAGCGACTCGTGTAAAAGCCTACGGAGTTGCAGTCAGGATGTGACCAGGGTGGTCAATGAAAGTTGGGGAAACATATTGGAGCCAAGGCATACAAAAGTATGCAGAAGCCGTAAAATATTAATTGAAAATGATACTTAGCTTCGCGTAAGTTCTGGGTCCTTGAGGATTTGCCTTTTCTCGAATGCCCCAAAGGGAACATAAACGGAGGAGCATCGTTCTTGGCATGCGGCGACAAGCACAGTTTCCCCGTGAACGCGCAGGGCACGCCCGTGGTCAGGTAAAATCAAAGGCGATAAGGGTGACCTGTGCGCCTTGGGCAGGAAAAGGACGCGTGGCTCGGAGCTCACGTGCTTCATAGTGTAGGGTGGTTTCCCGTCCCTCGGTAACCCGAGGTTATAAATACTCACCGGGAGCCAGAGCCGCCACCCAGAGGCGAATATGTATAGGGACCTTGTGGCGAATATGTCGGAGGCTCATTGCTGGGTTCATCCACCAGGAAAAATCCGTAGAGTCATAAGGGCGAGGTGCTAGAAGAGTGCTTGCGATGTACTCGAGGTGTTGATCAGCGTCTGGATGCTGCTCCGTTGGCTCCCAGCTTTGCCTTTGGTTTAGGACTGTCAGGGCGTAGTGCTCCGAGAAACCAAGGGATAGCCGGGGGCATTCGCTCCCAACCCTCGAAAGGGGCTGCCTCGTCGATGGCTGCAGTGGTGCTACAAGAGAGCTTGCGATGAGCTCATGTGGCCCAAGCTTGTGGCGGATGCGACACTTGGTGCGCCGGCGGGGCCCCAAGCCGTCTTCGTGGCGGTGAAGTTTTTTGTTCCTTGTAACCGGCGCATGACCGGCTCCTGTGTGAATGTATAATCTGCAAGAGAATTTCTATCCTTGATTGCCTCGAGAATGGAGCTTCTGCGTTTGCTTCCTTTGCAGCGCCAGCCCCCGAGCCGTCGGGGCTCGGCCGCGCTTGTCTAATTGCCGTGACTCGTTTGCAGCGTCAGCCCCCGAGCGCTTTGGGGCTGATCGAGCCCGAGAGGCACGCTGTCTTTGGTGCGGCGCCAGCCCCTGAGTCCAAGGGCTGGTCGAGCCTTGGCGGCATGCCACTTGTTTTGCAGTGTTGGCTCCCGAGTGGTTCGAGGCCAATCGAGCCCAAGAGGCACACTGTCTTTAATGCGGCGCCAGCCCCGAGTCCGAGTGCTGGTCGAGCCTTAGCGGCACGCCACCTATTTTGCAGTGTTGGCTCCCGAGTGGTTCGGGGCCAATCGAGCCCAAGAGGCACACTGTCTTTAATGCGGCGCCAGCCCCCGAGTCCAAGGGCTGGTCGAGCCTTGGCAGCACGCCACTTGTTTTGCAGTGTTGGCTCCCGAGTGGTTCGAGGCCAATCGAGTCCAAGAGACACACTGTCTTTAATGCGGCGCCAGCCCCCCGAGTCCGAGTGCTGGTCGAGCCTTGGCGGCACGCCGACTTCTTCGTCTTGCCCGAGTGCACGGGGTCGTTTTTAACGGTAATGCTCCGAGCATAACGGTTCGCGAGGGCGCTCAACGGCTCTTTTTACCGTTGCGCTCTCATCCGTTAATCACGCCGTCTCGCGGTAATTTCGGGCGTTGTGAAGCGCCATAAAAGGCGAGGGTTAGGTCAGATGGGGAAATCCCTCTGTTTCCAGATCCATTCCCCCCTTTCTTCATTCTCCATTCAGCCGCCACCAGAGCCTTTCTTTGCTTCTAGATCCGCTCCGCGGATTTAGCCACCACGGGGAGCGTAGCCTCGCGGATGCGAACAAGGCGCTCCGTGCCCCAAGCCATGGCGCCGAAGCGGAAGCTCGCCGACCTCCCCAAGTCGGATAAGATCCCCTCCCCCGCCGTCGCATGGGTGCGAGGGAAGGTGACCGAGGAGGCGCTGGAGGAAATGGTGGAGCAGAGCATCCTTCCGCCTCAAGCTGTGGCGGAGTGGCGCCCGAGCGCCGGGGAGGCCTTCCCGTCGGAGAACTCCGGCGAACTGGTGCTGTTCAAGCCGTTCTTTGAGGCGGGGTTCGGCTTGCCGGCGGGAGCCTTCTTCCGAGGGCTGCTCCACTACTACGGGATTGAGGCCGTTCACCTCAATCCCAACTCGATCATGGCCATCTCCGTCTTCATCCACCTGCGCGAGGCCTACCTGGGGATCACTCCCCATTTCGACTTGTGGAGGTATCTTTACTAGCTGAAGCCGCAACCCAGTGAGGAGAAGATGGTGGTAGTGGAAGATGCTGGATTCATGCTGCGCCAAGGCCAGAAAGACCAGTACTTCGACATCGCCCTCAACTCTTCCAACAAGGGCTGGAAGGCGGAGTGGTTCTACATCGAGAACCACACGCCAACGATTCCCTGCCATCGCGGAGCGCGGCCGAAAATCAAGACGTGCTGGAATGAACTCCCCGGGGATCACCAGATGAGTGAAGTGGAGGAGCTCCTTGGGATGATCAAGGATCTCAAAGATCGGTGTTTGACAGCGGCCGGCGTCGCCTGCAACTTTAGCAGGCGACTGGTTCAGCCGATCCAGGAGAGGAAGCACCTGGGCTTCGAGTATTCAGGCCGGGAAGATCCTACTCGGGGGGCTCGCCGGACGGTGGGCAAGGAGGAAATGAAGGCGCGCGTAGGCGGCTTCTTCCTCTGCCACGTGTTGGAGAAGCATCAGCCGCGCCCGTTTTCTTTGAAGAGGCCTGCTCCGCCGGTAAGTCTTCGTTCCGAGTACTTTAGCATATTCGTCTCGATACTGATCTTTGATTTTGATCTAATCGTCCGTTGGCCGTCTGATTTTGCGACTCATGCAGGATCGGGTCTTCGAATACTTTTCTCCTTCTCCGCTTCCAGAAGATTCGCCTAGGAAGGCGTATCTGGGGGTAGCGCCCCTGGGTGATCAAGGCGACGCCCCTACGGGAGGCCCAGTTGACCCGCCTGCTCCCCTGGAGTGGACGGCCAGTGACACGGAGGGCTCCCTGAGCCCTTCGGATGAAGACGTGGAGGAGACCCGCCCACGGAAGCGGCGGGTGGCTGTGGCAAAAGTCGGGACACGCAGGGCTCGTGTTTCTAAGCCGGCGGCGTCTGGAGTCGACGATGCGGCTGACGACGACTCGGCAACACTGTCCGACGAGGCGCCCTCTGTCCAGGAAGCAGTGGCGCATGCGGCGCCGCCTCCCAAGCGGAAGCGCTCAAGGAAGATGACCGCGAAGAAGCCGGCTGCGCAGCCGGCCAAGTAGCCGGTTGCTGGTTCTGACGCCGACGTTGATGAGCCGGGACGACCTTCCCCGGCCGTCGTGGAGGAAGAGGAAGAGGAGAAGGACGAAGCAATGTCTGACTCCTTATTCCAGGAGCAGGAGCACGCTCGGGCCATGGACGTGTCAGTGGAGGAGAAGCGGCAGATGATGGCGAAAGCCGTTGTCCAGGCTGCCGTGGATGCCAGGCCGGTCTCCAATCTGGGGACCAGGCCGATCCTGACGATAGCCACGGCGCAACAGCGACCCAAGCTCCCGATCTTGCGGCCCCGGGTTGTTGTGGTGAAAGGTGCTCCAGCCACGTTCTCACCGAGTCAGCGAGGTAGAGGGGGAGACTTTAGATGATGAAGTAGTCGTCCTGTGCTCCGCCCGTGTGGCATGCTAGCCGGTAGTCCTCCAGCCAGACGCTGGGATTGGTATCCCCGTCGTACTTGGGCACCGTCGTAGGTGCTCGGAAGCGTGGAGGGACGCGAGCGCCGAGGACGTGAGGTCCAAAAGCACGCGGCCCCCTGGGGTCAGGGGACATGCTCCTGCTGGGGTCTTCGCCACTGTCGTAGCGGCCTCCGCGCCGTCTACTGTAGGTTCGGTGCGGGCGGTGCTCTGGGTGCTCGTCTCGCCGACGGGCGTCTCTGTCCGCCGAAACCCCATGATGGTGTACCGACTGCTCGCGGACATGCTCCCTAGGAGCCCGCTGGCGCGATGCAGAGCTCTCCGCTTGCTGAACCGCTGCGGTTTCCAGGAGCGCGCGGAGCTGTTGATGGAACCTCCGGTCTTCGGGGGTTACCGGCTCGGGATGCTCGCGGAGTAAGACAGCGGCCGCCGCGAGGTTCTGGGACGCTCGTTTGAAGATCGGCGCGTCGTTGGCGTCGTTGCCGTCGTTGATGATGTGCTGTTGCACGTCCCGTGCACGTGCGCGAGCGGCCCCTCCGTCGGCGTTTCTCCCGAGCTCGTGGTGGAGTTGCCGACGCTCGGCCTCGAGTTGACGCTGCGTCTCGTCGAGCTCCTGCAGCCTGACCCGCCGGGCATCGCCCACGGGGCCGTTCCGGGGCGGTGTTCGGCGAGGTCGTCCTTTGTCGAGCTGCTAGCCGTTCGCACATCCCCGTCGGGGTGTGGCACATGAAGCATTCCCGGGAGGGGTCGTGGGTCGTCGGTGGAGCCCGCCTCGCCCGCGGATCCGGGTTCTGCTTGTCCGTCGCGCCTTTGCCGGTAGGCGCGGTGCAGGGGTTGGACTCCGTCGGTGTCGGGGCGATCACCAGATCGCGTGGCAGGCCCGGCTGTCCCTCCGGGTACATGGCGTTGTAGCAGTCGATGAACTCGTCCCAGGGGAGCTGCTCTTCCCTTCCAGCTTGGAGGGCGAGGTTGGTGATCATGTAGGAGATGTTGCGGAAACGCTCCTGGGTCGGGCTCCATCCCAGGACGGCCGCCAGATCCTCAACTAGCAGGTCGAGGACGTAGGCGGTGGCGCCCGTTGCGACACGGGGAGGCTCGGACCCCTTGTCGTGGATCGCGTCGCGGCCGTCGTCGTAGGCGGGCTTGGGGCGCATGAAGGTGGCCCCGATGAGGGGCTCCTCCGACTTGCTGAAGACAAAGTCGAGGGAGCCGAAACGCAGGTGAGCGCCCGACGCCAACGGGGCGCCGCCGTGGGCCATCCGGACCCTGGTGAAGTGAAGCGACACGCGAAAGGCCCCTACCTGGCGCGCCAACTGTCGGGGTTCTCTACCGCCGGCAAGTAATATTTCTACGATCGCGTGTCAGGGCACCGGATGGTGGCTCAAGAGACACAAGAGATTATACTGGTTCGGGCCTCCGGAGAGTAACACCCTACGTCCAGTGAGAGCCGGTGTTCTCGAGTCCAAGTCTGTAGTAGGGGATACAAACTAGTCGGGAGAGCGAAACGACCCCATGTCCCTGTGTGGTGGTGTGGAGCGAGCGTGTGTGCACTGTTGATTGGTTGATCATCGTCCGTCGTCCCCCCCATCGGTCTCCCTTTGTCCCCTTTTATAGTCACAAGGGGGAAAGGAGGCAGGGGGTAAAAAGAGAGAATTACAAGAGGAATTACAACGCCGAGGTCTTCAATTCCATCTTACGCCCCGAGCCGTACGTGGAGTAGGTGTTGACGGGGTGGGCGCTCCGTTTGACCCGGGATCGTACATACACGGGTGGTTGGAGTATGGGGCTTCTCGGGTACATCTCCGAGTAGCTTTCGGGTCGTGGTTGACTTGTACTGTGCCTTCTTGGACTCCAGGTGTCCTCCTCGGGCTCCAGGTGTCGTCCTTGGGCTCCAGGTGTCCTCTCCTGGGCGTGCATGTGTCCTGCTCCAGGACTGTAGTGTTCCTGTTCGGATGAGACGGGTGCTCCTGTGGCCGCCGTGGCGAAGGACGACGCCCATCCCATTCTGACATAGCTGGTACCAAGTGGGTACGGCCAGGAATGGGCAAAAGCGGGATGGAGCCGAGAGGACCAGTCGGATGGGCGGAGACTCCCCGGGCGAATTGGAGACTCCTCGGAGGCGGAGACTCCCCGGGCGAATCGGGGACTCCTCGGAGGCGGAGACTCCCCGGGCGAATCGGAGACTCCTCGGAGGCGGAGACTCCCCGGGCGAATCAGAGACTGTTCGGATATGGAAGATCTGCTTGATCTGGGTCTTCAGCTTTTGTATTTTTGAAGGGTTGATTGGCGTAGTGTCGTAGATTAGGGGCCTGATCGGTTACCCCTGATCTAAACCCTCGTCAGCAGCTTTCCTTCATGCTTCTTGTAGGCGTCGGCGAGGCCCATGCAGTCGATCATATGGTGCTTGGACTGCTTATGTATAGGGCAGGGCCCTTGGATCATCTTGTCGAACTTGGCGCTGAAGTTGGTCCGCGGGCGATGGCGGCGATGGTGCGATCCCCCGAGCGCTTTCGGTCGCCCAGCCTGCTCGGTTCTGGCCGGGCTCGGCGCGGGTCCTCCTTCCTTGGTCAATCTTCTCGGCGAGGCGGCGATCGTCCTCTCCGAGTGCTTCTCTTGTTGTAGTGGAGGCGAATGGCTTCTTTGGCGCTGGCTAGCTTGTTTACCCGCTCGAAGAACTCGCCGGAGGTCTTTGGCAGGTCCTCGCAGAGGCGCTCGAAGACCACCGACTCGGCGAGGCCGTCAAGGAAGTAGTGGATGATCTCGGACTCGGAGCAGCCGGGGACGAGGTTGCGGTTCTCCATGTACCTGTCGGTGTAGTCGCGGAGGCTCTCCCCGCGATTCTGCTTCACCTTCCCTAAGTCCCATGCTGTGCCTGGTCGGACGGAGCTGCCCTGGAAGTAACTCTTGAACTTGCGGCAGAGTGTGTCCCAGCTATCGATGGAGTCGGGCTCGAGGCTGTGGAGCCAACTTAGCCCCAACTTGGTCATGGCGACCGGGAAGTAGGCGCACATGGAGTCGTGGTCGCCATTCACCGCGCGGATGGCGATGCTGTACGTCCGAAGCCACATTGTAGGGTCCGCCTTCCTATCGTACCTTTCTACGCCTGTAGGTTTAAAGTTAGCAGGCATTCGAATGGATCTTATTCGGGCGGTAAACGCTGGGAAGCCGTCGCAGTCGTTGAGGTTCTCGGCGTTTTCACGTCCTGAATCAGCGGAGAGATCTTCAGGAGTGCGAGCCCGTGGCGGTCTGTGCTGTTCGAGAGGAGGTCCGTACTTGCGATCGAACTCGCGGCGGCGCGCGGCCTCATTGGCCTCCAGTTCTCGACGCAGGCGGGTGTCGCGGTCCAGCCCCGGGGCGCCGTGTTCGCGGTTGTACTCGGCGCGTCGTCGGAGCTCTTCCTCGTCCCTTCGCCGATGGCGGTCGTCAAGATCTCTGCGGAGGTCGCGGTTGCGAAGTTGTTCGCGGAGGTCCGGTTGGTTGACTACGCCTTGTTCGGCTTCACGGCGGCTAGCTGACCTGGAGTGACAAGAGGAAGAAGCGGCAGCCTTCTGGGCATTGATCATACCCGCGGCTGCGGTTAGTCTAGACTTGATGCGGTTGAGCTCCGGCGTTTCTGGGATCTCTTCCAGTTCATGATGTGCGGCGGCGAGGTTGGCTGACGGAGTAGCATAGACGCCTACACCACCGACTTCCTGGATGAAATCGTCATTGAGGTTACGGGTGGCCCTGGGATGTCGGCGATCTCGTCGTGCGTCGCAGCGCTGCCTTTTCTCGTCGTTGCGCCTAACCCTGGCATCACGCTGTGCTTGATCGTCTCCCTGGAATGTTGCTTCATCGGTGGATATATCGGAGACGAACGTTTCCCGCTTAGCCGGCACGATCCTCTTGTTAGGTGGGAGGACACGCGTGACCTGCGGGAAAGTCGGCGATGGTTCCTCCTCGGGAGGGGTCGGCGCGTCTTGATGGCGAGGAGGTTGCGTTGTCATGACATCCGGGGCAGATTCGATCTGGGCGATCATGATGGGGTTGGTCGCCCCGCTTGCATCAGGAGAGTAGTCGGCGTTCGGCCGTTCGCCGAGTGCCTACTGGTACATGGCCCCTGAAAGTGCATCTAGGCTCCCTTGTGGGTTTTGGTGAATTGAATGACAAAACGATTAAAGAACTAACGTGTTTGTCAAAGATAATTTGCAGGGATTAAAATTGTATAATTGATGATTCACTATTGGTCATTGGTTGAATTCAATGTGAATGGCTCATGTTGACATAAATAAATTAAGTGGTTGTTCCCATTATATATGAATATGAAAGATGGCAAGCTATGGTGCAATAAAGAAAGAGACATAATGACATATGTGATATATTGGTCTCTTAATTGATGAAAGCTTGTTTATATTGATATGGGATATCTTAGGTCATGGTGAACAAAAATGTTGTATAATGCAAGTTTGGTTGAATGGACAAGAGATATGGTGATATGGCTCATTCTTGGTCTATATTTGAAGATTGACTTGCAAACAAGACATGATGACTTTAATTGAAGAGAAATGTCAAAGTAAAGTGGATATATTGCATATCAAGAAATGGTGTTCATCGATGATACACACTAATGTGAAGCTATATGTGATGCAAGGATGAAGAGGTGGAATTCGGGATAGTGTTTCTAGGGACTAAGCAATGTGTGATCAAGTTGCGGACTTGAGTCATGTATCTTTGCTAGGGTGACGAAACTTTCTTTGGATTTCAACTTGATGAATCTTGGTCACATGTGGTGTTCATATTGGGAAGCATCAATCTTTCTAGAAGTAAGTTGTGAAAAGGTGAATTGAACTAGAAGTGGATTTCATTCAAAGACAATGGTTCAAGTCACTAGCTCAAGGTTGAAGTGCTCAATTAAAAGAGACAAGGTTGGATGCAACTCTCAAGTGGATATGTTGATCAAGTGTGGCATGACTCAAAGTGAAGAAGCTCAAGTGCATCATTTGTATTTATATTTGATCTTGAGTTTAGGTATGCCGTACTATCAAGAGGGATGCATCACAAGAAGCCTTGAAATTGTCTAAGTGCTCAAGGAACCCATGTGAGTTGTTGAGAGACACAAAACCCTCACGTACACACTTATAGGTTTTGCCAGGGCAAAACCGGTGGCACCGGTTTTGGAAACCGGTGGCACCGGTTTTGTGTCAGAATTCTCCAACGGCTAGTTGGTTTGAATTCCGGTGGCACCGGTTTTAGGAACCGGTGGCACCGGTTTTCACTGGGTCTGTAACGGCTAGTTTTTGAGGAGTGGAGTATTTATATCCCACGACCTCCACAGTGGCATGCTGCTGTTCCTAGGGTTGCTATAGTGCTTCCCTGCTCTTCCTTGCCAAGCCAAAGCCATTCTTGCTCTCCCCAACCCCTCTTTGTGAGGTTGCTTGCAATTGTGAGATCCCTTGTGTTGGGTAGTTGAGAGAGCAGCCATTGTGTGAAGATTGAGAGCACCAAAAGCACCTTGAGCACCGTTGGACTTCATCAAGCTTTTGTGATTCATTTGTTACTCTTGGAGCTCCGCTCCTAGACGGCTAGGTGTTGCCCGTGAGCTACCAAGGTGTGGTGAGCTGCGGGAAGTTTGTGCAGGTCGTGCTTCACCTCCGAAAGGGAAGAAGCAAACTAGTGGAAGGAGGAAATAGCTTGACCTAGTGTGGTCGTATGAGCTTCCTCAACGGAGAGTAGGATTCGCCGTGCCGTGGTGGCTGCTTAGTGCAAGCGGTGAATCCGAACTTCGGGAAACAAATCTTGTGTCTCCCCGCTGGTTTGAGCTTCCTTGTGCTTATATTGCAAATTGGTGCAATTGCTCGATATTGTTGGATAAGTGTTTTTGAGTGCAGGGACTTGGAGATATACCATAGAAAGGCATTTCAATCATCATCTCCAAGTTTGGTTTGTTTCCGAACTCCCCAGCTTTTTCATTCTATTTAATTTGGGGGTTCACTGCCCGGGCAAAACCGGTGGCACCGGTTTTGCAAAACCGGTGGTACCGGTTTTGGTGGCAGTGCTCTATATCCGCTGCGTTAGGCGTGCTATTCTTTTATTTGGAGATTCTAAAGATCCTTTTAGAAGTTTATTTACTGAACTTCTAAAAGTGGTATTTAGAATACCCAATTGTCACTAATAAATTTGTTTTAAGTTGCAATATTTTTAGGTCTCGCCTATTCACCCCCCTTCTAGGCGACATCAAGGTCCTTTCAATTGGTATCAAAGCTTGGCTTCACATCTAGGCTTAACCGCCGTGAAGAAAAGATGTCGTTTAAGGTAAACTTTGAGCCTCTCAAAGGTGACGGCTCAAACTATGCTTCGTGGGTTAGTAATGTTCATAATGCTCTTAGAAAAGTAGATCCTGTTGTTGAAAATATTTTAGTTGCAAGCATTCTACCTCCTAAGTGTGATACAAACAATATTGATCGATCAAATATCACTCAAGAGGAGTTAGCTTGCGTGCAACTCAATACTTGTGTTACTAACTTCTTACAAAAGTCTGTGTGTAAAGGTATATGGTATGCCATCTCTAGCGATGAAAAAATCCAAAGAGATGCATATCGCATTTGGACTCTCATCACGAGTGCATTTGAAGATATAGAAAGTGATGATGAAGAGCAAGAAGACATGGAGTCACTAGAGGAGTGCTCAACATCACCTATGTGCTATGAGCCTCAAGTGACATCATCCAAGGAGCAAGAGGACCATGAGACTACACTCACTGGTTCTGCTCAGGCAGAACCGGTGGCACCGGTTTCTAAAACCGGTGGCACCGGTTTTGGCCAGGAGCTAGCTGATGAGTTTTCCTCGAGCGAAAATTCAGCGGCTCATCAGCACAGTGAGGTATCTACTGCTCCCTTTCATTCCTCTTTGAGTACTGACATTCTTTATTGTCATATGGCTGAAAGCAAAGAGGTCAAGGAGTCAAATGAATCCTTGACAATTTCATTGGAGGAAGAAAATCAAAGGCTCAAGGATCAACTTGAGAAGCTCTCTAGTAAGTATGTGAACTTGCAGGTCACTCATAAGGAACTAGAGTGCTCCTATGAGAAGCTTGTAGATTCACACACTTTTCTTGAAATGAATTATGAGGTTATGCTTACTACTATGAAATCATTAGAACCTCAAATTCTTAAGCGTAAATGTTCTCTAGACAAAATTCATATACCTTGTGCTAACCCATGCGACTCGCAAGCAAAAACTTCATGGTATGATCAAGTTCTTGTAGAGTCACATCATGAACTCATTGCACAAGATAATGATAATCTGAGGCTAGAAGTTGAGAAGCTTAAGATGGATTTGTCAAAGCAATCAAAAAGGAAGAGAAGGTGTTATGGATGCCGCGAGAAAGGGCACGAAATTGAAGCTTGTGTCAACAGGTCAAGGGTGCCCTCAGGTAAAACCGGTGGCACCGGTTTACCCAAACCGGTGGTACCGGTTTCCACTGAGAAACCGCAAGTCAAGCAAAACAACCATGGTCTGAAGGCACAAGCAAACATCAAAGAGAAGAAATGTTCTGCAAGCAAGAAAAATAAAGGTAGCAACATCAAGCACAAGACTTGCTACACATGTCGTGAGAAGGGACATTTTGGTAAGGATTGTCCAAATGGTAAAAATCCTAATCTTGATCTTGTCAATAATAAGTTTATTAAGATTAGGAGGAACTCAACTGACTCTTGTGCAACTAATGTGATTGGTTCACCTAGGACAAGCACAAAGGCCATTTGGGTTCCTAAGTTCTTGCTTACTAACCTTGTAGGACCCAACACACGTTGGGTACCAAAATGTGCCTAAAAGAGATTTGTAGGTACTTGGAGCAGCATTGGAAGCTTGGTTCACTTGAGAAGAATTCTATCTTACATCATTTACATCTCAAGAGAAATTTCATGTCATAAATGAACCAAGTGAGATCAATGGAAGAATATGTTATCCAATGTTTCTCCCATGACAAGTACCTCTCTAAGCTGTCCACTCATGTATATCTATCTATGCATTTGTTGTTTCTAAGCATGTGTAGTGGACAAGCTATATTTGTTGATAATGAAAAGTTATGACAAATAACACTTAAGGCTACTAACCGCTTCATCAAGAAGCTTTGAGTGCTTATAAATGCAGGGCAATGAATAAGTAATGAAGATAAACAGAAGTGAATCAAGACAAGAAGCACCAGAATAATTTTTCTGAAGAAAAGCAAGGTTCAGTTGAAATCCGGTGGCACCGGATTGGTAAAACCGGTGGAACCGGTTTTGCCAGTATCAGTAGGAAGCAAAATCATAAGTTCCGGCCGGCTTCAGATCTTCCGACCCAGAGTCCGGCAGCCTCTGTTTCGTATCAGAAGTTCCGGTCATCTATGTCAGAAGTTCCGGCAGGGGTTCAACTGTCATCCTTCATCTAAATTGGAATATCACAAGAAATACTCTTCTAATTATATCTGAAGCTTCATACAAATATCTGTGAGCCTGTCTTGATCACATTTACTTATTCATGAATTTATTTGTGATGTGACCATAATATGGAGCTAGCTACCCTAACGCCTTAATGGAGCTAAAAGTGCAAGTCTCAAGATTCAAATCATTGATGCACATATTTAGGGGGAGCTCACTTCATATTTTGTGTCTCTTGATACTAACTTCATTTGCAAGATTTTCATGAGTATAGTTCAAGTGTAAGGGATCATACATATATTCATATAATACACTTGAGCAACTCCAATGCAAGTGAGTTGGTGATGAGTAAGCTACATGACAACAAGGTCAACAAACCAACATGGTAATTGTATCATTTTTATTTATTTAAGTTGGTTTGAGTTTCACATATATAGCTACTCACCATAGCATGGCTTAGATTCCTTAATTGGGATTAATTAACCAAGATGGTGTACATATACTTGCCTTCCACATAATCTTGTGTACACCATATGCTCAAGGAATCTAGTCCATGTTATGAGGTTTCATATTTTGTGACTCACTCCCTTGTTACACTTAAAGAGTCACCGAATATGAGACTAGAGCTTGTGCTACTAATATTTGTGTTGTCTTGTCACTTTATTGAAACTATGGTTAGAATCACACTAAAATGACGAGATGAAAAGAAATCAAAAGCACAAGTTAATGGATATATGAGTTCCTCTATGTGAAGAATTTATTTGTTCAAGACCAAGGTATGTTTTTCAAATTCATATATTCATTTCAATGCATCTAGGCCTTCCCTCATGCTAGTGTGTTTAGCATGAAAAGTTTTATGTGACTATGATTGAGATCCTTGGCATAATTTCAATTTGTTTATTACCTTCTATACGTCTTGACCAAGATTGTGAATAAACTCCTCAATATTCATAATTGAATAAAGTGCAACTCAAAAGAAATTCAAAATTCTTATGCACTATTTAAAGGGGAGCTTATTCCAATACTTGTGTCACTTGTGGGACTAACAATTTCTTCTAGTGAATTTGTAGTCACATGTGCTAGTGTATCTTAAGCTATCTTTGTGGTAGTAAGTATTCTTGGCACCATTTCAATAAATGCAATTTATTTATGTGCCGGGACCAAATTGTGAAATAAACTCCTCAAATTCATTAAATTGAACAAGTGCATGTGACAAGTGATTCAAACACTTGATGCACCTATTGAGGGGGAGTTCATTCTACAATTTGTGTCTTTGAGACTAACAATTTCTTTTAGTGATCTTGTAGTCTCATTTGTGAGAGTTTGTCTCTCTTTGAAGCAAGCTATGCCTTTTGTCCAAGAATGGTAAAATTGTATCTATTTCTTACTTGGGCAATGAATTATTCTCAATAAATAGCTGCTTGCCATAATATAGATTAAACCCCTTTGCTTGGCTTTGTGACAAGATTGATGCATATGAGTTTGCCTTTCCATCCATATACACATGTGCATCAAGAAAAAGGAATTTAACCTATATTGTGGAGTTTCATCTTTTAGTGATCCATTATGCCTCTCAAATTCAAAGGTCACTAAATGATGAAAATAGGTCTTGTGCTATTTAATGCATTTCTCTTCTATGATGCATAAAAAGGGAAAGACATAAAGAGAAAAGGCATTCGGATTATATTGACAATGCATAAGCTTTTTGATATGAATCTTCACCAATGTGAAGAAAGGATTAGCTAGAGGCCAAGGTATGTTTCTTTGACTCATGTTTTTACTTTGAGCATCTAGGCCTCATAATCTATGCTAGTGTGTGCATTCTTGCATGTAACTCTCTCAAGTCACGTTCTTTGTACCTATTAGATGTTTAGTAAATTCCTTCTATAAAATTGACTAGGTGTCAAATGTTCCATAAAACGGTGAAAGGAATATGCTAAACATTCTAATATGGTTCTTGATTTGAGATGGATGCATGCCTTGTGTGATATAGGGTAGTTTTTCAAAAATATCTAGCATGTGCAGGAAGTGTGCTTTTTGAAAATCTTTTGGTGTTGGTCCTTGTGGCCAAGTTGATCCATTTGTGGTTATTGTTATCCTTGCTTGATTGCTGGCTAACTACAAATGGTGAAACACTCTCAAGTCCATTAGATCTACCCAATCTCATCTCAAGGGCTATGCTTATTGGATTTCCTTATCTCATTCCCATCTATCAAAATCATCCATCTGAGTCAAAGAGCAGTGAAATATGGATAAATGGAGCAGAGGAGAAAAGGGAAAGGACACGAGTGCAAAAATGGACAAAAGTCACTGGGTCAAGAAATTCCAGTGGCACCGGTTTCTGTCGGCTGGGTACTATTTACCCGTGACTTACCCCTTCACTCTTACATTTACCCCCCTCTCTCACCCACGACCAAGAACAGAAAGGAGAGGGCGTTTTGGGGCGATTTCGAGTTTCCACCGTGGGATTCAAGTGTTGAGGCAAGATTTGGAGTCTCCCATTCGGTGTGACCGGATTCCCCTCGGTTCTAGGCTGCAGCAACTCACCCACCATGTCGGGAGGTACTCAAATCAAGTTTTTGCCCGATCTATTTCTCTAGATGTTTCCTCTCGGATTCCCTTGGTAGAACATCTTGTTTTAGGCCCTAGAATCATCTCAGTGCAAGAAATGAAAGTTTCCTTGGTGGCATTGATGCATGACCTAGGGTCTCTGGGCAGAAACCGGTGGCACCGGTTTTCCAAAACCGGTGGCACCGGTTTGTGCACAGACACCCTGGTCAATGGTTCTGCTCGGTTCTAAACGCTCAAAATCAATATCCATGTCAATGGTCTGTTTCTCAGAAGCTTTCTCTCCATGTGTTTGTTACAGATCCAAGCAAATATGTTTCTTATCAAAGAAGGCCAACTCGCTCAAAAAATGCCCAATTTGAGTTTCGGGCAAGAGATGTTGGAAGTAGCGAGCAAGAAATCCAACCAGCTGAACAAGCACAGCCTAGAAGATCCACGAGGACAGCAGGGAGAGTGAGACTTCGTAGGGGTGATATTCGCATTGCAGATTCTGAGCCCGAGGACACCTCTAGTGATGATGATGAGGAGAGTCCTTATGAGAGGGATCGCACTCCTTCCGAGTCTATTGCAGCAGACTCCCCCTCAGCTAGTCAGCGCAAGAGAAAGGGCAAATCCATTCGCACACATAGCCATGAGCATAGTCAGGGGACAGGCAGCGGTGGCAGAAGTGGCAGTGGTAATGGTGATGATGAGGAGGATATCATTTCAGCATTTGGGCCAATGCCATCTCATAGTGCTCCTCCCACACATGTTAGTGATGTGACTTTTAGAGCTCCCATGGCGCCCCCAAACCGCGCCAAGGTCAACTATAAGGTGAAGGGCATGACAGAAAAGGCCAGAATTGAAAGAGCAAAGAATCCTAAGGAAGTAGGTGGAAAACATCTTGATTACAGGTTTGGCACAGCTTTTCACCAGGACTTCTATGAAAGTGCCATCCTTACAAAGGATGTTCCTAAACGAGTCCGAGTTATGTAACTAAGGAAGTTCATGAGGGCCTTCAAGGATCCTAGAATTGATGAAATCATTAGGGAATGCAAGAGGAAGAATATATACAAGATCATGAGCTTTGCCAAGTCATGGAATAGTGAGGTAATTGCACAATTCTATGCCACTAGTTATTTCACATCTAGAAATGATGAAAGGATTGTGCATTGGATGACAGAGGGCAATTGGTATGGAGTGACCTACACTCAGTTTACCTCACTTTTGGGCTTTGATGGAGAGGATGATAAGAGAGTTCATATTCATAATGCTGCATATATGGATAAGAAGGATATGAAATACATGTATTTACCAGGACAGGAGGGTTACTTTGGGAGAGTTAATGGCATGCAACCCTACTATGCATATCTCAACCGCATGTTTAGGAAGACACTTGCTCCTAGGGAAGGTGATCAAAGCAACATATCTTTCTATCTTCGTGATTTGTTAAGGTATATGACACCTAGTGAGCCGGAGTTCAGTGTGGTGGAATTTATTTGGGAAGAAATGAAGTCTATTGCTGGATCTCCACAAAAGAGCTGTGGGTATGCTCCTTATCTCATGCATGTCATTGAGGCCATGACTAATTGCACATTTGATTATGATCATGAGATTGAGCCCTTTCACATGAAGAATGATATCAAAGGTCCGTCCCTAGCCCAAGCGGCAAGCATGGAGGCCAATATAGAGGGTGGAGATGCACCCCAAGATGCTCCTACAGCTGCTGCCCCTCCTATGGCAGCAAGAGAGACGTCCCGTAGTGGACGTGGACGTGGGCAAAGAGATGTGCACAAGCCCCCTTCACCGCTTAGAAAGTTGTTCAACTTTATGTGTGGGTCTTGTATGAGCACAAATGCAATTGCTCACAAGGAAAGGCAAAGGAGGAAGAGGGACTCGAGGATGATCAGGCAGATGTATGAGGATCCTTCCAATAGACCTCCTATTCCCCGTGCAGAGTCTGATGATGAGGAAAGTGAACCGGAGGGATTTGATCAAATTTGGACTAGATCTCAAGAGGTGGATCCGGTGACTCAAAAGGATTATTGGGATCGATCCATAGGTGACTCATACTATAATCCATCCTATGGAGGCATGCAAAGTGGTGGGGCTTCTTTTTCTGAGGTGCCATTTGTGGGCACTCAAGGGCAAGGTGGTTCTTCTAATATGCCACAGATTGATCCTTATGCAGCTGGGGGTTCAGGATCTGCTCAAGGTGACATTTTTGGAGGGATTTTTGGCCATGTCAATCCATATGTTGGTACATTTCCTCCAACTCAATTTGCACCTCAACCTCCACTTATTCCATCAACTCAAGCCCAAGGACAAGATGATGATGAGGAAGATGATGAGTAGGGACAGCAGGAGATCCCCCAGGACCTTTGTTGGTGATGGATGACAAAGGGGGAGAAAATGGAGCGATTAAAGCGATGCTGATCAGTTCTGTCTGCTGGCTGTCTGGCAAAACCGGTGGCACCGGTTTTCCAAAACCGGTGGCACCGGTTTTGGCTGTTGGATGCAACAGGCCTATGTAATAATTTTCAAACTTTATCTTAGCTCTTTTGGACTTGGGAACAATTGAAATGAGTGCTATTCTGTGTGTTGAACTCATTTATGTGTGTGGAACTTGTTTAAATTCTATTTAGATTCATTTGCTCAATAAATGCTATGTGTGTGAGAATTTCTGGTTGGGCCGGAATTTCTGGTCTAGAAGTTCCTGTAGCCTCTATTTGTTGCCGGAAGTTCTGGTCTGTTGTGTCGGAAATTCCGGGTCACTTTGTTTGGTGACTGCTTGTGCTAACCAGTGAATTTCCGGTGGCACCGATTTTTCAAAACCGGTGGCACTGGTTTTTGTCTGGGAAGCACACTTTCTTTATTCTATTGTTTAATGCTGCATGCATCACATTTTAATTGTTCACACACATGTTTTGCACCCCACGGATGTTGAGATTTAGGGGGAGCTCCATGGTTTCTTGAATTTGTGCAAATTGGCATTTTAGGCCAAGTTATTGAATTTCATTCAAAGCACATGTTGAGGGGGAGCTCAAACTAAATCTGAACATTCAAAAGCTTTATTGATATATCTATTGTGAGCTTTAATCGAATTGTCATCAATCACCAAAAAGGGGGAGATTGAAAGTGCATCTAGGCTCCCTTGTGGGTTTTGGTGAATTGAATGACAAAACGATTAAAGAACTAACGTGTTTGTCAAAGATAATTTGCAGGGATTAAAATTGTATAATTGATGATTCACTATTGGTCATTGGTTGAATTCAATGTGAATGGCTCATGTTGACATAAATAAATTAAGTGGTTGTTCCCATTATATATGAATATGAAAGATGGCAAGCTATGGTGCAATAAAGAAAAAGACATAATGACATATGTGATATATTGGTCTCTTAATTGATGAAAGCTTGTTTATATTGATATGGGATATCTTAGGTCATGGTGAACAAAAATGTTGTATAATGCAAGTTTGGTTGAATGGACAAGAGACATGGTGATATGGCTCATTCTTGGTCTATATTTGAAGATTGACTTGCAAACAAGACATGATGACTTTAATTGAAGAGAAATGTCAAAGTAAAGTGGATATATTGCATATCAAGAAATGGTGTTCATCAATGATACACACTAATGTGAAGCTATATGTGATGCAAGGATGAAGAGGTGGAATTCGGGATAGTGTTTCTAGGAACTAAGCAATGTGTGATCAAGTTGCGGACTTGAGTCATGTATCTTTGCTAGGGTGACGAAACTTTCTTTGGATTTCAACTTGATGAATCTTGGTCACATGTGGTGTTCATATTGGGAAGTATCAATCTTTCTAGAAGTAAGTTGTGAAAAGGTGAATTGAACTAGAAGTGGATTTCATTCAAAGACAATGGTTCAAGTCACTAGCTCAAGGTTGAAGTGCTCAATTAAAAGAGACAAGGTTGGATGCAACTCTCAAGTGGATATGTTGATCAAGTATGGCATGACTCAAAGTGAAGAAGCTCAAAGTGCATCATTTGTATTTATATTTGATCTTGAGTTTAGGTATGCCGTACTATCAAGAGGGATGCATCACAAGAAGCCTTGAAATTGTCTAAGTGCTCAAGAACCCATGTGAGTTGTTGAGAGACACAAAACCCTCACGTACACACTTATAGGCACCGGTTTTGGGAAACCGGTGGCAGCAGTTTTTTGTGTCAGAATTCTCCAACGGCTAGTTGGTTTGAATTCCGGTGGAACCGGTTTTAGGAATCAGTGGCACCGGTTTTCACTGGGTCTGTAACGGCTAGTTTTTGAGGAGTTGAGTATTTATACCCCACGACCTCCACAGTGGCAAGCTGCTGTTCCTGAGGTTGCTATAGTGCTTCCCTGCTCTTCCTTGCCAAGCCAAAGCCATTCTTGCTCTCCCCAACCCCTCTTTGTGAGGTTGCTTGCAATTGTGAGATCATTTGTGTTGGGTAGTTGAGAGAGCAGCCATTGTGTGAAGATTGAGAGCACCAAAAGTACCTTGAGCACCGTTGGACTTCATCAAGCTTTTGTGATTCATTTGTTACTCTTGGAGCTCCGCTCCTAGACGGCTAGGTGTTGCCCGTGAGCTACCAAGGTGTGGTGAGCTGCGGGAAGTTTGTGCAGGTCGTGCTTCGCCTCCGAAAGGGAAGAAGCAAACTAGTGGAAGGAGAAAATAGCTTGACCTAGTGTGGTCGTATGAGCTTCCTCAACGGAGAGTAGGATTCGCCGTGCCGTGGTGGCTGCTTAGTGCAAGCGGTGAATCCGAACTTCGGGAAACAAATCTTGTGTCTCCCCGCTGGTTTGAGCTTCCTTGTGCTTATATTGCAAATTGGTGAAATTGCTCGATATTGTTGGATAAGTGTTTTTGAGTGCAGGGACTTGGAGATATACCATAGAAAGGCATTCCAATCATCATCTCCAAGTTTGGTTTGTTTCCGAACTCCCTAGCATTTTCATTCTACCTTGGGGGTTCACTGCCGAGCAAAACCGGTGGCACCGGTTTTGCAAAACCGGTGGAACCGGTTTTGAAGGCAGTGCTTTATATCCGCTGCGTTAGACGCCTAATTGTCTTAATTAGAGATTCCAAAGATCCTTTTAGATGTTCATTTGTTGAGCTTCTAAAAGTGATACTTGGAATATCTAATTGTCACTAATAAATTTGTTTTAAGTGACAATATTTTTTAGGTCTCGCCTATTCACCCCCCCTCTAGGCGACATCAATGTCCTTTCAGAAACGAGCTGGGCAAAGGTGAAGCTAGCGACACGATGGTCTTGCACACGTTGGACGAGGAGGCGCTGATCTCCAGTAGTGCGCAGGTGATGCGTACACTTGGCGACATTGCTGGTGGGATACTGGGTGAGGATGAGCTAACAAAAACACCAGAGGTGGCGATGGGTGGCCTTGACAGTGTTGCAGCTGGCAATCTCACTGGACAAATTGCTGGAAAATACAAGGCGGTGGAGGACTCTGCAACTCCTTTTTTTTGCTCTTGGCCCTCTCCTGGAGAAGGCAATATATGAGCTTAAGGAGTCAAAGGGTTTGGCAAAGAAAAAGGCAACTGATGGGAGTACTGTGGAAAATAAGGTTGCAAAACCAACAAAATCCACTACCTCCATTGATGAACTATCTACACCACTGAGAAGAAGCTTGCGTAGGGTGGGATCAGTTGACGAAGATTCATCTCTTTGGGCATCAAGGCTGGTGGCTAAGAGGAACTTAAACGATACTGAAGGTAATTTTTATGAAAATTCTTTTCTCAATATGTCTAGTGAGCATATAACAGACAATATTAAGAACGTAGGTATCTCAATGGGTAGTGAGATAGATCATGTTCAGTCGTCTGTTGTGCTTATGAAGAATATAGAAAAGGATAGATTTAAATTACCAATAGTAAAAACCTGTCAGGATAGTCATGAAGACTTAGAGGATTCGGACTGTGAGATCAACCATTTGGCTCTGGGTTACCTATGTGGGGACCTAACGGAAGAGCTAATGGATGAAAACAGTACGGAACCAGTTGTTACTTCTGCTGCATTTAATAAGAAAACTAAGAAAGGAGATAGAGTAAAGCCATCTCGTAAAGGCAAAGCTATTAAAAAACAGATCATTCTTAAATGAGATGTGTTTTTTGGAATAGCAGAGGTCTCAGGGACTTGGCTAAACTCAATTTTCTTTATGATACTTCCATTGAAAAGAACCTAGACTTTATTGCCTTACTTGAAACACATAGAAGGAGTTTTTCGGATGAAAATCTAAACAACATCTGTGGTGGTAAAGAGTTTTTTTGGCATTGGATCCCACCCAAAGGAAGATCGGAAGGCATTTTAATGGGAGTAAACTTAGCTGTTTTTAGTGTAGAGAATATACAGGTGGGTGAATTCTTTGTTAAGTTCCACTTAAAGAATAAATGCGATGGCTTTCAGTGGGTTTTGATGGCTGTATATGGTGCAGCTCAACCAGAACACAAAGATCGCTTTTTAGCAGAATTCTGAACTCTTGTAGCATAGAAACTCGCCCTTTAATGGTAGGTGGTGATTTCAACATTATTAGGAACCCAACTGAAAAGAACAATGATAGATATGATGGTAGATGGCCGTTACTTTTCAATGCCTGCATAGAATCTTTAAATTTAAGGGAGATTGAGCTTTTAGGCCGTAAATTCACTTGGGCTAGTTCAGCTGAAGTTCCTACATATGAAAAATTAGACAGAATTCTAGTGAGCACTGATTGGGAACAGAAATTCCCTTTATCTACTGTGGAAGCTCTCACCAGAGACATCTCTGACCACACACCTTTATTGTTAGATACTGGATGTGCATCTCATAGAGGTAACAACCATTTGTTCAAATTTGAACTGGGATGGTTAACTAAAGATGGTTTCCATGATATGGTAACAAAGGTTTGGCAGAAAGAATCTCGAAGGAGCCACTCCAATGCAGAGATGGCAAAACAAAATCAGATCGCTTCGTAGATTTCTAAAAGGCTGGGCTAAGAATTTAGTAGGAGAAAATAGAAACAAGAAGAAGTTTTTGCTGTATAATCTAGATGTCCTAGATAGGAAAGCTGAAACTACGTTGCTAACACCTCAAGAATTGGAGTACAAGTTTTGCCTTAATACCGAGTTAGCTAAGTTGCTAAGGGAAGAGGAGCTTTATTGGCTACAACGTTCCAAAGCAACGATGCTGCTTAAAGGTGATGACAATACGAAGTACTTTCAATTATTGGCTAACGGTAGACATCGTAAGACCAGGATTTTTCAATTAGAACAAGATGAAGGAGTTATAGTGGGTGATGAGAATCTAAAAACATACATCACCAATTTTTATAAGAATTTGTTTGGATCACCAGATAGTAATTATTTTTGGCTTGCTGAAACTCAAAGAGAAGATATTCCACAAGTCTCTGATATTGAAAATGATTTACTAGCGGCGCCTTTTAGTGAGAAGGAGATTAAAGAAGCAATTTTCCAAATGGAACACAATAAAGCTCCTGGACCAGATGGTTTCCCGGCAGAGTTTTATCAAAACTTCTGGGAAGTAATTAAATCTGATCTTATAGAGCTGTTTAATGAGTTTCATAAAGGAAATTTACCCCTCCACAGTCTTAATTTTGGAGTGATCACACTTCTCCCTAAGAAAGCTGAAGCCACAAAGATCCAACAATATAGACCAATCTGTCTGCTTAATGTTAGTTTTAAGATCTTTACGAAGGTTCTCACGAATAGAATTACCTTGGTAGCCCAAAAAGTAATTAGACCTTCACAAACAGCCTTTTTACCTGGTAGACATATTTTAGAGGGTGTGGTTGTTCTCCATGAAACCATTCATGAGATGCATAGGAAGAAGAAGAGTGGAGTTATTCTTAAACTAGACTTCGAAAAAGCATATGATAAAGTAAAGTGGCCGTTTCTTCAACAAGTTTTGAGGATGAAGGGCTTCTCCCCACAGTTCTGTGCATGGATAGACAAAGTAACATCTAGAGGTAGCGTTGGCATTAAGGTAAATAACGACATTGGACATTACTTTCAAACAAAGAAAGGTGTAAGACAGGGAGATCCTTTATCACCTATTTTGTTTAATATAGTAGTGGATATGTTGGCTGTTTTAATTGCCCGCGCAAAAGAAAAATGGCCAGTTTAGGGGAGTAGTACCACACTTAGTTGATGGTGGTTTATCCATTTTACAATATGCTGATGATACTATTCTTTTCATGGAAAATGATTTAGAAGAGGCTAAGAATATGAAGCTCTTGCTATGCGCTTTTGAGCAGTTATCTGGACTCAAAATTAACTTCCATAAGAGTGAATTGTTTTGCTATGGGGCAGCCAAGGATCTTGAAAGGGAGTACTCACAAATCTTTAGATGTGACATGGGATCTTTCCCTTTCAGATACCTTGGGATTCCAATGCACCATAGGAAGTTGCGGAACTGTGATTGGAAAGAAATAGAAGAGAGATTTCAGAAAAGACTAAGTGGGTGGAAAGGAAAAATGCTATCTGTAGGTGGTCGTCTGGTCCTCATCAATTCTGTTCTTAGTAACCTATCCATCTTTATGCTATCTTTCTTTGAAATACCAAAAGGAGTCTTAAAGAAGCTAGATTACTTTAGATCAAGATTCTTTTGGCAAAGTGATGATCATAAGAAGAAATATAGGTTGACAAAGTGGGGAATTATGTGTACGCCAAAAGATCAAGGAGGCTTAGATATCCTAGATCTTGACTTACAGAATAAGTGTCTTCTCAGTAAATGGTTGTTTAAACTCATTAATGAGGAGGGTGTTTGGCAGAAACTCCTAAGAAATAAATATTTGAGATATAAAACTATTACTCAAGTTGAACATATGCCTGGTGATTCTCATTTTTGGTCGAGCCTTATGAAGGTGAAGAAAGACTTTTTGAGATTAGGCAAATTCAACTTAGGAGATGGTACTCAAATTCGATTCTGGGAGGATGCATGGCTAGATAATACTCCTTTTAGTGAGCAATTCCCAGGTTTATATAATATTGTTAGGAAAAAGAGTGCAACGGTTGCAACAGTGCTAAGGTCGGAACCTTTAAATGTGGCCTTTAGAAGATCTCTAGTTGGAAATAACCTAATAGCTTGGCATCAGCTTGTGGCTAAGGTTATGCATACCCAATTGAGTAATCAAAAAGACTCATTTAGATGGACGTTGCAACAGGATGGAAAGTTCACGGTACGTTCTATGTATAGGATGCTTGCCGCACCGGACGTTGTACCTTATAAGCATGCCTTATGGAAGCTGAAATTGCCCTTAAAAATTAAAATATTCATGTGGTACTTGTCTAAAGGAATAGTTCTTACCAAAGACAATTTAGCAAAAAGGCAATGGAAGGAAGTTTAAAATGTTGTTTTTATAATACCAACGAAACTATCCAACACCTTTTCTACGATTGTCATGTTGCTAGCTTGATATGGAGAATTGTACAAGTTTCTTTCAACATTACACCTCCTGCAAATGTTCAACATATGTTTTATGACTGGTTACTTGGGGTGGATAAGAAACTTAGGTACAAAATTTTGGTAGGAGCTTGCACTTGATGTTGGGCAATATGGATATGTAGGAATAATGTGGTTTTTAACAATACGAGAGCTTTTACTCCTATGCAGGTGATCTTCAGAGGTACACACTGGATGCGGTTCTGGTCACTCTTGCAAAAGGAGGAGGAGCGCCCCCAAATTATCTGGGGATGTTGTATACTTGAGACCACGTCGATGGAGATTTTTGCTAGCAATGGCTGGTGTTTTAGCAATAGACTCCCTTTTGTTTAAGTTTATGGTAATAAGTACTGTTTTCACTCTTTTTTTGTTTGATTATGTGGTCGTTGCTGTAATAACGAACAGCTACATGCACCAATCGATGCAGAGGCTGGAATATTGAAATATATTCTCAATTCTAAAAAAAAATGTTATATCTGCGTGCAGTCCGGAGGACGAAACGGCTACAGCCGTATCAATCGATTACAACATGCACAACGACGACTTCGCCAAATTCCATACGGACCTGCGCTTGTCGCTGCCAAGCATCGGTGCCGTGCGCGTTGACAACAATGCTATGGTGGGCGGCCACCACGAGTTCCATGTCGAGCTGAGATCGCCGTCTCGGTTGGACACTCTCCTCCCTGAGCAGCGCAAGAACATGCCGCCTGAAGGATGGATACACGTTAACCTTGTTGGTGAGAACTGGTGGCTGGACAGGACGACGATAGCCGTGAGGGAAGACAACCTGTACCACGTGGCGTTCACGAACAACGCGGGGAGGTGGTTCGTGTTCGGTGGCTGCGAGCGCGAGTTCCCCGCCGCCACCATCATCCTGGCCTCCAGACTCCCCTTCAGAGGAGGCTACAACGACCTAGTCGCCGGCGGCCACAAGAAGCTCACTGATCTGCCCTTGAGCAGGCAGGCCGCGCTCCATGCCGTGAGGGTGCTCGCAAGGCACCGGTGCTACGAGGATGCCATAAGGGCGATGCTGGAGAGGAAGCGGAGGCGGTCGCCGGAAGAAGACTCGGATCTCTCCAAAAGGTGCAAGGAGTACTACCTCTGGACAGAGTACTCCAAGTTGGAGGGCGACGACTACAACAAGGAGCTCAAGGCTGCCCTGGCGACGATCCTCGTCCTGGTGGCCGAGGCGGCTAGGTTCAAGAGCATCCACGACACGCTCCGGGACGGGTGGCAGCAGCAGCACGCCGAGGTCAACATCAGCCAACGGGAAGCCAACATGGTGGTGTTCTGGCGGTCCATCTCGCTCACGTCGCTCAAGTGGGCCGAGTTTGGAGAGCTCAAGTGGTGCAGAGACGTGAAGCGGAGTAGGGACATCAATTTCAGAGGTCCGGAGGAGGCCTTCGGCGAGCTGAATCTGTTGCTTTGGCCCGAAGGTTTCAGGTTCGGACCGGATCGATCCTCCCAAATGATTTGTCGCCGTCCAGGCCGTCCAGTCGAGGAAAAAGCTCAGGTCGCACTCTAGAGGATTCTCTCGCTTGCCTAGGCACGTCTAAATATTGGCTTAATGTGTGCCTACATTATATTTCTGTCGCTTGCCTAGGCATTTGGCGTGTGCGACGTCGCTGTGTGCCCGTGGCGCGTCCCCGCTGTCTCGGGCTCTCGGCAGGGGTATCATCGGTTGATTGCCCCGCTAATTAACTGGGCGCTGGCTTGGGTGCTGCTGGCCGCCGCCTGGGCGGTGCGAAATCATGGGAAGTCATGGACCAAAAATATACACATGGAAAGAAAAATTAGATGGGGCGCATTTTGCTCAACCTTGGCCAAAATAAGAAACATATAGAAATCTGGAACCATGGAAACTAAATTGAAGTGCATCATGGGAACAATAAAAAATTCTATCACTATAGAAGAATTCAAAACATACCATGAAAATATATTACGAGAAAGAAATAATAAACCTACTATATATATATATATATATATATTGAAGCCCTATCGCCCCTAATAAAATCATCTTAGAATGAGTCGCTAGTGGGTTGCGAACTGGGCTGCTACGACGGAATTGGGCCGTAATTATCCTGAGCACAAAACAATCTCAGGAAGTGGGCGGCCCATAAGATTAGCGCGCTGGGTTGGGCTCCACTCCAGCAATTCCTGCAGCTTGTTCTGCTGCTGCGATCCAGCAGAGAACTCGGCGCGCGTACGCGCACACGCACAGCGAGGAGGATTCAGGAACGCCACGACCCCGTGCGAAACGAAAGCCGCGGCGTTGACATGGTGGCGAAAAGCGCCGGGGCGAGCCGCCGGAGTCGGCGGCACTCGGCCAGCGCCGGCCGCGCGCGCGTGGCGGTGTGAACGAGCAGCACATGACGGACAGCGCGCGCGGGTTGTTTCTGTCCTATCCGAGCCAGGTACACCCAAGCGAGGAATGCGCGCGTGCGTGCAGCGGTGAGTCAATGGAGCCACGCGGCACGAGGAGGTCCGTGATGCCCCCCGTGCGGCCGCGCCGCGGATTCATGGACCGCGGACGCGTTCACCTGGCAACTTGTTGGACTTTCGTGTAGCAGCAACAAGTTGCCGTTTCAAAAAAGTATAGGAGCAACAAGTTTGCCAACCAGAAAACCACCCGTTCCNTGAGTAAAGCTTGGGAAGAAATACAATGGAAACATGTAGGAACAGAAAAACTTCTATGATTACCTTCTTCATTGGCAGAGTCCCAAACAAAATCGTAGCTCAAATCAAGTACGCCTCCCTCAAATTCCTCAATCTCATCCCAGTTGATGGGCTCGTTCAAATCTAAACCAGGCATTGCTTGTAGAAAAAGGATTAGAGAAAGGCATGTGCTGTGTGCTGTGCATAAGCGCTGCATATTTATAGGAGGACAAATGGGCTGGGCAATTAGTGGCGCCACTTGCATACGCGCCAAGAGAGAAATTTCGGTTAGGCGCCAAGAGAGAAAATGTTGGCTGAGAAAAAATAGCGCGCTCCGGGTGGAGAAATTAGCGCGCGGCAGTTAGGCGGGAGAAGATTTGCATGTGCATGCGGTGGAAGCCAGAACGAAAACTGCATGCTGACGGCTCCTTAACGTCCCGTGACGGAGAAGCGTGTGCCGTAATGGCTCGGAGGCGGAACGGAAGAGACTTCTCTGGAAACACGCGCTAATTAAACTATCCTTGGTCTTTGTGATTTTGGAGTTGCGCAGTATTGAATGGGGCGGGCCTAAATCAAAAACTGGGCTGGTGAAGCGGCACGAATGCTCGATGGAGAGAGCCACGACACGAAGCATTGTGGTTGTGAGCATCGATC
>CM014271.1:5237035-5299889 GCA_004135705.1 Alloteropsis semialata | reverse complement strand
CAAGCAATTAGGCTGAAAATATAATTGTTTAATTCACAGTAACACACGAAACACAGTATCACACTACCAAATTGATTAAAATTAGATGCCCCTGGAATATTGATAACACCCTTTTCCTACATACTAAACATCCCCCAAGAAAAATTGTGGGCAAATACCCAATCACAAATTCAGACATGAGGCAACCCCAAAACACATAAACATCCTATGTACAGGGAGATGCCAACTTTGTTGACACGTGCAAGCATAGACTAATAAAACTTAGGGGAGAGCCAGATCTCTATCAAACAAAGATGAACAGACCCTCATACAAATCCCCAACTCCAAATCCCCTAATCAGGCAAACACCAATGGCTAATCGATAGGAACTTGAGGGAAATTGACAAACTCTAGCAACCAACACATAACTGGGCTGACCTAAACACACATTGCCAACAACGAAACGAGAAGGTGAAGTACAATCGCAAGCATGATGAGATGAACAATCAGGTAATCGCACAAAATCCCGAAATCCATAGGACCTAATCAAGTACAGCAATGGAGGGGATTCAAGTACAATGAAATGACAAACTCTACAAAAAAATGCAAACCACAACTGATGCACCACGCGCCCGAGACATCGAATCGAGAGGGCAGATTCACAGCACAAGCAATCGAAGAAGAACAATGAGACGACTGGAACAAACTCACCTCAACAGATGCGAGCTCTCAACAGGGGAGGGGAGTGGGGCGAACTCGAGCCGCACCCGCACGGGAACCCTAGAATCGCCTCTTCTCCCTGGGAGCGAGGATGCGAGGGAAGACGGCGAGACAAAATGAAGCTGAACTGCTGAAGCGTCTGGAGAGAGAGAGGACAAGGAAATGTGCTAGCGTGATTCCAAAACTTGAGCAGTACCACCAGTAAAGATGAGCCCCTCTTGTCAGTGACAGAATAAGAGGTACAGAAGAGAGGACATGAGAGGAGACAGAATGGAGAATCAGAGACGCCCAAGTTCAATCCGACGGTGCAAAATTCAGGTGAAGAGACCCGAAGTTTCACCCAGGTGAGCTATAGCTTTTCCTTTTCAAAAAAGTTAGAGAAATTTGAGAAACTAAACAAGGCCTAAGTTTAACCACCATGGACCGTACCATTAGACCTCTTTCCCATCTTTGCAAGTCACAAGACGCGTGTTGACCTCGTTCAATTTGTTTCTTTAGGCGCCGCTGCTGCTGCTGGTGCTGCCGGATAAGAATGAGAACGATGCTCGGTCAATTCGTTCTAGGTGCGGCATTGCCATCCATCTCTGCCACCCATCCATCCATCCATCCCCTGCTTACGCAAGATGATATGCCCCGTCGCTGTCCCACGGTCGCTTCATGCGATCTGATTCATTTCTGGCTCGGGACCGCTCGTCTTGACTACTCGATCGCGGCGGAATGCGGTAGTTTACTTTCATGTCACATTACACGCGGCGGCGAGCGCGTCGATCCGCGCGAGGAGATCCGCGGCGCGGCGGTGCCCCAGTTCGTCGGTGACGCCGACGTCCTCCCGGGGGACGAACCGGCGCCGCGGACGTACGCACGCACGCACGCCGGCGCACCAAACTAATGGCCCCGCGCGCCGGATCGGCTGCCCTAAAGGCACGCGCACGGATCCGATCCAATCCTCAGTTCCTCACAGATCTTCTCCTCCATTTCTGACGACGGATCCACTGGCGCGGAGGTGCGCTACGTCGCGGGGGATCCACTGGTCGATTTGTTTGGTAGGCACTTGCATCTGGGTCAGGCCGGTCAGGTGTAAAGCGCAAGTCCGGTGGGCCGGCCAGGCCTTAACAATTTTGAAAATGTGTGATCAAAAAGCGCCAAACAGGAGGGGACACAGAAGAAGATTGAAAAAAGAAACCCTTACTTGGATGATGATAAGTTTTCAAAATTAGCCCTGGATTTTGAATTGGTCTGGAGATGCGTCGTCATAGATTCCGTACTTCTGGAACATGTGGAGGCTGGGGGTGTGGCGTGTACGGTGGCAGCAAAGGCCAGCGAGTCCGTGGAATATACTAGTACGGGAGTAGACAGGGCGATGTAGGGCGCGCGATTTGTATGTATATCTTACTACACAAACCACTGTTCCGAATCAGGGGTGATCATGCAGATGAAGCATATATATAACTATATATATTTATATATATACAAGTCTTCATGGAAAGAATATATATGCTGGAAGAAGCATATATGAAACTGCACATGTCAGTGTGGTCACCGAAAGATCACGTACACCTCTGCTCAGCGTCGACGACGTACAGAGCGCGATTAATTTACGACTAAAATAGGCTCTACTTAATGCAGCCAACAGCTGGACCCTGTTGTTGGCCAAGCTGGAGCCTGACATACGTACGTTTGCACACAACCTTTTTTAAGCCAATCATGCTACATGCAAATCGCCTCAAAAACTTTGATCAGCCTCATCAACTCACAAAGCGTGGTGGTGACTACTTTTTATTTTCTGTTCCAAGAAAAGAGCTCATTTGTTCATACGAATAAGCAGCGGCATTTGACTAACTGCTTGCTCCTCAATCTCAATCCAATCCGCATCTCTTCGTCTTATACCTGCTCGTATAGATGGGATTTCTTTGTTATTCTCTTTTGTACCAAGTCAAAGTGCAGAGGCGAACTTTTAACCTAACAGCGTATTAGTATAGCTGTGAGAGAGGATGATATGCATGCATGGATCAGCATCAAGATCTTGGAACAGTGGATTGGAGGTGGGCAGATGTTGGCTGCACCCATCCGGTCCATGCATCCCTAGCTTTCCTAGCTGTCCGCTGCGGAAAGGTGGTAGCTAGGGCATGCTTGATCTGGATCGCTTCAAATAATTGGTGCCTCGCTCTTTATGACATTAACAAACTAGTTGCTCATGGAATAGTAGTTTGGATTGTATGGCTGGTACCTTTTTCCCTTTTGTTTCACTATGCTTCAAAAAAGGCTGATTTTGTCTATTTATGCATTAGATTCCGTCCATATGGGATGGGGGATACCTGATGAAATCCCATTTGAAAATAAAATAGGGAAAAAAGGAAAACATGCATGAAGATAAACTAGCAGAGAAGACAAAATTGCAAAGAACAAACAATTTTATCATCTCTGTCATGCATGGTTTGAGGGTCGATAGTGGCAAACGAATACTGTACATGATGCATTTTTAGTGTTGATCGGTGGTGCTTCTGTCAGGAGCGGCACATGGTAGTGTGTGCAGCCAGAATTAGCGGTGGTATGGTACGGTGGTACGTGCAAGTACCACGGTCCACGGTAAGCCACCAACAGCTCGCGATCTGCACCTCCGGACTCCGGCTAGCAGGGCACTGCTGGCTGGCTTGCGCGTCAGGCAGCCTTCTTCTAATTACAACCTTGCATCCACACGTGCAATAGTAGTTTTTTTTTTTTTTTTGGTCAGGGACAGTGCTGTGCGACTCTCTGTGTTTAAGCATGCGCTTCAAGAGCTAACAAACTTTTAGTAGAGCGTGTTTTAGTTTAAGCCATGTTCATAAGGCGGTGGGGGCAACGATCTGGAGAGGCTGGAGCATCAACTGTCAGAACAAAAGGACGAGGCCCCGGCCTGCTCGTGTCATCGTGTGCGCCCAATATGCAAGACCGTGTACCCGTCCGTGTCGTCGTCCTGTTCAGGCGCACCTGATCCTCTCGTCGCGCGTCGGCGCAGCTAACTCTGTACGAATGCACGGCTGACGGCGAACGGGGGACCACACGGACGGAGGATAGCCCGCCGGACCAGGCCGCCGTGGCACGTGTACTCCGATGTTGTGGGTGCCGCACGGTGCCCTGCACGGATGATGGATGCAGGCACAGGCACACAGCTCGACTGCATTAATTACAGCTCCAACCTTTTGTAAGGCCCTGTTTAGTTCGGTTGAATTTGATTGAATGCACTGTAGAAAAATGCATTGGAAATCAAAAAAGCAGAGAGGGGGCACGTTGTTCAATGGAATGTCTTTTGGTTGAATTGGTTGAATTGGAGGGAACTAAACAAGGCCTAATTAGTTCTATTGAAAACGCATAAAGTTTTCACCTAGAGAACCGTATCAATTCATTTCTTCTCTCTGTACACGCGACCCAATGCATAACGGGTACATCTAAACACCCCTAATATGATACCTGACCATACCAGATGACCAGCTAAGGCCATGTTTAGTTCAACACCAAAATTCAAACTTCACTAATCAAAGGGAATCTTACATGCATGGAGTAATAAACGTGTGTTAATGACAAAACCCATTCCATAATCCCCGGGTAACATCGCGAGACGAATCTAATGAGCCTAATTAGGCCATAATCAGACAACGTTGTGCTACAGTAAACAATCTCTAATGACGGATTAATTAGGCTTAATAGATTCGTCTCATGATTTTCCGTCCATCCGTGTAATTAGTTTTATAATTAGATCATGTTTAGTCCTCCTAATCTTGAGTTTAAAATTGCGAATTCAAAAAAGTTTGAATTCTTCAGTGAACTAAACATGGCCTAAGCTCCAATAGATCAAATCATTGTGATCATTATGATGGCTCGACTGCTCGCCAGCTTGCTAGCACGTTCCACTCCAGTTCCAGTGTGATTGGTCTTCAATGCCAGCTGCAACGGTACAGATCCGTAGTACTGTATAATACCATCATCAGTACGTACGTGTAGCATCGAACATGCATGCGTGTACAAATATATATACGTACATGCATGGTCCCCACGGGGAAACGAACTGTCGGATACCAATATTAGGGGTATTCAATTGCGACGGGTTAAGGATAAAAGCCCCGACCCTGTGAGGAGGCCGACGCGTACGATCCTCGCGCAGGGCAGTCATCCTTTTCCCCATGATTTTACTCCACCCGAACAAAATAGCGACACGGTTGTTTTTCTCTCCACACTCCCATGTGTACGTACTTGCATGGGTAGGCACAGGTGCTTACGTGCGTGTATGAATGTGCATGCATGGTACCCTTTGTAATCAATGCTTGCATGCTCTTTTCAAGTAAATGCATGTCTCGAAACAGCACAGCACAACCCGGCAGATAGCAGCAGGCAACAGCACCATCGCCCGAGGAGTTGCTCCCCTGCCCGACGGGTTGCACCATCAGCTGCGCAAGCTGCAGGCAGCAGCGGCCGCGCTGCATGCTCGCCTGAGGAGCTGCATGCCCGCCCGACAGGCTGCATGCTCGCCCGACAGGCAGCAGCATCGCCCCCGAGTAGGGGTGGAAACGAGCCGAGCCGAGCCAGGCTTGGCTCGGCTCGTGCAAGCTTGGTCCAAAGTAGGCTCGGCTCGGTTTGGCTTGGTCCAAGAAACGAGCTAAACTTGAGGCTCGGCTCGGCTCATTTACAAGCTCGAGCCAGCTCGAGCCGGCTTGCGAGCTTGCATGCTAAAAAAAATCTCTAAGAGAAGTGGAGTACTAGACAATGTGACAATGTCCAAATATTAATATAAAAATATGACAGTCAATTTTAAGAGCATAAATGATAAAAAAATATTTCTATTTTATGTAGAAACAACCCTAATTTGCAAAATAAAAATAAGATAGCAAGTTATTACATCTTCCATAAGAAGAAAATACCACCTCCAATTTTTTAATATCTATCTCTAATTGGCAAGTCACAACTCTCGAACTATTCAACTATCGACATGTCTATGTACATCATATAAAAGTAAATAATTTTAGTGCAATCTTGAAAATATACTTAAAATATAATATAAAAAATAATATTTAGAGTCATGACACCAGGCTTGTTGAGCTTGCGAGCCGCTCGCGAGCCGGCTCGGGCTCGGCTCAGTTCACTAACGAGCCAAAAGGTTGGCTCGGGCTCGGCTCGTTTTGAATTCGAGCCGAGCCGAGCTAGGCGAGCCCGAGCCAAGCCCAAGCCGAGCTCACGAGCCCGAGCTTTTTAGCCACCCTTACCCCCGAGTACTCTTCGACTCGCCCGGCAAGATGCTGCTCCCTCACCCGACAAGCTGCACCTCTGCCCGACGACTTCACGTCTCGCCCGACGAGCTGCGCGTCCCGCCCGACTACTTGGCCGGAGCAGCGGCGTCCGCCTCGCCCGACAGGTCCTCGTCTCGCCCGAGGAGTCTCCGATTCGCCCGACTAGTCTCCGTCTCCGACTGGTTCGACTCTTCGCAACCAAGCAACCACCGGAAGACCGAAGCACCCGGAGTCAAGCCGCTACACTGTGCCAACCACTCCCTGACGCAACTGACACCAGCAGAACATGGCTACAGTGCTCGGAAGGACGACGGGCCCCACAGCATGGGCAGGCACTCCTCCTTTTTTTCCCGTCTTACCCTTTGACTGTACTCTTTCTCTCATTTTTTACAGCTTTCCCTTGAGATATAAAAGGGAAGTCTGGGCCTCCTGCGAGGGGCATCGACTCTTTTCCTCCTCTCTCCTGGGCCTCTTGCGGGAAGCAGGGAGTCTCTTTTCTCTCCAGAGGAGCGTTCTCTCCGGAGCTCCTTCTTCCTCCAGCCAGTCACCAGACTAGGCTTGTACACTCACCAGAGACTTGGGATCTCGTCCCTCTCTCGCCCTGTTTGTACGCCCCACTACAAACCAGCGCAGATAACACGAGCAGCACGAACTGGACGTAGGGTGTTACTCCCCGGAGGCCCGAACCAGTATAAATCCTCGTGTCCCCCTTTTGCGCAACCGCCCGAGGCCCGACGCGCTCCCCACGATTTTATTACTTGCCGGCGGTAAAGAACCCCGACACGAACCAAAAAAGGTCGGTCATGCACAGATTAAGAAGAGCGATATATCCATATTTCAGAGACAGATCAGCTGATGGTTAATTTACACATGCATCTCCGGTTCCCCGGGCACCGATAGATCCGACGATCATTGCTTGCATGCACCGCAAGATCTATGGCACATGGCGCGTGCTTTCTCTTGACCGTCGGATTGTCATGTTACAGTACAAGGATGGTTGTAAAGTGTAGACACTAGACAACACCGAGTGGACGCACCGGCCTTCGAATAGATTTAGTCACCGCGCGCGTACAAAAAGGAGAAAAATATAGTAAAACGCAAGTACAGTTTGTGCTTTTCTCCTTTACTGTTCTTTTGTATTTTTAAGCATCTAATTGAAATGGATTTCTGTAGTTCTTTTAATTGATTATTACAAGTTCTAATTCATGCTCATTAATTATTTAGAAGAGACATATGGGTACCAGCTAGAATGCAAGTATAGTTTGTGTTCATCTGGAGAAAAATACAGTATAAAATGCAAGTATGACGGAAGCTTCGGTGGAAGCTTCCTGTCTGAATATTTTTTTGTCCGGAACCGAAAGATCCAGCTGGACAGTTTTGCAGTACCGTTATTGTCCCCGTCCCGCGGTGCAGCGCCACACACATCATATCACGCATGATCCATGAGCAACACTAAACAAATCGGATCGATCGCACCTACAGATAACCCTGACCTCTAATCATCGCACCACCGTCAACTCTCTCTAAGCTAGCAAGCCCACTGGGGCAGGCACCAGGCAGCCATGGCTGCATTTGTGCTCGCTGAAACAAGCAGCTAAGCCACTCATCAGTCTCCGGTCGATGGTATCACGGGCGCACACTCTTTGCTGCAATTATCTGCGCCCATCATTCGCCGGGAGTTGTACTTGTTTATTCCGGCTGATTGTACGTATACGCTTTGTTGTGTGCTGATGGAATGCATGGAATATCTTAGCGTGCGGTTTGATTTGTTCGTTGCGCGCGCCACCCTGCTGCAGCTCGTTGACGGCGACGACGACGTCTCGTGTGGCTCCAGCCATGCATGGCTGCATGCATGCGGTGTGTCCCCTGGTTCTGGGTCCGGGCGGTTGCGTGGCGCCGCGGATGGCCGGCCGGCACCTCTGTTGCGTGGCCAGGGGACACCATGGCACGCCTGCAGCAGATGCCACGCATGCGGACGTGGCGTGTCCATTATTTGCGTACTTTGCCTCTAGGGTTCAGAAGAGAGATGAGTTGAGCCTCGTAATAATATAATGTATGTATGTATCCCGCGCGCATCTGCCCCTGACATATACGTGCCTGTAGTTTGTAAGCCGTTCTCGATGAAAAATTAGCTAGTACGGAGCATGGACGACATCTTAACTGTAGCCACACGATTTGCTCAAAAAAAAAAAAAAACTGTAGCCACACGAGCGGCATGAAGGATTCATGGATGGATCGAATTCAATGGAACGACGATCGATCGATCAGCCCCCAATTAAGGAGTGTTGAATTGTCACGGTCTGTACTGACCCCACCTGGCGACCCACGGCCATTAATCGTCCATCCTCTTGCACTGTTCACTGAGCTCAAACCGCCTCATCTTGTTGCACGCAACACGTCGTGACTCTTCCGAAACACTCGCGTAATGCCAGTCTAATTAACAGCGCGCCCAGCAGAAAAAGTGCTCACTCCAGTTCACTTCTGCCGCAGCTAAGCACAGCACCGGATCGGACCAACTTTCCAGTCCACCTTGCTGCATAGCTAAACGGACGACTTCACCGACCAGTGTCGAAAAAGGAGCTCACCGCCGGCTCACACGGCACGCCGGCGACACACGCGAGTTCTTTAGCCGGAAAGGGCCGGAGGGGGCGCGGGCACGGCGCCGACCAATGATTTCCTCGATCGGGAATTCGGGGGGAAACGCGCGGTCGCACCTCTACACGGCAGTCGGCACGATGGGCAAAAGGCAGTCGGAAGCGGCAGCGGCCGGAGCCGGCAGCACATTCCTGTCACCAAGTCAAATTCAGCGGATCGGCTCGGGGCGGTGCGGAGGGAAGGGAAGGGAAGCCGTAGGCATCAGAGCGGCCGGTGCGTGACGTCCCGGCCAGGCTGGAGGGGCTGACCCTGATGCCCAAATCATGCGCTCGATCGATTCCAACGTACACATCTGCAAGCGTCACATGATTCTCTCCTCCTCTCCGACGAATTTTGTGCACTCGGTCGTCTCTGGTGGTCAGGTGAACAAGAGTAGCAACTAGCTAGCTTTTCGCCTCGCTGCGTACCGTGCATAGGCTACTACTCACCGAGTCACCGGTCAAGTGTTTTGCATTGTGACCTTTTGCAATTTGACTAGTAACTCGTGTAACACTAACACCCGTTCGTCGTTGTTGCTCCTATGTTTCATCATGCAGCAAGTTTTAGCGGGTTCTTTCTGCGGAATTGGTAGTTTGAGCGCTGGGACTCAAAAGACTCACCGACCCACGCTGGAATCGTGCTGCCAATAGTAATATGGCCGAGCAAAAAAATTCCCAAGAACGGACAAAGAAATTGAACCCGATTCGATTCTTTTTTTTTAGCTTTTAGAGTGGTTCCCAAAACTGATTTGTTCAGTTAACCTTCTTTGCTTTTAAATATCCAAGAACCGAAAAGCAAAAAAAATGACAGTAATCTTTTGGTTAGTTAGGTTCACTTTTTATTTTCTCTTTCAACATAACAGTTTATAACTCTAGATTCTAAACCAAATAAACCGAACCATAATACTCTAGTCAACCAATCTCTTGAAGCCCTAAAACATAGCACTCGTTTTGTTCACTGAAAGAAAAATCCGTCAACTTCAGCATGAAAATTCTCTCTCAAACAATGCATCATATAATTTTTAGTTTCTAGAAGTGCATTGTATTAGCAAAAAGCAAAAAACCATTAAGGTGACACAAAGAAAATATTAGTACTAACCAACATGAACTAAAAGTACAATCTAACCAACATGATTCACCAAACGAAAAAAAAACCAGCCTACATGAATAAGGGGGGTGTTCAATTCCCCCAAAAAATTTTCACCAAAATTTTTCCCAAGGGAATCTTACATGCATGGAGTGGTAAACGTGTGTTAATGATAAAACCCATTCCATAACCCCCAGGTAACTTTTCGAGACGAATCTAATGAGCCTAATTAGGCCATGATTTGCAACAGTGATGCTACAATAACCATCCGCTAAACATCCACTAATCATGGATTAATTACCATCATTAGATTCGTCTCGCGATTTCCAGACGAGATCTATAATTAGTTTTATTATTAGTCTACATTTAGTGCTCCTAAATAGTAAGATTCTCTTGTAAAATTTTTCACCAAAATTTTTTCACCAATTGAACACCCCCAAGGTTAAAGTCTTGTTGTCCTGTGTTCAAATTGTTATTCCACTTTGTAACTAAAAAGTCATGGTAGTGCTGCTGCATCCGTACATGGTAACCCAATTGTGCCATGGTCTTGTTCCGACTTCCGAGCACCAGGCGAGACTCGCCGTTCCTGAATCCACACACACGCTTCTCGCGCAACCTGTTCGGTTGGCTGGCGGCTGGTGGCTGGTGCTGGTTTGTTGTGAGAGAAAAGTACTGCCGGCTGACTGGTGGCTGATGCTGATTTATTTATTAGGAGAGAAAAGTACTGTTGAGGACGAGGACAAGGACAGGACAGGTCAGGATCAGCACCTCTCCGCCGCACCGCACTGCACCTCTGGAAATCCGAGTGACATCCCCTCCCCCAACCCCAAGAACAGCAACACGTGGAGCCGCGCAACCATACCGTACCCGCGCTTTTCCGCATCCGAGGGTCGCCCCCACCTCCCCCCCGTCCCGCGCTGGCGCGCTATATATGGCCGTCGCCTTCCTCTGCAACCTTGGGTAGTTAGCTCCGACTTGAATGATCCTCACTGTACTCTGATCTCGAGGCCTCAGCTGGCCAGAAGAGTCAACCAAGAGACGAAGAATTCACAAGCACCTGCTGAGGAGAGGAGTAAAAGGTGAGTGATTTTGCATTACGCGCTTCGTCTTTGTGCTTCGTTTCGAGCTGGTGCCTGAGCAATGGCGGAATCGCGCCCGTGCCGCTGTTTCCGCAGGAGGAAGACGGTGCCCGGTTATTAACAGTTTGGCGGCGGCGTCGTCATGGGTATGCTCTTCTCTTGCCCCGTGGAGGAGGAAGACGTGCAGGCGGAAGCTGGCCTTCCGGCGCCGGGCGGCGGCAATGCCGGGGAGCCTGCGGTCCTGAAGGCGTCGCTGGGTTCCGGGAAGCTCCGGTTCGAGGGCTCGCTCAGCTTCAAGCGGGAGCAGCAGAGCCTTAGCACGCTCCTGCAGGTGGAGGCCAAGACCTCCGTCGCGTCGCCGCGCGCCACCGTGGCGCCCGTGCCGATGCCAAGGGAGCTCGTGCGCACCAGGTTCGCCGACGCGGTGACCACCGCGGCGCCGGAGAGCCCGAAGCACGAGTCGGCGGCTGTCACGGTGCAGAAGGTGTACAAGAGCTTCCGCACGCGCCGCCGGCTCGCCGACTGCGCCGTGCTCGTCGAGCAGAGCTGGTGCGTACCCGCGTACGCCGCGGCTGACCCCCCACCCACCTGCAAACTTCTTGTCCATCCCAATTCCCAAATCCGCAGCGGCATTGCGCATTCCTGCTCTGCTAACGCGTCCATCTCGATGCGATTCTTGCAGGTGGGAGCTGCTGGATTTCGCGCTGCTCAGGCGGAGCTCCGTCTCCTTCTTTGACATCGAGGGGCAGGAGTCCGCGGTGTCCAAGTGGGCGAGGGCAAGAACCAGAGCTGCCAAGGTTTGCATCGTCACAGCACCTGCCAATCTGTCACTTCTCATCAGTTCCAAATCATTTCATGTGAGGTTGGCAAAAACCGTACTAATGGCATTTGCAAATTCCACCAAATTCAGGTTGGCAAAGGGCTGTCCAAGGACGAGAAAGCCCAGAAACTCGCGTTGCAGCACTGGCTCGAAGCTGTGAGTATTAGCAATTTCGCTGGAGGCGTTCTCCAATTTTTGTGTCGGTTAGGTGCCATGTGAAGCATGTGCTGATGTTAAACGCTGCAATTTGATGAACAGATTGACCCGCGCCACCGGTACGGTCATAACCTTCACTACTACTATGACTGCTGGCTGCGGTGTGAAAGCAAGGAGCCATTCTTCTACTGGTTAGTGTCACTGTCTGACCATGGCATTTGTATCTTCTGAATATCTTATGTTGTCGAAATTTGACCGTTTCTGGTTACCTTATTCAGGCTCGACATTGGAGAAGGCAAGGAAATCAATCTTGAGCGGTGCCCACGATCAAAGCTTCTGAGCCAGTGCATCAAGTACCTTGGTCCGGTGAGCGTCTGCAAACAATCTGAAGAGAGCATCTCGAGACTGATTGTTTTCCCTTTTCAGAAAATAATGAACCAAGCTGTCTTTGTGCAGAAAGAAAGAGAGGACTATGAGGTTGTGATTGAGGATGGCAAGTTCATGTTCAAGAACAGCAAGCAAATCCTCGACACCTCTGGTGGACAGAGGGACGCCAAGTGGATCTTTGTGCTAAGCACATCCAAGAATTTATATGTGGGACAGGTAATACGCAGCTTCTTTCATATTGCCACCAGCACAATGCAGTGGTCTATTGTACACCGGTTCATCATATAACATTGTCCATGAATCACTACTGCAGAAGAAAAAGGGCACATTTCAGCACTCCAGCTTCCTCGCCGGAGGGGCTACATCTGCTGCTGGCCGACTGGTTGTCGAAGATGGAGTTCTGAAGGTATTTATCTGCATAATATACATAAACACCCATTGTCGCTGAGCTGCCGATGCTATCTTTAATTTCCAATTCAGATTTTTGTCAGATAACAGACACCCTGACCCATTCTGACGATTTTTCACAGGCTATTTGGCCTCACAGCGGTCACTATCGCCCAACTGAAGAAAACTTCCAGGAATTCCAGAGCTTCCTCAAGGACAAAAGTGTCGATCTTACTGACGTCAAGGTGAGCATTGTACAACCACTGCCTTAAAAATGTGGTGCTTCACAACGTATTTATTCTGCGTATTCTGAACCCTCTCAATGTTTATCCTACAGATGAGCCCAGATGAAGATGATGAGGAGTTCTGGAGCAGGCTCAAAAGCATCCCCTCCGACTGCTGTGCCGCTGCCGACAAACCTGCTGAAGTTGAAACGGTCGCAGCTCAAGATACCAACCCTTGCCAGGCGCCTCTAGTCACTGAAGCCGCCACACCTGAAGAAGTATCACCCTCAGAGCATGAGGAAACCCTGACGAATCCGAAACCCAATTCAGCTGTCACGAGACAAGATTCATCAGATGACGCCGTCGAAAACGCCGAGACCTCGACGACCAGCGACCGTGCCTCGTTCGAGGACACTCGGGAAGAGAACCACGACGAGGATGGCAATACGGCCGTGCCGAGAGAGAAGATCCTGCAGAGGATCAGCTCGAAGAAGGAGACCAAGTCGTACCAGCTGGGGAAGCAGGTGTCCTTCAAGTGGACCACGGGCGCCGGGCCCCGGATCGTGTGCGTCCGGGACTACCCGTCGGAGCTGCAGCTCCGCGCGCTGGAGCACATGCACCTGTCGCCGAGGAGCGGCGCCGGCGCCGGCAAGGCGGCGTCATCCCGGTTCGCGTCGCCGCAGCGGTCCAGCAGCCCGATGGCGAGAGGGCGGTGCGAGCAGCTGGCGCTGGGCAGCGGCGGCGGCAGGGCGGCGTCGTCCCGGTTCGCGTCGCCGCAGCGGTCCAGCAGCCCGATGGCGAGGGGGCGGTGCGAGCCGCTAACGCCGAGGGAGGCGTTCCGGACGCATCTGATGGCGAGAGGATGATCGAATCCGATGAGCCATTCAGTTTCGAAGAATGGAAGGATTTTTTTTTCTTGAGCATTTTGGTGGGATTGTGCATAGACGAAAGAATAAAATGGGGAGTAAAAACTGCTCCCCCTGTAGATCTTGTAGAGTGGTATACATACGTGAATACAGATCAACACAAATTCGTTAATTCTTTGTAACCCTGATGAAATAATTAATCAAATGAGAAATACAAATTCTTTAATTCGTTTCTATTATACTTTATACTCAGGCAAAAATACCAAATGAGATACTAGTTCCAACACTAAAACCTGAAACATTTGACTTCCGACACCACAAACAAAAGATGAACTAGCTCAACAATATAGGTAGACTAGACAAAATCCTCAAATTGTACAAGTCAAACATATCAGCAGAAAGGAGAGAAAAATCTAAACATTTAGCCCGTCTATTTTTTTCCCAAAATACTCTTGAAATTTTATGAATTGATTATTGTTGGGGCCCTCTCAAAAAGAGAAAGCACCCTCCAAAAATAAGCGTATGCTGCTATTTGTGGCGTGCACACGGTATTCTTTAGTAAAAGGCGAAAGAATAGTTCGCTTTGTGCTCACCACGCAGCTGCGTGCCTTCACCAGGTCGCCACCCCCTCCTTTATGTAGCCGTCGCTCAGCGCGTTCCCCATTCGCTTGGCGAGGTGGTACTAAACCGCAGCAAGCCAGCGACTTCTCTTGGCCTCTTCACTCGCTTGCAAGTGCTATGCGCGCCTCAACAAGAAAGCCCACGTAGCCCATTACGGCCCGCCAGCATAAGCCCACTTGCGCTCGTCGCGCGTAACGGACGGAGGACGGAGTCGCCAACGCAGCGAGTCTGCCGCTCTGGTATAGCCGTCGCTGATGTGCTCGGCGACCGCGAGCACCGACGGCGGCGGCGGCTCGTTTTCCTCCACGGGACGGACGAGCAGACTACGACTACAATAGTACAATCACAAGAGAAGTGCCCCAAGTTACAGCCCATGCCTTGAGCATTTGAGACCTGAGAGCTACGATGCCAGATGCACGATTGATCACATTGCAAGCTAGGTCACCACCACAGCCCAAAGAGACAGTATAGACTGTTAAACAGCACCATTTGTACTTTTCCCCTTCAACCTGGTAGTCTATGGCACTGGGCAGTAATGGTGAATTCATCCATCACTGCTGCGCCAATTGCGTACGCCACGAGCTCAGTAGTACATATGCCTCTACATCACCCAGAATTTTACATGTACCGTAATAATAATCCCCTCATTGACAAAAATGTGAAGAATCGACTAGCTCAATGGAATAAGCCATCGTCGATACCTCGAGATTACTACTCAATAGACTAAGCACAGCCACAGCTGTCACTCCAACAGAGAGAAAACTGGGAGCAGACATCAACGATGAACCATCACTGTAGCCGCTTCCATGGGCCTCATTCTTCATGTTTCCGCTTTCGCGCCAGATCCCTTTTCTTCTGCTCTTTTCTGGCTTGTACTTTCTCTTCATGGCCCTCGTCATCCATCTTCATTTTCGCAAGACGCCTTGCTTTGAATACCTGTAACGTTTGCATAGTTCAGAAATACTGAGTGCTCACAGAGACGGATACTGCAACAAGTATGGCAGTAGCCGGCCAGATGCAGAACTAAACACGTTCATATATATGTCTTCTACATTTGGGTTTAAAAAAGATTTCAGGAAGTCTGTACCTTTGTAATATTTTTAGTAACTTCTTTGTCACTGCACTCATAGGCCTCCAACTGCTTCCCCACAATATCTTCTATCTCATGTAGAAGACATATATCCTTCTGCAGAAACAGCCAGATAAGCATGCAAGTTTCACTAAGACGTGGCAATCTTCACGGTAGAGATACAAAAAGTCAAAAACTGAAGCATATTCCAAGAACCTTGAATATGTTGCTTTATTTAAGTTTCTGAATTTGATCACTTCAAGTATAGAAACTAGTGGTATTTCTTCTATTTAAATTGTTCAACCAACCTTCTTGAATAACTTAGCTACAGGATGCCCTTTGGTCAAAGTATTATTATTCATAACAAATCGTGATAATCTAGATATGCTAAACATTAGTGGAAAATTAGGCTAGAGTTTCTTAAACATAGTATCACAAATGACAATTTCATTGGGTAATTATTCAGAGAATTCAGCAAACCTGTGTAACAAAGCTTATAGCGAGACCTCCCCTTGAAGCTCTTGCAGTTCTTCCAACCCTATGGACGTAATCACGTGGATGCCTACAGTAATAAGTAAAAAATAAGAACATAAAAATGCCAACTTTTAAATGCAGTGTTGTCAAAGAATTTTAAAAATACTGTACATTTAAAGCTAGTGCAAACACACCATGGAATGTCATAGTTGATAACAAGATCAACTGTTTGGATATCCAATCCACGACTACCCACATCAGTAGCAAGCAATACGGGAACCTGACCGGATTTAAAACGACTAAGTGCTGAGAGCCTTTGTGCTTGAGACTTGAGAGAGTGCAAAGAAACAGCAGGATGGCCAAGCTCTTCCAGCAGGAAATCCAGAAATAGGCAAGTTCTGCAAAAGAATGGAAGTAATTAAGGTAAAAGGAGGTGAAGGCATCAAACTTCAAAATAGATTATACGATACATTTTGGGAGGAAAGAAGCAAATATTCCACTCGGAGTCATTTACCTAAAACATAATACAGTGGAAGCTATAGCCTATATGCACACCGTATTGGATAGTGGTACAGAAGCTTAGTACAAGAGAACATGTCAAGAAAAGGCTAAGCAACTCGGTATTTCTTTTAAAATTCAGAAATATTTAATAACCAAAAGGAATCATATCTGGCTGCTAGCACTTACTACTGATAAAAAGGAGACACACAGTCAGGAGGGTTTCTTACTCTACGCAACATTAGCAATGAACAGTTATTGTGTGGGGGAGCATAGTTACTGGAAATTCTCATTAGGGCCTGAGAGTAGCATACTTGCATCTTGAAACGAATACAATGGCTGAGCGGATAGGCTCTCCAATCTTATGGATAGGGTCTTCCTTGTCTTTCATTTTTGACAGAAGATATGAAAGATGAAGTTCTTTTCCATCCTGAGGAAGATGAATGTATTGCTGCTTTAAGGTCTCTACTGTCTTGAATCCTTCATATGCTTCAAAAAAGTATGACTTGTTGCCAGAAAGTTCAAGCAAAGATCGCAGATTATCTGACATTGTTGCTGAAAACAAAAAGGTTTGCCGCTTCTTTGGTAAACAGCTAAATATCACCCGGAGCTCCTCCTCGAAATTGACATCTAGCACCCTATCCGCCTCGTCCAACACAAGAAACTGTGATTCAAAAGGCAACCACTTCAGTAGTCTGGAACTGGCGGATAAAGGTAATGAAACATTTCTTAGGATGCAGTTAGGTACAATAAAACACAGATCACACGACGGGATAACCCTCTATGAGCCTCACACTCAAACATGAACCACACAACCCCAAGAATAAGGTTCAAATGGCGCCCATAGAACATAATAATGACATAGCTGTTTCCTATCACAAACAACAGTATGCATAATTTGTGTCAATCCTGGCATGTACATCACTAACATAGTTACGCTATGATAGTATCATGAACAAAATTAGACCTTAAACATAGCAAAAGGTTATTCACTTATTCTCCACCAAGAAAATATGTGTGTACCCAATTTGAGGTAGTCTGATTTTCCTCTCCTCAGTTAAAGATCAATACATCAATTAATCACTAAAATAAGCAATACATCATTTCCTTTTTCCATAAGGGCTAGGCCCGAATTTCATTACCATGGATAACGAAATTACAGAAGTTCACTTGCAATACATCATTTCCTGCTTCTATGACAGCAAATAAAGATTAGTCCTTATTACAACTTGCAACAGAAGACGCCAGCAATATTTTCTAGTTTGAGAACATAAAGAAGTGTAAAGTTCCGTATAGGCATAACATAACTTTCCATGGGCCATAGCCCATAGCAACCTGCTTAAATCATGGACAGCAAACTGAATCATAAATTTTGGGCAAACAGAAGAGAACAATGTCTATTTTGATGCTAAAGAAAGGAAGTTGCTGTGGTGTGCTAACCTTGGTGCGGGCGAATACTTTGGCGAGGTCAGGGTCGTCTTTGACGAGCGTGGCGATTCGGCCTGGGGTGGCGACGACGACGTGGGGGCGGCGCGCGAGCCCCTTGGCCTGCGCGAGCGACTCAAACCCACCGATGGCCGCGAGGCACCTGATCCCTAGCGGCGCCCCGAGAGCGCGGAACTGCTCGGTGAGCTGCGCCGCGAGCTCGCGCGTGGGGGCCAACGCGAGCGCGGCGACGCCGTAGGGGTCCTGTCCGAGGTGATGCAGTATGGGCAGCGCGAACGCGGCCGTCTTGCCGCTCCCCGTCTCGGCGATGCCCAGCACGTCCTCCCCCGCCAGCGCGCGCGGGATGCACCGGCGCTGCACCGCCGTCGGGCGCTTCATGCCCAAGGCGCTGCACGCGTCGACCAGCCACTGCGACAGGCCGAGGTCCGCGAACGTGGCGGGCGCCGCGCCGGCTGCGGCTTCGGCGTCGTCGGCCTGGCCGGTCTCGGTAACGATGGTGGGAGCCGGAGCGGGGTCGGTCTCGACGGCGGCGGGGTCAAGGCTTCGGGGCTCCGGCCGGGTCTGGATTTCGGGCTCGGGCTCGAGCTTGGGTTTGGGCTTGGTTCTCTGGGAGAAGAGGCGGAAAGGTTGTGCCTCTCCGTCGACCTCCATGGTAGCGGTGCTGAGTACCCCTAAACCTCAATTCTCACCGAGCTCGCCGGAGCAGCTAGCGGTGACCGAGCGGCGGAGTCAGAAAGCAGCGCTGGAGACGGAAGCAACGAATAGGAGCACGAGCAGCCGCTCCACCGAATCGGGGGTGTGGAGAGATGGGGAGAAGCGGCAAGCCGCAAGCGGGAGGAAGCGGACGGCGCCGGGCGGGCGGGCGGGGCGGGGAGGATGGCTAGGTTTATGCCGGCGGCGCAGAGTGATTGCTAGCCAGGAGAAGGGGGAACGAGGCGGAGGATTGGAGAGGCCGCCGAGGCGAGTCAGGCCGCTGCTTTAGGCTTGCACAGCCCACATAGCTTGAAGCCTGCTAGCCCAAAAGCAGTAATGTTTGTCCGCCACGGTTCATCGGTGGGCCTGCTGGTTCGGCCCAGAAGACTCCTAGCAGTCCTCTCTTAACTATCCGTAGTAGACTCCTGATCGTTTTTTTGCCAGGAAAAGGGCAGAGAAGGTACTGCAAAAGAGCATTGTGCTTATGTGCATCAAGGTTCATAAAAGAAAACGTAGAATGGAGATATGAACAAACAATCTTCAGCCAGAAGGGCCATAACCTGAAAGCAAGCCAGCTTACTGCAGGCTTACCGAGTACCTTCCGCTGGTAATAACATACTTAAAAGCTGAGGGAATCAACGAAGCTGGCCAATTTCTGTTTCATTGATGCAGCTTAAGAAAGTGCAGCTGGGAATCACCTGGGAGTGAAATGAAGATACGCAAATAACCGCTGAAGCATTCTGCATTTGCCTTTCAACATCGGTTACTCGTATGTCAAATATATTTTTAGTCAATACAAATTCTTCCTTCATCAGATATATAATGGGGCAGCAATGAGCCATATAACACCTATATAAAAAACTGTACACCATTTGCAAGTTTTGATGACCAAAACATGCTGTACCTAGGTGTGAGAATTGGTAATTAAACATCAGGATCTCATATTCTGCTTTCTCAAAGGTCGGCTGAAATAGAACTTTACCTATTCTGCCCGAATTTCCATCGCTGCTTTATTTTTCCTCATCTTCCATAGCAAAATTTTAGTAGCATTAGAGTGATCCAGAAAGTGATGAATTTAGTAGAGGAGCGATGCCGCGTCGTTCTCTCTCCATTCCAGGCATCACTCTAGGCGTACGCTGTGAAGGGTCTCACGTTCTCTATGACAATACAAACTTATTTCTATTGGACCGCGCTATCCCGCGACGCGACCCGCTGCGGGCGCCGCCGCCGCCACCGCAGGAGCTTCTTCAGGTACTCCTCGCCTCCTTCTTCTCTGCCTCCTCCTTCTTCCTCCCTCCCTCCTCATCTTCCTTTCGAGTCCGACGACCTCCCGCCACGCCGTCTCCACCACCGCCGGTGGCCGGCGGCGTATCGCCGCCTTGCCACTCCGTCCACCTCCTGCCCCCGCCCTCCACCCCGCCCTTCCTAACGCCAGGCAGTTCCTCTTCCTTGTCTCCGGCTCCACCCAGGCGCCATCCCCCACCGTCCTGACCGGCAGCGCCATCGCCGCCTGGCCCTCCACGGCTCCACCCGGTGACTGTCCCCACCGCCGGGCCGGCAGCCACCCCAACCTCCTTCTAGGTCCGCAGACTAAATTCCTCCTTTTCCAAACTCAAACCCTAACCGGCATGTCGGCCGGTGGCGGCGCGAGTGGGTTGCGCACTCGAGCTTCCCCGCGGGACCGGTCGTCGAATATAGACTTAACGTTTCTGTTGCTGTCATCGTGAATTCATGATAGGGCAAATGTTCCCGTGGCTAATACAAAGATGCTACAAAAATACAAAGATGCTACGAATGGGCTGCTTTGCTGGGCTGGGATGTGGCCCATTTGCAACAATTCTGCGGCATTCATGCCTACCTGTTGGGTGGAGGAGCATGCGACGATCCTGTTACAAATGAACTCTGTGAAAACTGGATGATTTCATTGATGATCCTGGGTACATATTTATAGGGAGGATTAGGGGCTAATCCTTCCTTGTTTGAGCGGGAATTAAAGAGTTTGAACAAGCCACGATCTCCATGTTCTTCGTGTGTTCGTGGCGTCGCACGTCGCGTTCCCGAACGCGGGAACGGTTTCCATCTCCGGTCTTTTGATTCTTGGCGTGGGTCCCATGATCTTTTGAATCGTAACACTCCCCCTTGAGCAAGCCAAGTTTCGGCATGAAATAATTTATTAGTCCTCCAAAACCCTGTGGGAAAAAGGAGGTGTAATTTGTAGTTTTCAACATAACCTGTGGGTCATGGAATTTTCGTACCATGCATATAATCCAAGAAAAACCCCCAGCGGGGGAAAGCAGGGATTAAAGTACGCGTTTGCATTAATATTGCCTCATTAAAAACTTTATATGAGAAAACCCGTAGGAAAAACTCATTAAAGAAAAGAGTGCAATATGATGAGTGACAGGATATATATATCTNCCCTCAATGCAAGTGCACTGCAGGCTGCTCCAAGTGATGATAACAGACTGAAAATGACAGCTCATCTAATAATTTGTGGGCTATCATTGTGAAGCAGTTGTGCTACCTACCTTCTCTCTTGATAGTGAAGTTTGGACTGATGACCTAAAAGAATACTTGATGGCATTTGATTGAAAGCTTTCTCGATGTTTTACCATTGCATAACCTATAGAGGCAGATAATCTTAGCTGCCACCCAAGAAACAGCTATACCTAAAATTCTGTTTGGACTTACGGTTCTGTTCTCCTGCATGAACTTTAATGGCTTAACCCTGGCCAATTAGTAATGCCAGATGACCATGATAGATGCTATTAGGTTCAGCATTTCCTCAATCTGTCCTGGTACGGTCCGAAATAGAAAAGTAAAAAAAAATACCATATATACATAGTGATTTCACAATTCGAAGGGCACCATAGATCTCTAACTTATGATGTATATCAGTATATGTTTACTCACAAATTCATTTCCTACTTCGAATATTTTGGCAAGATGTATGTGAGAACCAACATGCAATGAAGCTATAGTCCTCAGGGTACAGCAAGGAGAGACATTGCAAATGACTAGCTAAGTACTTTTGAGTGTTTGAACACTGGAAGAGTAACACATAAACTACAAAAAAAAAAGGAATAGAGGGCACACAACTCAGATGAACGTGTAACCAATAATACATTTCATGAGAGGAAATACATTAAGATTGTATGCCAAAAGACAAACCCTGGATGAAGTTCCTCCAAATTTTAGTGCCATCCACTGGAAGAGTATATGAACAACAATAAATAACCAAAACATGAACTCATGTGTCACAAGTTGCACGTATTGATTCCATCTTTGCAATCCCTCGTCAAGTTGTTGAACGTCTCAACTTGTGTCTTTGATCTGTAAAATACCTCAGTGTCTACAATCACCCTCATGTATGCGTCGAACGGCACTGGGTTACCCCCACTAAGTGCTGTCGTCTCATTGTACCATTCACTAGTGTTTGACCAGAGCTGCTTGTAATCATCAAGCAAATGCACATGGAAGTGTGACCTCAGCTTGTCAAAGTAGTTATAGAATGGCTCATTAGTTGCAATGTAGAGATTTCTCATTGGCTTAACAAGCTTGGTCACCTTATTCACGAGCGCATCAGGCGATGTATCGGCATCCAAGTTTGGGTACATCTGCTTGTTCTGCGCCTTCCACCCTCGGACCACATGTAGACCATCATAATCCCAGTCCATGGTGCCTGCAATCTCTGTTACAATGTTCATCAGCCTCTTGGACTTCCAAATAGCATACCAAGGCCTCTGGATGACCTTGGCAGCTCTCCCTTCACAGACCCTGTACCAGTAATTCTCAGGCTCCTGCCCAACAAACTGCCTCCAAATGATATTGCTCTTGTCCCTCTTAAGCTGCATTGGTGTCACCTTGTATGATGGTACCTTACGCACTGTGATCCGGCCTGGACCCTTCTTCTTATCCCAGCGTTTCCAGTCCTTCAAGAAGTCCCCTTCCTCCACCACAGACACGCTCTCCTTCAAATGCTCAAAATCAAAATAATACCTGAAATCTTTGCCATCCACATCCTTCCCATCCACTGTGTGTGCCCCAGATAAACACATATTCAGATCCATCACGAACGTCCGGTTCAGGAATTTGGCCTCGCCAAGCGCACACAAGAAGCTCCAAATGAACTGGTTCATGCTCTTGCAGTGGTCACCGCCTCGCATGTAGTACAAGTACTTTCCCTTCTTGAACTCTGCTTCTGATCCGACCACTGGGATTGTGTCGTTGATCTCTGTATCCACTGGCGGCGGTGCGGCACTGGGGTTCTTCGGGCCCTTCCTATTTGGACGGCGAGCTGCATTCGTCCCCGAACGGAACTTGCCGACTTTAACGATTTCGAGAGCGCACCCATCGCCCGAAGTGAGGCTGAACCGGCGGAAGTCCCTGTACCGGCGCCACGATTTCTCCCGCCGGTTCCGGAACCGCCACGCGACGTCGCACTGCCCGGGCTTGGGGCCGGGCACCGGCGTCTCGTAGCTGAGGAACACGATGGACTTACGGAAGAAGGCCTTGGCGTTGAACGCCTTGACAGCGGCGAGCACGCGCGGGTCGGAGCAGTTGAGCGGCGCGTCCGGGTCGCAGGTCCCGTTGGCGGCCGCAGCGGAGGCGGCGGCGACGGCCGCTGCCGCGTCGTCCTGGGTGGCGTCGGCGCGCGCCGGGGCGGGGATGGCCGAGGAGGAGTTGAAGTCCTCGCCGGTGGGGAGGAGCGAGTCGTCGGGGACGAGGAAGGTGGAGTTGGGGAGGACGCGGGAGAGCGAGGTGGTGATGGCGGCGGAGGACTGGAGCCAGGGGTCTGGCGGCTGGTAGGTGACGGCGACGACGGTGACGACGAGGACGGCGAGCACGAAGAGGGAGAAGCAGACGTTGCTGGCCGCCTTGATGAGCGACTGCGAGACGGGGACGTCGGCGACGCCACCGGGGCCGGAGGAGGCGGCCCCGCGGCGGCGGAAGAGGGGCGAGTCCTCGCCGCCGTCGGGGCCGTCTTCCTGGTCGGAGGAGGACATCCTGGATCTGGGAGCCGAGCTTGAGATTTGGAGGGTGGGTGAGTGTGAGATGGGAGAGGGCGGAGCTGTGGGCTGCAGCCTGGCACGGGGCGCGCTGTCTCGGTTGTGTCGGCGCTGCGCCGGAGTATTTTTTTGGGAAAGAAAGATCGCGCCCACGCTACATCTCCCGTGCTCTGTCCGAAAACGAGAGTTTTGTGAAGGGTGAGGCCCCGTTTGGTTTCCAGTGCTAGAACTGTAGCACAACTTTGACCACTAATTAAAGGTATTAAATAAAGGTATTTTACAAAACTAACTTCAGAACCCTTGCACTAGGAACCCTGAAGAATCTAATGAGGCGTTTGACAGCATGATTAGAGCATAATTAGAGGATGGTACTGTAGCATCACTGTAGCCAATCATCGATTAATTAGGCTCATTAGATTCGTCTCGAAAAGTTACGCTCATCCGTGAAGAGGTTTTGCAAATAGACTTCATTTAGTACTCCATACATACAAGATTCCCTTCGTTACTGTAGCTATACTAGACCTATTCTAGAGAACCAAACGGGCCCTGAGTCACTGCTGACTGTTGTCTCGCACCAGTGCTAGCATGAGTGTACCCTTGCTGCTTCACTACGTTATTAGACGTGCCTGATCGACGGGGGGGGAGGGCCTTCATTGCCGGAAGTTGAGAGGGACATGAGCGAGGAGCTTTCCCGGTCCCGTTTGGCAGAGTTTCACCTGCTCCAACTTCATTGAGCGTCTGTTTAGTTCGGTGAGAAAGTTTGTGAAATTTACTGTAGCAATTTTAAATCAAAAATTAGGAGAACTAAACATGATCTAATTATAAAACTAATTACACGGATGGACGGGAAATCGCGAGACAAATCTATTAAGCCTAATTAATCCGTCATTAGAGATTGTTTACTGTAGCATGACGTTGTCTAATCATGGCCTAATTAGACTCATTAGATTCGTCTCGCGAAGTTACTCAGAGTTATGGAATGGGTTTGGCATTAATCCACGTTTAATACCCTTAATTAGTGTCCTAACATTTGATGTGATGGGTGAATAGTGAAAAGTTGTGAAACTTTCCTCAGCTAAACAGGGCCTAGCACTATTTGTATGCTGTTTTGATACTATTTACTGATTTTTTTCTTGTTCTCCGAATGAACTTGGATCTACTGAAGCTAATATTTGTAGCTTCACCAATGCCTGAGGAGCTCGAGCTAGGTGAAGCTCCACCAAACGTGGCCTCAGAGGAAAACTTCAATGTCCAGCTTCGAAGCTTCCAAAACCCAACAGGAAATCTATTTGTCATTCAAGTATTCCCCTCTCTCGCACACACACACACCGTTCGGCTGGCTGGTGCTGATTCTGGCTGGTGGCTAGTGCTGATTTTCTGTGAGAGAAAAATACTGCTGGCTGGCTGGTGGCTGATGGCTGGGCTGATTTTTTGTGAGGTGGAAGTACTGCTGGCTGGTTCTGGACTAGCCAGCCGAACAGGATGCCGGCTCACCTTCTTCTTCACCTCCAACGAGTTCTCCAATGAGATTAAAGCTCGTGCTCGAAGGGTTAGGGTTCGTCATGGAGCTCCGACCAGACCCTACCCATCATGGCTGGGCAACGGCCCGCGGGGGGGCAGAGTGGGGCTGTGCTAGCCTGTTCGCCTGGCTTATCAGCCACCAGCCAGCAGTACTTCAGTCTCACAATAAATCAGCACCAGCCACCAGCCAACAGCCAGCCAGCAGTACTTTTCTCTCACAACAAATCAGCACCAGCCACCAGCCACCAGCCAACCGAACAGGAATGTGTGGAGGCCCCTACAAATATTCAAGTATGCTATACCACGCCCAAACCTAATTGTGAATTTCATATTACCCAAGGATTTTTGGGGCTATTTTTGAAAAGATATTCTTCAGTTTGAGTTCCGAGGAGATCCCAGGATGTTCTTTAATAATAGAAAAATCCAATTTGATATCCATGAATTTAATATTCAAATGTAGCAAAAAAAAAATGCTGCTCTCAGGGTACCCCCAAAAGTGAGTCGGTTGTTGAGTTCAACAAACTGCCCTGTTGAGGCCCAGGTTGAGTACAAGCTATTTTTGTCAGTCGTGATTCTCAAAAGTGCGGAGGCCCAGGTTGAGTACAAAGATGCAAAAAAAAAAAGTGGCGGATACACAGGAGGATACCGGCCCAAGAAACCCAAATATAGCCTAAATATATCATGGGCTGGCTCAAAAATAGCCCATTTACCCCTCGACTACGAAGAACAGAAAGAGCGAACCGAAAGCGCTTGCGCCTGGAGCCGCCATTGACGAGGAGGACACCCCGGACGACGGTCGACGTCGGAGAGTTTGGCCGTGGAAGAGGAGGAGATGAGCGGGCTGGAGCAGGAGCTGGGCCTGAGCCTTGGCGTCCTCATCGACGTCGTCGACGAGCAGTGGATGCGCGACACCCTCCCCGCCGACGGTGCGTCCCCTCCCTTCCCCACCCCTGCGCCGGTGACCTAATCGATTACTCCCCAACGGATCCATCCCCTCACCCTGCCTGGTTTCGCAGAAATCCCCGTGCCGCCGTCCATGGCCGTCAAGACCGAGGACGCCGAGGATCCCGCACCCGCCAGTACGCTCACGCTCTCGCTGCCTCACTTTCTGTCTTGCTCAGTCCTCGCTGTTGCGATTCATTCCGATTCCGATCTGGTTAAGGCGATAGCTAAGAGGCAACCTGCAGCAGCATAAACCAAATAATGTGATGGGGTTAGGCTATAGGTGCGGTTTCTAACTGCAGTTCATAAACTTCTATTGGCAAAACCCCGAAACTACAAACTAGCAGTAAGAAATTAGTAAACAATGTGCACAAAATCCCAGCATTTCCTATGGGCATACATGATAGGTTACCAATAAATTAAGTTGCCCATAGGATTGAGTCTGTAGGATACTTTTGGTCAGCACAAGGTGCACTTAGGGCACTTCAATTGACAGTCTCCACCTCTCATATACTGAAATCAAATAAGCAAATTAAGGGCATGTTTGGATCCTTAAAACTAATAATCAGCTAGCTAAAAGCTAATGGTTACTAATTATTAGCTATCTAACTATTAGTAGGGTGGTGTTTGGATCCACCTGCTAATAGGTAGTAGGATAGTTGGTTTTGTACTATTAGCATCTATTAGCACCCTCCAACTTGCTAATGGACTAATTATTAGCAGGATGAAGTACTAATAATTAGCGGGTCCGTTTGGATCCCTAGCTGCTAACCATTAGTTCTAATGGATCCAAAGAGGCCCTAAAAAGCAAGCTTTTGATGGCGTTGAAATGTAGAATATGGATGGTTATAGGGCATTTCCCATTGATATAGGAACTTTTGTACCAGAAACAATAGTATCTCCAATTATAGCCCCTCTGGTAGCTTATACACAGTCCAGAACTGTAATCTAGTCAAGTGTTGGTTCCATTAGTAGATGGAGTTTATGGTTTGAATTAACATGATGATCCACACGAGTAGTTTCAGTTAGCCCTTATGTTTTGAGAAGAGAAGATGTTTTCAAATGCAAATTGTCTTTTCAAGAAACTCATACCATAGAAAGTATCAATTGTAAGGCACACAGGTAGATTGCTGGCAGTACATTCATGGATACATATTTTAAATGTTTAATGATGTTAATACAACATTTTAGTATCATATGAACTTTTATCAAGATTTGATCCTAAATTCTCTGATACGATGCTCTAAATAACTAACAGATCAGGAAAGCCAACCAGCACAAGGGGATGTATGGAGGGATTTTGCCTTGGAAAATCTCTGATCATTCATGCTCTATGAGGTAAGAATTTACAAGTACCTTGTCGACAGCCTGAAACTATGCAAGGTTACACACTTAGGTTACACCCTAGAATCTCATCAGACAAATATGTGGTTGTACATGGACTGATCACCAGTTGTGGGGTGGTGCATTTTATATGTGTGTTTTAGATCTGAAGTTGAATTGTCCACAAGATACTTTTTGTTTCACTCAACCAAAAAATATAAGTGATTAGATGAACTGGATGCTATCAAAAGGAGAAGATATAAATAACCTGTTTTGAGACTCGAGTCAAGAGGTCGATATGTGACACAGAAATTCATGCTTGTCTGTTGTAGGTTCTGTTATCTTTGACCGAAGATTCAGTTGTTTAATGTTTTCTGCTAGTTTAATGGAGATTTTATATCATTGGGAATGATCACAATGCAAACCAAGTGGAGTACTGTTACATTTTTGCATGGATCAAAATACAGCAATTATAGCAAAACCATAAATCACAGCTGTTTAAATGCAATAAACTACAATGAGCTTTCTGAAAAACATTGTCTGATGCGGAGATTTATTGAGGACAAATGCACATAGAACATTATCCATGTAACATTTGAACTGGTGTGCTATTTCATTCATTGCTTAATTTGGTCTGAGTTGCAGTGCCTCTACAGATGGAGATTCTACACTAAGTGTCTAGGAGGCTAAGGCTACGAGCTGCCTGGTTCATCGTGGTTTCAGCACTGGGCTAATGTTTGTCTGAACTTAATTTATAATCTGGTTTCTGTAATTGCTCTAGATATGGTGCATGATGGCATTGAACCTTGTGTTGGCCTGTTATAGAACTCTATGGTGGTGATGACAGCAATTTAGTTATGCGAGTGCTCCAGATCTTGGCTGCATGTTAGCGCTGAACATTGTTAATACCTACTGCTGAGTTTCTTTTGGAGCCCATGTTTGATTGCTAGTGTTTCTTAACCTAGCATGAAGAATGTTTCGGTACTTGCATTCCAACTTGTGGTTGCTAAATGCTGACTTCTTGTGCGAGTTGGATGGATCCTGTGCAGCCACATGCTTAATTTGTACTGCATCTGTCACATGTTGCACAGCTAGTTGTAACTTGTACGGCTTGCGCGTCTGTTCTTCACACACTTTACAGAGAAGCTCTACACTGGTCACTGACTCAGCAGCTGGTCTGCAACTCCAAAGTATTCTTCCCTTGAATTGAATATATCCCCTTGTATCTACGGCGCAACTTGCGTCCTACCAAAGGGCTTGCATGTTATTATGCTTAACACTCGAGCTGTCAAAGCTGCATCGTATACCATTACTAAAACCGTAAGCAATCATCCAGGCCGGCCGTTTCCCAATCATTGGCCATGATTTGCATTGGCCTGTAGTGAGCTTTTCTTATGCCGCGCTAATGATAGCACATGACGGCCTAACGATAAAACCTACCGTACGCATTCACCTTGACATTGTCATGGGCTGCATTTCTAATCACGGTGTATGTGCAATTGGTGATTTGTGAGAATCTCCCTACAGTTTCTTGCAGTTGCAATTGTTTAGGCTCCAAGTACGTATGGTCCAGGCTCTCGTCCAGCCAAAAAGGCAGTGGTTTCTTTGTGCTACGGCAATGCAAAAGGCAGAGATTACGTGTAAACAAACTGTCAAGTGATGGTGTAATGATGGCTTCAATCATCGTGTGGTATGCAAGAATATGCTTTTGTAGTACTCCATCCTATTGTAATTAAACTCATACTGATCGAACACACATACCGGACCAAGAAGATCATGCTGGTGACGGCGCATTCCCTACAGGCCATAGCTTTCAATCCCATCTACTCACTCACAAATCACAGTATCAATCTTTGAAAGATTGAGTTCCCTTCAGATCAAGTATAACTAAAAACATTTGAAGTTTGCACTAACTCGCACTCAGACCCTTTGGCCCCAACGTGGCGTATCATTGGAGTTTGTATTGGTGATCATGACAATTGGTCCCGGTAGAGAGATCGATCATGCTCTGCTGTCTGCTCTACCAAAAAATGAAAAAAAGAAAAAGTTTAGTCTAATCATGCATTAGCTTAACACTAATGTACCATATATGATGTGCGAATCAACTGTTAGTTACTCATTTTAAAATCATGAGAGGGATCATGAAGACAGAGACGGGATGGCGAGTGCAGGTGCACCACAACTACGCATGCGTACACCACCAGTTTTATACAATCTTGGTGGTGGAAAGCATGTGTCAAAGGCAATCAGGCCGTGTAGGCGCCGCCCCGGTCGCTGCCCGCCCATTTCTTATGCTCCCAACTGGGCGCGCTCGGGCCGATTCGGTCCCATGTGCCGCCCCTCTCCCAATAATTTGCTCCCGTTCCACGGCTATATATACGCACGTACGCTCCATATCCTCCCTATAGCTAATCACCGAGCTCAAGTCTTCTTCAGTTTGTATTGGTCAGTCACCTCCACGCCTGCAGTTGCCACCTTAGCTAAGCTCTCTACCACATGGGTCTCGAGATGCTCATGGCGAGGGATGGGCAGCTGCCGCGCTCGGCGTGCCGATACCAGCGCCTGCGCGGCGAGCTCCTCAGTGGTGGAGACGGCGAGGGGGAAGCCGTTGTCGCCAGGAGTACCGTCAGGGCGAGGCGGCCGCTGCGGCTGCGGCGGAGGAGCTGCAAGGCGGCCGGGATGAGGTGGAGGAGCGGCGCGCCGGCGCTGGGCAGGAAGGCGCTGCGGCTGCGGCTCATGCGGCTGGTGCTCCTGCTCCCCGCGCGGCGGCTGGCCGCGCTGGTCGCGGAGCTCGTGCGGCGCCTGGCGGCGGCGGTGGCGGCGAGCGCGGCCGACGCGGCCTCGGACTGCCCTGCCATCGTCTTCTCCTCGCAGTGGGGGCTCCCCGTGCTGTCGCACTCCGCGAGCACCAGCAGGAGCTCCAGGCTGCGGGCGTTCTACCTGGAGAGGAGCCTCTCCGCCGGCTCCGGCACTGGCTCCCCGTGCTAACCAAGAGCACAGGCCGGCAGGCCCACGCCGGCAACGTCGACGAACGCATGGCTGCTCGCAAGCTGCAGTGCCAAGCCTCGTACCAACCACTTCCCCATTGTAGTAATCATGGAAGGCTTCTGCCAGTACGCCATGCACATGGCTAGCAGGCTTGCAAGACTGTACTGTACTCTCCAAGTACTTTGCATACGTTGAACTAAACCAACTTGCGATTCAGCTCTGGACTCTCCAAGATTGTCTTAATTTATTTGACACGAGAAGTTCAACATCATTTAGTAGCTGCGATGGTAACGCTCAAGGGTTATGCATCGACGTAAATGATCTGACATTGTCGATGGTTTTACACACGCGCCAACATGAACAATATTTTTTTTCTGAGTCACCAACATTAACAAATCAACAAACTTTGTCCTTTCAGTAAGAGACGCTTAGACAGCAACCCAATTACCCAACCCCCGGTCCATTTCAAGTTCTCATTTGGGAGCCGGAAGGCACACAACATGCCTGACTGGTAACTGATAATAGGAGACAGAATCCGTCAAGGCCTAAGGCCATCACACAACATACATGTCTGAAGAAGCAGCAATCACATGTCTGTAGAGCAACCACTTAACAGCATCAGCACATTACATAAGTAACAGTAATGTACAGAGTAACGCAGAAGCATGTTAGCATTTCTCTTCTACCAATCTAGTGTGGTTGTATGTACATGATTGGAACTCTAAAGCAACCAGATCTTAGAGGTATAATAATGTACTTTGTTATCATACAACATCAATTGGTACAGAACGTGCAGTTGAACAACCTTGAAGGTTATCTCTGAACTCTGTCGAGGCAGCAGGGACACCAACAGGTTCAGAGCAGATGCCTTCTGAACGTTCCATGTTATCCAGAGCTCTTCTCGCATATATTGTAAATCCAATCGCAAAGACAATAGCGACAATAACAGATACGACGTTGTACACTATCTCAACTGTTGTCATTCGATGCTTGCGATATTTTAGCTCTGCCAATGTGCGTAGCAGCCGCCCACTGCACAAAAGTAGCTCAAAAATATGACGTTATTATAATTTGAACCTTTTGGAGTACTTACATAGCTGTTACTAGGTATTACCTCCGTTCTAAATTGTAGTTCACTTGCACATTTGACCATTCGTCTTATTCAAAAAAATTAAAATAGTATCATTTATTTCGTTATTACTTATTTTATTATAAAAATACTATATATACGATTCACATTTCTATTTACTGATTTTTTTGAATAAGACAAATGGTCAAAGTTGTATTTTAAAAGTCAATAGTGAACTATAATTTCGAACGGAGGGAGTATTAAACAATTTCGACTTTGTTGATTCTGATTGAACTGCACAATCCATGCCCAACTACTGAACTAGACTAGCATCCTGATTCCTGGCAGCAAAAAAAAGTTATTGTCATTACTAAGCTAAGAAGTGTTGATCTGAATCTAACCTGTAGATGTTGATGAACACATCAGGAACCATCCCAACAACTGAGCCGCATATGTAAGGGTTAAACTTCATCTCTGTGACAGTTACAGCATAGTTTAGCAGTACATATGGGAATGGTGAGATTCTTAGCAGTGCAACCACACGGAATTGCTGGAACCAACTCCCTTCACCAGCGAGTTTAATCAGAGCAGTCTGCGGGGCCATTTCTTTTCTAACCAGAGCTGTGTGTTGACAAACAAATGAGCACAGAAGGTAGCAAATTATGATATTCTAAGAAAATAAACCAAAAATCCATCTCAAAAAGAAAAAAACGATCAGAGCTTAGAAACATTACATTTAGACGATCACGGAACAATAAGCCAATCCAATAAGGTATCGACATGCCGATGGTGACCCCAGCCATGATAATTGAGAAGCCCAAACCGTAGCCGAAAATTATTCCAGTTAACCACATTGCTGGACTAGAAGGCAGGAACACCACCGGGAAGAGTGCCAGAGAAGTCATTATCACGACCGCTAACACGGGACGTCGAAACGATCTTGCTTCCCATTGGATAATCGGCATGATCACCTACAATATCAGGCCAGTTACCATGACAATGATGTGGAAAATTAAGTGCCACCTGCTTCATTGATTTGGGGATTCTTGAGAAAAACTTGAATTAGCTACATAACTCGTGTGATTAAACCATAATCTGATTGCTATTGTGGTCAGGCACAATCCCTTCGGATTGAGAGAGAAGATGGAACAAATTCTCCGTCAATCCGAAGGGATTGCGTTAATAGGAGATCAGATTAGGAGCATCACCTTCTCAGAGAGAAAGGGGAGGCCCCATTTGATGAACGCGAAGCCCAGCAGCACCAGAAGCAGCAATCCAGCCACAAGCCTCACCCATGGGATGGACGACCACGCCCCCGACCAAGGCCGCGCATGTACAGGTGCAGGCGCAGGCATGTACACCGCGCTCACATCCGCCGGGGTCGCAGCCATCGCCGGCGGTGGCGGCGGCATCGCCGCGACGAGCCGCGCGTGCTCGTCTGCCCCCGCGCTCCGCCCGGGCCCTGCACCTCCGGCTCCCCCGCGGTTCGGCGCCGCCCGCGAGCTGAACCAATGACCACACGCACGCATAATGCTCCAATCAGACCATCATTGCTACATCACGCAGGCAAAAACTGGAGAAGAAGGGAATAGCGGAGGCCGCACGCGTACTGACGTGCTTGCCTGCTCATCGCGCTCGCCCGCCGGGGACGCCGCCGCAGTTGCTTCCGCGCCAGGAGCAGCTGGTGGTGGTGGGTCTCCCGTCATGGCGAGGGACAGGTGGGAGAGAGCGAGAGGAGGAAGAGGAGAGGGGAAAGGAAGAGATCAAGTTGGAGTCGAACAAGCTCCGCCTCGCGTCCTCCCGCAACCGCGACGTTTGCGGCAGATGGAAGGGAAGGGAAGGGAAGGGCCGGGTCGGGCCCACAGTACCTGCAGATAGACCGGCTGGCCCAAAATAGGCCCATGTCCCAACGTTCCCCACAGCCCAGAGCAATCGGGCCTCAGGGCCTTTGAGAGTACTTTGCCACTTGTGTCTGCCCGTGCCTGAGAAGCCGACGACGCGACGTGCTGTGACGGTTCAGCCAGCGGCGCAGGCAGAAGCGGCGGCGGCGGCGGCGGCAGGAGGAGGAGGCAGTGGCCCGGAGCCGACGCGTGGGCGATCGCATTGCGCACACTCTCCTACGGCCTGCAGAGGGACTGTGGCCTGCTGCCTCTAGCATCCGTGCAGTGCCTGCCTGCGCTGCGCAGCGTCCATGTGCATAGGCAGCCACCAGCCAGGCAGGCAGCTACACCCCAGCCCAGGCCACTGGGCACTGGGACTTGCGGTGTTCAATTCTCCAAAAAATTTTTCATCAAAATTTTTTTTAAGAGACTCTTACATGCATGGAGTAGTAAACGTGTGTTAATGACAAAACCCATTTCATAACCCAGGTAACTTTGCGAGACGAATCTAATGAGCCTAATTAGGCCATGATTTGCAACAGTGATGCTACAGTAACCATCCGCTAAACATCCACTAATCATGGATTAATTACCATCATTAGATTCGTCTCGCGATTTCCGCGAGATCTATAATTAGTTTTATTATTAGTCTACATTTAGTACTCCTAAATGGTAAGATTCTCTTGCAAAATTTTTCACCAAAATTTTTTCACCCAATTAAACACCCGCTGGGAGGAGGAGGAGAAGAAGTTGTTCCTGTGGACAAGATGGTTCATGCCTTCATGGAGATTCATTGCATTGTTATTTTGAAAGAAAGGCGTTGCAGCCAAGTCGACCGATTCGATCAAAAGTAACATATTGAAAAACGCGTTTTTTCTCTTACAGGACACGCTTTCTATTGTACTTTTTCTACAAAAAATTCGATCGATTCGACTGAACTAAACAAGGCCAAAGAAAAAAGAAAAGATTCATTGCATTGCATGGCATCGCGTGCTGTAAAGAAACAGTGCAGCAGCTGGAATTTCCCTCTGTTTTTTTTTCAGTACAATTCCGACGCTGGGGGGGGTGATTAGTCAAAGCGCCAAACTTACCTGAAGGAGCGGGCTGATAACACAAGAATCTTTCTGCTGATAGAAATATAGAATAGAATGCATTTCTTGCTCTTAAAGTCAAGAACCTCCATAAGCTTTGGTGTATCAGCAACTGCATTTTTTTGTAGCATCTTGACTTCTTGAGCAATGCCACTACACTCAAAACAAAGAAGGAAAAAGGAAAGAAGCAAAAGATTGAAAGATGGAAGACGGCATGGGAAGCAAAGAATTGAAGGAGGAGCGTGGCATGGACCATCCTTGGTGTCGTAAAGTTGCATCCACCTCAAAGAACAAGGAGCCATGGATAATGAATCCAATCCTAGGTGCTTTGCTTCATACTCCTGCAAACTGCAACCGCAATGCAAGCACGGGCTCTTTTAGGGGTGTTTAGTTGTTGTTATGTATAGTATTTTTATGTATTGGGTAGCGCGTCACAGAGAGAAAAAAATACATTGAGAAGCGCGTATTATGCAAAATGCCAAAATGGGTGGGGAAGGGATAAACACCCCCTTACTATATCCCGTCCTCACATCACATCACGGGCCTCTGTGGGTGTGCTGCTCCTATCCCAGAGGCGACAGCACTTGTCAAAGCACTTGGCCGGTGCCTGCTCTCGCCTAGATTGGTCCGGTGATCTGACATCAACAGGCCTAACCTCCCAACGAGCTACAGGTTGATGGTGTCTACGAGTAATGATCTTTGCCGGCCTCTGCTGGCTGTACACGCAGACACAGTACGCTACAGGTTGATGGTGTCTACGAGCACGCAGTTACGCCTTCTACAACAAAATTCACTATTCATCCAACTTCATTATTCATCAAAGAGAATCTTGCATGCATAAAGTATTAAACGTGAGTTAATGACAAAACCCATTCCATAGCCCCTCTAACTTTGCGAGACGAATCTAATGAGCCTAATTTGACCATGATTAGATAACGTCGTGCTGCAGTAAACAATCTCTTGTACGCTGCAGCCTGGGGCCAGGGCTACGGACGGATCGGTGCAGTGACTGACGGACTGATGATGAAGCGTAGCAATGGCATAATGGCATAACGCATTGCCCGTGTGGTACAAACACCATCGTGCTGGGGGGTTGGGATTGGGCGTGTCGCCGTTGTTGCGCGGGAACAGAGCAGCAGGACAAGGGTTCCAGACTTCCAGTGGCGGGGGCTGCGATGCCTCACTTGCTTGTCACCGTCCGTGTGTGTCGCCATCGCCCGGCAGCCGCTGCTGCACAGGACTGCGGGTGCTTTCAATTCCTCGTGCCCCCACCAGTCCAAGATGCAGCGAACCGGCCTACAGTCCACTGATGGCTTCCCGGACTGTTCCCAAGTAAAAAAATTCGTTGCAGACTTGCAAGTACCCGTAGTAAAAATCGTAATGGTTTGGTTGTAAAAGAACCGAGGCCAGTAAAAACTTCAGAGTCTACAAAAAGAAAGAACGAGCATTTGAAATGAATTTTACATTTTTTTAAAAAAAATCACCAATTCACCATAAGGCACCAGTTACCTGATCATGACAGAAGGTAAAAATTTGCGTGTGGGACGGTAATAAAAGAGCTCGCAAAATTTAAAGGGACGGGGGGGCGTTGCGCACTGGTGCTCCGGCAAACAGAGCGGGACGGGGGGGCGTTGCGCACTGGTGCTCCGGCAAACAGAGCACGCGCGGTACGTGAGTTCCACCACAGGGGCGGAACACACGGGCAGCAGCGAGCGGTGGACGCGGGGGCGGGGCGGGCCGCGGCCGGGGATCTAGATCTCTCACCTCCACCTCTCTCCCTCGTCTCCCCGAGTCCAAACCTAGCCTCCCACGAGTCCACGCCGCCGTCGGCAGTCGCCGCCCCGCCCCTCCCGGCGCGCGCCGCGGCCACACTCCCTTCCCTCCCGCCGCCGGATCCTCCCCGCGGGCCGTACAGGTCGACACGCTTCAGTCGCTCGCTCGCCGGCCGGCCGGTCCGCCCGCCCGCCGCCACGGGCCGGTTCTCCGCCCTCGGCCTATTCGGGGTGGAGCCGAGATCCATCGGGGCGCGGAGGGTGATCTCGTCTTGCGCCGGTGAGTAGCTCCGGCTTGCTGCGATGGAATGGATTCCCCTTGCCTCCACCACTTGGTTTTGCTTCTGCCTCTGCAATCTGCTTTCTCTTAGCAGCCGATTTGCTTGCGGTGCGTTGTGCTGTGCTAATCCTATCCTTGCGTCCGTCCGTCGTATGATTAGTTTTTCGTACGAGCGCGCGAGATCAGTCCGCCGAGGTGCGGGCGCGGCTTATTTTTGCCACTAAAATTCTGGGGTTTCAGGCTGCCAGCTGACCCCCGGTGCTGCATTGGGTGAGCTTGAGCCTCGTGTTTGGACAGTCAGTTGGGTTCGTATGATTTGGCGGGGAATGCACAAGTAAGTCAACCAGGGGACCTGTTGCGGGAAATGTGAGCGTTGGTAGTGGGTGATCAAAATCTCTCGGATTTCGGCCAATCACTGTTGATCATCAGGCTAAGGAAAATAGTGACTCGATTGTAGATGCTTCATGCTTGGGTAGAGCACTAATCTGACTGCCACATTGTTTCCCCCCTTCTCTTTCTGGAGGTGGGTTGCGTCGCATTGGGTTCACAGGAACTTCACACTGTTCTATTGGTGTTCTTCTGGAACAAATTATCGGTCGATCCAGTGCCATTATTGGCCTGTTCCAGGGTCTTCACATCCACTGGGTGCTCACTTGCCTGAACTTTTCAGATCCAGGGCATTCTGTTCTGATTTTGAGGGCAGATTTACTACAGTAATCCACTTTATGACAGCATCTGCCACTTTCTGTAAATTTCTCATTTCTCTCTTGTCCTATGTGTTCTCATTGGCCCGTTATTGGAAGAGGATTTTCTTAAATCAAATTTGCCCAAGAGTCAAAACACTACACTAACCTATTGAGGATTACTTTGAGTACATTGATCGTCTCTGTGGATATGAAACTGTACTTTGTGTACAATCAACTGTGATGTTTCTGTTCTAACTTGTCCTTTGTTTGTGTCATATGATTTCGAGTTATAAAACTTAATTCTTTCTGATTTGTGTTAGTTCTGTGCATAGTTACATTCATCAACACTCTGCTGTTAACTTCTGTCTCTTGGCGGAAAACAAAAGGTTTACTTATTCCTTGATTCTTGTTATTTCTGAATTGAAATTGATTTGGCAAATCTTTTGTTGGATGCATGCTGTTAATTTGAGAGCACAGGAAACTATAAATTGTTGATACCGCTAGAGCTTAGAAGGTGAAAATGAATAGTTTCTATTCCATTTATGTCTTGTTACCATAAACTTGTAATCAAGAGAATTGGTTAACTGTGAGTCTTTGACAATTTAAGGTTTTTCTGGATTATTTAGTTTCATGTGACTGTTTTGACTTACTCAAGCCGTTGTGCATGTGATATATTCCTAAATCTGTGGGTTTCGATGGAGCAATTGTTTTCTGTTACACTTTGAAACATTTCCGATTGTTCATCTACTCATCTCATTGTATAACTGCAACCATGGCAGGACGGTTGTAATTTTTCAAGCACTAGAAGAGCAGCTGTATTTATAGAGTTCTTTCACTATGGCTTATGATGGCGATGAGGAACAGAGCCAGGATTATCTATTTAAAATCGTTCTCATCGGCGACTCCTCTGTTGGTAAATCAAACTTGCTAGCAAGATTTGCAAGGAATGAGTTCTACCCAAACTCCAAGTCCACTATAGGAGTGGAGTTCCAGACACAAAAGTTGGTAATTGATGGAAAGGAAATTAAAGCTCAGATATGGGACACTGCTGGACAAGAGCGCTTCAGAGCAGTTACATCTGCGTACTACCGAGGCGCTGTTGGAGCTCTCCTTGTTTATGATATTAGCAGGCGTCAGACTTTTGATAGTGTGGGTCGATGGCTTAATGAACTGCACAGTAAGAACCACTATTTACCTAATTCCTCACTCATTTCAGTCCATCCTGCACCAGTTTCTTTTCAATTAATGGGGCTATGTGTTAAGTTGCAACTTCCTAGTCATCTTGAATGATTTCTAGATTTTAAGAATTAATGTACTTGCTATCACGAACCAATTATTTCAAGGCTGGTCTTGGACAAAAGCAAGATGCACTTTGTTATAAAATTCAATGCTAGGATCTTTTTCTTATCAGGTCTATGATTTTACATCATACTTTATTTCTGACTTATTTTTTACTACAGCTCATTCAGATATGAATGTTGTCACAATCCTGGTGGGCAACAAGACCGATCTCAAGCATGCTCGTGAGGTGAGCACTGCAGAAGGTCAAGCCCTGGCTGAGGCTCAGGGGCTTTTCTTCATGGAAACCTCGGCCCTAGACTCATCAAATGTTGCAGCTGCTTTTCAAACTGTTGTTAAGGAGATCTACAGCATATTAAGCCGGAAGGTATTTCAATCTCAAGAGCAGAAGAGAAGTGAGCTGCAGTCATTAAGCAACGGGAAGGCCGTGGTGCTGCAGGGTGAAACCAATGAAACAAGCAGTGGTGGGAGGTGGTGCTGTTCCTCATAACCTGTAAGATCTCTCTCACATTCGTCCTTGATTAATCTTGCTCCATCTCTGTTCTGCTGACCATCAAATCTTTCATCATCTTATTGCCAAACGCCTGTTGATGAATATCCATCTTTCCAGGACAGCCAATGTTGGACGCGTAGGATTGGGAGACACATCTGGGTATGTAAGCTTCGGTCTGTGAAAAGTTGTTTTTCCGTGTTCTTGTTCTAAAGATGAGCTGGCGGGGCTGTTTGTATGAAAGCTGTGTTTCCATCAGAGAAAATTAATGTATAGTTCAATTGATCCTTGGGAAGGTATTGATATACATGATTGTGTAAAGGGAAAGTGTGACCAACTGACTGTTGTGTCATTCTACATTCCAGTCCTAGAAAGAAACCGTTCTTTCATTCTACATCATTCTGGCCCAGGTCATTACCTGACACAAGATGCCCTCACTCTGTACGGTGATTTCGGATTCCTTCCATGTATTCGTTGCGAGTTCGGATTCCTTCCATGTATTCGTTGCGAGATACAGTATGGCACAGCTGCCCAGCACCTAAGCATGCCCCGTGCGTTTTTCTTTGAACCCAGACCTAAAATTGGTACCTGGATAAAACGTTCGTTGAAAAATCATGGCACTATAAATTTTCGTAGCAAGGCGCTTCTGTCTCCATCTTACCACTGTCGTTGGCAGCAGCTCAAGCTAGATAAGTTCAAAAACTGAGACAGAAAAACTCGAAAGTTAGACAACAATATCGCAGGAGATCATGATATGCAGGATCAGGAACAGTATGATTTGTGACACAATGCACAAACAATGATGAGGACATCATAAGATGCCATCGTCTTTGGGGGCAGTATCATCATGACTGGAACGCGATAGCAACGTGAAAGCCAAGCAGCAGCAACCGTGAAAGCTGACACGCATCCGCTTCAGAGTTCAAATCGGTAGGACGGAGCAGCAGCACTAATCATCGCTCTAGCTCTAGGTACAGTACCGCTGCAGCCAGCACCACATCCTTTTCGTTCCTCTGATGCAGGCATTCCATTCCAGTCCATCTCATGAACCGAAAATCAGTTGGACTGAACACAGATGCCTCGCACTAAACAGTGATCTAGATGGCAACCCAGGCAGTAGCTTCATGGGACACTGTCGTTAACTTCCGATCTGCAGATCCCTCGGTTGGATATCCCAGATATGACATATGTACCATACTTTCTCATAGTCACCCAGTATACTATAGTTTGTTTTTTTCCCCAAAGTTTGCTCCCCAGCAAGAACTTGGTCCTAAAAAAGCTGATAGCATTTAAACTGTAAAGAAACAAAATCATCTGGCCATAATTAACATTTGATTCCACGTTGTCTTGAAGTTTGAAAGTACATGGTTCAAGCTAGAGACTTGGATTGCAGAAAGGCGTACATGATATGATCCAGTCACAGCAGCAACTTGCTGAGCCTCCTGTATTTCACATATATACAAACTCTTAGCATCTTTCTTTGCTCTGTAGTCTGATCTTTAAAAGCAGCCTAGGAGACAAAACTATCAGGAAAAACGATGAGATTAAATGTACAAGATGGGTTCCTAAGAAATCAAGAAAATATGTTACTTCGAAGAAAAAGGAACCTACAAGCCAGTAGACATTCAAGCATTTCATGGAAATGTATAGTTATCATCATATCAACGTGAAGCAGAAAAATACAACTAAGCGATTTGCTTCTTTGAAACATTTCAACAACACACAGGTATAATGCTAAAACAGAATATGTGAGAACATGCTTGGTATTTAGCATGGATCAAGTTTAAAATACAGAAGACAAAAATGTGATAGCTCAGATAAGTAAATGAACAAATGTGAACTAACTGTCCAAGCTTTCAATTGAGAAACCTCAAAGCATCATTTTTACCTAGCTTTCTTTCGCTTCCACTTTTGGCTCCTTGTAGAGTTCCTGATTTAAAGTTTCACCACTCGAAGTTTTCCTCTGAGGTAAGTACTCTGCAGGAAGGTTCTCCATTCCTTTCTTTATGATGGCCTTTTTCATACTTGTTTCTCCAATAGAGATTTTCGAAAGTTTTTTTTTAGCATCTTCGGGAACTAGAATTTTCCCAGCGTGAATGCCATGATATGATTCCGAAACAGCAGAAGCACCATAATTAGCAGCATCTTCACTGCCAGCACATTCATCCAAAGCAAGCTGTGAATTGCATATCACATACAAGTCAAATGCTTGGACATTAGGGATCAACATATAGGGAAATGTTAATTTTAAAAAAAAACATATAGGGAAATGGAACCTGAATGAGCTATATGGAAATGATGCTATAACTTGAATAAGCTATATGAAAAGGGTGCCAGGCATATACATATGAATATCGAATGCTCAACAGCATGCCAAAAAAAAAAGAATGCAAAAATGCTAAAGCATAGTTTGCACCCATGTTAGATGTAGGATACTGGCAGGACAGTCAGTGAAGTGTTGACAAGAATAAATCCAAATGTTTAAACAGAAACCATGGGATGTTGACTGTCGGCATGAACAATATGTAAGAATGATTGCTAATAGATCAGCAGCACTTTTGTTAAGATTTGACAGACAGGAACGAGGATGAAGCAGCTCGTGAGCTCACCAAATCAAACTGCTCACGATGAAGCTGGTGAGCTTTCTTCTCTTCCTCAATCTGCTGCTCCTCGTCTGACTGATTTGCAAGTATAACAAAATCCTCCTCCAAATCCTCTTCCGCCGATTCAACAGCCGGCAAATCGCTCCCGTCAAGCAGCTTCGCAATATCCAGGTCGATAGCCTCTTCGACCCGGCACGTCACCGCAGCGACCTGCCCAGAACCAACCGGAGCACGACTCAAGTCGTACGCCTGGGCCACGCGCGACGAATAGAGTTAGCCACCCCGGTAGACAGATGAAATGGCGCGGAATACTGATGTAGCGGACGGACCTTGACGTCCACGGGGAGGCCGGAGCGCGCGGGGCGACGACGGCTGGGGAGGAACACGGCGGAGGAGCCTCCGCCGCCGGTGGAGGAGAAGGAGGGGCGGAGTTCGCGGAGGTGCGGGAGGTAGTCGTACCCGTCGTCGGGGAGGCCAAGCTCCAGGATCTCGCGTCGGACGTGCTCAGGGAGGGCGCCTCCGCCGTCATCGGCAGAGGAGGACGAGGGCTCATCGTCGCCCCCAACGGCCGTGGAGGACGAGGGGCCGACGTCGTCGTCCGCGAAGCCGGGGACGGAGTAGGGGTTGTCGTCGACGCGGACGAAGACGCGGTCGGAGGCGTCTGCTGCGCCGGGGCGCGGGCAGAGGCGGAACGTGGCGAAGTTGCGGGGCTTGCGGTTACGGCCTCGGCCCATGGCGGCAACGGTGACGGCGGCGGCGGAGTGGGGACGCAGACGATGATGGCGTCAGAGTGAGAGCAGGGGAAGAAATCCGGCCGCACGGGACGGTCGACGGGCTGGGCTGTTGATCTATTCGTGATTTATTTGCTGGTGGGCTGAGTGATAATCTTTTCCGAAATGGCCGTGTGGGCCATTGAAAAAGGGTGTTTACTTTACCCCATTTTACAAAATGGACATACATTGGATCGCGTGCACAGAGAGTAAAAGTGTATTAAAAAGCGTGCGTTATACAAAATTTTAGAGAATGGGGATGAACTAAACACCCCCCTAACTTAGGCCTATGGCCTGATGTTTTTTCCCATTTGTTGTCTCTACAGTAGCTCATCTCTATCTGAAGAAGCCACACAAGTTTCACAACGGATTAAACCTTTTTTATTTGTTATAATTCAGAGTTTCAGACACGCATTATCATCAACTTCGATCGACCACGAGCACACACGCCACAATCTCTGCTCTTGACGGAAGTACGTGAGGTGACACTGTCCACTAAGAGCAGCTCCAGTGTTCCAAATAAACGAACCGTGCCCAACCAAACCGAACAGAACACATTAGCATCGCACCATGGTTTCTGACACCAAAATCGAACAGCGTTTGGAGTGCGAACCGAAGCGAATAAACAATGCTTTAGGCTATTTGCAGCGGTTCCCTGGAAACCACCCTGAACCGCTACAGTACCGGTTTTTCACCTCTTGGACGTACTGCAGCGGTGTCCTCCATTCAGTCCTGTATTGTGCCGGTTGCTGGCTTCTTCCCCCAAATCTGGGGGGCGCCTCGACGTCCGCCAAGTCCTCGAGGGGGGCGCGGCCGTCTCCATCCGCCTCCGCCGCTCCCTTCCCCACCCCGCCCGCTCGAAGCAGCAGCCCCGAGAAGCCCCACCGCCGCCGACCATCCGCCTCCCGCCTCCGCACCACCATCCAGAGAGGCGCCGCCGCGATGGACCTCTTCCCGGACGGGATCCACGTGTGGCTGCGGAACCGCGTGCACGGCACGTACCTCTACGCCGAGGACGACGGGGCGGGGGTCTCCCTGCGCCCGCGCGGCCACGGCGCGGCGGCCGGCGGGGTGTGGCGGGTGCACCGCGTCGTGCGCGACGGCATCGACTACGTCCTCCTCCACGGCGCCGCCTACGGCCGCTACCTCGCGCTCTCGCCCCAGGAGGCGGCCCCGTCCGGGTGCATCGGCAGGAGGCCCGTCGCGGTGCCCGGCTGCCCCGGCTACGTCCTCCTGCGCCACGTCCTCAACCGCAACCTCCGCGCCAACGACAGGTTCAAGTTCTGGAACAACGCCGCCGTCAGCCTCGACAACTATGTCGGCACCTGGAGCACCATGAGGCATTTGGTTGGTCGAGGTCGTCGCGCCCAGGCAGGACCGCCCACCCCTTCCGATTTTTGTTCGGGTGAGTTCTTGTAACATCCCGGATTTTTCCGGAATGTTCTTCGACTGCAAAAATGTGGGTTTCAAAATTTTTCGTGCGTTGTCGTGAAAACACCTAGAATTGTCATCTTGTGAATCTCCCTAAATTCCTAGGAAATTAAAATTGACCTTTTAATTCTGCTTAGGTTAAATTTAGGTTAGAGTGTTTTGGCTTTTCTTCGGTTTTAATTGGATTTTTGAGTGTGATTTATATTTGAATTCTAAATTCAAATATAAATCTAAAGCTAATTACTAACCAACCCCTAGACTAACTTGGGCCCTAACTCCTTAACCAAGCCTGCTAACTATCTAACCGGCCCGGCCTGCTTGCTCACCCGCCGGCCCAACTAACCCTCGGCCACCCCGGCCCAGTCCACCCGGCCCAGTCGCCCCTACCCCCTTCTTTTCCCCTGCACCGAAGCCGCCGCCGCACGCGAGCCTCGCGAGCGCCGCGCGCCCGACCGCCGCNCGCAACGCCCCGCGCCGAACCCCTCCTGGATGCGCGCCGCGTGGAAAGTGGCGCGGACGCCGAGGATCGCTGCCGCTCCTTGCCTTGCCCACGCCAAACCCTAACGACGAGCCTTTCCCCCCTATAAATCCCAGCAGCCGCCGCTTGGAGCTCCCAATCCCTGAGCCGCCCCTGGGGTTTCTCCCTGTTGCCGCCACCTGCACCGCAAGGAGAGGGAGAGAGGAGAAGGAAGGAGGTCGCCGCGCCCTCGCCTCGGTGATGCTGCAGCCGTCGCCCGCGGTCGTCCCCGAGCCGAGGAGCGTCGCCGTCCTCGTCGACGCCAAGGCGGAGCTACGCCCGAAGAAGCCAAGGTGCCGCCGATGCAGTCAAGCCGAAGCCGCTGCGCCGCCCTGGATGTCGCTCGTGCTGCGAACTCGGCGCCCGCACTCGTCGACCTCGCTGCTCGAACCAGAGGCGCTGCCCCCGCGCCGTCATGGAGCTGGACTGCAACGCCGACATGCCTGCGCGAAGAGAACCACGAGCTGAAGGAAGATGGCGCCGAGCTGCTGCCCTGCTACCCCTCCGCCTGTCGCCTGCAAGCTGCTCGATGATATGCGTGAACCCAGAACCGCAAGTCGGCGCCCCCGTACGACGACCCCGAGCTGAACCGCGAGTGCCGCCATCCCTGCTCTGCCTCGTCACCATGCCGACCTCGCCATCAAGCCCTAGGTGAGCACCACCTTGACCGCCACCTCGCTGATCCCCCTTGCTGTTCCGACCATGGAGGGCACCATGTGCCTGTATGCCTGTTTGTGTGCGCCGACCTTCGTGTCGTGCTGCTGAGTCTTGTGCAGGAACCAACGTTGCCCCATAACCAAGACATGCCCAAACAGATCCATCCATGGCTGCCCTTGCTCACGCCCACGACCTGTTCGACGATATGCCTGAACCATCCCTGCACGTCCGTCGCCCTGTGTGTCGATGCTCGTGTTGTACCCTTGTATGCAGGTGCCGCCGCTGCCTTGCCATGTTGTTGTCCAGTTTCCATCCAAGCCGCTGCTTCACCTGTTCCCTGTGTGCCGGCCGTCGTGCCGTACTCCTTGCGCAGGTGCTGCCCGCCGCCGAGCCGTTGCCCTGCTGCCGCCCTGGCCTACCCTTGTGACCGACCCCTACCTGTGCAGTGCTGTTGTCCAGACCGCTGGCCACCATGAGTGCTCACACTCACCATGTTCCTGCGCCTCCTTGTGTTGGCCGACCAGCAGCCTTGTGGAGCTTTAGTTCATGCATAGATTAGTATTAGGATCCATCCACCAGTTAGCTTCTATAGGAAGTAGTTTAAATCCTGTGGACGTTTTACCTTGCATGGTCCTGTTTGTGTGCTGCTCTTGTTGGCCAGTACAGCACCAACCAAGGATGCAAGGAGGGAGGGAGTTGCCTGTGACCCTGGACCTTGTCCAGCTGAAACTACCACAGCCATGTTGTCCAGACCGTGGGCTCGGACTGCCGATATCCCGCGCGTCCCCGACCTTAGCCATTGCCGACCTTCCTTGTCCAAGCCGAGCGCCCTTCAAGTGTTCGACATCATGCCATGAACCCGCGTTCTAAGCCGAGGCCATGCCGTTCCATCCCGGCGATGTGCGGCTGTGGACGACCATGTGCCCGCATGCATTCGCCTAGCCAAAGCCAAGCCACAACTTCGAGTCGCGCAGCTGCATACCCGCCAAGCCGTGCCGTGCCGTGCCGTGCCGAGCCGTTACCTAGCGCTCGCGTCCTTGTTGCGACCATGGACAACCATGAGCCCACACGTGTTCGCGTTAAGCCGAACCAGCCCAAGTGACGACCCTATCCAAAGCCTTGCCTTGCCCGTTCCTAAGCCGCACCCTTGCCGTTTAAGCCCGAGCGCGTGAACGACACCTTTCGTCGCTCTTGCCTTGACCCTGAACCTAAGCCGTGACCTTTCTTGGTCCATAACCGCTTCGGCCAACCTCTGCCTAGCCTATTCCCGGCCCAACCTCGAACCATACCGGAGACCGCCCGGACCTGTGCGCAAGTTGTTCCAACGGATCCGAGCTTTGACCGCTGACCGGATCTTGAGCCGTTGACCATATCGACGCTTGTCATTGACTTGGTCAACACTGATGTCAGCAGGGCCCAATGTTGGTGTCAGATACTAACCCTACGTGATGTTATCGTAATGATGATAGCATGGCTAATCCGGGCCTGGCATGTGACGCATTTCGGTGTTGCCACATGTCAGTTGTTTTCTTTTCCTTTTACAGAAATCTAGAAAGGGTTTATTAAAGAAAAATAGTATAAAAGCAACCAAAGCTTAGAATAATTTGAAACCAATTTCAGTATTCCTTCTAAAATCATGAACTACCCGTTAGTGTGAGGTTTGGTGTTTTTGGTTCTTATTGCTTCTTATTTGGAGTTTATTCGTATTAGATGCCGTTGTTTATTTATGCAAACGTGTGCTAGGATCCAAGGAAGATCCAGAAGACTTCGTGGACTTCATCAACTTGAAATTCGGCAAGTGAAGACTTGTACGACTACATCAAGATGAGTTTGGATCGTAAAGTCACAGGTGTCCACGCCCATCCTATTTTGAATCCTATTAGGCATTGTTATTAGAATGCTAGCGCTTTACTTTCTCGCATGATGATGCTTGACCTATTGCATGGCCTTATTTACTTACCGTATTCCTTGTTAAGCCTGTTACACTTTGGTGATATGAACTTGCTATGCTTGCATGTGTATGGGATGGATGTGATAGGATTCTTGGCGTGCGTGGGGCAAAAACCCGGGAAAGGAGTAAGGGGTTTTGGGAACTTTGCGGGGGTGAGCAGATTAACTCGATCTTCGTATCGAGGGCTTGGGGTGTGTGCTTGGGCACATCCTGTGTGGTACCTGTGGCGGGTACATGTTCTTTGTGTTACTTGAGGAGTTTGGCGGCAATACCTGTAATGGGTGCGCGAGCGGACCACTGGAGGTGGATACGCTATTTGACGGTGACGCTCACCCCGGCACCAAAAACCGAGTTGGATTGGCAACTGGAGGAAGGAAACACGTGCCCACCACTTACATCTATGGGGGGGGTGTTCCAGCCAGCCTAGTTAAGTGCGGTACCCGGACTGTAGGAGTTAGCGGAAGTGTAAGGGGAAAAAGGCTGGAAGACCTTTGTTCCCCGAGAGGCTCGGACCCGGGATTGGCCACCGCGGGGCAGGCCATCACAGTTCTCGGGCACCGAGTTGCGTCCTCAGTGTATCCTAGGCCGAGAAAAGCAGGAGGGTACCGTTCACTGGCTAGGGTCTATGCTGTGGGTTGTGTCTCAGTCGGCTGGCTACCGGCTTGCAGCCCGAGTGGGTCCAGGGGCACAAACTCTGTAGAGTATAATCTTTACGTAAAGCCGTGTCCACGGTCAAGGACAGCCTTCCCACCTTCCTTTCCGCCATTGTTTTAGGGATTTCTACCTCCCCTCTAGAGTAGGGCCTGCCTCGGGCAGTTGAGATGTGAAGGGTGGGAGCTTTCACATCGCCTAGAGAGTGATGAGTGGAAGATATTGGAGTCGGATACCTGGTGCGCCAGGATTGCTCGTGGTGTTGTGAGAATGGTTTTGGGATGGAGATGCTGCTGCTTGCATATGATGAACCTTAAGCCTATCCTTGATATTTCTTATACTAGATTTAGGCCACCTTAAAGCTTGCATTACGGATGGTGACGTGGACCTGTCCCAATCCTTGGGGGCAGTTTGTGAATGAACAGGTGAAGACTTGAATTGTAAGACCAACTCCGTTGAAGTTGGTGAGAAGGTTGCAGTGCTATGCTCAAGTGTTGCCTGTGGAAGTGACGCTCTGAAGATGAAGCTGGCGTGAAGCCTAGTTACCGTTGCGTTGGTTTTCACATTGTCGTTTAGCCCAAGGGGCATATACCAGTACGCTTTCTGTTATATATCCTTGATGTAAGCTAACTCTGATGATTGTAATCGTTGTATGGATGTGATATCCTTCTGAAATGAGCTCTGTACGTGATAGCTGTTGATTCTGGGACAATCACAATGGTACAGGGATTCGGATTCCCGTAATTGAAAATCCGGGTCGTTTCAGTTCTGGGTCTGAGCTCGCCGGTTTTTTCCCTCTTGCGTTGCGCGTTGATTTGGGCGGAGCGGCGGGATTCATGAAGCGTACCAATCGATTCCGTGTTTTTTTTCCGCTCTGGGCGTTGATTTGTGCTGTTGTCTGCAAGAAGGAGGGCGTCCTGGTGACGGCGACCACGCGCCATGGGTTTTCTTGGTTGATTGGCGGGCCGCGGCGAGGAGAAAGAGGGGCGTGGCGAGGAGGGGGTTCGGCCTGGGGTTCTTGGCGAAGAAGAGAGGAGGTGGGGTGGGGGGAGGCCAGGAGGACGGAGGAGGGGATTCTTGGCGAAGAAGAGAGGAGGCTGGACGGACCCTGCCGACGCCGATGCCGCGGTGCGCTCCGGGCCGGGCTTCCACCACCCTCCCCCTCGTGCCCCGGGGACGGTGGCCGGCTGCTGGTTCTCTCCTCGCCCCGGCTCGGTGCCGGCGGGCGCGGAGAGCGCGGCGCGGGCGGGCGCAGGCGGGTGGATACCGATAGTTTTACAGGGCACCGTTGCAATTGGGATTAGATTTAGGGGAGAAAAAATTTTACAGAATCTTTAAATTTTGTTTTGGAGGGTGAAATATAGAGAATATCATTGCAGATAGTCTTAGTCAAAGAAAGGAGAGGAAGCTGTAAACGGCAAGAGAAAGAGCGCGCTGTCCTGGGTCCCACCAATCGATTTCACACTGCAGCTACCGAACCGTCTGTCAGCTCACGCAGCATTCGCCCTCCAAATCGAACAGACACTGCGGGTGCCCTAATACAACGGACATGTTCACTTAGCAGCGAGTAAGCTCGCGTCTCAGAAGGACAAGAAGGGCGCGTTCATGCGAGCACCGTGGTCTCGGCGGCGGCACGGAGCATCGCGTCGACGTGCTCGCCGTCGGCCTCCACCCAGAGCTCCGGCAGCGCCTCCTTGATGTTGTGGATGCTCTCCAGCGTCACGTCCGCCCCCGGCACCAGCGCCGAGCTTCCCACCTGCATCGTTCCATGTATGCACACACTTTCATCAGCCCTCGAGTCCTCGACAATTCGACAGTTACCGGTACTGCATTTGCAGAGACAAAAGCTTACAACGACGGTGTGGAAGCCGGCCGCCTTCCCTGCGGCGATGTTGCGCGCACTGTCGTCGAAGAACACCTGCCATGGATGCACATACAGACAGAGGGAATTCACTCACGTTGGTGGCAAACTCACAATGGAGAAAATACGAAGTAAATCAGCGTTTCTTCGCTGCTTGATCAACTACCGTTCTCTTGGCGTCGAGCTTGGCGATCTCGATGGCAGCTTCCATGGACTCCAGAGAGGGCTTGCAAAGGATTCTCCTGCGAGGAGGACCCGAGTCGTCAGAACCACTCTCAGTGTCGTCTTGTTCGCTTGGAGGGTTCAGGGTCTCGAAGCAGACGATGGCGTCGAAGCAGCCCTCGAGCCCGAGCTTCTTCAGGACCATAGCCACATGGGCTTTGTCAGAGTTGGTGAAAATCTGCAGACGGAAGCAGCAGTCAGTTTCAGACTAGATTTACTCAGGTCCTATATGCAGCTACTTAACTATCCCTGTTGACATCAAGAACTCACTATCTTCCTCTGTGGCAGAGAGAGCAGCAGCTGCCTTAGGACAAGGTCAGGCTTCAGCTTCTCATACGGCAGCCTCCCATGAACGCAAGCGTGGAATTCGTCGTAGTCGAAATCATAGCCCAAAACCTACCACAGCATAATGGAAATTATAGAGCGTTTGGAACAAAACTTAAGAAGGCCAGCCTTGAAGTATCAGTACTACTGAGACTACCTTGAGACCAGCCATTGTGGTTCCATGCTCCTTGTATAAATCTAGACACATTTTTGGTATCTGACTCTCTTCAATATGCAGCTTGTTCAGCATATATTCTGCATGATGGTAATTGCAAATTAATTTATGGACAGATAATTTTATAGTACTGGCTGAATTTGTGGGTGGGAAAAAAATGTTGCTTACCTTGTATGTTGTCACGGCATGATTGGTTCAGTCCTAGGCTCAGTGGATAGAGTGTGTCATCAATATCTGCATATTCAAGGTAAAGAGAGTGAAAGACCAATCCAAAAGGAAAACAAAAACTCTGCAACCAGATGTCAATTTCTCCATGTATGTCAGGTACGCACCAAATAGCAAACAATCAAATTTGGCTCCAGAGGTGTACGATTCCATCTTCACAGATTAGTGTCTGAAAAAAAAATGGTAAGTACATGAAAATTTTGGGGGAATAAGATGGGACTTTTTTTTCTTTAGATGAAAAAAAAGATTCTAGTTGCATCTGTTCAGACATCAAGCTGATGATCACAAAGAACATATGGTTAGATTATTGCTAAATTGGAGATTCGTATTGAAATGGGTAAAGTGCAGAACATTCACCAATTCAATTTGTCATCCACTTTGTACTTTAAAGATAACATCCATTATACTATGACACTTCATCTTACGCGTCTACTAGTTCTTTTATTCTCAAAACAATATAGTTATTGAACTGAAATTCAGATTCATCTGGCAACAGCCCGTCCATGGTTTGAGGAGATCAATTGTTCCCCAGGGATGTAAAAGCATGGAGAAGTTGGGGAAAACAACTGACTTGTGCGTGCACAAAAATGTTAGGATGTGGCATGCTACAAAGGTAAATTTAAGAAATTACTATGCATGATCAATCAGACCAACAACAACCACAAACATCGACAACTAGGAACTAGAGTGAGCCCAGAGAGCCGGTGCCCACCAAAGATCAACAGTTTTTTGAAGACGAAATTTGGGGGAAAATATTCTTCCCCAGAAGATAAACCTCAGACGGCAGCAGAACTGGACATGTACCTAGATGGCCGGATGCTGAACCGAAGGAGAAGCACAGAGTATTGCAGTTGCTGGGTTGATGCCACAACTCGCATAGGCTCCCTCTATTTATACACCGGGAGGCTCTGCTGGCTTTGTTGGGAGATGACACATGGTAGCCAAATTAGTGGGGTACGAATCTGGCCTTAAATTAATCCACGGATTCCTTTCAAACTTTTCTAGACGCTTTAGCTGCCGATTTTCACCAAGAACCGACCAAAGATTCTTGCTTTAGTTGCTGTCCTACACGAACAGTCCTTGCTTTGGCATGGATGCAACCGACCTAATAGACAATTGGACACGAGTGATGTAGAGTGGGCATGCATAATGCGTGGTGATCATTGCTTTGGTGAATGAGACCACTCAACTCAGGCTGGAGCCGTGGATTGCGAAGAAACTTGAAAATGGGGTGTGGACACGGTTTACTTTGTTGCTAAAGATAGTGTGTGTGTACATGGGCAAAGTAAAAAAAAGAGGTGTTTTATGTTCTCCTAATGACGTGTTAGAGCAGCGATCAGCGTGGTAAAATCACGTCGCTTTCATCGCTTATTTACACTTTTGAGGTGTTGCATACCACCGCGGTTACAAGTTTGCTGTTTGTGAATAAGTTGTCTACTTGGTTTTTTCGGAGATAAATTTGATCACTTTTTACCTACTAATATTATTCCTATAAGCTGGGAATAATACTCCTTTATTTTATCAGCAGCAGATGAGCAAGAGAGAACGGCTAGACTCACGAAACACATGGCAGGTTCCACGTGGCGGCGTGCTTTAACTAGCACGAGATGATTACATTATTGCGCTGATGCGTGTCTCGTTTTCCGCCTGTGAGTTTCCAAATTATGAAATGAAGAGACCACCACGTATGACACATACTCCCTCCGTCCTGAAATATAAGGCATTCTAGTTTTGTCCTAAGTCAAACAAAGTAAACTTTGACCAACTTTTTAGAAAAGAATAATAACACTTATGACATTCAATGAGCATCAATAGACTCATTGTGAAATATATTTTTATATTTTACTTATTTGATTTGCTAAATGTTGATACTTTTCTCTATAAATTTGGTCAAACTTTCAAAAGTTTGACTTAGGACAAACCCAGAATGCCCTTTATTCCAGGACGGAGGGAGTATGCCTTTTATTTATTTGTCAGCTTTTGAAAGTTATATTCGAGAACAAGCCTTATATCTCGATTATAAACTCCAAACACACTTCTCTCCTAATAGTAAAGATGACACAAATCAATTCGTGACAAGATCATCCTATGAACGATTAGAGAAACACATAGCGAAGCGATAACAAAAACAAGACATGGAAAAACTTGTAAAAAAGATTAAAGTTGAACCACTACTAAACCCTGGGCTAACCAAGCAAGCAAAGATTAATTATTTAAAGGATAAACAAGTAGCACGTAATAGTATGATTAAATAATTAAATTAAATTGCAATGATTAAGTAATGATTGCCACCGTCCGTTACAATGATTAAGACCATGTTTGGATCGAACTAAGTATAGCAACCAAAATTAGTAGGTGGAGATCAAACACACCTGCTAATTATTAGCACTACACCCTACTAATAATTAGTGAATGGTGCTAATAGTTCAAAATCAACTGGCCTACCATCTATTAGCAGATGGATCCAATCATCACCCTGCTAATAGTTATTAACAACTATTAGTTATTAGGTAGCTAACTGATACTACTAATGAATCAGCGTCGGTGGGTAATTACCACCCAACTCCATGAGGATGTATAAAACAAGTGTTTTTGAGCACCTTTTGAGGAGCTCCATATAAAACATGGAGTTGACCCCCAACTCCAGGATTTTTTTTGGAGTTTTCGAATCTAGAGTTTTTGTAGTTATGCATGTTTGGCAGAGACTTTGTGGATGGAGCTAGAAAAGTTGAAGTAGAGTGCTCCCAAACACACCAATGATACCTATTAATTATTAGATAGCTAACTATTAGTACATCACCATGTTTGGATCACGAAAGCTAGAATGGAACACAATGGCATGGCAGAGGAAGGCAGAAAACCCAAGAACCCCGTACACCCCTTCCATTTGTGGATCATTAACCTCGTCACCTCGTCACTTGTACATGCATCTTCTGGTTGTTTATACCATTTGTTTCATGCATGTAATGGTCCAAGTTTGATGATGATGGTTGTGTTTGGTTGGGTGAACTATACCAACTCATCCAGAATGAAACCATCCCACTTAATTCAATTTATATTACTAAAAGCGATGAATTATATGTCTCAACCAAATTGGTTGAATTATTCCATACAAAATCATCTATTCATGTATTATTTGATACACCCAACCAAATGTGCATTCGGTGCCTCGTGTTCCATTCCAGTTGAACCTTGTCCGTCAAGTGATTATGAGATGCCAGCTGAGCATTTGAACAAGCACCAGAAGAGCCATTGAAGCACTTGGCCCCCAACTTGAGCCATTTAAGCACTTGGCCCCCAAAACTTGTATTTTGTTTCTGCAAGTCCTTGAACTTGGCAATGGTTTGCACCGCAGCTCTATTCCACCATTTGCCAACGTAAAATCCATCGGATTGTGTTCATGATCTGTACTTGATTATGTTCATTTTGGTTGCTGAGTGAGTAGTTAGCCGAGTAGAAGTGTATGCAGTTTATTCAGTAATAATCAGATGTTAATTATGCCGCCAATAAAGTTGGTTAGTGCATACTCCGCAAATAATTTGGCACGCGATTGTTCAAGTGTTGTCCAGGCTAAATATAAGCTATCTATTTGGTCGTTAGCCTACAGATGATCAGTCGGCTTAATGGTAAGTTAGTTGATTTAATCTATTAAAGAATAGGAAATATTTGGCATTCAGGCAGGATGAACCAGCATGTGGAGGATACAGATCATGAAGGTGAGCTCTTGAGGGCTTGGCTGGGTCTATCGATAGCATATAGCAACATATAACATTAGATCAACATGAATATCTCGATGGTTTTGGAATGGTTTTGGACTGGAGGAGATTAGCACGGCCGAAATTAACGAAGAGATTTTTTTTTTCATGCGGTGGACTTCTGGTAGCAAACAGTAAAATGGAACTGCAGTGCAAACAGGTGCTAAGTTCAAGGATATAGAAGCAAAGTGCAATTTTAGGGAGCTTAGTGCTACAATGACTCAAGTTGAGGGACTTCCACTGCAATTCTCTAAAAAAGAACCTACGTTGACATCATGTAAAAGAATTACCGTAAATTTTACCCCTTTGAAAACTCAAAACTTTGTTTCAGTCTTCAACTTCGACAATGCCAGTGGTTGGTCTTGTGCGAATATTTTTCTACCTGCAAAAGGTCTTACAGTCACGTATCTTGGAGTGTACTGAATAATAACCTCCATGCCGGAGATTGTCCCCATCCCCACCTCCTCTCATGAGTCATGAGATTATGAAAACAAGAAGCCTGATGCCTCCATCATTCGTCTAGTTGCAGGCCACAAAAGCTAATTGCCTTGGCTAATAATCCATGTCTTGTTTTCAGGCAACAGACAGAAGAGTCCACCAAATAGAAGACGAGAAAGAGAAGAACCCAAAACACAGCAGAGCTACAGCAGAGCAGCGCACACTAGGGCCTTGTTAGATTCACAAAAAGAGCCCAATTCGATCAAAAGCAACCACATTGAATTTCGTGTTTTCTCTCTACTTTTTTAATTCTTAAAAAAATCTGCTACCGTGAATTCAATCCAATTCACCCAATCTAAACAAAACGAGAGAGACTCCACCACGCGGGGCCTCAACCCTCAACTGCACCTGCCTGCACCGCACGCACAAAAAGTTGAGCTCGTCTCCCAAGTAAAAAGAAAAAAAGGGTCCACACCCTACCCTCTCTCTTCTCTTGGCCGCCGCCGCTCGGGAGCACCGAGCGGGCGAGCGCGTCAGCTCGGCGCCTCGGCCGGCCGCCGCCGACCACCGCCGCTTGGGAGTCGCCCACAGCTACTACTCCTCGCCGAGTCGCCGTTCGTCCGTCCCTGCTCGGTTTCGACTCCTCTCCTCCTACGTCCGGCCGTCCCCGTCGCCGACTCGCGGTTCGGCCGTCCCTGGCCGGTCGTGCTCGCTGCGCGGGGACCCCCCGCCTGCGGCCTCTCTGCTCGGCTGCTCCCTGCCTCGCCGTCCACGTCTGGCCATCCCCTCCCCGGCTCCCTGCTCGACTTCGAACTGTGAGAGGTAAGGCCATGCTTGCATGAGGCCGTGGCCATGAGCTTGAATGCTTGATTACTCGAATGTTATGCTACACCAGTATGAGTAGTTCCAGTCTCCTAGTACCAGTGTCAGTTTAGAACATTAGATCCAGTGGCGTACCTAGTATTTTACCAGGGGTATGCCACGATATTTTTTCCACATACAGTTCGGTATAATCCATATACAAGTAGTATAATCCATATATAATTCGGTAAACAATTTAAAAATTGGCATACAAATTGAGTGAATAAGAATAAAAATAATGCTCCAAGCCTTAAATTCACCAAAGTGCCAAGGTTGCATAAATTATGATACAAATAGTTCAAACATATTAAGTTCCAACGCATAAAATAAGTTTAGAAGTTCAAAGATCGTTACCATGTTATTTCTTGTTTGCCCTACTCTCTCGATTATGTTATTTTCATCCACTTCAAAGAAAATATTCTGTTAAATGAATATAACTAGACACTCGTCTAAAATTCTGATGTGCCACATCATATTTTTTGTTGTTCGATTGTTCATTCAGTTAAAAGAATTAGCCACAATGGCACAAACGCACAGTTCACCGCAGAGCTTAGGGTTCTAAAAATTACAACCTTTCATACCTTGTAACTCAAATCCACCGGTGTAGTTGTTTGGAGGGCAGAGGAGAGGCGCCACTACACGCGCCACCGGGCGCGGTCACACAAAGACTTGCAGAGCACCCTAGAGGCAAAGCCTGCTCGTGATTCGCGTTGAGGCCTCTGTCTGTCGCTCGCGGAGTCGCTGCTCGCACGGTCAGGCCGTCAGGGTGGCGAGACGCTGTGTGCATGCGTCCGATCTTCCTGGCTTGAGCCTGTCATCTGTGTATCGTTTCAGCTGGGCTGGATGGGGAGTTTTTCTGTAATGGACCTGGGCTGGAAATTTTGGGTATGCCATGGCATATGTGGCCCACCCACTGGGTCCGCCACTGATTAGATCAAATCGAGCTTGTAGATGTGGATATTGAATTGTTGTTCTGTATGGCGACCAGTAGAGATTGTGCTTGTTGTTTTGCTGATCCGTTTGATTTGCGGTACCAGTATGTGTATGCTTGATGCCTTCATCGCCTAGTATGCTTGTTGCTTGATCTGTTGACCTGTATGCTTGATCTCCTAGTATGCTTGTCGCTTGATCTGTTGATCTGTATTAGACAGTACTGATCTGTTCTTGGCCTCTTAGTTTCTGTCACAGTTGATTGAGGGACATGGAGACTCCAGCAAGCTCTGGCCAAGGTGTGGCTGCTAACGGAAATGCTGTCATGGAATCGCAAGGTACAGATACTGATGTTGAGGTGGTGGATTTAAGAAGAGGAAGCTCAAGTCTGTGGTGAGGCAAGAGTTCACTAGAGTTAAAATCAATGGGTTTTGGAGGGCTGAATGTATGTGGTGCAAAGATAAGTTAGGAGGAGAAACTAGAAATGGAACCACTCATTTGCACGATCATCTTAAGATATGTCAGTCTAGGGCATGTAGGAAAGGTCTGAAACAGTCCACTCTGGATAATAGCTCAAGTGCACAGAAATTAGCTATTGGAGTAACCAAGAATTTCTGAAACAGGCAAACACAAGTAGTAACTTTATTTTACTCTGGATAATAGCTGAAGTGCACAGAAATTGGTCTCGACTGTCCTGCCAATCGCTTATACGAGTAGTAACTTTATTTCAATCAAACCAGGCATAGTGAAATAGCGATTGACAAACTTTACACTTACTGACGATTTGACGTCATTTTGCAGACCAATCACCTGACCATATATCAGTTGGTTCAGCACCAAAAAAATCTAGTACATCATCACGAGGTCGACGACGTAATTTCTCGTCATCAACTTGCAAAGACTTTCTTCGGAAGTTTGTGGACAATGAAATTTTAACTTCATGCCTGGAGGATTGGTTCTCTGGTCACAGTGAAGATTGTGGTTTCAGGAAGCCAGCTTTTGATGATCCTTTCGACCTTACTGAATTACAGAATTTTGATTATGCTCTGGAGGGTGTTACTTTTCAGCAGCTGGTACGGATGCCAAATGCTCTTTATGCGTCGACATCAGATGTTTTTGAAGCTACTGCATATCTTGCTTTGGAGGATTTCCTTCATGCTGGCATTAAAGGACTGTGGGAAACTTTCTGGAGTCCTGATGAACCAATGCCTTCCTCAGTTGCCTGTATGCATAGCACAAGCTCCAAATTTTATCCTGCTGAGAAGGCTATTAGCAATGGAAAACTCGATGGTGTTTGTGCTACTGCTGTACTGCTGAAGAATTTGAAACATTCACAAGGAAGATGGGATCATATTGTTGTGTTGGCTTTGTTGAGACCTGATATTGGAATGGTTTCTGCACAGGGTGAGCAGGAGCCATCTCCTGCTGTCTTAGGGGAGGCACTGTTCTTTGCGTTGCGTGTTCTACTATCTCGAAGCCTTAGCAGATCCTCCACCGTTCTTCGTAATTCAGATTGTGTTTACTTGCTTCTTGTGGATTCACAGTTTGGAGGAGTGGTAAAGGTCCAGGGCGATCTGAACAAGCTGGATTTTGATTTGAACAATGTTTATGACTGTGCTGCTGATTGGATAAAGAAACATGCCAAAATTTCAGTTTCTTCCACAGATCGAGTATGGAACAAACTTGGGAATGCTAACTGGGGAGACGTTGGGACTCTTCAAGTTCTTATTGCAATATTCCAATCAATGATCCAATTTTATGGAGAGCCTAAGTATTCTCTTAATGACCTCGCAACGGAGCATAGTTCACGGCTACAAAGTCGAAGATCAGAGAGACATTTGTTTGACAGACAAGCTATTGGTAATGGTTTATCTCGATACCAACAGCGAAATCATTCTCCTGAAATTGTTGAAGTACAGGAGGAAGCAGCTGTTGATGTGAAACCACAGGAAATCTTGAAGCTTGAAATTGGATCTGTTGTATTGATGGATGATGGTTACAGCCAGAAAAATTTTCAGATCAATGACATTCTGACAGACAGTGATCCTCCTATTTATACTTCTACTCCTGTCGAAGAGCCAACCAAAACCTATTTGTTGTATGTAGGCTCCAGCCCTTCTCATCTGGAGCCTGCGTGGGAGGATATGAATTCCTGGTACCAAGTACAGAGGCAGACCAAGGTACTGACTTTGACGAAGCAAAGAGGCATTTCTAGCAGGTATATACCACAGATTGTATCTTCTGGACGGGTCGTTCATCCAAGCCCATGTAAGAAGCCTAACTCAAGTGGAAGTTGTGGTCATCCATTGTGCAGTACCCCAATCCTTGTCACCTCACCTGTTGGTGAAACCATTTCAAATCTGATTAGGAACGGATTGTTTGGTGTTGAGGAGGCTCTGAGATGTTGCCATGACTGTTTATCTGCTCTTGCTGCAGCAACATCTGCAGGAATCCGTCATGGTGATATTCGGCCAGAGAATGTGATTCATCTGAGTAATGGTTCTAGGCATCCATATTTTGTGCTTATTGGATGGGGTCATGCTATCCTAGAAGATAGGGACCGACCTGTAATGAATCTGTTCTTCTCATCTACATTTGCGCTCCAGGATGGCAAGCTATGTGCAGCATCTGATGCAGAAAGTTTAATTTATCTTCTATATTTCTCTTGTGGTGGAGTTTGCCCAGAGCTTGACTCAGTTAAAAGTGCACTTCAATGGAGGGAGACATCATGGTCTAGGAGAGTTATACAGCAGAAGTTAGGCGATATCTCAGCAGTGTTAAAAGCTTTTGCAGACTATGTTGATAGCCTTTGCGGGACCCCATACCCAATGGACTATGACATATGGTTGAAAAGATTGCGAAGAACAATAAATGAAGATCATGGAAAGGAGGTCAATACATCATCAAGTTAATGCCACAGCACATCATCGAAAATGTGGAAGATCAAGAGTGATCAACCCATTACCTTTTGTTGTTGTTGTAGATAATTTTGTGTGAAAGGTCCACAGCTCATAGTATTGTCCTTTGTCTTGCACCATTTCTTTGATGAGGGCATTTCCAAAAAAGCAATCTGCTGCTGCTATCCTCAGTCGGATCACTGTCACTGTTTTCTGGTCCAATCAGCCCTTCACACAAGAGTGCCGTATAATGAGGATATCAGCAACATGATGTATTTTGTGAATGATCTTTGGTAAATTGGTGAGCTGTGCTCGGCTCTGGCTCCCCATTGAGATTCTGGGCTCATCTTATTCGGTGCAGCTAGGCTCGTGGGTTTTTTTTTTCATGGTTAGTGTTTAAACTTCAAACTGTTAATCAGTAGGTAAACATGGACGAGTGTGGTATAGTCGATCAATTTTGGGCCCTTTTTTTTTTTGTAATTGCTCCATGATAGATTTGTGATTAGTGGTGGTGTGGCATAGTAACATTTTGAAGCTCTGACTAAATTATTTATTGGATGCAACGTTCAAGTGATCAAGGTCCTGTAAATGATGTTTTGTTCAGTTGCCCAAAGTCCTATCCTGCTGATGGTGTGCTTAGATGTGTCTGAGTAGGTTAATAACTTGCCCCATGCGTCAAGAGATGCTTTCTGATGGTGGCCTGCTCCAAGAAACGGCCACCCCCAATCTTCTGGTGCTGGTGATGAGTTCTTGGTCGTCCACAATTCCATCGTCATGAACTATGAGGTCTGCTTACTTTGTCGTTGTGATATTGTTTCATACAATGTGTATTGTTAGTTTCATATAGCATCATCATCAAAAACTTGTTGCTGCGACATTGTTTGATACAATCCTTGCTTATTGTTTGATATAATCTTTACAGTTGTGGGTGCACATGAATCATTGAAACCAAATGCCTGTACCAACTTGCGCCCCATGTGAAAGCCTATGCTTTGAGCCTGTTGACGCTCGTTAGCGACACCTTTTTAGTGCTAATTAAGTGGTGTTTTGGGACCAATTCATATACTAACCCGTCACTTGACACTTGAAATAGAGAGAATTCCTTCAGTGCCATAGAAAATAATAGGAGTTCCTTCAGTGCCATAAAATTTCGCGAACTTTCCTCAGTGCCATGGCTTCAAAATTTTTTCCCCTCAGTGCCAGATCCGTTAGGAATCCGTTTGTTTTTAACGGACATGTCGCTGGGAGAAGCAATGGGATGAGAAAATACCATTTGTGCCCCTACTGACAAAAGGGCCCACCTGGAAGTACTTATCCTCTCCCAACAAGTCCTTCCCTCTCCAGCTCTCCTTATCCTCTCGTTCTCCTCCCGCACGCGAGATTGGAGAGGGAGACGGAGGCACAGGAGAGGGCAGCGCAGGAGAAGGGGGCGCGGGAGCAGGGAGGCGCGCTTGATCTCCTCTCCTTCTCCTCTGCGCGTGAAGCAGCACCCGCCTAGGCAGGCCGCTGCCTTGCGCGGCGAGGCCGAGGGGGCCCTGCGCGGGGCCGGAGCAAGGGCCGGCGCGGCCAGGGTGAGTCACGCACGCCGCCGCCTCTGATCTGCTCCACTGCACACCGCCTCCTGTTGCTGCTTCACTTGCTGGTGCTGCTGCACGCTTGCTCATGCTCTGCTTGCCGGGCACAGGAGAGAGAGAGAGATTTGAGAGAGAAAGGAGGCAGGAACGGGATTGGTTGGGACTTGGGAAGAGCTCTCGGTGGCAAAAATTGGACACGGAATCACACGAGTTGCTGATTCACTCCAGGGGCTTCGGGCTAGGGTTTGGCGATGGTGCATGACGGCGAGCACGAGATGGGAGGTGCATATCCTTCTTGGCTTCTTGAGGGGTAAGTGACCTCGTTCTTCTCTTTGCCTAGTAGTTTAGCACAACCATGCAGTGGTTTTTCATGCCATCTTGGTTTACAGGATGGACCCTAATTCGAGCTTTCTGTTGGAAATAAGATTTGCTCAGAATGCTAGAAGTAGAAAGGATGTTTCTTGCTTTACTATTGATATGGTTGTAGACTCCGACATCTGCAATTTCAAGGATCTTGTGGATGAAATTGGGGATAAGTATCCACCTGGATATCGTGAGCGTGCCACTGTTGCATACTGCGATGCTGCTAACAAGACCTACATAGAAATTAGTTCAGACCAAGAGTTGCTTGCAATGTTTGCCAAACACACTGATAGCAAAATAGTGAGGATGGCAATTGCATACACCCTCCCAACAGAAATCCCAAATTGGCCTGCTATATCTGAGTCTGTTGTTGAGACGCAGTCCACTCAGCCTACAGCAAGCCAACCCACTGAACCTACAGCAAGCCAACCCACTGATGAACCTAGTACACCCCATACTAATGATGATAATATCCTAGCAAATCCTGAGCCGGAGAATGAATTTGTGGGCGTGGATGAGGAGAACCTGTACATAAACAATCCATCTAATTCTGAGGCTGCTCATGATGATCTTGTCTCCGAGTCCGAGTCTGATTCTGACAAAGACTATGAGGAAGAGGATGGGCTAGAGGGGAAGGATCCTGTACCTCCTGTTATTGCTGCTTATGACAAAGAAGACCCACCAATGGCTGTGGGTAGCACTTACCCCAACATGGCTGAATTTAAGCTAGCACTTTCTTACTATGCAATTAAACATGAGTTTGAGTATGATACTGAAAAGAGTGATCCAGGGAGAATGATTCTGTACTGCTCAAGGAAATTGGAAGATGGATGTAAGTGGAGGTTATATGCATCTACTATGGCCGACAAAGTAACTGTACAGGTAATTTTGTGAGCTTCTTTTGACATTCTTTTGATTCTTTTGACATTCAAATTATTGTAAGTAATTTTCTTGTGTATCTTGTTAGGTGAGAAAGAACTCACGGGGACATACGTGTACTAGTGCAAGAAGAAGCAAGGTGGTGAAGCATGCAACAAAATTTTGGGTGTGTGATGTTGTAAAGGACTGGCTTACTGAAGATTCTCGATGGGGGGCAAAGCAACTACAAGCTAAGATTAAGAGCAATGGATGAATCTAGACCAGATGCAATGAATTACTTAAGGGAATGGCACACAAAGATATGGACAAGAAGCCAGTTCCTAACTCATTGCAAGGTGGATTATGTCACAAATAATCTGGTAGAGAGTTTTAATAACTGGGTAAAGAGCTGGAAGGGCTTAAACTTGGATGATTTCATGGATAAGATAAGACATCTTCTTATGGAGAAATGGTATACAAGAAGGACAATCTCTAGAAAGTTGGGGGGACTTATTTTGCCACATATCATGAAGAAATTGAAGGAGCAAAGTTTCAATTTAGATATGGATGTGTGTGTAAGCTCAGATGAAGTTGCAGAAGTGTGTGTGAAAGGAAGCAATGGCTTCAAGTGTGTGGTGAACCTAAAGGAAAAAACTTGTTCTTGTAGGAAATTTCAAGTCTCAGGCATTCCATGCTTACATGCTATAGCATTTATCACTAAGATGGGTCAGCCTTTGGAGAATTATGTTGACTCATATTATTCAGTAGAGAAATTTAGAGCTGCATATGAGAATCTTATCCCTGCCCTTACTGACAAGTCACAGTGGCAGCCATCAAACCATGGCTTTTTTATGCATCCACCACTTCTCAAGTCCACTGCTGGTAGAAGAAAGAACCAGAGGTTCAAAGGGTGTACTGAGAGCACGGGAAGCACATCACGCAAGAAAGGGCAGCATAGATGCCCTATATGCTCAGGATATGGTCACCATTGGCACACATGCAAAGATGGTGACCCAAATGACATAGCAGCCATGCTAGCTGAAA
>CM014271.1:5209408-5236035 GCA_004135705.1 Alloteropsis semialata | reverse complement strand
TGTGTCATCAATATCTGCATATTCAAGGTAAAGAGAGTGAAAGACCAATCCAAAAGGAAAACAAAAACTCTGCAACCAGATGTCAATTTCTCCATGTATGTCAGGTACGCACCAAATAGCAAACAATCAAATTTGGCTCCAGAGGTGTACGATTCCATCTTCACAGATTAGTGTCTGAAAAAAAAATGGTAAGTACATGAAAATTTTGGGGGAATAAGATGGGACTTTTTTTTCTTTAGATGAAAAAAAAAGATTCTAGTTGCATCTGTTCAGACATCAAGCTGATGATCACAAAGAACATATGGTTAGATTATTGCTAAATTGGAGATTCGTATTGAAATGGGTAAAGTGCAGAACATTCACCAATTCAATTTGTCATCCACTTTGTACTTTAAAGATAACATCCATTATACTATGACACTTCATCTTACGCGTCTACTAGTTCTTTTATTCTCAAAACAATATAGTTATTGAACTGAAATTCAGATTCATCTGGCAACAGCCCGTCCATGGTTTGAGGAGATCAATTGTTCCCCAGGGATGTAAAAGCATGGAGAAGTTGGGGAAAACAACTGACTTGTGCGTGCACAAAAATGTTAGGATGTGGCAGCTACAAAGGTAAATTTAAGAAATTACTATGCATGATCAATCAGACCAACAACAACCACAAACATCGACAACTAGGAACTAGAGTGAGCCCAGAGAGCCGGTGCCCACCAAAGATCAACAGTTTTTTGAAGACGAAATTTGGGGGAAAATATTCTTCCCCAGAAGATAAACCTCAGACGGCAGCAGAACTGGACATGTACCTAGATGGCCAGATGCTGAACCGAAGGAGAAGCACAGAGTATTGCAGTTGCTGGGTTGATGCCACAACTCGCATAGGCTCCCTCTATTTATACACCGGGAGGCTCTGCTGGCTTTGTTGGGAGATGACACATGGTAGCCAAATTAGTGGGGTACGAATCTGGCCTTAAATTAATCCACGGATTCCTTTCAAACTTTTCTAGACGCTTTAGCTGCCGATTTTCACCAAGAACCGACCAAAGATTCTTGCTTTAGTTGCTGTCCTACACGAACAGTCCTTGCTTTGGCATGGATGCAACCGACCTAATAGACAATTGGACACGAGTGATGTAGAGTGGGCATGCATAATGCGTGGTGATCATTGCTTTGGTGAATGAGACCACTCAACTCAGGCTGGAGCCGTGGATTGCGAAGAAACTTGAAAATGGGGTGTGGACACGGTTTACTTTGTTGCTAAAGATAGTGTGTGTGTACATGGGCAAAGTAAAAAAAAAGAGGTGTTTTATGTTCTCCTAATGACGTGTTAGAGCAGCGATCAGCGTGGTAAAATCACGTCGCTTTCATCGCTTATTTACACTTTTGAGGTGTTGCATACCACCGCGGTTACAAGTTTGCTGTTTGTGAATAAGTTGTCTACTTGGTTTTTTCGGAGATAAATTTGATCACTTTTTACCTACTAATATTATTCCTATAAGCTGGGAATAATACTCCTTTATTTTATCAGCAGCAGATGAGCAAGAGAGAAAACGGCTAGACTCACGAAACACATGGCAGGTTCCACGTGGCGGCGTGCTTTAACTAGCACGAAATGATTACATTATTGCGCTGATGCGTGTCTCGTTTTCCGCCTGTGAGTTTCCAAATTATGAAATGAAGAGACCACCACGTATGACACATACTCCCTCCGTCCTGAAATATAAGGCATTCTAGTTTTGTCCTAAGTCAAACAAAGTAAACTTTGACCAACTTTTTAGAAAAGAATAATAACACTTATGACATTCAATGAGCATCAATAGACTCATTGTGAAATATATTTTTATATTTTACTTATTTGATTTGCTAAATGTTGATACTTTTCTCTATAAATTTGGTCAAACTTTCAAAAGTTTGACTTAGGACAAACCCAGAATGCCCTTTATTCCAGGACGGAGGGAGTATGCCTTTTATTTATTTGTCAGCTTTTGAAAGTTATATTCGAGAACAAGCCTTATATCTCGATTATAAACTCCAAACACACTTCTCTCCTAATAGTAAAGATGACACAAATCAATTCGTGACAAGATCATCCTATGAACGATTAGAGAAACACATAGCGAAGCGATAACAAAAACAAGACATGGAAAAACTTGTAAAAAAGATTAAAGTTGAACCACTACTAAACCCTGGGCTAACCAAGCAAGCAAAGATTAATTATTTAAAGGATAAACAAGTAGCACGTAATAGTATGATTAAATAATTAAATTAAATTGCAATGATTAAGTAATGATTGCCACCGTCAGTTACAATGATTAAGACCATGTTTGGATCGAACTAAGTATAGCAACCAAAATTAGTAGGTGGAGATCAAACACACCTGCTAATTATTAGCACTACACCCTACTAATAATTAGTGAATGGTGCTAATAGTTCAAAATCAACTGGCCTACCATCTATTAGCAGATGGATCCAATCATCACCCTGCTAATAGTTATTAACAACTATTAGTTATTAGGTAGCTAACTGATACTACTAATGAATCAGCGTCGGTGGGTAATTACCACCCAACTCCATGAGGATGTATAAAACAAGTGTCTTTGAGCACCTTTTGAGGAGCTCCATATAAAACATGGAGTTGACCCCCAACTCCAGGATTTTTTTTGGAGTTTTCGAATCTAGAGTTTTTGTAGTTATGCATGTTTGGCAGAGACTTTGTGGATGGAGCTAGAAAAGTTGAAGTAGAGTGCTCCCAAACACACCAATGATACCTATTAATTATTAGATAGCTAACTATTAGTACATCACCATGTTTGGATCACGAAAGCTAGAATGGAACACAATGGCATGGCAGAGGAAGGCAGAAAACCCAAGAACCCCGTACACCCCTTCCATTTGTGGATCATTAACCTCGTCACCTCGTCACTTGTACATGCCTCTTCTGGTTGTTTATACCATTTGGTTCATGCATGTAATGGTCCAAGTTTGATGATGATGGTTGTGTTTGGTTGGGTGAACTATACCAACTCATCCAGAATGAAACCATCCCACTTAATTCAATTTATATTACTAAAAGCGATGAATTATATGTCTCAACCAAATTGGTTGAATTATTCCATACAAAATCATCTATTCATGTATTATTTGATACACCCAACCAAATGTGCATTCGGTGCCTCGTGTTCCATTCCAGTTGAACCTTGTCCGTCAAGTGATTATGAGATGCCAGCTGAGCATTTGAACAAGCACCAGAAGAGCCATTGAAGCACTTGGCCCCCAACTTGAGCCATTTAAGCACTTGGCCCCCAAAACTTGTATTTTGTTTCTGCAAGTCCTTGAACTTGGCAATGGTTTGCACCGCAGCTCTATTCCACCATTTGCCAACGTAAAATCCATCGGATTGTGTTCATGATCTGTACTTGATTATGTTCATTTTGGTTGCTGAGTGAGTAGTTAGCCGAGTAGAAGTGTATGCAGTTTATTCAGTAATAATCAGATGTTAATTATGCCGCCAATAAAGTTGGTTAGTGCATACTCCGCAAATAATTTGGCACGCGATTGTTCAAGTGTTGTCCAGGCTAAATATAAGCTATCTATTTGGTCGTTAGCCTACAGATGATCAGTCGGCTTAATGGTAAGTTAGTTGATTTAATCTATTAAAGAATAGGAAATATTTGGCATTCAGGCAGGATGAACCAGCATGTGGAGGATACAGATCATGAAGGTGAGCTCTTGAGGGCTTGGCTGGGTCTATCGATAGCATATAGCAACATATAACATTAGATCAACATGAATATCTCGATGGTTTTGGAATGGTTTTGGACTGGAGGAGATTAGCACGGCCGAAATTAACGAAGAGATTTTTTTTTTCATGCGGTGGACTTCTGGTAGCAAACAGTAAAATGGAACTGCAGTGCAAACAGGTGCTAAGTTCAAGGATATAGAAGCAAAGTGCAATTTTAGGGAGCTTAGTGCTACAATGACTCAAGTTGAGGGACTTCCACTGCAATTCTCTAAAAAAGAACCTACGTTGACATCATGTAAAAGAATTACCGTAAATTTTACCCCTTTGAAAACTCAAAACTTTGTTTCAGTCTTCAACTTCGACAATGCCAGTGGTTGGTCTTGTGCGAATATTTTTCTACCTGCAAAAGGTCTTACAGTCACGTATCTTGGAGTGTACTGAATAATAACCTCCATGCCGGAGATTGTCCCCATCCCCACCTCCTCTCATGAGTCATGAGATTATGAAAACAAGAAGCCTGATGCCTCCATCATTCGTCTAGTTGCAGGCCACAAAAGCTAATTGCCTTGGCTAATAATCCATGTCTTGTTTTCAGGCAACAGACAGAAGTCCACCAAATAGAAGACGAGAAAGAGAAGAACCCAAAACACAGCAGAGCTACAGCAGAGCAGCGCACACTAGGGCCTTGTTAGATTCACAAAAAGAGCCCAATTCGATCAAAAGCAACCACATTAAACTTCGTATTTTCTCTCTACTTTTTTAATTCTCAAAAAAATCTGCTGCCATGAATTCGATCGAATTCACCCAATCTAAACAAAACGAGAGACTCCACCACGCGGGGCCTCAAACCTCAACTGCACCTGCCTGCACCGCACGCACAAAAAGTTGAGCTCGTCTCCCAAGTAAAAAGAAAAAAAGGGTCCACACCCTACCCTCTCTCTTCTCTTGGCCGCCGCCGCTCGGGAGCACCGAGCGGGCGAGCGCGTCAGCTCGGCGCCTCGGCCGGCCGCCGCCGACCACCGCCGCTTGGGAGTCGCCCACAGCTACTACTCCTCGCCGAGTCGCCGTTCGTCCGTCCCTGCTCGGTTTCGACTCCTCTCCTCCTACGTCCGGCCGTCCCCGTCGCCGACTCGCGGTTCGGCCGTCCCTGGCCGGTCGTGCTCGCTGCGCGGGGACCCCCCGCCTGCGGCCTCTCTGCTCGGCTGCTCCCTGCCTCGCCGTCCACGTCTGGCCATCCCCTCCCCGGCTCCCTGCTCGACTTCGAACTGTGAGAGGTAAGGCCATGCTTGCATGAGGCCGTGGCCATGAGCTTGAATGCTTGATTACTCGAATGTTATGCTACACCAGTATGAGTAGTTCCAGTCTCCTAGTACCAGTGTCAGTTTAGAACATTAGATCCAGTGGCGTACCTAGTATTTTACCAGGGGTATGCCACGATATTTTTTCCACATACAGTTCGGTATAATCCATATACAAGTAGTATAATCCATATATAATTCGGTAAACAATTTAAAAATTGGCATACAAATTGAGTGAATAAGAATAAAAATAATGCTCCAAGCCTTAAATTCACCAAAGTGCCAAGGTTGCATAAATTATGATACAAATAGTTCAAACATATTAAGTTCCAACGCATAAAATAAGTTTAGAAGTTCAAAGATCGTTACCATGTTATTTCTTGTTTGCCCTACTCTCTCGATTATGTTATTTTCATCGACTTCAAAGAAAATATTCTGTTAAATGAATATAACTAGACACTCGTCTAAAATTCTGATGTGCCACATCATATTTTTTGTTGTTCGATTGTTCATTCAGTTAAAAGAATTAGCCACAATGGCACAAACGCACAGTTCACCGCAGAGCTTAGGGTTCTAAAAATTACAACCTTTCATACCTTGTAACTCAAATCCACCGGTGTAGTTGTTTGGAGGGCAGAGGAGAGGCGCCACTACACGCGCCACCGGGCGCGGTCACACAAAGACTTGCAGAGCACCCTAGAGGCAAAGCCTGCTCGTGATTCGCGTTGAGGCCTCTGTCTGTCGCTCGCGGAGTCGCTGCTCGCACGGTCAGGCCGTCAGGGTGGCGAGACGCTGTGTGCATGCGTCCGATCTTCCTGGCTTGAGCCTGTCATCTGTGTATCGTTTCAGCTGGGCTGGATGGGGAGTTTTTCTGTAATGGACCTGGGCTGGAAATTTTGGGTATGCCATGGCATATGTGGCCCACCCACTGGGTCCGCCACTGATTAGATCAAATCGAGCTTGTAGATGTGGATATTGAATTGTTGTTCTGTATGGCGACCAGTAGAGATTGTGCTTGTTGTTTTGCTGATCCGTTTGATTTGCGGTACCAGTATGTGTATGCTTGATGCCTTCATCGCCTAGTATGCTTGTTGCTTGATCTGTTGACCTGTATGCTTGATCTCCTAGTATGCTTGTCGCTTGATCTGTTGATCTGTATTAGACAGTACTGATCTGTTCTTGGCCTCTTAGTTTCTGTCACAGTTGATTGAGGGACATGGAGACTCCAGCAAGCTCTGGCCAAGGTGTGGCTGCTAACGGAAATGCTGTCATGGAATCGCGAGGTACAGATACTGATGTTGAGGTGGTGGATTTAAGAAGAGGAAGCTCAAGTCTGTGGTGAGGCAAGAGTTCACTAGAGTTAAAATCAATGGGTTTTGGAGGGCTGAATGTATGTGGTGCAAAGATAAGTTAGGAGGAGAAACTAGAAATGGAACCACTCATTTGCACGATCATCTTAAGATATGTCAGTCTAGGGCATGTAGGAAAGGTCTGAAACAGTCCACTCTGGATAATAGCTCAAGTGCACAGAAATTAGCTATTGGAGTAACCAAGAATTTCTGAAACAGGCAAACACAAGTAGTAACTTTATTTTACTCTGGATAATAGCTGAAGTGCACAGAAATTGGTCTCGACTGTCCTGCCAATCGCTTATACGAGTAGTAACTTTATTTCAATCAAACCAGGCATAGTGAAATAGCGATTGACAAACTTTACACTTACTGACGATTTGACGTCATTTTGCAGACCAATCACCTGACCATATATCAGTTGGTTCAGCACCAAAAAAATCTAGTACATCATCACGAGGTCGACGACGTAATTTCTCGTCATCAACTTGCAAAGACTTTCTTCGGAAGTTTGTGGACAATGAAATTTTAACTTCATGCCTGGAGGATTGGTTCTCTGGTCACAGTGAAGATTGTGGTTTCAGGAAGCCAGCTTTTGATGATCCTTTCGACCTTACTGAATTACAGAATTTTGATTATGCTCTGGAGGGTGTTACTTTTCAGCAGCTGGTACGGATGCCAAATGCTCTTTATGCGTCGACATCAGATGTTTTTGAAGCTACTGCATATCTTGCTTTGGAGGATTTCCTTCATGCTGGCATTAAAGGACTGTGGGAAACTTTCTGGAGTCCTGATGAACCAATGCCTTCCTCAGTTGCCTGTATGCATAGCACAAGCTCCAAATTTTATCCTGCTGAGAAGGCTATTAGCAATGGAAAACTCGATGGTGTTTGTGCTACTGCTGTACTGCTGAAGAATTTGAAACATTCACAAGGAAGATGGGATCATATTGTTGTGTTGGCTTTGTTGAGACCTGATATTGGAATGGTTTCTGCACAGGGTGAGCAGGAGCCATCTCCTGCTGTCTTAGGGGAGGCACTGTTCTTTGCGTTGCGTGTTCTACTATCTCGAAGCCTTAGCAGATCCTCCACCGTTCTTCGCAATTCAGATTGTGTTTACTTGCTTCTTGTGGATTCACAGTTTGGAGGAGTGGTAAAGGTCCAGGGCGATCTGAACAAGCTGGATTTTGATTTGAACAATGTTTATGACTGTGCTGCTGATTGGATAAAGAAACATGCCAAAATTTCAGTTTCTTCCACAGATCGAGTATGGAACAAACTTGGGAATGCTAACTGGGGAGACGTTGGGACTCTTCAAGTTCTTATTGCAATATTCCAATCAATGATCCAATTTTATGGAGAGCCTAAGTATTCTCTTAATGACCTCGCAACGGAGCATAGTTCACGGCTACAAAGTCGAAGATCAGAGAGACATTTGTTTGACAGACAAGCTATTGGTAATGGTTTATCTCGATTCCAACAGCGAAATCATTCTCCTGAAATTGTTGAAGTACAGGAGGAAGCAGCTGTTGATGTGAAACCACAGGAAATCTTGAAGCTTGAAATTGGATCTGTTGTATTGATGGATGATGGTTACAGCCAGAAAAATTTTCAGATCAATGACATTCTGACAGACAGTGATCCTCCTATTTATACTTCTACTCCTGTCGAAGAGCCAACCAAAACCTATTTGTTGTATGTAGGCTCCAGCCCTTCTCATCTGGAGCCTGCGTGGGAGGATATGAATTCCTGGTACCAAGTACAGAGGCAGACCAAGGTACTGACTTTGACGAAGCAAAGAGGCATTTCTAGCAGGTATATACCACAGATTGTATCTTCTGGACGGGTCGTTCATCCAAGCCCATGTAAGAAGCCTAACTCAAGTGGAAGTTGTGGTCATCCATTGTGCAGTACCCCAATCCTTGTCACCTCACCTGTTGGTGAAACCATTTCAAATCTGATTAGGAACGGATTGTTTGGTGTTGAGGAGGCTCTGAGATGTTGCCATGACTGTTTATCTGCTCTTGCTGCAGCAACATCTGCAGGAATCCGTCATGGTGATATTCGGCCAGAGAATGTGATTCATCTGAGTAATGGTTCTAGGCATCCATATTTTGTGCTTATTGGATGGGGTCATGCTATCCTAGAAGATAGGGACCGACCTGTAATGAATCTGTTCTTCTCATCTACATTTGCGCTCCAGGATGGCAAGCTATGTGCAGCATCTGATGCAGAAAGTTTAATTTATCTTCTATATTTCTCTTGTGGTGGAGTTTGCCCAGAGCTTGACTCAGTTAAAAGTGCACTTCAATGGAGGGAGACATCATGGTCTAGGAGAGTTATACAGCAGAAGTTAGGCGATATCTCAGCAGTGTTAAAAGCTTTTGCAGACTATGTTGACAGCCTTTGCGGGACCCCATACCCAATGGACTATGACATATGGTTGAAAAGATTGCGAAGAACAATAAATGAAGATCATGGAAAGGAGGTCAATACATCATCAAGTTAATGCCACAGCACATCATCGAAAATGTGGAAGATCAAGAGTGATCAGCCCATTACCTTTTGTTGTTGTTGTAGATAATTTTGTGTGAAAGGTCCACAGCTCATAGTATTGTCCTTTGTCTTGCACCATTTCTTTGATGAGGGCATTTCCAAAAAAGCAATCTGCTGCTGCTATCCTCAGTCGGATCACTGTCACTGTTTTCTGGTCCAATCAGCCCTTCACACAAGAGTGCCGTATAATGAGGATATCAGCAACATGATGTATTTTGTGAATGATCTTTGGTAAATTGGTGAGCTGTGCTCGGCTCTGGCTCCCCATTGAGATTCTGGGCTCATCTTATTCGGTGCAGCTAGGCTCGTGGGTTTTTTTTTCATGGTTAGTGTTTAAACTTTAAACTGTTAATCAGTAGGTAAACATGGACGAGTGTGGTATAGTCGATCAATTTTGGGCCCTTTTTTTTTTTGTAATTGCTCCATGATAGATTTGTGATTAGTGGTGGTGTGGCATAGTAACATTTTGAAGCTCTGACTAAATTATTTATTGGATGCAACGTTCAAGTGATCAAGGTCCTGTAAATGATGTTTTGTTCAGTTGCCCAAAGTCCTATCCTGCTGATGGTGTGCTTAGATGTGTCTGAGTAGGTTAATAACTTGCCCCATGCGTCAAGAGATGCTTTCTGATGGTGGCCTGCTCCAAGAAACGGCCACCCCCAATCTTCTGGTGCTGGTGATGAGTTCTTGGTCGTCCACAATTCCATCGTCATGAACTATGAGGTCTGCTTACTTTGTCGTTGTGATATTGTTTCATACAATGTGTATTGTTAGTTTCATATAGCATCATCATCAAAAACTTGTTGCTGCGACATTGTTTGATACAATCCTTGCTTATTGTTTGATATAATCTTTACAGTTGTGGGTGCACATGAATCATTGAAACCAAATGCCTGTACCAACTTGCGCCCCATGTGAAAGCCTATGCTTTGAGCCTGTTGACGCTCGTTAGCGACACCTTTTTAGTGCTAATTAAGTGGTGTTTTGGGACCAATTCATATACTAACCCGTCACTTGACACTTGAAATAACCCTATTTTCGCATATGCATGTATTTTTGGAGGATTTTGGTTTACGCAGGTTTTTGAGCTATAAATGAGCACTTTTGGACGAAGACCAAGGTCATGCGTAGCATGGAGGAATATGAAGGCAAAGGACTAATACAACTCGGATTTCGTTCGCTCTCATCTATGGTGAACCAACCTCCAAGAATGAGCAAGGGCAAAGACTTGAAGATAAGGTCGGATAACTTCGGGATCAAGGCGAATCAGGCAGACATATGGAAAGTTATCAAGACCCAATCTTATCCCGAAGCAACCGACGTCAAATACCCACATGCATTGACAAATCAATTTCTGGAGGATCAAAGAGCTTGCACGCAAAAGATGGGGCCGAGGCGGGCCAAAAAAGCCCTAGGTCGGCCGGCCTAGGACCATGGGGCCGGCCGGCCCAGGCCTTTCCTGCGCCGCCTCGACCTCCCCTTCGAGCTAGAGTTTTCTCGGACTATTTATAGCCCCGATATCCGAAGCCACGCACATCCATCCACCAGAACTCGGCGAAACCTAGGGCATACACCAAAAGAAGACGACGGCCGCCGTAAGTCCTCGAAGCTGTCTAGGGGATGGCTTAGGCCAACCCTAGCCACCATGGCCTCCCTGCGTGGTTGTGCCATGGTGGAGTTCAAGAGCTAGTAGTGGATCATCTATGGTATGTACTTGGAGGTGATGATCTAATACATCTGTTATGTGAGTAATGTTCTTCATGTCATCCGATCTTTTAGCGACTCGATTCCTAGTTCTATGATCTTGTGCTTTTCTTGGGTTTGCTTGATTTCAATCTATTATGCATATAGATTGCTTAGGGTGATCTTGTAGCCATGGTGGCTAGAGGTTCATACCGGATCTACCAAGTGGTTCGACCCGTTCTTAAATCTCGTAAAATTGCTGGCACCAAGGAATTGTAACTGCAATACATTATTTACCATTTAACAAATGGAATATCAAGTTTTGCGGGGAAAAAAATATTAAGAACTGTCTTTTTTAGTTCTGAAAGTTGTTTCACCACAGTCCGATTTTTTGTCTAATTATGTAAATGGTGATTCGAAATTCTTAATGTTAGATTTCGAAGTTGATGTTGTATTTATTGGATATCTATGACACTCAAGCCTCAACCATTTGAAACTTGAATGTATGTGATCATTTTAATCCTCCTGATACCATTAGACACTAATGTGGCACTGTATGATAACATGGTTAATTATTGCAACTCGAAGTTGAAATTTTGACATATTTGTTCAGGTCCTGAAAGAGATACTAACTAGGCATGATTTCACCTTTGAGTCTGATACAGATACAGAAGTCATCCCTAAACTAGCAAAGTTTGTTTTTGGTAAATCTCATGATGTAGGTAATGCGTTTTTATCTTTGAAATTGCCTTATTGCTGTCATAACCAGAAGCAGAAACGATATACCCTCTGATATTTATCTGAGCCATTTAGTCTGTAGTTTCTCTTAAATTATTTCCTTTTATCATTGCACTATGGCTAAAACGTTAATATTGTTCCCTAAGAAGTAGATGAGGCAGTAGTTGATACACATCTATGCTATTTGTGCTCAACACTTTCCAGTAGAATGTAGATACTTCTTAAGTTCTTAGGCAATGCACTACTCCAAACTTGGCAGGAGTGTTCCTTCGAGAATGGAAGAATACTTACTATTGCATTAAAGAATATATAATTGATGACTGAACCCATATGTGACTTCTTGTTATAGCAATTCCTTACATTGTTTTTCATTCCCTCAGGTGACGTGACATTTAGCCAAGTTGTTAGGGAAGTTATGAGGCAGCTCCGCAGCTGAAAGGAGCCTCTGCATTTATCTTTAAAGATCCACACTATCTAAACGAATTGATTGCATGGAAACGACGGAGCACACTGATACGTGGTGTCAACGTAAGCTAAATAAGATCTATACCCTTGGGCTGTTTTTCCCCTCAAAACAATGCAGGAGAACTGCATGCCATGTCATTAAGGAGAGACTTGCGTCTGAGGCTTCGACCGTCGCCACAAAGATTTAACTTCCTTTTTCCTGTGGGTATGTTATGAGCTTCATTTTCTATATCAATGAGGTTAACCTTTTCTAGCCATCAGCTCCAACATGACAGGGAAAAACAGCATAATAGTAAATATAGAGCATTAAAGAAATTGATAGTTCTATTATTTGCATGGAATAGTATCCTCTGACTTTTATTATCATAATCTTCTCTCATTAAGGAAAATTTTTAAGAAAGGTCCACCCTCAAGTATTCCATATATATGATGCTAAATAGCTAACGGCCACATGTTTTGCTCTACACTGTTTGACCTTAAGAACCTTGCAATTAGGTAGGTCAAGATTGTATTTTATTTTTGAGCAACCTTTCAGCAATATTTTTTACATGACTGTACTTCATATTTTTTTACTGCACTTGTATAGACCTTATAATCGTCTTTATTGAATCTTAATCCTTTCCTATGGAATATACAGATTATGATCATTGCCTCTTGCTTTCAGTAATTGAGGGGTCAACAAAATGGGAAGCCATTTCATGATGTCAAAGCCTTGACAACAAATGGAAAGCCCAAAGAATTATTCTTCTCCAGTGATCTATGTGGTATTGTAGAGCATACGAAAAACTATTTAGCTCGTGAAGATAACAAAAATGTTCATACTAAGGTATTCTTTAAGGGCTTGTTGCATTTTCTGGTTTCTAAGTTGCAACTGTTTTTGTTTATCCCCTATTTTAATTTGAGATTATGTAGACCTTGATAATTATCACTGCTTTGATTCCCTTCCACCATGATGTTATATCCAATAATTATAATTCCCTACCTCTACTATGTCTGATTGGTTTGAGCATTGCAGGATGGCAGTGTGTCTATCCTCAAGTTTGACCCTCACAAAGAAAAGCCAGCATCTGTGCAATGAGCATTCTGTTCTTGAGGTGGAAGTTGAGCAAATAAAGAAAGGAAGTTATGACCACTTCATGCAAAAGAAATCCATGAACAGCCACATTCATTGACAATAACCATGAGGGGTCGACTGAAGGATGGTGGGGTTCTTTTAGGTGGACTGAAGGAACATCTTGAAACAATTAGGCGCTGTAGAAGGGTGTTTTTTATTGGCTGTGGTACGAGTTATAATGCTTCCTTAGCTGCAAGACCTTTTGTGGAAGAACTGACCAGTAGGTCCAATCAATTCTTCCAGATCTGTTACCTTTATGAGGAAAATTTTGGAATTCATCGAAGCAATTAGAATTTCGTTAATGATCCTGTGGCTTAAGTCGTTTTTCCTTGGTTTATTTGAATGATAGGTATTCCTGTGACTATGGAGGTTGCAAGTGACCTAGTATGGAAGTGTCAGATACCTTCCTACTATAGTTATGCCTATACTTGTGAGATTCAAGAAATAAAATCTAAAGCTGCGAAGGGGAAGCGTTCTGTGGAGGATGGAGTCAGAATTTCTTAATTTCTGTTATTTATATAGACTTATATTTATGTGTCACAAAGTAGTAGCATAGACAGAATGCTTCATAGGACATTAGGAGTTAATACACAGTTAGACTCTAGTACTACGGTACCCTGTCATATGTAAAGGTTAAGTGATTGTTGACGGAATAATAATAATCTATGTGACATTGAGACCTAGTGAAGGCCCCGTTTGGTTTTCCAGCGCTAGATACTGTTCACAACTTTGACCACTAATTAAAGGTATTAAATAAAGTATTTTACAAAACTAACTCCAGAACCCCTGCACTAGGAACCCTGAAGAATCTAATGAGGCCTTTGACCGCATGATTAGAGGATAATTAGAGGATGGTTACTGTAGCATCACTGTAGCCAATCATCGATTAATTAGGCTCATTAGATTCGTCTCGAAAAGTTACGCTCATCCGTGAAGAGGTTTTGCAGATAGACTTCATTTAGTACTTCATGCAAGAAAGATTCCCTCCTAGCAATGCTAGATGCTAGAAAACCAAACAAGGCCTGAATTGCCTCGGTGCTGATAGCACAGCCAAAGAATCTGGACATGTTATTATCATTTCTGGTTCATGTGTGTCACTTGACACTGTCAACCGCATGCTTCATTAGTTCAGAGAGTTCAGACCAAATAGCATCACAATGACATCATGATCATAGTAGAATAAAACAGTGCAATGAGTACGTATGCTTTTTCGAAGCCCTTTCTTTTTCCGTGCTCGTGCTAAATGATTGCAGGGAATACTCGAGAGTTGTATTATTGAGCCAAACGACTAACTGCCAAACGGATCAGTGACACATTCATCAGAGAATAAAAGCTGACAAAGAAGATCGAGATTTATACACCAGCGACCAGTTGCTAAGATGCTCTCTAACCCATATATATTTCAATAGAACTGTATTTAGTCATAGTCTAGATGATCCATCAGATATGAGGGAGATCGTCTCTATCCTGCCAGCTTGTGTTTTTGGACATCCAATATTGAATGGGCATTGTTCAATTAGTCCAAAAAATATGGGATAGAAGAGATCAGAGTAGGGATATGTCTCTGTCACACTCACACAGACACCCACAAAATGATCAGATTCTTTTTTTAGGAAAGAAAGAGCGAAGGACCGAGTGAAATAAATATAATCAAAACGTACTTTGATACGAAGAAGGCAATAAAAAAACTAAAAATCATCCTATCCATTTCGAGCGAAATATGAGCCTACTAAACTTCTTTGCACATGATGTCACAGCGTTTTTGTGATTAAATGTTGGTTTTCCTTAATAGACCCTTGAACAGATGTAGCTTCAGTCAGAGTCGATTTCAGATCACTGGAACTAGCTAAATTTCGTTCACTACTATGGAACACACTTTTCCTACAAGGGTACCATTCTTTCTGGAAAGATTTTTACAAGGAAAATTCATTGTTTTTAGAATTCTTAGAGCGATAACATTTTGCTTGGGCGTTTCTGTTACACGCCTGATTTTTGGGCTTCCTGATTGACACCCAATTGGGCTGGTTGGGCTTTCTATCTCCACTTCCACGGGATAGCAGGCCAGGAAGGCAGAAAACACAAAACAAGTTCATTGCCTCAAAGGCCCATGCCATAAAAAAGCACAGAATAAGGTGAATTCCAATTCCAAACCTTTTTAGTTCCACATATATTAGTTACTATATAGTACGGTGCTTGATCAGGGGCACCGCATCCGACAGATTTTGCACAGGATACATATATACTACGCGGCCGTGGCCGTGACGGCTTCGTGTTCATGCGAGCACTGTGGTCTCGACGGCAGCGGGCCGGAGGACCGCCTCGACGTGCTCGCCGGCGGCGTCCCAGAGCTCCGGCAGGGCCTCCTTGATGTTGTGGATGCTCTCCAGCGCCACGTCCGCGCCTGGCACCAGCGCTGAGGTCCCGACCTGCATCGTTCCATGTGGGATATATAATCAGCCTTGGACAAGTGTTAGCTGCATACTCAGTTGCAGAGGGCACAGGCGCGGTGGCAGAACATACAATGACGGTGTGGAAGCCGGCGGCCTTCCCCGCGGCGATGTTGCGCGCACTGTCGTCGAAGAACACCTGCCATGGATGCATGCAGAGAGAAAGAGAGAGTTCTTTAATGTCGCAACGGCCGCGATGGATCGGAGAAATAGGAAATAAAATATGTGTTTCTTCGTTGCTTGATCAATTACCGTTCTCTTGGCGTCGAGCTTGGCGATCTCGATGACAGCTTCCATGGACTCCAGAGAGGGCTTGCAAAGGATTCCCCTGCGAGGAGGTGCAGGGTCGTCAGAACCAGCTCTGCTGATTCCATCAGTGTCAGCTTCATCTGCATCCTTGGCATCTTGTTCGGGAGACGGGTTCAGGGTCTCGAAGCAGATGACGCCTTCGAAGCAGTCCTCTAGCCCGAGCTTCTCCAGGACTCTTGCCGCATGAGCCTTGTCAGAGTTGGTGAAAATCTGCGGTGGGATCAGCAGTTTCAGACTGGGGAAATTCAGACGCAGTGGAGGCGTGGAGCTGTGCCGGTAGCAACTGTCCCGTGCTGGTGATTGAACGAATGGAAGGAAATGGGCGTCAGGAAGAACTCACTATTTTCCTCTGTGGCAACGAAAGTAGCAGCTGCCTCAGGACAGGGTCAGGCTTCAGCTTCTCATACGGCAGTGTACCATGGACACATGCGTGGAAGTCGTCGTAGTCGAAATCATAGCCCAAAACCTACCACATGATAATGGAGTTGAAATGCTCAAATGATTTGTCAGAGATTACGGAAGAGAAATATGAATAGAAAAGGTGGCAACGTATCAGTATTCAGGAGTAAGTGTTCAAAAGTATCCACTAGCAAAGTTGCATGCCTTCAGGCCAGCCATTGTGGTTCCATGCTCCTTGTACAAATCCAGGCACATCTTGGGAACCTGGCTCTCTTCAATCTGCATCTTGTGCAGCATATAATCTGCAATTCAGCAACTAAAAGTGTAAGGAAAACATACTTTATTTGTAGCATCAAAATTTGGAATTGCTGGTCGAAAAATTTTACCCTGTATGTTCTTGCGGCATGCTAAGTTGATCCCTAAGCTCAGTGGGTAGAGAGTGTCATCCATGTCTGCAAATATGGGCAACATTTTCACAAGAGTTTTGAGGGGAAAAAAGGAAGACAATGCTACAGGGCTTCAACAGTTCGATTCGTGCTTCAAAGAGTGGGGAGCTAAATTCCCAGGTCCTCACCAAACAGCAAGCAATCAAATTTGGCTCCAGCAGCGTATAACTCCATCTTCACAGATCACTGATCTGCAAGACTGCAACAGAGTATCCTAATGGCAAATGGAAGCACAGCCACAATGCGCTGCGACTCGATGCCGCACTTGGAATGAGCTCCCCGTATTTATAGACAGAGTCGAGAGGCTGGCTTTGTTTGTTGGAGGATGACACATGGTGTGGCAGCGACATCAGTGGAGGTGCCCGAGGGCAGCACATCTCTCCATCTCCTCCACATAACCTTAAACTACTCCATGGATTCCTGCTTTGCTAGCATCTGCTTTACGCCTTTACTTGTCATTTTCCATCAAGAGCCTCGTCAGAGTGCTCTCCTACGCGGCGTCCAATTCGTGTTCCTGGAGCTGGAATGCCTGGCCTGCTTGGCTTGGGACGCAACGCAACCGACCTGCTGGTAGACAACTGGGCGTGGATGGCAGTGTAAGGATTCAGTCGTGATCGGCAATAATGCGAGGTGATTGCTGCCGGAATTGGGATCGATCACTCGCGCCATCAGAGAGCGAAGCGTGCTGAAAAGGATGGGTGCGGTTGCTTTTGCTTTGTTTTTTTCAATCCGGATCACGTACATGGACAGATTAAAGTAGCTGCCTCTGAACGGCATTTCTAGGCATGAACAGTCCAGTGGCGCGGTAAAGATGGCATCGCTCTCGGTCCTTATTTGTGCTTGATGTCAGCTGCCTTGGTGGCCTGCTTTTCAATCCTCAGGCTCACAGTTTTGGGCTGTTCAATCCTCAGGCTCACAGTTTTGGGCCTTTTCTGGCGAGGTGCTCTTCTGTTCATATATTGCGTGCCATCTTTTATTCTTTACTATTACATTCCTAATTGATAGAGGGGCTCTTCAGCCTTTACAAACTGAACTCTCCGTAGTCTGTAGCCTTTACACGATATTCCGATTACCAACCAGATACGATGTAAGAGAGGTAAAAAACTGAGCCTTTGACGAAGGAACACGATACCACACCTGCATCATGTATGCATGCGGTTTGTTTCTTTCTGGTTGCAATTTTCGGTACGACTGGTAAGCAGTATGCCCGCCTGCCTGATCCTGGCCAGTGGAGTTGAGCTACCTGGCCACTGAACACTGACGGTGGCTTTAGTTAGGCTGGGGCTATATGCATTCGTCCTCCTCATTCCGACTAGCCAGAGCAAAGGTGCCTTTTCGCTAAACATTGGGAGGAGCCTCTCGTATCAGTGTGTATCACTATGTACGAGACTCCTAGTGCATGGCTGAGGCGGTCTGCTCTGTCCGTCACTCCCTCACTTTGCTCAACAACATGCTTTATCAAACAGTCGGTGCGCCAGTGCAGTGCAGTGCTGTGTCGCAACACGCAACTGAACTGGATTCTTCGCTCCGTCAGATTCAGAGTTGTTTGTTCTCTCTCAGTCAGGTGAGACCACAGACCAGATCACCAGACACCAGAGCCTCACAGGCCATATGGGACAAAGGGCGGTGTGTGTTGGCAGAAGAGCGGCTCCTTAATTTGTTTACTTTGTCACTCGAATCAAATCTTGATAGTGGCATAGGTTTATGATAACCGTAGTTAATTATAAATTTAGGTAGAGGGGATTCAAAACGAGACAGGAAGCATCGAGAAGGTAAAGCCAAGGCTTAAGATCCGAGAACCACAGAGAATGCGGCTGAAATCGAATAATTCAGAAGGTAAAGCCAGGTCAAAATATAATGAGGTGCTACTGAAGCAGAATCCTAGCTAACACCATGTGCACAATTCAGGACACAAATTCTTTAGTCATACACCCAAAAAAAAACATATGTAAACGATCGCGGCTTTACAATATAACTTTATATTGCACAAGGTATGTGCAAGAACAACAAATGTGGCTGTAGTTTAGTGGTGAGAATTCCACGTTGTGGCCGTGGAGACCTGGGCTCGAATCCCAGCAGCCACACACTTGTTTTTGTCTTTTTTGCCTATTCGTAAGTAACGTGCTGCTGGGCTGTCGGGCTTCTTCTGGGCTGATTGGTTGATCGAATGATGTTGGGCCAGGCCGGAATGGTGCAGCATCTTTCACTTTATGACCCACGCGAACCCAGAGCACCTTCCGGCCAGGCTCGAGAGAAACGTAGATTATGGCCGTTTCTAACGGGCCAGGCCCAGGCTAGCACGGGGCTCAAATAAACAGCCTGTTCGGTTGGCTGGTGGCTGGTGCTGATTTGTTGTGAGAGAAAAGTACTGCTGGTGGCTGGTGCTGATTTGTTGTGAGAGAAAAGTACTGTTGGCTGATGGCTGATAAGCCAACCGAACAGGCTACCCCTACTTACATGTTCATACATGCAGCGTTTTTGGTGTTATGCGTGTTTGGTTTTGACGCCACGGGAACTCTGGCTTGGCTCAACTAACTAGTGCATGCAACCAAAAACTAAATGATCCAAACGGGAGCTAGACTTTTTTTTTTTGGCAAACTTTGGCAAATTGACACACCCGACGACATCTTTCATTTTTGAAGCGCCGCTGACAGTATCCATTCCAGATTTGTAGTGACACGAGCGAGCGCGTGAAAGCACGCTCGTTGAGTCGACACGGACACGTGACGAGATAACACCGAACTGAACTTGGGTACGCCAAGGATCACACTTGTAATGCATTCACCGACACGTTCACGTGAAGGCACACCTGGTCCCGGCAAAAGCTAGCTTTGCCGGTGACACGGCCGCTGACCTCCTTCTGGTTCGCCGATCGACACATGCAAGGATCGATCGGGCGCGGCGACGCGGCGCACGCGCCGACCGACGAGATTGCAGTAGCAAACTAGCGATCGATCGCCATCTGCCACTGCCAGCCAGAATGGCACAGTACTCCAATTAAGCTCCTGTTGACACCGGATTTTCGCACCTGACATGCTGGGTCAGATGATGACGTGGTGAGGTTGAGACTACACAGTGGGCCCGCTGATTGGTCAAAGCCGAAGGTGACAAAGGGGGAGGCCGATGCTGAAGAGGGGTCCGATGAAGCAGGAGTCTGATCCGATGACGAGTACAAGAGGGAAGACGCGTCGGCTAAGGAGGAGGCGTATCAGATTCAGGGACTATTTCCTTTCCAGAAGGCGTATGAGAGTCCCGTTGTATCTTAAGCTTAGTTTACCTTATTTAGTTAGTCTGGTCCGATCAGGACTCTCCATGACCAGGGTATAAATTTGAACCCTCGTCCATTGTAAAGAATAATTCTCACAATCAATACAACCCGGTTTCACGCCAAAACCCTAGTAGTAGTTACCGACGAAGCTCATTGGTGGACGGGCTGCATCAGTTCTGATCTCCGGCTTACCAGTAAGTTAGTCAATTTATCGAACTAATATAGGCTTTGAATTGAGGCGCATCGCCCTTTGTTTATATTGTTCAACCGATTTATCTCTGGATAATCAAGATTGATATAGATTCCCTACGTCGGAGCTAGATCAATATTGATTATTCAACAGATTATCGTTTATCGGACTATACTTTAAGCCTAGATTCCCTACGTCGGAGCTAGGTATCAAGATTAGTCTAGATTCCCTACGTCGGAGCTAGAATAATCTTGGTTACTAAAGGTAGTCTTTGCGGTTCGTTGGAGTTGCTAGATTGGTTTAGATCTACGCCATGTGAATCAATTCTACTTCTTCAACGGCTTTGAGCATGAGTCTTGGTTCGATTTAAGCAATATTTATCTTACAGCATCGTTCTATGTCCGATCCTGCTTTGTGGTTTAATCTGGTTGTTCTTTGAGTATTGCACTGGTGTAGATTCCCTACGTCGGAGCTGGATCTTTGTAATACGCTTAGATTAATCTTTGACTGTCATGTTTGGTCTAGATTCCCTGCGTCGGAGCTAGGTTCATCTTGATTAGTTAAAGGAAGCTTTGGTTATGCCTTATTGCTATTTGAATGTTAAGTGTGGTGTAGATTCCCTACGTCGGAGCTGGATCATGCTTAATTGTTCGGTAGCATATCTTAGAATCAGAACGTATCTGTTAATGTTTTGCCTGCTTATTTTGCTTAATCTGATCAACACCTATGCGAGCATCTTGTTTAATTAACAGGTTGATAAGTTAAGTCTGATTATCTAGCTATCTGATCTGATCATAGTTAGAGAAATCTAGATTCCCTACGTCGGAGCTAAATTTCTCTGAAAAGGCTATAGTCCGATCGGTTGGTTAGATGGTCCGATAAGATGAGTCAAACTGGTAACTAGACAAGGTGGACAATGTATCGGCTTACACTTTGATTATTTAATATCTTGTTTCAAGACATAGCTGATCCATTATTTACATATTGGCCTTGTTTTATGCTTTATTTCATTATTCAAAGGCTGGTCTGTTATATCAATCAAGGTCCGATCCTGATTGGTCCGATCCTGAGGTCCGATTTGATGTCTGATTGAGGTCCGATCACTCGGTCCGATTGACGTCATCATTGAGGTCCGATTCTGAGGTCCGATCAGTATCGGCCGATACGTGTCTGATTGGGTCTTGGCTAAAATTCGACGTTACTCCATCGTCTGAAATAGAGCCGGCACAATCAAAGAGCAATTTAACTGTTTTATTCCCTTGTCAATTTCAGGTCAAATTGACTGGCACGCCGCGAACCTGAACTGGAGTGTAGACTGGCACTGGAGCGAAGCTGATCTCCCCGGTCATCGTGTGCTGCACGCGGGAGATACATCCGCCGATTTTCCGCGTCAACACATTTTTTGGCACGCCCAGTGGGACACGAGAAACAAATCCAAGATGTCGTCGTCTGATGCTGAACAAGAAACTGCAGCAAGACTTGCTGCTGAGAAAGAAGCTGCTGAGAAGGCTAAGAACGACAGAAACAAGACGCCTGAGGTGACCATGCCTGTTACAAAGGCCGATCTGTCCAAAGCCCAGTTGGATGCAGTTCAGGCCCAAATTGATGCGTTTGAGAAGCTGTGCCTTGGCCAATTCGGGCGTAATCGCTCAGGTCCTATACTCAAAGGTCCTCTCCCGGATCCAGAGTTGATTAAGAAGACCACTGATGCACGGGAGCACCAAGTCAACATGACAGAGATGATTCACCAGGCTGTTCATCATGCATTGATCAACCAATCAGGTACCTTGGTGAATTCTTTGGACAATCTCATCAAGAAGGCGGTGGACGATGCTATTTGCTTGAAGGGTCCAGTGTTTATAGCAGATTCTGCAGGAGCATCAGGATCAGGAAGAGGAAAAGAAACTACAGATAATACCATGACCGTTGCTCCACAGATGCCAATTGCTCCATCACCTCCTGTTGAACTGGCCAACGGTTTTCTGTTGATGGCCGATGGAACTATAGTCGGCCCACATGGTGAAAAGTATGCCAGAACTCTGAGCGAACAAGAAAAACAACCTGCAGCTGCAAGGCTACGTGCAGAGGTTCCTTCACATCAGCGTATGGTCGGAGATTACAATAACTATGTGATGGACATAGCTGATGGGATGCCACATGGGAATCAACAGTCCGATTGGTCACAAAAGATAGCCGAGGTGATCCAGAATCAATTCGGCTTGAAGCCTAAAGATGAAGCGAGGTTGTATCGGCACCCGTACCCATCTTACTTTGATGCAGTGCCACTTCCTCCACGTTACAGAGTGCCGAATTTTTCCAAATTCTCCGGGCAAGATGATATGACCACCATCGAGCATGTGAGCCGATTTTTGGCTCAGTGTGGTGAGGCTGCCTCAGAGGAGGGACTTCGGCTCAGATTTTTCCCTCTATCACTATCAGGGCCGGCGTTTACCTGGTTTACGTCGTTGCCAGCAGGATCAGTCACAGGGTGGTCCGATATGGAAAAGCAATTCCATAAATACTTCTTTTCTGGTCTCAATGAGATGAAGATCTCTGATTTGATTGCTATCAGGCAGAGGAATGATGAGACCGTCAAGGAGTACATTCAACGGTTCTGTGACACTAGGAATCGATGCTATAGTTTGAAGCTATCTGACATGCAATTGGCCGAGCTTGCATTCCAAGGTTTGCTCGCGCCGATTAAGGAAAAGTTTTCTGCTCAGGAGTTTGAGACATTGGGGCAATTGGTTCAGAAAGTGTCAGCTCATGAGGTCCGATATCAGGAGATGAAGCGCATGAAGTTTTCTAAACAAGTATCTTATCTCTCTGATACTGAAGAAGAGGCTGATGTTAACATAGCTGAATGGACTAAATCCAAGAAGCCAGTGTCGCTCCCGTGGATCAAACAGAATCCTGAGAAGTTTGGTTTCGACATAACAAAGGCCGATAAGATTTTTGATTTGCTGCTCAGTGAGAAGCTTATCCAGCTTTCTCCAAATCACTCAATTCCATCGGCCGATGAGTTGAAGAAACGTAAATATTGCAAATGGCACAACTCGACATCTCACGAGACCAATGAATGCAAAGTGTTCAGAAGGGAGATCCAATTGGCTATTGAGTCAGGCAAGATCAAGTTTGAAGACAGCAAGAAAGCCATGAAGATCGATGGTCATCCCTTTCCCAATAACTTTGCTGATTTCTCCTTTTCTGTTAATATGGTTGATGCTAATGAAAAGGGGAAGTTCAAGGTGCTTACATCGGACCACGCCAAGAGTTCTGGTGCCGTTGATCCTACTGTTCAAGTTACTGTTGAAGAGCTACGCAGGAATCATCAGGCATTTGGGCGTGAATCTAATGCTCCTGGTGGATATTGGCCGCGTGTGACTTCCCAAATGCTGATCAACAAATACAAGAGGCAGCAGGCAGCAGTCCGAGCGTGGAGAGAACGCGAGGAACGACGACGTCGGAGGTATGAATATCAGGCAAGGCGGCTTGATGAAGAGTTTGATGATCAATGCCGACGTGGTGACAGGTCCGATGGCCGACGCCGATATGATGAGTGGTCCGATGACCGACGTTGGTATGATAACAGGACCGATGGCCGGCGCTGGTTTGATGATAGAGTCGATGATCGCCATCACTACGGTTATAGGTCCGATTGGTATACAGATGGACGTCAAGCTTATAACCGGTACGATCAAGATGATGATCATTGGTGGTGTCCTTTCTTCGTGTACTGCTGGAACGAGAAGCTTAGACTGCCATCGAAAGCAGATTGTCCTGAATGCAGCTTCCAGTATGAGGAGTATAGAGCTTCCAAGAGAGGTCGACGATCAGTTCATGAACGGATCGGCGTCAGGATTGATGATCATCATCAAAGAGATGAAGGCCGAGTTAACACTCATGGCCACAAAAATAATGAAGGCCGGGTTAACACTCATGGCCACAAAAATAATGAAGGCCGGGCTGATGCTCATGGCCCTGAAAAAATGGAAGAGAAGGCTCCTGTCGGATATCAATATCCGACCCTCTCGCCGACGGGTGGGGCCACACAGTTTTGGAATAAGATGGGGATAGGAAAACCCGCAAGCAAGGATAATATCAGGTCAGGGGAGGATCGATTTTCCCCTGACTCGGCCGACCCTCGTCCGTCTCGGCCGACTCTCGTCCGCCTCGGCCGACCCCCGTCCGCCTCGGCCGACCCCCGTCCGCCTCGGCCGACCCTCGTTCGCCTCGGCCGGCCCACTTCTGTCGCTGTCTCGCCCGACCTCTCTTCGTCTCGCCCGAATCGGCGTGGGCCCGAGACGAAGTGGAGCGTCCGGAAGACCCGGCGTAAGGATGTGTCTCCATACACCCATGCCATTTCCCATCGGCATTAATTGGCCTCACCAAGCACTGTCCGGCGCGGCCAGCGGATGTGACTCCCACTGACTTGCCCGTACGCGGGCGCCACGCGAGGAGAGCCACGTCCCCAACAACTCCGATCAGCGTCCACGCAGGGAGAGCCACGTCCCCAACAACTCCGATCAGCGTCCACGCAGGGAGAGCCACGTCCCCAACAACTCCGATCAGCGTCTCGAACAGTGTCCTGTACTGCGTCCACAGTATCCCGCAGGCGGCGGAGCTTCTTTAGCAAGCTTTCTATTTTTTACCTTCTTGAGCACGCCTTGTAAAGCCTCACCTCTCCTGAGTATAAATAGAAAAATCAAGCCTCAGGAGAGGAGAGGACGGTCACACGACGCACACACCAGAACACAACCCACGAAACACACACGCTCGGACGCACCAGAGACTTGGGAGCCCCTCCCTCTCTCGACCGCTTGTAACCCCTACTACGAGCAACGCGAGTAACACGAGCAGCCTCGAACTGGACGTAGGGCGTTCGTGCCTGAACCAGTATAATCCCTTGTGTCCTCTCGCGAACCATCCGGAGCCCAGACGCGCAATCCACTAATTTACTTGTTGGTTATTTCTTACACCGACAGTTGGCGCGCCAGGTAGGGGCCTTTGCGCGTTTCGGCGATCACCAGGCTTCGGATGGCCACCCACGGATCGAGCTGGACTCCCGGGACGCAGCTGCGTCTTGGGAGTTTGGATTTCGTCATCACCGACGCCGGGGACTTGGAGAGAGTCGCTCTCACGCCCCCGGTCAACTCTGCCGATGCTGACGTCGCGACCGCCACCGAGGCCCTCGCGGACATCAACATCAACGCCCCTGGCGACGAGGCTAGCAATCCTCGTTCAAGGGCCAACGAGGCCCCGCTATGGGAGCAGCTCGAGGTCTTCCTGGGGCCACGGCCCACGCAGGAAGACGCGCGCTTTGTCAGGTTCGCCCTGGCGAATGTCGCTGCCCAGCTTGCGGGAGGAGCTCCTCTCCCCCCGGGGATGCTGGACTCCATCCCACCGTATGCGGCCCCATACGGTCTGCGCAACGCGGCTGAGGTCGTGTCCCGCCTGGTGACGCGCCTCCTGGGCCCCACCCCGGCGGACAGCGAGTTCGTCGGGGTGATCGATCACGTCTCCGAATCGGTCTTCGACTTGTTGGACGATCCCGTTTCGGAGACGTCCGACACGCAGCTCGTCGGAGAAAGCCACCACCCCTCCCGGGAATGTTTCATGGCGGACACCCCCGACGGGGCGGAGGGAGAAGCGAGTGAGAGCGGCTCAGGGCCAGCGGGCCCTGACGACGGTCACCCGGTGGCCGACGCGCCCGTTGCTCCCGCTCCGGTTGCAGCCCAAGCCGCGGCAGCGGCAGGACAGCCAGCCCCGCCACGAGCGGCTACACCGCCACGACGCTCCCAAGCCGACGACGCCCGGCAACGCCGGGAGGAGCTCCAAGAGGCTCGCCGCCGGTTGGAGCAGGAGCGGGTGCGGATCGAGCAGGAACGGGAGCGCATCGAGCGCGAGCTCCTGCAGGTCAGAGACGCGCCTCCGGCGCGGGAGCGCGCCCGGGACGTGCAGCGCCAAATCGTCGACGACGACGGTGCCCCGCCCCCGTGTTTCGCCCACGCCGGGCAGAACATAGCCGCGGCTGCCATGCTCGTGAGAGGGCTCCCGCCGCCGGTGACCCCGGAGGCCCGCAAGGCGCAGCGGGAACTCGGCGAACTACTGGAGCGAGCCGCGGCGCAGCAGGCCGAGAGTTCGCAGTCGCGACGACGAGCGTCGCAGATGGCCCACCGCGGAGCCTCGAGACAGCCGGCCGCCGGGCGCGGCGGACGCGTCCAACAAGGTGACTCGGTGCACCAGCCCCGTCCCCCCGGGGACGCGCTTCCGGTCCGACAACGGGTCGGCCCGATCCAGGATGCTCGGAGCATACTGGACGCCCGTCGGCGGCGACCCCCCGCGGGCGAACCCGAGCGACCGCGAGGACGTGTTCCTCGGCGAGGCGGCCGGTACGACGACGAGGACGAGGACGAGAGGACGCCGAGTCCGGAGGCGCCGGGACCACGGGCTTTCAGCCCGCGGATCCGCGTGGCTCCTCGTCCCGCCAACTTTAGAGCCCCGTCGAACTTCCCGAGGTACGACGGGGAAACCGACCCCGAGCTCTGGCTCGAGGATTACCGACTCGCCTGCAGAGCCGGAGGAGCCGACGATGATGATTTCATCATCCACAACTTGCCG
>CM014271.1:5173392-5208422 GCA_004135705.1 Alloteropsis semialata | reverse complement strand
CCAGAGCTCCGGCAGGGCCTCCTTGATGTTGTGGATGCTCTCCAGCGCCACGTCCGCGCCTGGCACCAGCGCTGAGGTCCCGACCTGCATCGTTCCATGTGGGATATATAATCAGCCTTGGACAAGTGTTAGCTGCATACTCAGTTGCAGAGGGCACAGGCGCGGTGGCAGAACATACAATGACGGTGTGGAAGCCGGCGGCCTTCCCCGCGGCGATGTTGCGCGCACTGTCGTCGAAGAACACCTGCCATGGATGCATGCAGAGAGAAAGAGAGAGTTCTTTAATGTCGCAACGGCCGCGATGGATCGGAGAAATAGGAAATAAAATATGTGTTTCTTCGTTGCTTGATCAATTACCGTTCTCTTGGCGTCGAGCTTGGCGATCTCGATGACAGCTTCCATGGACTCCAGAGAGGGCTTGCAAAGGATTCCCCTGCGAGGAGGTGCAGGGTCGTCAGAACCAGCTCTGCTGATTCCATCAGTGTCAGCTTCATCTGCATCCTTGGCATCTTGTTCGGGAGACGGGTTCAGGGTCTCGAAGCAGATGACGCCTTCGAAGCAGTCCTCTAGCCCGAGCTTCTCCAGGACTCTTGCCGCATGAGCCTTGTCAGAGTTGGTGAAAATCTGCGGTGGGATCAGCAGTTTCAGACTGGGGAAATTCAGACGCAGTGGAGGCGTGGAGCTGTGCCGGTAGCAACTGTCCCGTGCTGGTGATTGAACGAATGGAAGGAAATGGGCGTCAGGAAGAACTCACTATTTTCCTCTGTGGCAACGAAAGTAGCAGCTGCCTCAGGACAGGGTCAGGCTTCAGCTTCTCATACGGCAGTGTACCATGGACACATGCGTGGAAGTCGTCGTAGTCGAAATCATAGCCCAAAACCTACCACATGATAATGGAGTTGAAATGCTCAAATGATTTGTCAGAGATTACGGAAGAGAAATATGAATAGAAAAGGTGGCAACGTATCAGTATTCAGGAGTAAGTGTTCAAAAGTATCCACTAGCAAAGTTGCATGCCTTCAGGCCAGCCATTGTGGTTCCATGCTCCTTGTACAAATCCAGGCACATCTTGGGAACCTGGCTCTCTTCAATCTGCATCTTGTGCAGCATATAATCTGCAATTCAGCAACTAAAAGTGTAAGGAAAAAACATACTTTATTTGTAGCATCAAAATTTGGAATTGCTGGTCGAAATAAATTTTACCCTGTATGTTCTTGCGGCATGCTAAGTTGATCCCTAAGCTCAGTGGGTAGAGAGTGTCATCCATGTCTGCAAATATGGGCAACATTTTCACAAGAGTTTTGAGGGGAAAAAAGGAAGACAATGCTACAGGGCTTCAACAGTTCGATTCGTGCTTCAAAGAGTGGGGAGCTAAATTCCCAGGTCCTCACCAAACAGCAAGCAATCAAATTTGGCTCCAGCAGCGTATAACTCCATCTTCACAGATCACTGATCTGCAAGACTGCAACAGAGTATCCTAATGGCAAATGGAAGCACAGCCACAATGCGCTGCGACTCGATGCCGCACTTGGAATGAGCTCCCCGTATTTATAGACAGAGTCGAGAGGGTGGCTTTGTTTGTTGGAGGATGACACATGGTGTGGTAGCGACATCAGTGGAGGTGCCTGAGGGCAGAATATCTCTCCATCTCCTCCACATAACCTTAAACTACTCCATGGATTCCTGCTTTGCTAGCATCTGCTTTACGCCTTTACTTGTCATTTTCCATCAAGAGCCTCGTCAGAGTGCTCTCCTACGCGGCGTCCAATTCGTGTTCCTGGAGCTGGAATGCCTGGCCTGCTTGGCTTGGGACGCAACGCAACCGACCTGCTGGTAGACAACTGGGCGTGGATGGCAGTGTAAGGATTCAGTCGTGATCGGCAATAATGCGAGGTGATTGCTGCCGGAATTGGGATCGATCACTCGCGCCATCAGAGAGCGAAGCGTGCTGAAAAGGATGGGTGCGGTTGCTTTTGCTTTGTTTTTTGCAATCCGGATCACGTACATGGACAGATTAAAGTAGCTGCCTCTGAACGGCATTTCTAAACATGAACAGTCGAGTGGCGCAGTAAAGATGGCATCGCTCTCGGTCCTTATTTGTGCCTGATTTCAGCTGCCTTGGTGACCTGCTGTTCAACCTCAGGCTCACAGTGTTGGGCCTTTTCTGGCGAAGTGCTCTTCTGTTCATATATTGCGTGCCATCTTTTGTTCTTTACTATTACATTCCATTCCTAATTGATAGAGGGGCTCTTCAGCCTTTACAAACTGAACTCTCTGTAGTCTGTAGCCTTTGCACGATATTCCGATTACCAACCAGATACGATGTAAGAGGTAAAAAATTGAGCCTTTGACGAAGGAACACGATACCACACCTGCATCATGTATGCATGCGGTTTGTTTCTTTCTGGTTGCAATTTTCGGTACGACTGGTAAGCAGTATGCCCGCCTGCCTGATCCGGTGGAGTTGAGCTACCTGGCCACTGAACACTGACGGTGGCTTTAGTTAGGCTGGGGCTATATGCATTCGTCCTCCTCATTCCGACTAGCCAGAGCAAAGGTGCCTTTTCGCTAAACATTGGGAGGAGCCTCTCGTATCAGTGTGTATCACTATGTACGAGACTCCTAGTGCATGGCTGAGGCGGTCTGCTCTGTCCGTCACTCCCTCACTTTGCTCAACAACATGCTTTATCAAACAGTCGGTGCGCCAGTGCAGTGCAGTGCTGTGTCGCAACACGCAACTGAACTGGATTCTTCGCTCCGTCAGATTCAGAGTTGTTTGTTCTCTCTCAGTCAGGTGAGACCACAGACCAGAGCCTCACAGGCCATGGGACAAAGGGCGGTGTGTGTTGGCAGAAGAGCGGCTCCTTTGTTTACTTTGTCACTCGAATCAAATCTTGATAGTGGCATAGGTTTATGATAACCGTAGTTAATTATAAATTTAGGAAGAGGGGATTCAAAACGAGACAGGAAGCATCGAGAAGGTAAAGCCAAGGCTTAAGATCCGAGAACCACAGAGATTGCTGCTGAAATCGAATAATTCAGAAGGTAAAGCCAGGTCAAAATATAATGAGGTGCTACTATGGCTTATATTGATTAAGACATGTGCACGAACAGCAAATGTGGCTGTAGTTTAGTGGTGAGAATTCCACGTTGTGGCCGTGGAGACCTGGGCTCGAATCCCAGCAGCCACACACTTGTTTTAGTCTTTTTTGCCTACTAGCAGAGACGCACGTGTGGCACGCACGTTTATCATGTAAAATTAAAAAAAATAAAAGGTGGTAATAGTAGGGCTAAAAAAGATCGTGTCATTATGTTGATTGGTGTTTTCATGGCAAATATAGCACATATGCTAATATATAAGTTACAAAGTAGTATTATATATTTGAGGTCACTCTTATCTAAAGTATTGACCAATATATAGCATACCTTGTACAAATACCACCGAGATGATTTTGTAGACTATAATTTGTTATATCCCCTGTTGGCATGGGACATAATATGTTTTACATAATGTCATAGTTCATGAGTGAAATGAATTAGGCCCAGGGGTCGTGAAGTGATAAAATATACTTGGCAAATAAAAGATTGATGTCTATCTTGGAGAACTCTTCTTGGTTGCGTACGTCAACATACCCTAGCAAGGCTAGGAGACACCAATAAGACAGTGACCCTGCTCATATATACGCATACGGAGTCTTAAAAGTTCATAGATGTTGAGTGGGAGCTTTACCTCGTAGAGAATGCAACTTCTGAGTTGTATTGCTTGTCTTTACAATTTTTTTTCCTCTTCATTGGTCTGCAGCTCCTGAAGTGCTCCTGCATCTGTTTTTCTGGATGAAAACTGGCGTAAGTAGAGCACCTGCTACAGCTCAACTGTGCGTCAGAGCTCATGACCAACAACATGGGCAGCTAGGGCATGGCGCAAGTGCTGCTGCTACCCTCAGTTGAGCAACAGAAACTGATGTTGGCCATGGACGCGACGCTAGTGCCTGTTCCTTCGCCTCGTTCCTAACGTCTGAACTCACCTGGCGCCTGATGCACGCCTCCTCGGGCCACCGGGCCTTGAACATATCTTCACAACTTTGCCTGATTCGTAGTTTCGGACCCATGCATACCTGGTCATGATGCTATCGTGTCTGAATTCAGCACCTAGAAAACCCTTGCTGCCACTGGCAAAGATGGCTTAGACACAAGGAGTCGCCATCGCATCGCATCGCCCTGCTTGAGAGGGGCCAACTGCCAATTGGTAACTTTTAATTGTGTTTGCCCTTGAGCTCCGGCAGCCCGCCGCCCGCCGCGGAGTTGCGGCTGCCGCCACCGAGCTGGGCGTGCACCGGAGGTGGCTCCACCGGCTCATCGTCGTCGTACGCGGAGCCGCCGCCAACGGGCGTGATGCTCAAGCACGCGCTACAGACGGGGCAGACCGCGCTCCTCGGGACGTTGCCGTGAAGATGGCCTGGTCGTGGCCCATGCCGGCGAAGCAGACAGGGCACCGTCTGCCGGCCACGCCCATCCCCAGTCCCATCGTCGTGGCCGCCATGGCCTGAAGCTGAAAGCGTTCAACAAGCTATGCGCTGGAACGGCAGCAGATTGATCTCATCTCTGTTGCCCGACGTGGCCAGAAGAAAGGATAATATGCTTTGCACGCACGGTGATGAAATCAATCAAATCCAATGAAAGGGAAACAAAAGAGTCCTAATTTCATACACTAATTGCAGGCGTCGGACTCCCTGGGTGACCAAGGTTTTTCCCTATACGAGATCGATGTACAGACGTAGCGCGGGTAGGGACGACGCCGGTGAGAAAAAAAATTAATTTTGGGCAGAATCACTCTCTAACTCTCAATTTCTATGGGTCTGAGGCCTCTCCCATCTCCCTCGGCTCCGACAGGTGGGTCCGGCGTGAGGGGTACGGTGAACCCAAATCGGGTGACAAACATTTTCAATTGTTTTCGTTTATATATAGATTCGTGAGTAACGTGCTGCTGGGCTGTCGGGCTTCTTCTGGGCTGATTGGTTGATCGAATGATGTTGGGCCAGGCCGGAATGGTGCAGCATCTTTCACTTTATGACCCACGCGAACCCAGAGCACCTTCCGGCCAGGCTCGAGAGAAACGTAGATTATGGCCGTTTCTGACGGGCCACGCTGTTCGGTTGGCTGGCGGCTGGTGGCTGATGCTGATTTGTTGTGAGAGAAAAGTACTGCTGATGGCTGTGCTGATTTGTTGTGAGAGAAAAGTACTGTTGGCTGATGGCTGATAAGCCAACCGAACAGACTGAAAGCTCTACTTACATGTTCATACATGCAGCGTTTTTGGTGTTATGCGTGTTTGGTTTTGACGCCACGGGAACTCTGGCTTGGCTCAACTAACTAGTGCATGCAACCAAAAACTAAATGATCCAAACGGGAGCTAGACTTTTTTTTTTTGGCAAACTTTGGCAAATTGACACACCCGACGACATCTTTCATTTTTGAAGCGCCGCTGACAGTATCCATTCCAGATTTGTAGTGACACGAGCGAGCGCGTGAAAGCACGCTCGTTGAGTCGACACGGACACGTGACGAGATAACACCGAACTGAACTTGGGTACGCCAAGGATCACACTTGTAATGCATTCACCGACACGTTCACGTGAAGGCACACCTGGTCCCGGCAAAAGCTAGCTTTGCCGGTGACACGGCCGCTGACCTCCTTCTGGTTCGCCGATCGACACATGCAAGGATCGATCGGGCGCGGCGACGCGGTGCACGCGCCGACCGACGAGATTGCAGTAGCAAACTAGCGATCGATCGCCATCTGCCACTGCCAGCCAGAATGGCACAGTACTCCAATTAAGCTCCCATGCATTGCATTGATCAGCTATCCTTTCGGTGCAAAGCACGCGGTCCTATATATCCTAATCGTAGCGCCTAATTAAAACCCCGCTCCCTTCACTGTGCGGCTGCATCATTAAGATACCACTACAGTGCTGCGCTGGTCGACGGATGAGCAGCGGGAGACGCCTAGTTTTGACCCCAGGCGACGCCGCATCAGATTGTTTAATCTCCCCCATGCCAATCTGAATCTCCTTTTCTCTAAAGTATAAACCCATGTTCTTTTCCCACTCGCCAGTCGCCGCTCGGGCAGGGCAGGATTCCCAGGCAGCGGCGGCCACCGTGCACCGACGCGATCCACAGGCGCGATCGCACGCTGGGGAGGCACGACCGCACGAGGCCTCGACGCGCACGGCAGGCGGCAGCGGCACTGCAGGTCCATGTGCTCCCGGGGCGGGGGCGTGCAGGCGCAGCGTTTCTACGCACGCCGCCGCTCTGCGCTAACTCGTATTGTCCGGCTCCGGCGCGCCGTGCCTGCCACGGCGTGGCCTGCGTGTACTACTAGCGGACAGAGATCGGACTGACTGACTGGGGCGCGGGCTCTGAGATTACGCTCTGCTTGGCAGCCAGTTAATCGGTGTGGCACGGATCTATAGAGGGATTAGCGCTCGCTAGGGTATATGTGTCTGTGTTCTGATGCACTGACGGTTAAATAATACAGTGTCACAGTATACTGTGGAGGAGCACTAGTAGTAGTACTAGTAAATTATGCTGCATCTTACCTAACACGAACACATCGGTCTTGGCGGAAAAAGAAGATAAAAGGATAGCATCTGCATGTTGTCCGGATGTTCCCATCGGCACGCGCAACAGCTGCCTCCTCCTGCGCCGTGCCGGCCTCGCTTTAGCGCGAATCATTCGGGGCATGAGGCGTCTCGCTTTGTGGCTTGGAAACCGCCGCATACACGTACGGGGCGCCGCGTGCTCTCCCGAAAGCCAAGGTCGGAGACAGACGGCAACGAAGCTTCGGCCTTTACCGCCGCCGAGGCGCCGGAGGAGTACCGTCCCATCAGATCGCCGGCGTGTTGGTGCCGTGTCGGCGGGGCTGGCGGTTTTTATTCCGCCGCCGGCCGGCCGCTCCGTCTCCACTCTCCAGTGCGCCCCACACCCCGTGTTGCCGTCGCAGAGCCATCCGGTGGTCTGCTCACCGTGCGCTGCACCTGCCGTGCCAGCTCATGGCAATAAAACGGATTTATAACTGCTTCTTTAAACGATGCTCATTGCTCAAATCACAAAAATGATTTTGTGTACTGATATGCGTTGCTTGAAGGTTGTAGCAGGGCGTAATCCAGCTACTAGTTCGCTATCGACGCCGGCCGGGTGCACGGGGCCTTTGCTGATTCGCGAAGAGAAAACTTTGGGGTCTTTTGGGCACTGCATGGAATTGTCAGTTGACACCGGCCCTGAAATCACGCGCAAACTGATACCCCTAGTGCCTTGATCAGTGCCACTCCTTGCTTTGCTAGTCTGCTCTCTGCTCCCCTTCTTCAGGGCCTAAAGTTTCCTTTGATCCACATGCATGATGCGGCCAAGTACTAGGCATAGCCTCCTTTCCTTCAGGCTTGTCTGACCAGAGCCAATCCGCTCCCCATGACAGCGTTGGTCCTTGGCTCCTTGGCCATAAAAATAGATTTGCCACATATCTATACACACTACTACATGCTGCTGTCATGATTAGATTCCTAGATGAGATCCTCTAATCTGGAGCTGGATTCTCCGAGATCATCACTGAGACATGCATGCATGTACTCTGCATTTCCTCTCTCAGGCTGATCAGCTGAGCTGAGCTGGGAGAATCCGGGCGTGCTGCCGGTACACACCATCTTCATTCCGCAGCACGACAGCACGTGCCGGTCGGTTGCAAGGTTAGGTCGGGTTTCGTTGTCCAGCGACGTACTGTACGTTGGAGGCATGCAGCGTGCCGCTACAGCGGCCCTGTTTGGTTTTCAGTGCTAGAAACTGTTTACAATTTTGATTATTAATTAAAGGTATTAAATAAAGGTATTTTACAAAATTAACTCCAGAACCCCTGCACTAGAAACCTTGAAGAATCTAATGAGGCCTTTGACCACATGATTAGAGAATGATTAGAGGATGATTACTGTAGCATCACTGTAGCCAATCATCGATTAATTAGGCTAATTAGATTCGTCTCGAAAAGTTACGCTCATCCATGAAGAGGTTTTGCAAATAGACTTCATTTAGTACTCCATGCAAGAAAGATTCCCTCCGTGCTAGATGCTAGACTACTGGAAAACCAAACGGGGCCAGCATTTGCAACTTTGCACCTGCAACCGGCGGTGGTCCCTCTCGTTTCACTATATTCGGCGATGGATTAGCCCAAAAGTATTTATTATCAGCAGCTCTCGCCGCGGCGGCGGCGTCCTGTGCAGACATGGCGGCCGCCGCAGATCGATGATGCTGCAGTCCGTCAGTGGAGTATTAAACTGGTCATCACAGTGTGGTTAGCGGCTGTTAATTACTACTCTGTGATTATACTCCTCTGTTCGGATAATGACTCTGGTTGAAGATAGCAGTGGTCCTTCTAGTACATGACGGCGTACTCCGGTGTGGGAGCTCTCGTAGACTGCTGCTGCAGGCCCTCGACCTGAGACCTGCTAGGCTGCTACGTACGTATACTAGCTTCAGCTTGTAAAATCTGTATTCTCCGTACGGGACAAGTACTACCCGGACACGAGCCCACCGTTTTGACTTGCGTCATATCACAGGCAGTTCTCCAAAGGATCATTCCCCTTTTTTCTCGGTTCCGTCAATCAGTTTATTGTGTGCAGCAAGGTTTACATTTTCAACTTTCCTCCAAATAATGTTTTTCATTTTCAGTTTCTTGTACACGGACATTCGTTCAGTAGCAAAATAGCAGTGCGTCTTCGTCTGTCTCCTGCGTAGCAACTAGCAAGCACAAAATGAAAGAAAGAAACTACGGCGGGTCACAGTTCATGTCCTGTCACGGGGCAGTAGAAACCGACACCAAGGTCGCGTTTAGATTGGCAACTTTTGCTGGTAACTGGCAACTTTTTTCCACTGACAACTGTGCTCTTTTCATAGAACACGCTTTCAAATGACAACTTTTTTTTATAAACTTTATCAAACTTTTCCAACTAAACATGCCCTACTTGTTTTGCGCCTCCCAATGAAAAAGCCGCGCACTCGCAATGAAGCCCCAGAGACCAACCAGCCTACAGCATCCAGTGCCCACAGCTGTAATGCAAAGTATGCTGTGTGCAATGGCGGGCCGAGCTTCGAACGCATAAATGCTGTCACACACAGTTTCCCCAATCCCTTTTCTTCCTGCTCCACCAGACCACCACCTCCACCTCCCTCCTTCCCTGTGAGCAGTAATTCCGTTACCTCACCCTCGCTAAAGCCTTCTCTCTCCTGCTCACTCCAAACGCGGGAGATGCTTTACTTCCTCACAACTGTAACGCCGCACCAGGCCCGCGGCACGCCGCGTTACACGTTTCGGCTAGGCTAGCGCTACGCTACAGAATCTCCATTGCCAGCCAGCTGCGCCGCGCTTGGCTCTGCCTCTGCCTCTGCGTATAAGTCCGTTCCTTCCTCCCTTGGCCGCTTCTGCGCTCGCCGCTCTTCTCCTCCATCCCTCCCTCCCTCCCTCCCAGATCCATTCTTTCCCGTGCTCACGCCTCCCCCTGCGGCGACGAGCAGGGAGAGGCTGAGCGCGGTGGCGAGCGGGAGGGCAAAGAATTAACCATGGCTTCTCGTGCTGCTGCCGTGATTCTTGCCTTCCTTGTGGGAGCGAGCGCGGCCCATGGCTCCGAGCCGTGGTGGAACGAGACGCAGGTGTACGGCACCGCCGCCAGCTCCGGCGGCAGCGGCGGCGTCTTCGTTGGCCTGACACTCATCCAGTCGGCGGCGGCCAAGGGAGCCGGTGAGATTAACTTGTCCCGGCAGAAAATTGCTCCTTTCTTTAATCTGTTTTTGTTGCAAAGATTAGTTTTTTTATTAGCAGTCACGCGAGTTCCTCTCGGGCTCGGTCAGTGAGTCGAGACTCGAGTGCGAGTGCCTAGATATGGGCTCATTGAGTTGTGTGAAGCATGTTCCTCCTCCTGTGTTGACCCTGGTTGGTCAGCGCATCTATATATTACTAGATTGGTTGTGATTGCTCTCTGTTTTTTTTTTGCCCCTCTCGTCTATACACCTTCATATAGGTGCCATGCTGATTGAGTGATCATGCAGCATGCGTGGATCCTGATGATTGTGTGGGTGTGGATCTAGCCTAGGCACTGTTGGTGGTTGCCATGCTGAATTATTGTTCTTTAGAACTTTCTCGGTGAATTATTGATACCAGATTGGGAAAAGGGGGGCTCAGTACCATCAGTACCATTTGATTTGCACGTTTGTTATGAGTGATTGCCCTGTGACTATTGGCTACGTGTGGTAAGTATCAAACAATTACGTGGCTCGATGGGGTTCCTATTTGTTTATAGACAGTCAATTGCTCAAGATTTAAACTTGTTGCAAGCTGCAGCTTATTTTTGGATTTATGTTGCGATGATCTTGTTTGTGTAAACTTGATCAAAGAAAGTCTGCTGAGTGACCATTGCTTTGGATTTTCAATAATACTAGCAGTGATAGTGTAGTTCATGAGTAATTAATTCCACTTATATCAGAATTTGAGTGCGCATGAAATTTATTCTAGCCTGTAGAAAAAGAGGGTAGGCTGGTGAAAGTTGATGCTTACTTCCTGCGATAACTATTTTACAGTGTGCTTGGATGGGAGCTTACCGGGTTACCACCTACACCGAGGATTTGGATCAGGAGCAAACAGTTGGCTTGTCAACCTGGAGGTGAGAAATACTTCACAGTCACAGATAAAATTATGAAAATGGCACTTGTACTATTAGACATTGCAATATGCTATTTAGACTTAACATCTGCTTGTGTTACGTATGGTCTTCAGGGTGGAGGCTGGTGCAATGATGTTAGCAGCTGTGTGTTCCGCAAGGGCAGCCGACGTGGGTCATCAAATCACATGGAGAGGCAACTCCAGTTTACTGGGATAATGAGTAACAGACCTGAAGAGAATCCTGGTATTGTTCTCAGCTTGTCTGCCACTCTGCCTTGTGATTTTTTTTTTCAAACTTCATACTTCAGCTTTGCTGGCACAAAAAAAGAATATTGCCGTTGATTATTTACTTTTTATTTATGGTTGTGTAATTGCAATGATATTTTTTGCCTCTTAGATTTCTACAACTGGAATAGAGTAAAGGTCCGGTACTGTGATGGCGGATCCTTCACTGGTGATGGTTCTAACGCGGTTAGTGAAATTCTGTCTGAATTCTCGGCATTTTAGTTTCACTAAATGCTAAGCATGCACTTTGAAGGACGTTAATCCAACAATCCATGTTGCTTTTGTTTTGTTACGGATCCACAACAATTCATTGTTAGCGTTTTCCTTCCTTTTCAGGCCGCAGGCCTTTATTTCCGAGGTCAGCGAATTTGGCAGGCTGCTATGGATGACCTGATGGCCCAAGGAATGCGTTATGCTAATCAGGTATTTATCTTTCAATCCTTGCACTCTTGTTTTTCATTAGCTTTTGCAAACTCATTTTCATCTCCCTGATGCGATTTGTCATACCAGGCCCTTCTTTCTGGATGCTCTGCCGGTGGTGTTTCTACCATACTTCACTGTGATGAATTCCGTGGGTTGTTTCCATCAAATACCAGAGTCAAATGCCTGGCAGATGCTGGAATGTTTCTTGACACGTATGTTCACGCAAATAGACAGAACTAGTTTTGCTATAATCTTTGTTACTCAATCAACCATTTATTTCCTATCAAGAAATTATATTCACGTCAATTGTATATTAATGCAAATGGATCCTTTGATCATTTGCAGTGTTGATGTTTCTGGTCGTCGGGAAATGAGATCCTTCTTCAATGGCATTGTGAGAATGCAGGTATGTGTCACTTTCAGCCATGTATTTTTTTTGTTTTTGCAAGATTTTTTCTTGCTATAAATCCTACTTCTAGCGCTTGTGTCATTGCTACTGTCTATCAGAACGTTTCATTTTGCCTACACTGCTCTAATAAAAATCCCCCTAAAATTCAGGGTTCTGGAAGAAGTTTGCCTAGGTCTTGCACCTCCCGCATGGACAAAACCTCGGTAATACAAACATCAAGGAATATCCATCAAAGGTTGAAACACATGGAAATTTACCCTTTTCTAACTACTGGTTCCTGCAGTGCTTTTTCCCACAGAACGTGGTGCCAAACATTCAGACCCCAACTTTCATCTTGAACACTGCCTATGATGTGTGGCAGGTACATGTTATGCATATTATAACATTATCCCGTAACTGATCTGGGATTGAAACTGAAATGGTAGTCAGCAAAACTATTCAGAAAAGTAATTCAGTACCCTGTATTTTCCAGCTTCAGCAAAGCGTGGCCCCCAAAGCTGCTGACCCCCAAGGTCTATGGTCAAAATGCAGATCGAACTATGCCTACTGTAATAGCAACCAACTCCAGTTTTTACAAGGTATTGAATTGCTTTCCCAGATCTTACGAGTTGCAATAATTTTATCAATCTAATCAAAGGTTGGCTGATCTGCTACATGCAATGCAGGTTTCAGGAACCAAATGCTCGACTCTGTAAGGGGTTTCTCCGGGTCGAGGCAAAATGGCGTGTTCATTAACTCATGCTTCGCTCATTGTCAGAGTGAGAGGCAGGATACATGGTACGCAAACAACTCGCCACGTCTTGGTAACAAGGTACGACTGCAGCAATGCGAACAACAAACCAAACCATCTTTGTCCCAGCTATTAGATGGTAAAGTTCCTTCATGAATCGGGCTTTCTGCCTATTGTAATGACCCTTGTTCAATTCCTTGCCACAAGCAGAGGATTGCTGAAGCTGTCGGGGATTGGTTCTTCGAAAGGGGAAACGCCAAGTACACAGACTGCGCATACCCTTGCGATAACACTTGCCATAATCTTGTGTTCAGGGGAGACCATTGAGGCTACTCTTTTTCGCCCACGGTTCGGATGGTGAAAGGAACATATACCCCAACGGGTACAGAATCAAAACAAAGGTATAGATATAGGGACGGAGGGTGCAAGCGTCATGGCTTGCCCTTGTTCATCACTTGATCACATGATCTGATTGATAGGGCAGGGGCCTCGCCCGCCAATGCGAGGAGGCCGCTGCGTTAGTTTCACATTTACCATGATACCGATTCTTTTCATTGGACACATCCGCTGTCGTGTGCCTGAACATCTGGACGCTATCGCCCTACTGTATAACGTTATATATTCATTCATGTATGAAACATGATAATAGTACGAAGGGGAATTGTGCGTGGAAGTGGAAGTACCTTGAATTTGTTGTGCCAAATGGACTTGGTATCCGTGTGTAATCTGTCAGATGTGCGGTTGTTCTGATGGTGATTCACTGATATGCGGTGCTTGGTTGCTTCTGCGGGCGTGTAACAGTCAGTTACACCGGAGAGGTCAGAAGTGAAAGGGAAATCCAATGTGGTCATCCCTGGGGTCGGCGAGGCGACTCGGCAGTCTGCCGCCAGAGTTGGGGCGGCCGCCGGAGGCCGGCAGCGACCACCACAGCGGCAAGACCTCTCCGCTACGGGGCTAGGCCAGCAAAGGCACCAGCACCAAGCCCAAGGCCCAAGGGGCATGGATGGGCAGCCATAGCAGGCCGGGCGTGCGCGCTTCCAGCCTCCTCCAATTTGAATCACACCTGGGCCCCAACCCCGGCACATGCAGCAGCGGCCTATCATCTGCTCCGGGTTCTAACAGGCCCATATCTACTCAAAAGAAAACGCAGCCCAGGATATTGAGGATGACAAATATTCCTCTGCAGCCGAGCGTGTAGTGAAACTTTTCAGAGATCATTGATACTACTCGCTCATTCCATTATTTTGCCAGACTCTAAGCAAATTTGAAACTGATAGTAGATTTTTTTTTAAGAAAAAAAGACGATCGAATTTCAACCTCACAGTCGAGGGGTAAAGAACTTGACCATTACTCTCTGATTTGGACAGGACATCTCTCATCGATGTTGAAATTTGATTTTTAATTTGAATTCGCCGCAGCATATACACCCAACTTGTAGCTGGCAGCTTCCTGTTCGGTTGGCTTATCAGCTACCAGCCAGTAGTACTTTTCTCTCACAACAAATCAGCACCAGCCACCAGCCACCAGCCACCAGCCAGCCAGCAGTACTTTTCTCTCACAACAAATCAGCACCAGCCACCAGCCGCCAGCCAACCGAACAGGCTTGCCCCCGGCCGACAGAAGTAGTACAGAACACAGAAAGCCCTTCCTGTATTTATACGTGTCGTACATACATACGAACATATGCGTCCGTAGGCAGATGAACCATGAACGTACTGCGGGCGCGGAGAAGACCCTTGTGCACACGAGCACGCATCGTCCATGGATCGATCGGCGATCGGGGACTTCGGGGTCCGGGACCGGGCCCGGCCTCCCTGACAGACGGACAACGCACAGGCGACGGCGACACGCGGGCACAGGTTGCCAACAGCGACGCGCGCAGGGTCCCCAGTTCCCCACGGCCAGCCAGACCCGCACCGGCGGAAACAGCTGCTTTCCCCACCCGACCGCGCGAGCTCAGCTGTGCCTGGCGCGGGCCGAGCCGCGCGCACCAAGAGGCCGGGATCCGCGAGGGCGACGGGTGCGGGCTGGGCAGGTGGGACGTGCACGTCGGGCCGTGGGGACGGGGGCGCGCGAAGGGAGCCGCCTGCGCCGTACGCGTGCACTGCTTAAAAGCCGCCCCGTCAGCCGGGCCCGGCCTGCTGCGTCCGCGCGTGCATGGCCCTGTTGCTCGACGGCAACGCCCGGCACCGGCGCCGTTGATCGGATCGCCGGCCGCTGTCAGCTAGCCCGGCCCGTACGTGCGTACGCGTGTCGTCCAGTGCAGTGTAGTTTTGTGTACGTAGAGCCTAGCTCGCGTCGTGCCAAGCGGGACAGGTGTGAATGTCGGGCCGGGGCCTTGTTCTGCGTGTCGTCCTACTTTGCTGTGATAGTGTCTCTCTCATGTGTGCAGGGGATCGATAGCCGCCCGTGTTTGGTGGCCGGCCGGCTAGCTGGAAGATCGATCGATCAGTGTCTCGCGCGGTGGCTGTACATGTCGTGCGTCTGCAGGCATATGCGTGGAGATCGATATCAAAATAGTATCGTCATATCGGATACCGCCGCGGGACAAGCCGATGATGGCATGCGTGCCTCGAGGTCAGGTCATCTATCATTTGGAAGGATCTGCGCGGCCACCGGCCAGCCAGTCCTACACACGCATCTTCCATCGTCCATGGCTGAAGGGCCTTCTTCTGAGGTGTCTTCAGTTTGCACACGAACATCGGTTACCGGAGAATTCATCGAGTTGCATATGCAGTGCGATACAGGTCCGCAAACTGAATATGCCGTATATATAGGCGTATACGCGCGCTGGCGTGAACACAATTGTAGCTACCTACTAGAGCTTACTGTTACCTAGTATACAATTAAGCTTCATGTAATGTACGTAAAGACGTGCCTTGCAAATGGAATGTCAAACTAAAACTTAATTAATTAGCTGTGGCTATAGCAAGGTTTTGTTTTTTGGGGGTGGCTGTTTTGCCCTGGCCTGTCCCCCTTTACGGCTTTACCTCTATTGCCCCCAGTGGTGGATCCACAAATTAGGATTTTTTTTNGGGGAGGGGGGCTTAGATCCTTTCAATTCCTCTTGTATTTTCTATTTTCTTCTTCTCTTTTCTCCTTCTCTCTCTTATTTCTCCATTGGTGCATCAACTTAGGAGGGGACTGGAGCCCCCTCAGTCCTCCCTGTGCCTCCGCCCCTGATACTTATCTTATACTTCTATTATTAGTTGTGCCTTAATTGGGTACACCCCACAAGGGTTGTTGCAACGTTGCTTTCTCTAGTGACTAGTATATACAGAAATGCAATATACATGCATTCCACATTTGGCAAGCCTTCAACTCGTTTCAATTTCACCTCTTTCTTGATCAAACCAGTTGGTTTATTAACAACTGCCTTCAAAACGATGTAAAAGGCATATTTTGTTTTAAAAAAACTCAAGTTATTATCATTATAAGTTTGTATAAAAATCAAAAATTAGGTACATATTGATTTTAAGTGGTGTATGTTTTGCTAGAAAACAACAGTTTTCGCTAATACGCTGGAAACGAATTTAAGGGCCAGTCAAAAGCTATTTGTTGGGTCGGTTTTTGCAATCAACCACATTTTCAGCCGTAACAATGACCCATTTTAGGTCCATTTGCAAGACGGGCACTGAAAAAACATTTCCAAAGGCGATTCTCCTATGTGGATCGCCGTAAAAATGCATTTCTAGGGCCGCCTTGGCTCACTTTCGCCAATCAACTCTAGAAAAGGCCTTTTTTGGTGACAGCTGACATAGCAACCAGTCGAGAGAAAAAATCTGATTTTTTTTATAAATATGGAATATTTATTTCATACTAAATTTATAATAAATGTTTCCTGCCAAATTTGGAAAATTCATTTCCCGCCCAATTTGAAACATTCATAGGATTCTCCACGCCTTTCAAGTTGTTGTTTCACTTTTGTTTGTTTTTATTTGCTCTTTCTTTCTGTTAACATAACGCCGTAATCCTCTTGCCACCTTTTAAAGGAAACTATTAGCCGGCCAGTAACAAGTGGCAACCCCTTCTCGCTTCTCTCTACAACCCTAATAGTTCGTGCATAATTATTGGGTACCTAACATGCATTATATCGTTATGCCGACCGCCACCGATTTGATTAAAACAAAAAAATCACTCTTTGTTGTAAGAAAATAAACTCCGATTTAACCAAAGGATCGAAATCCCGGTGGAATAAGCGTAGCTTAGTTGATTAGGTTCCTTGTGGTGGAACCTGCTCACCCGGGTTCGAGTCTCCGACTCGGCACGAGTGTCACATTTTCCTGGATTTATCCAGGATTTAACCAGCGATTTTCTTTCAGTGGTAGGCGACGTGCCCGTCGATAAGCGAGGCGTCTGTGGTGACTTTATCAATCTCAAGATCGGAACAGCCGCCTAGTCTCTCGGAGGTGCTCATAGGGGTAGGTTTTGCGTGGGGTGAGTGTGCGTGCATGTGAGTGTCTGTGTTTGTACCAGTCTTTCAAAAAAAAGATCGGAATCCCGAACGTCCAATAGTGTCGGTGCATAAGGATTAGTCCATGTCAGTTACTGTTGTCAGTTCATAAGTTTTTTTGTTTAAAAAATTTGTTTCCCACTTGTAATATGCCTGATTTTTCGGTGCATAAGAACCATAAATCCATAATTGATCGGAAAAAACAGCATTATCCAACATCAGCAACACGTGTATATTGCTTACTTTTGGAGATACTAGCAAAATTGCCCATGCGTTGCTACGGCATAGTATTAGTTATGTTTTTAAAACTCATATTTCTTTAGTTCTACCATTATATTTCTGTATCACACACTCAATAATCTCTACACATTGCCGAGGAAACCAATAGAGATTTGACTCAACATATTTCCTTTTACTCAATTACTCATAATAATTTAATTTTTCTTTACATAAGCAAGAGAATTGCCATAGATGCAACCATATTATACCATACAACATGACTAAATTTCTAATTCTAATTATAGAAAGGGATGCAACATGTTAGACCTATTTGGATTGCTTTTGTCATTTGTAGTTCGCTCCACCATCGATTGTCCCAACACCAACCTGCAGGTTATTGTCAAACGGTGATGGTGTGTAACATCCCGGATTTTTCCGGAATGTTCCTTGATTGTAAAATTGTGGATTTCAAAATTTTTGCTTGCATTGTTGTGTAAACACCTAGATTGTCTTCTTGTGAATCTCCCTAAATTCATAGGAAATTAAAATTGACCTTTTAATTTCTTGCATAGGTTAATTTAGGTTAGAGTGTTTTGGTTTTTCTTTGGCTTTGATTGGATCTTTGAGTGTGTTTATATTTGAATTCACATTCAAATATAAACTAAAGCTAATTACTAACTGTTCCCTAATCTAACTTGGGCCTTAACCCTCTATCCAGCTAACCAGACCGGCACCATCTAACCTTTCCGTCGGCCTAGCTAACCCACCGGCCCACCGAACCCTCGGCCCAATCCACCCCGGCCCAGTCGCCCTTACCCCTTTCTTTCCTAGCGCCGCACGCACGACCGCCTGCCTGCTGCCGCACACGAGCCACGCGAGCACACCGCGCGCCCGTCCGCCTTGCTGCAGCGACCCGCCCCGACGTCCCCCGCTCGATGCGCGCCGCGTGTCCGTGGCGCGGACGCCGAGGATCGCTGCCGCTCCTTGCTTTGCCCTCGCCAAACCCTAGCGCCAAGCCCCTATAAATCCCAGCAGCCGGTGCTCCCTGCCCCGAGCCGCCCTTGGGGATTTTCCCCTGCTTGCCGCCGCTGCCGCGCCCTGTAGGAGAGGAGAAGGAGCCCGAGCCGAGGAGCAGTGGAGGAGCGCCAAGGAGCAAAGGAAGGAGAAGGCCGTGCCGCCCCGGACCACGAGCTCCATCAAGTCGTCGTCGAGCCGGAGCTGTACCGCGAGGTTCACCAAGTCGTCGCCAAGCCGAAGCCGCTGCGCCGCCCTGGATGTCGCTCGTGCTGCGAACTCGGCGCCCGCACTCGTCGACCTCGCTGCTCGAACCAGAGGCGCTGCCCCGCGCCGTCATGGAGCTGGACTGCAACGCCGACGTGCCTGCACGTGGAGAACCGCGAGCCAAGCTACCAAGCCGAAGCCGTCGTCATCAAGGACCAGAACCGTGTGCTGTTGCTGTTCTGCCTGCACGGCCTCAACTCCTCGCTGTCCCACCTCACCACGGCACCGCCATCCTTCTTCCTCAAGCTCGGTGGTGAGAGCCAAAACTGTCTTCCCCTGCCTGCCTGTGCTACCGGCCTTGGTGCCGCTGTTGCCTCTGTGTTGCGTGCCTTCGAGCCGCGTGTGCTGCAGGAACTCGCCGATCTCCAAGCCTCTCTGTTGTGCTCAACCTGGACCGTGCCCCCTACGTGTTTGATGAAATGCCCGAGCCCTCCTTGAGTGCAGTTTAGCCGTCGCCTTGCCTGCCGATGATGCCGTCCCTTGGTGCCGTTGTTGCCTGTGTCGCGTGCCTTCGTGCCGCTGTGCCTTGTGCAGGAACTGATGCCCCCATGACCAAGCCGTGCTCCAAGGAACCCAACCATGGCCAGCCTTGACCTCGCCCTTTAGGTGTTTGATGAAATGCCTAGCCCGCCTTGACACTGCCCTGCTGCAGTTCTGTGTTCGGCCTTCGAGCCGGAGTGTTCTTGCAGGTGCCGCAGCCGTCGAGGTTTACCTTGCCATGCCCTTGCTGACCAGCCATAACCCCTTTTGTTCTCGCCCCTCACGTGTTCGGTGAAATGCCTGAACCGTGTGTGCATGTCCTGGCCGACCCGTTTTGCTGCCAATCATCGTCTCTTGTGAGTCGATCGTGAGTCGTGAACCTTGCCGTTGAATCCTTGTGGTCCCTGACCATCCCCATGCTGTTACCCTGTCAACCACGTCGCAGCCATGGAACGCCATGAACCCGCGTTCTAGCCGATGTCAAGCCGTGCTCTTTGTGCAGATGTTGCCCGCCGCCGTGCTGTTGCCCTGCTAGCCGTGTTGTGGCCGTGGACTGCCATGTGCTCGCACTCGCGCTGGCCGACCCCATCACCCCGCAGCCAAGCCGTCCCTTTGATCAGCCCGTGCGCGGCCTTGGAATGCCGAGTTGCCGCGACCCTTGCCTTGCCTAAACCATGGTTTAGATGCAATATTAGTTCACCTACATACTTAGCTTCTACCCTGTTTTGATCTGATCAGTAATGCTACTGCATCATGCGAGAGCTAGCAAGCAGGAGGCCAATTTGTGATTGGTCTTCATGGCACGAGTGAGCTTTGTGCTCGTGCATGTAACTTGCTACAGTTTTGCTTTAGCCTTTCGGCCATGCCCCAGGAACCTGCTGCACCTTGTTGTTTCCATCCTTGCCGAACTCGACCTTGCCGGTCATGACGCGGCCGTGATCAACCACGTGCTTGCGTGCTCTAATGACCCAAGACCCGGCCCTTCGCTGCCCATAACCAACCCCATCAACCTCGTCCATAGCCCGGCCTAACCTTGAATCACACCAGAGACCACCCGGACTTGTGTGCAACTCGTTGCATCGAATTCGGGCTTGCTGCCCGTTAGACGAGCTGCCTTGCTACCTGACCCTTGTACCCTTGAATCTTGTCGGCCCAGTATCGACCCGCTAACAGTCTATCTCGGCCCACTAACTAACTATCTGGGCCACTAACAATACGGGGCCCACATGATGGCATGTGTACCCCACTGACTTGATCAGCCTAGCCTTCTGACCAATGGGACCCATACAATGATGCATAGGGTTCGCTAACTGTTCTCTAACTTAGCCAACTAACTTGGCCGCTAACCAGCTTTGACCGCTGACCGAACCTTGAGCCGTTGACCATATCAATCCTTGTTGTTGACTTGGTCCACCCCGACGTCGGTAGGGCCCACTACCGATGTCCGATACTAATCCCACGTGATGACATCACGACGATGTTAGCACAGCTAACCCGGGCCTGGCATGTGGTGCATTTCGGTGTGGCCACATGTTAGTTGTTTTCTTTTTCCTTTTGCGCAATCAATGAAAATCTAGATAAGGTTTTATTAAGTGAAAATCATATAAAATCAATCGTAGCTCAGAATAATGTGAAACCAATTTCAGTATCCCTTCTAAAATCATGAACTACCCGTTAGTATGAAGTTTGGTGTTTTTGGCTCTTAATGTTTCTTATTTGGAGTTTATTCGTATTAGATGCCGTTGTTTATTTATGCAAACGTGTGCTAGGATCTGAGGAAGATCTAGAAGACTTCGTGGACTTCGTCAACTTGGACTTCATCGAATGAAGACTTGTACGACTACGTCAAGATGAGTTTGGATCGTAAAGTCACAGGTGTCCACGCCCATCCTACTTTGAATCCTATTAGGCATTGCTACTAGTATGCTAGTGCTTTACTTTCTCGCATGATGATGATAATGACCTATTGCATGGCCTTATTCACTTATCGTTATCCTTGATAAACCCGATACACTTTGATGCTATGAACTTGCTATGCTTGCATGTGTATGGGATGGATGTGATAGGATTCTTGGCGTGTGTGGGGCAAAAACCCGGGAAAGGAGTAAGGGGTTTTGGGAACTTTGCGGGGGTGAGCAGCTTAACTCGATCTCGTATCGAGGGCTTGGGGTGCGAACTTAGGCGCATCCTGTGTGGTACCTGTGGCGGGTACATGTTCTTGTGCTACTTGAGGAGTTTGGCGGCAATACCTGTAATGGGTGCGCGAGCGGACCACTGGAGGTGGATACGCTATTTGACGGTGACGCTCACCCCGGCACCAAAAACCGAGTTGGATTGCCTGGTTCACAGAACTTCGTGCACACCACTTACACCTACTGGGGGGTGTTCCAGCCAGCCTAGTTAAGTGCGGTACCCGGACTGTAAGGAGTTAGCGGAAGTGTGTGGGGGAAAAGGCGGAGACCTTTGTTCCCCCGAAGGAGGCTCATACCCTGGGACTTGGCCACCGCGGGGGAGGCCATCACAGTTCTCGGATGCCGAGTTGCGTCTTCGACATATCCTAAGCCGGGAAAAGCAGGAGGGTACCGTTCACTGGCTAGGGTCTATGCTGTGGGCTGCGTCTCGAGGCGGCCGTACACCGCCTCGCAGCCCGAGTGGGTCCAGGTGTACAAAACTCTGCAGAGTCTAATCTATATATATAGCCGCCGTCCGCGGTCAAGGGACGCTCCTGTGAATTTCACACAATCCGCCATTGTTTTAGGGATTTCTACCTCCCCTCTAGAGTAGGGCCTGCCTCGGGCAGTTGAGATGTGAAGGGTGGGAGCTTTCACATCGCCTAGAGAGTGATGAGTGGAAGATATTGGTGACGGGTACCTGGTGCGTCAGGATTGCTCGTGGAGTTGTGAGAATGGTTTTGGGATGGAGATGCTGCTGCTTGCATAGGAATAACCTTAAGCCTATCCTTGATATTTCTTATACTAGATTTAGGCCACCTTAAAGCTTGCATTACGGATGGTGACGTGGACCTGTCCCAATCCTTGGGGGCAGTTTGTGAATGAACAGGTGAGGACCCGAAGTGCAAGACCAACTCCGTTGAAGTTGGTGAGAAGGTTGCAGTGCTATGCTCAAGTGTTGCCTGTGGAGGTGGCGTCCTAAAGATGAAGCTAGCTTGAAGCTTAGTTACCGATGCGTTGGTTTTCATATTGTCGCTTAGCCCAAGGGGCTTGTAATAGTACGCTTTCCATTATATAACCTTGTTGTAAGCTAACTCTGATGATTGTTTTCGTTGTATGGATGTGATATCCAGCTGAAATGAGTTCTGTACGTGATAGCTGTTGATTCTGGGACTATCACAATGGTACAGGGATTCGGATTCTCGTAATTGAAAATCCGGGTCGTTTCATGGTGGCAAAGCCCATAGCTGCCATGGTAGTTACCCATGCTGATACACCGGTCTTTTCCCAAACAACAGTAGTTACCCATGGGGATGCACTGGTCTCTTTGCCCACAGCAAGGTTTGATGATGTGGCAAGAGGCTGCATAGCACGTAGAGCTTGCCAGGTCTGACCTGCTATGTTTGGTGTCATAGCCTGTAGCCGCCATGGGGATACATGCGTCTTGACAGCAATTGAGTCACAAGTTGTGTACACACCCCATTTCATTAGGAAATGGTATTCTACTTTTTTTTTCTTCCATAGAACGACGGATGCATAGGCGGTTATGTGAGCCCAAGATGTACTGACATAGGTAGGTATATCGTGAACACTTTTAATCTATCCCTGTTACCTGATTAAAAGTATTATATACTACTTAGTCAGAATTGCACGTGTTGCCTAGTGGTTGCAACATTTGAACTTAAATGTTTGGTTGATAGAACGAATCTCAGTTTCCTTGTGATTTTTTTCATTTTCCTTCTAAAATCACATCCACGGCCCACCCCTTCCGGTTCCTGTTTATACGCTGAGAGTTCGGTTACCCGCTCCCCTTTGCCGGTTTTCACGTGAGGAGGGAGGAAAAACCGACCGCCTCTCGGCTTTCCTGCGAATCGTTTTTCAAGCGATGAGGGGGGAAACCGACTGCCCTTTGTTGCTTGGTTTTCCTGCGAGGCGGTCCAACGGTTTTCCGCGAGACGGTCCAATGGGTTTCCGCAAGGCGGGACGAAAACAGACGGGTTTAACCCGATCGTGAGAATCCGAAAACGTTTTCTCCTTCATGACGGACGAAAGTATTTTTTCACGAAAGGCGACGGACGAAAGTTGGGAAGGCAGAACCCACGAAAATTGGTTCTGCACTTTAGAAATAGGTATAGATATAGACAGTACGGTTTTTTTCGTTGTATGCCGATCCAAGTTGACACTACTGTTTAAATTAGTCCACAAGCAATAATAATACATGCAATTCTGATATATACGATTCTACTTAAAAGGTGAAAGCAACAAGCATAAATTGGGAAAAGACGATAGCTGTGGATACAGGTACCGAAGAGCTTTTTCCTCCGTTAGATCTCAGCATGATCTCAGTACACTCTATACACATGCGCACGTGTTGCGTGATTTTGCAGTGACTTGAAAGTGACGCGTGTATATATACGGTCGCAGTCTAAATGTCTAATGCATGCACCTACGTACGTAGCTGAAGAATATGTGTATATGTATAACTATATAAATACACGTGTGTGTGTGCGCGCGCGCTTAGTTCATCACCGTACTATAGCTACCAGATTAGTTATATATATATATATATAGTATATATACCATCTGATTAATTGCAGCTCATACAGAGTCTTGCTTGAGCACGGAAGCGTGTTTGGACTGTCTATTTTTTGGTGTGTGTTTGTAGCGTGAAAATTTATATATCGTCGCTTGATGCTCGATGCTTACAGTAGTGTGAGCGGAGGACATAGCTAGTTTGTCGGTGTGAGGGAGGAAACATTTTTTTTAAGAAAAAAAAGGAAACATGTGCGATTATGCTACCCTGTCTCGAGGTAACAATCTGGTGGCGACCCGAATCCTGCCATTGAAAATGATCTGTCCCAAAACCAGCAATAAGAAAAGGCCGTGCAGCCTTGGTGTCATGGTGTGTGTGTGTGGCCAAGGAGAGATCACACAATCCGTACACATTAACAATCACTAATGTAACATTTGGGGAAAAAAAAAATCAGATGAGGTTGCTGCATGTATACTCCAGTGCAAACAGAAGCCAGCAGGGCTCGAAATTAAAAGGGCATTAAAAAAGGGCTTATTCATAGCATCAGCATGTGGTTACCATCGATTTGTCGTCTCCCTTCCACACACGCAGCGCTGCGCTGTGATGTTTCCAAATCCGCAGATGGCCGCATCATCGCCTTTTCAACCCTAATCGTGCTAGCTAGCTAGCCCACCATGGCCATAATTGGCTAGATTCTGGCCCTAATTAATCCCTGACAGCTATGGCTTTATTATACGCTCATTATCGATCGATCGTGTGGTAATGCCGATGGCCTCATGGCCATGCATGTGTGTGTTGCCATCGATCTTTTGTTTATTTTAGCCTGCTCTCCTTGCTTGCGTTGCAAATAACAGGTGATATCATGAAGTGATGTTAACGCAAAGCGGATTGCTAGATCGAGCTGTGTGGGAGGAGCAAAGTCCAACAGGGCCATGCATGCACTTGCACCCAGTGTCAAGGTGAAAATAATTCGGCTTGAGAAAGTGCAGGAGGAGAGGAGTAGTGGGGGGGCAGCCCCGCCCTACCAGCCAAAGGGACATAGCTCGATCGGTGGACAGTTACGGTATACACCTAATCAATGAATCGATGATCAGGTAGCTAGCGGCGCACACGGGTGACGGACGATCTATCCAAGATCGATCACAAGCTAGCCTCTGATTTCCAGTGTTGAAGAGAGAAAAAAAAACATGTCTAGCAAATGCAGTAGCCTTTTTGCTCGTGCATGATTCACGACAATATTTGTTGCTCGGATCAAAAGCTGAGGGGGAGAAAGCCAGAAAGGAATCAAAGGTGATCGATTGAGCTCAAAAGCCAAGGGGGTCTCGTCTGTCGTCTCGAGGAGGAAGAAAGAGAGGGAGCGACAGTACAGACCGATCACACTCTCTACAGTCTACAGTACAGTGGCCTGCACTGCACCTACTTGAGAGCGACCTCCTGCCCTCCCGGCCCGGCCTCTCTTTTATACCTCACCTTCTTCCCCATCCCTTGCTCTCCTCATTGTCGTCTTCCTCTTCTCCCAGCTTCGGCGTTCTAGCTGGCGCAGCCGCCAACGGCCGCAACGCTCGCCGCGTGCAGCGCTCCTTTGCGCGGTAGCTCATCGCTTGGGGGTGGCATGGCGAGGCGGACGAGCGGCCCCAAGAAGAAGCTGAGGAGAGGCCTGTGGTCGCCGGAGGAAGACGAGAAGCTCATGAACCACATTGCCAAGTATGGCCATGGCTGCTGGAGCTCCGTCCCCAAGCTAGCAGGTAGCACACTGTGTACCATTCTGAATTTCAGACAGCTTGGAGTCTGTTAATTTGGCCCTCTCTTAAGGCAATGCAGTATGGTTAATATTCATTTAAGAAGGATTGTAATTCTAGGATTATGCTAAATTAAGAAAGGATCTTATATGTTACTAGTACTAGAATCACGTCATCGCAGCAAATTTTGATGTTGTTTTCTAGTTGAAAAATTGATGGAAAATTGGTGGTGTTGTGTGCATTAGGCCTTGAGAGGTGTGGCAAGAGTTGCAGGCTGAGGTGGATCAACTACCTCAGGCCGGACCTCAAGAGGGGCGCGTTCTCGCAGGAAGAGGAGGACCTCATCATCCATCTCCACTCCATGCTGGGCAACAAGTACGTGCCACTGTGCCAATTTGACTGAACATCCATGCATTATTCTATCAGATCAAGTCGAAATCTTTGCCAATTTTAGCTGATCAATTTGGGAATTTTGTTTGGTTGTCCGCGCGTGAATGAACAACACAGGTGGTCTCAGATTGCAGCGCAGCTGCCGGGACGGACGGACAACGAGGTCAAGAACTTCTGGAACTCGTACATCAAGAAGAAGCTCCGCCAGCGCGGCATCGACCCGGCCACGCACAAGCCGCTGGCCGAGGCCAGCACCGGCCGCGGGGGTGGCGCCGCCGCAACCAGCAGCCGCACGGCGGTGTTCAGCGACGCCGAGCTCATCCTGTCGTCGGCAGCGGGCCAGCACATGCCGCCGCCACCAGTGACGGCGGAGAGCTACGTGTACAGCCGCAGCATCAGCGCCGACGGCGGCGCGAGCGACGGCTCCCTGCAGTCGCTGTCGGGGTACAACCAGGCCGGGGACTTCGCGGCGGGGTACCTGCAGGACCCGGACGCGCTGCACTGTGGCCCCTCCGGTGTCCCGGCGGTCGTTCTGCCGTCGGTGTCGAGCTCCAGCACGCTGAACTCGATGGCTGGCCTAAGCCCCGCGGCTACCACCGCCGCCGACGAACAGTGCAACAACAACAGTAGCGGCGGCGGCAACGGGTCGTCGTCGTTCGAGCTGTCGACGCAGCAGAGCTGCAGAGCGAGCCACCTGCCGTGGCTGGAGCTCGGCACGAGCGGCGGCGCCGCCGCCGCTACCGTGGACCACTACGGCGCGGCGCTGGACGAGCTCAAGTGGTCCGACTACGTGTTCGACGGCTACGGCGGCGGGCAGTACCAGCAGGGACACTGCATCTACGGCGACAGCAAGGACGCCGTGCAGTTCGCCGACGCCAACGGGCTCAGCAGCAGTTGGTGCTTGAATTAATCGATCTCTCCGGCCAACGCACTCGGCGGCGAGCAATTACTCGATCGATCGATCAACCCAACACTTATACGTGTGCAGTGCTCGTACGCGTGGCTACGATTGTTCATAGCTAATGTTTGGTGAGCTTCTGGTTTGTAAATTTCTTCCACTTTTGGATTACCGGGCTTGCGTGGCGTGTTGAATTTCCGGCGCGATCGACATGTGTAAAGTGCATATGGTGATGGTGAATTGGTGATGACGAGACAAAGGATTTATAGATACATATATATAAATGAGAGCTGTTTAATTAAATTTTGTGTTAATTTAATAAAGAGTTGGTGATTGTTATTGGTCAGTAATCTCTCTATTTCAGCGCTGGCTTAATCACGGGGGTCCTCCATTTTTTTTCTTAAATTTTGTTGTAGGTGCTGGTCCCGACGTCGCCCGAGCTTCAGTTAGGTTATCATTGAGTTGTACTGCGATTAGATTTTTTTTTCTTGTCATCTAGCTGATGCAAACATTAGGCTAATACCAATGGAGAGTTTCATTTTGATGTTTTCAAAAATGCCACATAAGCAAAAGAGCATTTAATTAATGAATGAAACACATCATACAATGCACTATTTCATTTTTGTTATTTCATAGGCAAACATGCAAGATATAATGTGTGTTGGAAAGAGTGCACACATAGTTTCATCTAGATAAAACTCATTTCATCTCTCTCCTCATTCATTTGTTGCCGCATCATAAAAAATGGTGACATGACACTCTATTTAATGAAAATAAAACTTCCATTGGGAGTAGCCTTAGTGTTCAGAACCCCAAATTCTGGAAAACTCAATTGTTAAAAACATCAATGCCGTGCAAAAGATAGCTTCATGGCAAGTTTAGAGGCACGCATATTATTTGAAGACAAAGTTTGGGCTTCCACAGTTGATTTTTTACGGCAGACGATTCTCATAGGTCTATGTATTCCCCAGCTCAACTGTATTTCACCATTGATGGCCAACTAGATTACATGGGGCTACTTGATTATTAATTCAAAGTTTTTCCATAAAAGGTGTAGCGAGTATGGAGTATCAAGAGGTTCGATTTGTCAACCACAATTGTTGCAGTTGTTGGTTAGCTTGAAATTGAGTGCCAAGCAAAAGTGTGGCACACAATAGTTGTGACAAAGTCAAAACTTTCAATGTAATAGAGAAATATTGATATAATTAACCTAAATAAGTTTCAGCCCATGCATTTTTATTTTGTTTGGACAAGTCAATTCAATTTATTTGATGCTTTTTAAGAAGGGGACCATAAACCCCAATCGACTTTTTATGAAATAATTAATGTAAACTTTTTTTTATTTATAATTAGGATAAATCAGACTGTGTATTACTGGTGATATCCTATATTTTTCTCTCACATAGCTAGAATCAGGCACAAATAGTGCTGGATTTTTTTCATCACGTATTATTGGTGATAACCTACTTTTTTTTGTTAGAGTTGTAGTTGGACATTGGTACTACTGAGTGCCTTTGTCAATTGGACAGGTTAAAATTAAATCATATATGTCATTCCCCAACACTACATTTTTTTTTGCGAAACCCCAACCTAGACCCGATCATAGGTCACCCGACCCGACAAACCCGTTCGAAAAATATCCGAACCGACCTGACCTGACCATGCGACGGGTCGGGCATGGGCCAAAAAAAACCAACCTGATGGTCGGCTCGGGCCGAGCACGGGCCAATTTTTTTGACCCGTAACCCAAAAAAACCCGATCCAACCTAAAAATTACACATAAAAACACCGGGTTGGCCCGACCCAACCCGAACCCGACCATGCCATGGGTCATGCACGGGCCAAAAACTCCGACCCGACGATAGGCTCGGGCCAGACACGGGCCAAAAATTTTGATCCGAAAACCCGAAATGACCCGACCCGACCCGACAAATGATCAGGTCTACCCCAACCCTAGATATAATCATGGTGATTTTAGTTATAGAGAGCATATAGATGAAGACTAATAGCTGAGATGTGGCTAGCATTCAGCCTTCCAACTCATATGCACTAACTATATAACTGTCATCTTTTCTTGAAGCTAAATCACAATAGAGACATCATAACAGTATAATGCATTACTGCCGCTCATCCTATATCTCATCCCATTTTCTCCCTCCGAGTTAGGTTCAGTCACAGTTTTTTTTACGGAAAGTCGCAGATAGTTCCATCACAGATAGTTCCATGAGAAGGAATTAAACCAAGTGCTTTTTATGCCCTAGTGAAAAACATAGAAAGCGAGATCCAACGTAGAAGGATCTATGCGTTTATTTCCTCAATAAGAAGAAAGTAGGGATAAATCTAAATTTCAGTTGGAGAACCTGAACCCAGTTAGTCGAAATATAAATAGGAACACACCTCTCATCCTAACCAGCTGAGTTAGACTGATCATTTGGCCCCGACAAATATATACTCACAAGTCACAAGTCACAAGTCACTGTAGTGTAGGCCACAGGTGGCCTGCCCTCGTCGTGCTTTCATCGTCGCTAGGTTACTAAATAAGCCCAGGCGATATATGCAACTCGGCCGTAGGTAGCCTTGCTTCGCCGTGCTTTCGTCTTCGCTAGGGCTACCATATAAGGCCGTTCGACAAACGCTGCTCATATGACTGGACCATTGACGCTTCAGTGAAGATGGCAAGCAGCTTGGCCCGTGCACACGCTGCACGCATAAAGCTACGAGTAGCTCTGATGATTGACAAACGAGATACACGGACGTTACATCCTCATCAACCGATGCATCCGTCCATCCAATGCAAGATCCATGAATAATGCAAGGAGAAGGACGCGTCAGGAGCCATGCAGGACCAACGGCATTAATGCAATAATAAACCAAATTAAATTGGTCCACAATTGTGGGCTAATTTATTTATTAGGCGAGAGCGCGTGTGAAATAATGTGTATGCAACTATACATATGTAAGCATGTATGTGTGCGCACCCGTGGCGGAGGACGGAATTAATTTAAGATATGGCGAAGTCACGTGACTACAAGGAACTGTTTGAAACGCAGGAATTTCGTAGAAACCGTGCAGGAATTTCACAGGAAACAATTCAATTTCATAGAAAAAACGCAGGAATAAAAAAAAATCCCGCATTCCAAACAGGGCCTAAAAAAATTCTAAATCGAAAATAGTCTGTCTATGCACCTGTAAAATGCAATGACCTGCAATCAACATCACCAATTCATCAAAAGTGTCGCTCATGGAATCAGGCTCAGAGGGGAAGGCTGCTTGGGTCGTCGGATTGATGGGCAGGGATGGGCCTGTTGGGCTGTGGCCTGATAACGGTTCTCCTGGCAGTCCAATACGTCGTCTTCTTCCCGTCTAATGCTCAGATCGGAAGCGCAGAACAGAGCAACAGCCATGGCGCTGGATATTCTTAGGTTCACACGTGAAAAACTAGAGGTAGTCGCGGCCGAGTCAAGGTATGGCGAGCGCCACACCTCGCCATACCGGGTCCTCCGCCCCTGGTGCGCACATTGTGTTGGATGGAACTATGGAAGTATTTGGATAAACATACTACGGGTACGTGGCTCACTTTTTTTCAAGGCATGCAAGAGTTTTATGTGTATATATATATATATATATATATATATATATATATATATATATATATATATATATATATATATATATATATATATATATATATATATATATATATATTAAAGGACTAGTATTTGGTAGAGCTCCTCTCACTTCTGATTTCTATGGAAAGTTATTCTATATGATAAAAATGATTTTCTAGGTTAAATTTATTGGCAGTAAGTGAACCCGTGCGAGTGATTCAAAATACTTGTCTCGGTAGATAGTTTTTATCATGTATATCTAGACAAGGGCGGAGCCAGGGGCATTTGGTGATGTCCTGGGACATCAATGGAGCTTGCTAAGTACCATAGCAAATGAATAATAGTTAGTGTTAATTATGTGAGATACACTGCAATTCTATGGAGGTGACATCAATGATTTTATTGTCTAGATCCGCCCCTGTATGTAGACATAATATATATGTAGCAATGTATGAAAAAACAAATGACTTATAATTTGGAACAAAGAAACCAAATAGTTATTCAGCCCTTGACCCTTTAGTTAATTTCAGCAGTTTATTAGAATCACTATCTTTGATAGAGCTCATCCAAACAGGCTGCAAGATATAGAAGGATCTGTGCGTGGCTCACACACGTGGATCAGGTATCTAACGCACCAGACACACATGCATGCCATGCGCTGTGTGCAGTGTGAAGATCATTTGCATAATTGCAAGCTCCGTGAAATGGAGCATCGGTAGGATAGAATTGATGCCCTGCTCTTAGTAGCCATATGGATGATGGCATGATGCTATTAGGATCAAAGCTCAGAAAAAAATTAAAAATTTTCCTGTACATATTGTTCACACTTGAAAGTAACAGTCAGCCGTGAGTCATACGAGTGAGAATGGATGCCCATAAAAATCTCCTCCAACTTTTCAGTTTAACTAGCATAGATGCACGTGCAACATGCACGTGTAATATTCTATAAAAAAGTTTAAAAATATATAAATGGTAGGATTAAAAAGAAGATGTCGATACACTAAATGAACTTTTCATTGCACTATACCACATATGTTAACCAAAGTAAAAAAAAATCATATATATGTGATCATTCTCCTACCTAAATTATTGGGGAAATATATATGTGGATGCTAATATTACAACATCTTCGTCTTACCAAAAAAGCACCATCATTCTCTTATAGGTAGCTATGGCGGATGTTGAAAGAAACTAATGTGCCAACTCTAACTCTCAGTCGGAAATATATCTTTCGAACATATGCAAATTGCAAAGCCACCTCTTATGCGATGCGATGACGACGCCCTGAACCCTATTGCCCACGGAAATGTACTTCATTGATATGTTCTCGGCGAGATAGTTGAGGCACACGTTGTTCTACTACTATGGAAACAAATTGTGGGAACTCCTATATTTTTCAGGCCTTAAAATCACTCTTTATTTTTGGCGCTATAAATACCAACTCTAGAAATACGATTCAGTTTTAGGCTCGAGTACACGTTCTTGTACTACTATAGAAACAATTTATAGGCACATTTGTTTTTTTTTTCCAAAGGAGTGACCAGCCTTAAAATCACTTTTTATTTTTAGGGCCGGTCCCTTTGACCACCGGCCCTACAAATACTAACCCTATAAATACTCACCATTTTCAGGCATGGCCATATATAAATCTTGATCCTTAAACATTCAGACTAAAAATCTCCTGTCCATAAATTACTCACGGGACCCACTCATATAAAACCACATTGGTTCTTTCGCAAAAAAAAAATCACGTTGGTCCACCTTCTTAAAATAGCATTGCAAAGAAAAAAGACAATCCATAGGTCACCACCTTGGAGTACGTGGAGAAGGGCAATTTGACTTGTTCGTTGATGTTGTCCACAGTGGCAGTCCTTACTTACTTATAGCCTGAACCTCATACGGGGCCCTATTAATTATATAGAACCTTTTTTAATAATAATAATAATTTATAAAATGTTATCAATACACGTTCCATATGTATCAAAAGAATTTTGTTATATCAACCAATGCATAAGCGTTACCTTAAAATTTTATGATTGTTGTGCAGCCTGTGCTTTTCGAGTGTGCAGTTTGCTAAAAATTAAAAAAAATGACATGGAGTCAGAGTTGCATACAAAGCTGTATGAATTGGCCATAGGATACTAATCGCCGGTGATAGAACTCAGATTGACATGAACCTGATTAACAGATTAATTGGCCATAGGACTCAGTGACTCACGGAGACGGTAGACGGACGCAGGGATAGATAGATGAAGCCTCCGATCAGACGCCGCCCGTCGGAGTGCTTGGACGTCGTCACGTCCCGCGGCCGCGCGTGAATCGCTGGTGAGCGACGGCTGTGAGCTGCGATGCGAGTGTTGCACCGAGCCGCCGTGCGCGGCGTGTCAGGCGAAACAAAATTGGAAGCTGAATCGATAGATTAGAAATTGGAAAGGCCATTTACTCGCTAGAGCCCAGACTCGATACGCCGGCCCGTCGTTTCGCTTTCGGCCTTTCGCCTGGCGTGGCCTTGGGCCTTACTCGATAATGGCTGGGTCGGGGAGGGGGTTTTCACGTTGTCCACGCGCACTACGCTCGCTCCCTTGCGATGTCCGTGGCCCACACCTTCCTCTGCGTTAACGTTTTGTTTTTTTTTCCTGTCTCGTTGGGTACGGCGGGTAAGAAACTGAACGGTGAGAAAAAAATAGATTTTTGGCAGAATCACTCTCCAAGTCGTGATTTTTATGGGTCTCGGTCCTTTTTCACCTCCTCTGGCTCTGACAGGCAGGTCCGGTGTGAGGGGTAAGGTGAACCTAAATTGAGTAAAAAACGTTTTCAATTATTTGCGTTCTTTACGGTATACATAATTGAATACGGGTGAGTATGTCCTCACTACTACAGAAACCATTTTTCAAGTCACTATTTTCACAGCCGGTTTTTTGAAAGTGGCGCAGAAAATATTTTCACAGTCGGTTTTTCTAGTGCTGCGGCTGGGAAAGGAAAAACCGGCTGTGATAGGTGGTTTTCACAGCCGGTTTTTTAGCCGAACCGGCTGTGAAAAGGGCTAGGTTTTCACAGCCGGTTCGGCTAAAAAACCGGCTGTGAAAACCACCTATCACAGCCGGTTTTATACCTGACAAAACCTGACATTTGCAGGCTTTTTTCACAGCCGGTTTTTAAGAAAAACCGGCTGTGATAATGCATTTTCACAGCCGGTTTTCTTTAGCCGACTGTGGAAATGTGTTTTCACAGCCGGTTTTTCTTAAGTGTATAGAATAAGCGTTCAAAATAAACATTCTTAATCAATGTATGTCTGAGCTAGGTTTAGTTTGTACTATGTGCAGACAAGTAAATATGGGCAGACAAGTTTGCTGGAAGATAGGAAAGATGGTACGATCCTGTGGCCCCGTCTAACTTTTTTGCCAGCGATCAAATGTTCATGATCGGTGTAGGAACCCCGTGAAGAAATGTTTATGGTTTCTTGGTTACTGGAATCAATGTTCAAATTATTCAGAAAAAAGAATCAATGATCGGAGATCATCGAAATTCAATCCAAAGATTCGAACTCCTTCACAAAAGGTCCACTGGGTTAGGGACTGAACTTCTGAAAAGGCAGTCAGTACTTGCATGCACTGGTCAGAATATATGCACAACTACTCCGTGACACCGAAATTATTCCATCAGGTCAAACATATCTGCTGCACGGCCAAAATAACTGGCAAATTTCGTTCAAAAAAAAAATGGCAACACGTTGAGTCCAAACTCCACACCACAAGCGTAGGAAACTCAAAAACGGTCATGTTTGATTTGTTATCTTCAGCTTCAGCGACAACAATGGTACAGATCTATGAGCTATCATTCTCCTAATAATTATAATTCGACAATTAGTATTTATATTTTATAATAATTAGTATTTATATTCGGCAATTAGTATTTATATTTCCATGAGCCATTATTTTAATACATTTATGTTTCATCTTTCTCTTTTTAATCCGGCATTAAAATTTGTAACTGGTGTTTCTCCCTCATACTAATTCCAAATTTGATGGTTCTTTCTTCTAAATTTTTATAAAATCATGATATTTCATTTAGTAGTGTTTGTTTTATATTAAATTATATGTCTTGGATTTTTTTCATATGACTTGTTTCTTTCCAACTTAGTAGATAATAGAAAAACATGTCTTTGCATAACAATTGCTAATGTAACATCATATTTTCTAATTTTATGGTAAATATAAGGTTGTGTCCACATTTGAGGTGCATATGAGTTTAAAAATGTTATGAGGTATTCAAATATCAAAGTTTGACTTGTGTATCGTCTTATGAACAATGGATTGTCCTACTTTGTTAAAATCATTTGTATTTATATCAAAGTTGGATTTTTTCTATGAGCCATTATTTCAATCATTTGTATTTATATCGCAGAGAGATCTTGTCAGTTTGAGAACCCGGTACTGCACATTGTTCACAATCTCAAACATACTCGACACACTTCTATAGGACTTAGCGTATTCTTTCACGTTTCGGCACCGAGACAACTTTGTGTGCTCATATACAAGGTCTATCATTTTTCATAGGTGTTAGGACGCATATAAGTTGCCCGGAGGAGTTTCGGCTTTTTTCGACAACGTTAATGATTTTCCATGCTTTATTTGAATTTCTGGGCATTTTTTTGAGAAAAAAAATACGGAAATGCCTAAACCTTCTCGAAAATTGTTGGATTTTTTCCATGA
>CM014271.1:5149027-5169279 GCA_004135705.1 Alloteropsis semialata | reverse complement strand
GATCTGGTCGTCTTTATGCAGGCTTATCTGATGATAGCCCGAGTAGCAATCAAGGAAACAAAGTAGAGAGCAGCTAGCTGTAGAATACACCACCTGATCAATGCGGGGTAGCCTGAAAGGATCCTTTGGGCAGTGCTTGTTCAGGTCGGTGTAGTCGAAAATTTTAAATACTTCGAAGACATTATCTTTAAATATTTTCCTTTCCACACAAATGGATCTTCTCGTAGCCAAATCCTCACTAAATAACCGGCAGTAGTCTGTAAATGTCAAACTAAGTAAGCTAGAATGAAAATGCAGGTTAGAGAAGGCAAACTGGAAAATTTCATGAATATTACAAACTGAAGCAAACAGAAATATTCAATACTGGTTAATATTGAAAAAAAGAACAAGAACCTCCATGGAATAGTTAGGATTTCTTAGCACAAACAATATAAGAAGAGTCACACCTGTATGGATTTGGTAACCCTTAGTTTATTTTAATATCTGAGTCATGCATCTAAGGTGGTTTTAGAAACACCATGTTTGGTGGGGCAGCACAATATTCATACAAGTGGCCATATATCTTAAAACACTGCAACTGTGTTGTACTCAACTTTTAATGCAAAATCTGGTCGAAGAAATCTCATCATTTAACCATACTGACTTGCAAATTAGTCAAAGAAAACAAGTGCCCATTTAAAATTACATATCTTAAACCGTTGTAAAAATATGTTGTTGTTGACGCTAAAACGCGCCGCGCCAAACACTTACACGCGCGGAATCGCAAGATGCAGATCTGACTGCGCAGAAACCGGTGAAACCGGTTTGGGAAACCGGTGAAACCGGTTTTCTAGGGTTTCCTGCGAAGACCAACGAACGCACGCCCGGGAGGGACCCCGTCAGGGTGTGCGCACCTTGGGTTGTTCTAGGATCGGTCAGGCCACCTAGAACGTCCTCAATCGCCGTAGAGACGAAGGAAGAATAGCAATTAGGGTTTGGAGAAGCTAGGGTTTGAGAAACATAAAGTAAAGACAAAAAGTAAAGACGAATAAAAGATAAATTGTGTTTGATCGATTGGATGATCCTCAATCGGCCGCAACCCTTTATATTTATAGGGTGGGGAGGTCTTGCCCCGCAAGGAAAGTTCAAATACAAGTCGGATCTACAAAAAGAGTCCAAACCTATCACAACTCGGGGAAAACCGGTTCTACCGGTTTCTAAATCCGGTTCCACCGGTTTATGTTGTCAGACGCAGCACAGTGTAACAAAACCGGTTACACCGGTTAGCAAATCCGGTTCCACCGGTTTCCCTGCAGAAACTATTCCTTGCCAATTTTGATCGCTAACATATGCCCCCCTGTTTTCTAGTAAACTTGTGCACTAGAAAACACTTCTAAGATCAAAATTGTTCTTCTGGACGATACTAAACATATAAAGCATCGGCCATGTCATGCGTCTCGCCTATGTTGAAGTTGAAGCAACTTGTTTTGGTCTCCACACCATCCTTGTAGGTGCCACTGGTCTTTGTTCAACTTCTGGCTCCATTGATTGCCTGCGCATTCTTTGTAATTTTCTCTTTTGAGTGCGAGTTAAGCCTGAGGGACACCACCTCGGCTGCATATATTTAGAATCTGATTTGCTACTATTCTTACACTGCTTAGAATCAGTACATGCATCTTTTCTAACCGGATTACCATTGTAAGCAATCGGTTGTTGAAAGACACCATAATTTGGATATGAAATAATATGTGGTGGCATGTACATACTACCATAGTCACTAGGAGCATAATAACAAGGATATGGCCAAGACAACGGCATATATGATCCCCCAAAATAATATGGCGCAGCAGCATAATTACCTTGGTATTGGTGAGATTTTCGACTACCTTGATGTCTTGGTGGTGAATTTGCATCTCCAGTGCTATGTGATCGACTCCTTTGTTTCTGGCAGCTCCCTTCTTCTTATATTTTTCAAAAAGCTCTTCAAAGGTCGGCCCTGCTTTCTTTTTTGAACCATCAGAGTCTCCAGGTGAAAACCGGTTATACCGGTTTGAGGAACCGGTTCCACCGGTTCTATCAGAACCAGCACACTTGCTCTTGGTTTGCCCCCCGAGTGTTGAATTCCTTTTTGCAACTTGAGGGTCTTTTTTCTGCCATACCTTCTTGCTCCTTTTCTGCTCTGGTCGTGCTTCACCAATGATTACATTTTTTCCTTTTGTTGTATCGGCTTGATATGGCCGGATCAACACTTTAGGATTCTGTAATTCAATGGTATTGACAGAGAAATGTTTAGGAAAAGGATCAGAATCAACCTTCATTTCATGCAAAGTCAAATGGCCTTCATTAAGGGCCGATTGAATTCGCCTACGAAATACATTACAATCATTAGTTGCATGTGAAAAAGAATTATGAAATTTACAATATGCACGTCGCTTCAACTCATCAAGAGATGGTAAAGTATATGCACACTTGATGTATCCATTCTTATGTAACTCATCAAATATCCTATCACATTTGGACACATCAAAAGTAAATTTTATTTCTTCTTGCCGATTTTTGTGGATCGGCTTAAGTGAAGGGCAACTATATGATTGAGACTTGCTTGGCCATGTAAATTCAGCAGCACATACTTCTCCATTCTCATCGTCCACTAAATCATTATTTAACATATGCATGTTAGGACGATCAGATTTTGGCCTAGCATCTTTACTTCGGCTTTCTTGAACCAAAGCTTTTTGTAATACTTGATTAAGGGTAAGAAACTCATAGCCCTCTAATTTATCTTTGATATGAGATTTCAAACCTTTAAAAGCTAATTCGGCAAGATCTTTTTCAGAAATAATTAAACTATAACATCGGTTTTTTGTATCTCTAAATCTTCTAATGTAATCAGCAACAGATTCATCATTCTTTTGAATAACCGATGTTAAATGAGATAGCCTCAATTCATTATCACCACTATAAAAGTGCTCATGGAATTTATGTTCTAATTGAGACCATGAATGAATAGAATTAGGAGATAATGCCGAAAACCATGAGAAAGCAACACCAGATAATGACAAAGGGAATAATCTAACTTTCAAATGATCAACACTACCATGAATACCCATTTGTGCATTAAACTGACTAATATGCTCCCATGTAGTCCTATTGTCTTCCCCAGTAAATTTGACAAATTCTGGCACTTTAAAACCTTGAGGATAAGGCATAGTATCAAAAGCTGGAGGATAAGGTTTCTGATATACTAAAGTTTTATTCTTAACCTCTACGCCAAAAGTATCCTTAATCAAAATAGCCAAATCTTTTTTATATTCTTCCATCAGACTCTGAATATAAAGATCATTTGAGCTTTGCTGATCATTGACATTTGGCACATTGTGGTTCGGTGATGCATGTAATGGTTGTTGCAAATAACCCGAACTTTAGGAAGACATAGGATTTGAAGTATTTATCATTAGAATACATGTAGGTACATTACCAGAAACACCATTAACTCGGCCAGGATTAGCCTGAGCAATTGATGTACTAGTTATAAGCTCAGGTGTTGTCTGATATGTAGCAACAGGGTAAGAACCGGTAGGACCGGTTCCTGGAACCGGTTGAACCGGATTTTGGCCGTATTGAATATTAGGACTAAAACCGGTAGGACCGGTTACAGAAACCGGTTTTACCGGATTTGCCTGGCCAAATCCCTGAAAATTCTGTCCTGTCAAATGATTTAACGGCATCCCATATTGTGGATTTCTGGGTATTACTGCTGCCGATAAATTCTGAGGTACAATTGCGTGCTGTGAAGTACCCACTAGATCAGAATTAATAGCATTACTAATTACGGTCGAGGGTTGTTTTCCTACGGATTTATCAATCATGCCTTGAACAATCGCAAGAAGATTCTTTTGACCAGAAAGTAATAAGCCATTAATTTGCTCAAGGGTAACAGGTGCGGATGCAGCACTTACAGTGGGTGTTACCTCATCTTTTTCTTCTTCTCCTTCTGAAAGAATGACCACCTCCTTGTCCTTGGAGATAGCACCTTTTCGATCCTTGGAGAAGTGCGAGAGGAACCATTGCGCCTTATCTTCAAGTTTTTTCTTGGCCCGTTCCATCTCCTCCTTTTCTTGCAACAGGAGTTGCTCGAAAAGATGACGATCCTCAGCCGAAAGCTCATTGGCAGTCGGCCTTTGAATATTATCAGGATCCACCTCGCCTGGCTTCGGTAGACTCGACATGATAGTAGATCCCTTTTTTCTTGTCCCCAGCGGAGTCGCCAAAAAGTGTGTTGACGCTAAAACGCGCCGCGCCAAACACTCACACGCGCGGAATCGCAAGATGCAGATCTGACTGCGCAGAAACCGGTGAAACCGGTTTGGGAAACCGGTGAAACCGGTTTTCTAGGGTTTCCTGCGAAGACCAACGAACGCACGCCCGGGAGGGACCCCGTCAGGGTGTGCGCACCTTGGGTTGTTCTAGGATCGGTCAGGCCACCTAGAACGCCCTCAATCGCCGTGGAGACGAAGGAAGAACAGCAATTAGGGTTTGGAGAAGCTAGGGTTTGAGAAACATAAAGTAAAGACAAAAAGTAAAGACGAATAAAAGATAAATTGTGTTTGATCGATTGGATGATCCTCAATCGGCCGCAACCCTTTATATTTATAGGGTGGGGAGGTCTTGCCCCGCAAGGAAAGTTCAAATACAAGTCGGATCTACAAAAAGAGTCCAAACCTATCACAACTCGGGAAAAACCGGTTCTACCGGTTTCTAAATCCGGTTCCACCGGTTTACGTTGTCAGACGCAGCACAGTGTAACAAAACCGGTTACACCGGTTAGCAAATCCGGTTCCACCGGTTTCCCTGCAGAAACTATTCCTTGCCAATTTTGATCGCTAACAGTTGTGAATTGCTCATACAATCTGAAGCACAACATCACACTTAGCAAACACAGATTTGAAGTATTTCAGGAATATCTCCTTAAGAGGCAAGGTTGCTAGAAAAAAAGCACATAACGAGCCTCATCAATGTTTCTTTGACAAAATGTTTTCACCCAGCAAGCAAACATACTGTACTGACTCCTTGGCATGACAAGGATGACAGTTACAAAATAAATATCACAAAGCATAATCTAAAAAAACATTTTTAATGGCATTGGTAGGATTGCCTAAACTCCTAAGCTTCTAACAGCAAGGCTACAAAACGAATACCAAACTGATTAGGAAGACAGATAGATAAAAGGAGCATATTCCAAAAAGTTTTATCAAAACGGCAGAAAGTTAAATTAATTAATAGTAAATACAATTAATTAATTGCTGATTTGTACCTAACGAACTTCCTTTTAATTAATGACAGGTCGGTACTTGGTAGAATAGCTTAATCTCCTAATAAGCTTCTAATAGTTTTAACAACTATTTCACCTAAGATATATTCTGTCAAAAGTCTATTTTATAATGACTCTGTGACTTGGCTGTTAAGGTGACAACACCAAATAGAGTTTATCAACACAGTTTTTTTTTTTTGGCTTGGGAACTGTATGCAGTTTCAAATACAGGACAGAAAGACAGAGAGTAACAAGACTGGATTCACATCAACTTATAAAGGACTAAGATGCTGCAGCTCACTTCTATTTAGTGCTAAGGGATGTGGTCTGCAGTATTCGAAAAAAGTCATTTAGCAACCATATGGAGATGATCACAGAAATTGAATGCAAATAGTATTTATATAAGAGTACTGATGTCAATTCATATTACAGCATAGGCCATGGAGATAAATTGTACACTATGTGCATTGTTTTTTAGCATCATGGTGAGTCAAATAATAAAATTTACTAAAATCAGCATTACACTTACACATTCGCCCTTTGCTAGTTTTAAAATTCCTGCAGAAAAGTGAGATAACATAAGATGTCATTCAGTCAGTGAAGGGTTAGGTTGTATTAGTGCATGATTAGAATGGACAAACATGCATACAAATATCTAGGACAAAGTTTTCACTGGGAAGATCTTCACGCCTGCATCTCAGTATGGCAAATGAGCAATATATGGCTAGTGCACAAAACCAGTGCTATGTATCTTGGCGGTGCCTGTAAAATGGTTGTAACAGAACGTAAAGTATATGACTTTGGATTTTTCAGTGGTGAGTTGGTCCAGAACTCCCTCTCCAACCGTGAGGATCAAAACATGGAAGAATTTATACTAAACAGGAGTCACAATTTTTTTATTATCATCAATGTTTTGTACATCCTAGCAAGTGTGAGAAAAGTACTATGGATGAGAGACGACACTAAAATTTGACCACGCATAGCTCTGTACCCACACAAAGAAACAGGGGCAACTCGTTTGTACCTTGAGAAACAACTCTACAAAGGCCCTGTTTAATTCCAGCAACTTTTCAAAGTTATCAAAAAGTTTCCACACTGACAACCGTGTCCTCTCTCATAGAACACGTTTCCCAATGCAAAAAGTTTTCACCACTTTTCAACTTTCACTGGAATTAAACAGGCCCAAATAGCAATCACGGAAGGTGAATATATTTGCAGAAAGAGTCTTTAGTTACTTGAAATTTAGTAGTGGTACAGTGCTAATCATCCATAAGCTAATAAGTGAATATAAACATGAACTTCAAAACGAGCAGTACTGGCACGGTGCCAAATCTGCCTTCTAACAAAAATTATCAGTCACCAAGCGGAATACCTGCACAGAGATCCTAACAGCCTTTGCCAACTAAACACGAGCACACCATACACACATTGGCATATTGCCGAACTGGTTATGAGCACGGAGGCTTCAACAGCTAAAATCGAGTTACCTGCACGGAAACCCTTCTTGCCACTGGTCCAACTCGAGACGTAAGTGGCACCAACACGCCTGGCCTTTCTAAACCATCACGCCGTTAGTAGCTTGAAACTTGAAGTAATGGTCACCTGTACGTGTGCTAGCTGCAATGCTTAGCTTTCAGAGGTAGAGAGTTTCAGACATATCACATATGCATATACACTGTCGCAGCATGCCGCTTTCAAGTTCTATACACATCCTCTATACGCATGGGCTTTAGTTGTTTTCGTCGACATCTTGGCCAGCAGCGCGCGGGTGATCTCCACGCTCAGACCTGCGTTCCTGATGGCGAAGTCTTCGTACTCTGGCGAGAACACCACCTGCTCGGCGTGCTCCAGCACGGTGTCCATGGCGCGCTCCCTGAGCACTGCGCTTGAGCTCAGATCGGCCACCTCCAGCGTCCGCAGCACGTTCCCGGGTTCCATGTGCGCCGCCAGCCGTGCCTCGCAGGCCCGCCGCAGGAACGGGACGTCGTACTTGTCGCCAGCAACGAGAAGAGCGTGCAGGTGGCGATCCGGCAGGTCCTGGTTGAGAGCGCCGGTGTAGAGGAATCCGAGAAGGAGCTCGAGCTCGTCGTGGGAGAGCTCCGGGAGAGAGATGGATTCGCCGGCGGGTGCCTTGCAGTGGTCGTCGGCCGACAGCATGTGCCGGAACACATCCGACCTCGCGGCCTGCGTGCATTCCACTCCACGGATGACAAATTGGTGATGAGACGGTCATGGCGCACGCATCCCTAGCCTGTGCGGCGAGGCGGATTTTTTTTTCTTTTCTCTCCTGACCTCGAACTGGTACACGGGCGGGTAGGAGACGGCTCGGTGAGACAAAAAAAAAAAATTCTGGCAGAATCATTTTGTAGCTATCAATTTCTACGGGTGTCGGTACTCTCCCACCTCCCTCGGCCCAGACAGGTGGGTCCAACGTGAGGGGTACGGTAGACTCAAATTAGATGAAAAAAGTTTTCAATTGTTTTCGTTTTTTATAGTATAGATATTTGTTACTTATGTGAAATAATATGTTGACTCACGTTCTAGGTACCCTATTTCTCGGACACGATATTGCCTCCTTCTAGAAGCAATCAACCGACGTATTATTGCCTCCTTCTAGAAGCATTTATCCGTACGGCTTATTGTAGTGCTCCTGCTATTCTTTTTCCTGTGACAAAAATATAAAAACAGAAAAGTGCCCTGTTTCTGTTTGTGAAGAAACGGATTCGATCGTGGCGATCCAACGAGGACAACACATCAAAACGCGAGATGCCTTTTTATTTTGTCAGAGATAGTAGGAATGTTTAGATCGCAGAACAATTTTTTAGATGAGAAGAATGGCGTATAAAGGCCGTGTTGGGATGGAACCGATCAAAAAATTGTTCAAAGGAATCTTGCATGCATGGAGTACTAAATGAAGTCTATATACAAAACCTTTTCACAGATGAGTGCAACTTTGCGCGACGAATCTAACGAGCCTAATTAATCCATGATTTGCTACAGTAATGCTACAGTAATTATCCTCTAATCATACGGTCAAAGGCCTCATTAGATTCGTCTCGCGAATTTGTCAGAGATTGTGAAGGTAGTTTTGTAAACTGACTTTATTTAATAGCTCTAATTAGTGGTCAAAGTAGGGTGCAAAAAATTTGTCCCCCAGTTCAGCCAAAAGGAAGCAGAACGTGTGAACACGTGCCGAGAATTCCAAGCGACCATCTGGAACTCGTTGCAAACGAGGCCCAATTGCTTTGCTGCCCTAACTACTGCCTGTATTTGTTTACTCAAGTCTCCAGAACTTGGCGGCAGCCTCGCAGGCAGGTCTAGCTGACAGCGACGCTCCTGTAACTGCAAGCCAACCGACCACAAGACCAAACTGAAAGGAAAGCCGTCTGTTAGAGAACAGAAGAAATTCGACGCCGGGACGGATACAGAGGCCCTTTTTACACCTGTTTTACGTAAAATAAGATACTGTAGCATGAAATTGTTTCAAAAACTAATGCAAAAATAAATTAAAAGCTACATAAAATGTATTTTTTTAGCTTCACCAAAACAAATTCACGGATGAAGCTACTTTTGGATGAGCCTACCAAACGGGGCACTAGTACTAGCAGTGCACCGTGCACGTGAGCTTCAGCCCTTCAGGACCTTCAGTAGTGACGCCAGTCTCCATCCGCCGCAATTTTTGGCTCTGCTTCTTTGGTTAGTCCTTGTCTCCTTGTAGAATAATTCTTTTTACACCGTTGTGTTTTTTTTTCCTTTTCTGAAAGGTAGTAGAAACAAGAGGGTGCCCTGCTTGACAAGAAATGGGCTCGATCCTGGCGGCCCGATACGCCGCCAGACGACGACCCGTCAGCTGAAAGGCCCAGCACGTTGAATTGAATCGATTAAACTCGCGCAAGCAGCTTCGTCCGTTCTATCCCCCCATGGACTTTTGGGATCGGATAGAGGTAAATTAAGTCAATATAATTAACACACAGATCAAGTAGTACGTACCGTTCTTCTACTCAAACAAATAGTCAAATACGCCACGGACACGAATACTTTCACGTTTCATGCTCATATATACAGTATACTATACACGACTTAAATACCATTGAAACTGCTACGTGACGACAAGTACAAGCTAAGCTAATCAAGCACCCGATCGACACGGGATCCGGTCTTCTGCAAGACGCAAATAATTCAGTAGTCCAAGCAAGCACGAATAAAATAAACTACAACACGAAGCTAGCTACTTAGATCGCCTAGAAGCCCGCGGCCGCGAGTTCGACGCGGCTTCGTCCCCTAGCTTCTCCATGTGCTCGATGGCCGTTCCCACTGGAAGTTGCTGCAGTTGGTGCACGCCACGACGACACGCACGCGAGTATCATATCATCGCTGACCTCACCTCTGACTCTGCCCTCTCAACACACGCGTGCCCACCAAGCACAGCCCCGCTGCCGAGCCAACGACTCCATCCATGCCGTATAAATTCCTCCTCCCTCCCGCCCCCAGTCTCATCATTCCACACAACACAGACACGTACGAGAGCGACCTCTCTCAAAGCCCCTCAAACGTCAAACCAACCAGTTTCAATTCAATTTCAGCAACGCAATCAACCGAGTCGTCGTCCCAAAGAAGATTTCCCTCCTCGTCCGGCCGTCGTCGTCGTACGCGCGGACCAGCTCGATCGGACTCACCGGAGCGGAGTGGCCATGGGCGTGGCCTGGATGGTGGCCGCGGCCGTCGCGGCGGTGCTGGCGTCGTGGGTGTTCAACGCGCTGGTGCACCTCGTCTGGCGCCCCCGCGCAGTCACCCGGAAGCTCCAGGCGCAGGGCGTGCGCGGCCCGGCCTACAGGTTCTTCTCCGGGAACCTCGGCGAGATGAAGCGGCTCCGCGCCGAGGCCGCCGGCGCCGCGCTGGCCGTCGGCGACCACGACTTCGTCCCCATGGTGCACCCGCACCACCGCAAGTGGATCTCGCTCTACGGTACGTCTCACCGCTCCATCGATCGATCACGTTGTGCCAGCGGCAGCTCTGTTCTTCTTACGCCGCGGCGAGTGAATTGAAATTGACCGCTCTTGATCTGCAGGTCGGACGTTCTTGTACTGGAACGGGGCGACGCCCAACGTGTGCGTGGCGGACGTCAACGTGGTGAAGCAGGTGCTCTTTGACCGCACGGGGCTCTACCCCAAGAACCTCATGAACCCGCACATCTCCCGCCTGCTCGGCAAGGGCCTCGTCCTCACCGACGGCGACGACTGGAAGCGCCACCGCCAGGTCGTGCACCCGGCCTTCAACATGGACAAGCTCAAGGTACCTATCTCCGGCCGGAATTGACAGTTTGACTTTTCTCAAGTCATCCTCGAACATGCGTGTGGGGCTTCTATTCCTTCGGTTGTTGATCCAGCCACTTTCGATGTTTGACATTGCGGCAGATGATGACGGTGACCATGTCCGACTGCGCTCGGTCGATGATGTCCGATTGGGAGGCGCGGCTGGCCAAGGGCGGTGACGTGGAGGTCGAGCTCAGCAGCCAGTTCGAGGAGCTCACCGCCGACGTGATCTCGCACACGGCGTTCGGGAGCAGCTACAAGGAGGGGAGGCAGGTCTTCCTGGCGCAGAGGGAGCTCCAGTTCCTCGCCTTCTCCACCGCCTTCAATGTCCAGATCCCGGTGTTCAGGTACCTCCCGACCGAGAAGAATCTCAGGACATGGAAGCTGGACAAGCAGGTGAGGACCATGCTCATGGACATCATCAAGAGCCGGCTAGCCAGCAAGGACACCGCCGGCTACGGCAACGACCTGCTCGGGCTGATGCTCGAGGCGTGCGCGCCGGAGCACGGCGAGACCCCGCTCCTGAGCATGGACGAGATCATCGACGAGTGCAAGACCTTCTTCTTCGCGGGCCACGACACCACCTCGCACCTGCTCACCTGGGCCTCGTTCCTGCTGAGCACGAACCCGGAGTGGCAGGACAGGCTCCGGGAGGAGGTGCGCCGGGAGTGCGCCGGCGAGGAGCCCACCGGCGACATGCTCAACAAGCTCAAGCTCGTCAACATGTTCCTCCTCGAGACGCTGAGGCTGTACGGCCCGGTCACGCTGTTACAGCGGAAGGCGAGCTCGGACCTCGACCTCGGCGGCGTCCGGGTGCCCGAGGGCGCGATCTTGACAATCCCAATCGCCGTGATCCATCGCGACAAGGAGGTCTGGGGCGAGGACGCCGGTGAGTTCAGGCCAGAGAGGTTCGAGAATGGAGTGACAAGGGCAGCCAAGCACCCCAACGCGCTGTTGTCCTTCTCCAGCGGGCCGAGGTCGTGCATTGGGCAGAACTTCGCCATGATCGAGGCCAAGGCCGTGGTCGCCATGATCTTGCAAAAGTTCTCGCTCGAGCTGTCCCCCAAGTACGTGCACTCTCCCATGGACGTGCTCACATTGCGGCCAAGACATGGGCTTCCCATGCTTCTCAAGCGTCTGCAGGTGTAAAGAGTGACAAGAGTCGCGTGCTACGTGTCAGATGTAACATATTTCACTTGTTTTTTTGTACAACTATGTACTCCAGATAATATTTGTTTGTTCCACAAATGTTTTCCCCATTTATCTTTGCTTGATTCGTACTATACTAAATCCTATATGTAAGTTTTGAAATTGAAAAGTTTTGAAATTTCTCTTGCATCACAGAATCAACTATTGTTTTAGCCGAATAGTCCGTGGAGTTGTGTGGGGAGCGCAAAAGGTGATGGCTATTCATATGTGATGGGTAGCCAACCATCACCGAAGCCCATGGAGGCCACGGCACAGGCGGCCCACACGCTCTTCTTCCTCCTCTACCTTCTACTCCCCACGCGTGCCACCGTCCCTCGCCGGTTAGGTTTGGGTTTGGGGTTGAGGTTAGGGACGGGAGGTGGAGGGAGCGGCCGACGACAAGGTTAATGTTTGAGGTTGGTGTTTTCGAGCAGGGGCCTCCAACGGCCACCAGACATAGAAGAGGAGAGGTAGGGGCGGCGTGGAGCCCCGTCGGTGGGGAGTGGTGCGGCCGACGGTGCAAGAGCGCCACCAGCCGGTCGGGGTCGAACGGCAGCGGGGTAGGCGACCGACGGCGGGGGTGAGGAGGCCTGTGGGAATAGGAAATGCTGGTTTGAGGGGGGCACGACGCTATGGCGGTGGCTACCAGCCGGGAAGGAGGAGGTGGAGGCGGGGGCGGTGGTCGTCGGCCATGGGCCGCACCGTGCGCGGCTCACATCCATCACCCAAGTGATGTTAGACGCGCCTGCAAAACCACTCCACCTCGATCCCAACCCTTCTTGTGCTCATACACATAGTTCAGGCTGTGTATATGTTGATTATGTAAAGACCAATAGCATTTTAAAATTGTTGTGCCTTGCTGTCTAGTTTGATTAAGTGATGACACCAAGCTTGCATGTGAGTGCTGAAATTGGGACCATCCGAGACGGTATAGGTGGGCCGAGGAAGTAAGAGCATTGCTACGCGGAAGAAAATGTGACGAATAGAAAAGAACAATGTCGCTTGGTGTTTTTAACTTTGGATTGATGGTTGCGATTTTCTGACTCAGGCCCATTTACAAATGTACATGGAGCAATGTCACCTTGATCTTGAGACTAAGCATGATCATTAGGCACTACACTCCCTACATGTGTGAAAATTTTATGTAATATTTTTATATAAGTCAAATTATAGTCACTTCTTTGTAGCGACCTTGGGTTTCTCCATAGACATTTCTTACACATATGCGTTGTTAAAAGGGTTGATGTGTGAAATGTCCCCACCTCTGCGGAGCAATTTATTGCGACACAATGATTCACAAATTAGTACAAAAATAGGAATTTATAATGCTAAGTATCTAAAAATTATAAGATGCATATTATTTTTTTCTCATTATACTAAAAATATATATTTGTGCCCCACAAGTGACAAATTATGAAAGACACGTCAAATTTTCTCAGTCTCTACTTAAAAAAGATGCAAATAGTTTTTTTTTACTTTTTCCTTCATCTTCACCCCGTCCAACCCACCCATGGTCCCAAGCGATCTCCATCCCCCACTTTGTTTCGGAACCACACTACCTCCAAACGATCCAATAAAAAAGAAATAAAACACATACAAAATTCTAAAAACCTTGAAATTTTTTTAGTAGACATTATAAATCAAAAGCGATTCATTTTTCTTTGATCTGCCATGATAGTAATTTAGATTTATAATTAAAAATTATTCAGAAAATTTATATTTAAGTTGTAATATGAGCTGTTTAGACTCAAGATAGATTAAAAGTCTTGAAATTTTGGTAAATAAATACATAAGTTAAAAGTGACCTATTTTGTTTAGATCTGATATGATAGTAAATTTAAATTTTAAATTCAAAATTATTTTGAATAAACTATGTTTAAGTTGTCAGGTGAGTTATTTACATTCAAGATGGTTTTTAAAATCTTAAAACTTTGTAACCAAAAACTATAAATCAAGGTGATATTTTTCTTTGATATGGCATGATAGTAAATTTAGATTTTAAATTCAGATTATAATGACAAATGATATTTAAATTGTCTTGTGAGATTTTTGTACTCAAAATGGTTTAAAAATCTTAAAACTTTGTAAATTGATAGTATAAATCAGTAGAGATCTATGTTACCTTGATGAAGCATCATAACTATTGTATATTTTAAATTTTTTTTCAAAAGCTATTTTAAACAAACTATGGTATATTGAACTGATTGCTTGCTAGTAAGATTATGATATTAATTATATACAATTTATATACTAATTGTTTATCAATACAATTAGGATGCTATTTTTTATGAATTTTACTGCCCGTAGGAACGCATGGGCATGAAGCTAGGGTATTTTCCAAAGGAACTTTACTGAAATCCTAATAAATTTTGAGAAATATTTCCCAATTAAAAACAAGATATAACAAGCTTTTGTCTTTCCTTTTTAAGAAACTTTTCTCTTTCCCTGCATTGAACATTTCTCGAAAACTTTTCTAGAAACTTTCTGGAAAAACCATATAAACCAAAACTTTTAGAATTTTCCCAAAATTTTATTAGAATTTTTTTCTAAAACTTATTGAATATAATTAATTATTTTAAAACTATTGACAAAACTATTGAATTTTTTTTGTAACGATTGTTATGGGTTTTTAATAAAAAAAGTTGAAAATGATAAAATTACTAATCAACTTGCTCAAGAAGGAATGCTTGGATTCCGTGTGAAAAAGGGAAAGAGTAACAAAAGTGTGAGGATTGGCTGGTGAAATGGAAGTTGAAAAATACCAATAACCATAGTAGTGTTTGTGTGATGAGGAAAAGAGAAAATGTAGCACGAGAATCTGGTCCGACAAAACGAAGGGAAGCCAACGTCCAACCAGATCGAGGTGTATACAAGGATAAAAAAAGAGAAGAACACATATAATAGCTACATGTAGCTCTTTCAAAGGAAATCAATTTGTACTTGCTTATAAAGATATTGGAAGTTGTAGTTGTTAGTTTGTTACAGATAAAGTTGTAGCATAGTAACTATTGAACGGCAGGTAGACAACCCAAAGAACTAAGCACTTGACAAAACTTAAGTTAATTGATACATGCGTGCGGTTACGTGTTGGATTTGATTTGAGATGCATCGATCAATCAGCAGTTTGTAATGTATTTGTGGCAAAACGAAATAGTGAATGCCATGTACAATAGAAGTGCAGCCCCATATGTTTAAGGGTGGAGCCAGGGTTTAGGGGGATCTAGCCCTCCCCCCTCCCCCCCCTCCCCTCTCCCCGAGAGATGAGAAGGGAGTAGAAGGGAGAGGAAGAAAAGAATATAAATTAAAGAAGGAACAAAGAAACTCGGGCATTGTTTAGTTCAGAAAGTGAAAACTTGCCGAGCCATAAAAATGGGATGTCGGAAGGGATATTCGGATACTAATAAAAAAACTAATTACACAACTCGCTTGGAAATTGAATTTTGAATCTATTAAGCCTAATTAATCCGTCATTAGAGATTGTTTACTGTAGCACGACGTTGTCTAGTCATGATCTAATTAGGCTCAATAGATTCGTCTCGTAAATTTACCTGAAAGTTATGAAATGAATCATTAATCCACAATTAATATTTTTAATTAGTGTCTTAATTCGATGTGACGGGTGAGCAGAAACTTGCCGATCAAGGCCTCAGCCCTTCCACACGTTGATTCCTAGTATGTCCGGCACTACAAATATTGACGACGGCACGACGCCACATCTATTTTACGCTTCTAGAATGAAAAAGCGAGGGAAAAAGTACTCTAGGTACTCTCTCCGGTCCAGCCGTCCAGACGTCCCATGTCCCAATCATCGATGTCGATGGCATCATAACCTACGTCAGCACCGGCACAGGTTCTAGAAGCCGCGCTGGCACGCGCTGCCGTCCAGTAGTCTGTGTTTGTTGTCCTCTCTGCTCTGTCCCCTTCGAGAAGTAGCCCTAAATATCTGCTCAAAAAGTAGAGTGCCCTAAATTGTTCGAGAAGCAGATGGAATCTTGAAAAATTTACGCAGAGGTAAAGCTCACGCATGCGCCGGTGTTGTCGACTCCATTCCATTAATTAGCGCACGCACGCAAGCAAGCTTCCTTGCTTTGTAGAGTCTTGGACGTTCTGGTAACAGAATGCTAACTAGTACACGTTCCTAGCTGTGTTGTTTTATCAGCTCCGGTACTGCTATTTTTTATTTTTTTTGAAAACCCAGTACAGACGCAGTTTTAATCAGCTCGGATACTGCTAATGCTAATTAGGCTGTGAGCTTAGAATTATTTGTACGTTTAATTACGAATTAAATACTAATGAACTGATGATTGAAGTAAATTAATCATGCGTTCGCTGCTATAGATCCAATCATCAGCCTGCCCAGGCAAGGGCCCATCCAGAGTCCAGACCAAAAGTAACGGCCTGTACCCACCCCATACATGACCCATCGTAAATTAAAGAGAGACCTTCCAGAAACCGACGCGGATTGTCCATGTCGATGTGGACTCAGGCACCGTTTGGATCAGATTCTGGATTCTAAAAATCTTGATTTGGATGGAATTTCAAAATCTAGATTCTGGATAAAATTTGGGTGCTGCTGTTTGGGTCTCTAGATTCTCTAGTACCTGATTTTAGGTGTGTTTGCTACATGTATTTCTTCTATGCCTTTCCTAGTATATTTTGTTGCCAAGTGCAGCAGGACCATGGTGTCGCTCAGCAAGACATCGAAAAATGGCCTGCTGGGGATGAGTACGGGAGAGACGGATGGACTTGGCTGCAGTATGCGTGATTTCTACTGGACTCACCGTGGGCAAAATGGTAATTTTGTGCTCCATTATCTGCTGGAAACTCCTCGTCGTTGGATTTCAGGATTTTAACAATCCTAAAATCTCCTTTCCAGAATCCTCGCCACAATCCGCACCATTTGGAAACACCGAAGATTCTCGATTTCGGATTAATTTTAACCAGGCATCATCCAAACGCCCACGACAAAAATCCGTGTCTGCCCCCACGACAAAAATCGCATACGTCACCGCTGATCTCACGCCCGACAACCCCTGCTTGCCCTGCCCACCAAGCACAAGCAGCTCGCTCGAATATCAAACGCACGGCCGGCCGCGAGCGCGGGATAAAAGTATAAATACCTCCTCCCTCTCCTCCACACAGTCAGACAGACACACATCATTCCATCCACAAGAACACAGACTTGTGGCTTCTCCAAGCTAGCTAGCCTCAGAAGAACCAGTTCAAATTCCAGCAAGAGATCAAAGAAGGGACCAAGCGATCAGAACATTTCCCATCTCCGCCATCCGTCCGTCCGTTGCAGGCTCGATCTGACTGCCGCTGGCCATGGGTGGTCTGGCCTGGATGGTGGCCGCGGCCGTCGCGGCGGTGCTGGCGTCGTGGGCGTTCAACGCGCTGGTGCACCTCGTCTGGCGCCCCTACGCCGTCACCAGGAGGCTCCGCGCGCAGGGCCTTCGCGGGCCGGGCTACCGGTTCTACGCCGGGAACCTCGGCGAGATCAAGCGCCTCCGCGCCGAGGGCGCCGGCGTCACGCTGGACGTCGGCGACCACGACTTCATCCCCATGGTGCAGCCACACATCCGCAACTGGATCTCGCTCTACGGTACGTCGTACCTCACTGTCACTGGCCTGCTCCTCTCGATCGATCGACCACGCCACGCGCCGTCAATTTGCATCCGCGCAGAGCTGTGTTCTGTGTTCTTATGTGGTGATGATCGAATGCTGTGCGTGCAGGGCGGACGTTCGTGTTCTGGACCGGCGCGAGGCCCAACGTGTGCGTGACGGACGTCAACGTGGTGACGCAGGTGCTCTTCGACCGCACGGGGCTGTACCCCAAGAACCTCATGAACCCACACATCTCACGCCTGCTCGGCAAGGGCCTCGTCTTCACCGACGGCGACGACTGGAAGCGCCACCGTAAGGTCGTGCACCCGGCCTTCAGCATGGACAAGCTCAAGGTACCAATTACGCCACGCGTTAATTGACGTGTTGTACTTGGACTTAAGTTTCTCAAGTCAGGCTCTAGATCTCAGTTGTTGAGCCAATTTCATTTGACACGTGGCAGATGATGACAAAGACCATGTCGGACTGCGCTCAGTCGATGATGTCCGAGTGGGAGGCGCAGCTAGCGGCGAAGGGCGGCGACGTGGAGGTCGAGCTGAGCAGACGGTTCGAGGAGCTCACCGCCGACGTGATCTCGCACACGGCGTTCGGGAGCAGCTACGTTCAGGGGAAGCAAGTCTTCCTGGCGCAGAGGGAGCTCCAGTTCCTCGCCTTCTCCACCGTCTTCGACGTCCAGATCCCAGCCTTCAGGTACCTCCCAACCGAGAAGAATCTCAGGACATGGAAGCTGGACAGGCAGGTGCGGGGCATGCTCATGGACATCATCAAGCGAAGGCTCGCCACCAAGGACACCGCCGGCTACGGCAACGACCTGCTCGGGTTGATGCTCGAGGCGTGCGCGCCGGAGCACGGCGAGACGTCGACCCCGCTCCTGAGCATGGACGAGATCATCGACGAGTGCAAGACCTTCTTCTTCGCGGGGCACGACACCACCTCGCACCTGCTCACCTGGGCCACGTTCCTGCTGAGCACGCACCCGGAGTGGCAGCACAGGCTCCGGGAGGAGGTGCGCCGGGAGTGCGGCGATGAGGTCCCCACCGGCGACGCGCTCAACAAGCTCAAGCTCGTCAACATGTTCCTCCTGGAGACGCTGCGATTGTACAGTCCGGTGCCGGCGATATTTCGGAAGGCGAGCTCCGACCTGGAGCTAGGTGGCGTCAGGGTGCCTGAGGGCGCGATCTTGACGATCCCGATCGCGACGATCCATCGCGACAAGGAGGTCTGGGGCGAGGACGCTGCTGAGTTCAAGCCTGAGAGGTTCGAGAATGGAGTGACAAGGGCGGCCAAGCATCCCAATGCATTGCTGTCCTTCTCCAGTGGGCCAAGGTCGTGCATCGGTCAGAACTTCGCCATGATCGAGGCCAAGGCCGTGGTCGCCATGATCCTGCAGAGGTTTGCGCTCGAGCTGTCCCCCAAGTATGTCCACGCACCCATCAATGTGATCACGTTGCGGCCCAGGCACGGGCTCCCTATGCTCCTCAAGCGCCTGGAGGTGTAACAGTGACTACAAGTGACATGGAACTTGTGTATCAGATGTAGCATATTGTATTTGTTGGTTATTTTTGCTTTTTCACCACTATGGACTATAAATATGTAATATTTGTTCATGTTGCCAACATGATTTATGGGCCCCGTTTGGTTTTCCAGCGCTAGATACTGTTCACAACTTTGACCACTAATTAAAGGTATTAAATAAAGGTATTTTACAAAACTAACTCCAGAACCCCTGCACTAGGAACCCTGAAGAATCTAATGAGGCCTTTGACCGCATGATTAGAGGATGATTAGATGATGGTTACTGTAGCATCACTGTAGCCAATCATCGATTAATTAGGCTCATTAGATTCGTCTCGAAAAGTTACGCTCATCCGTGAAGAGGTTTTGCAAATAGACTTCATTTAGTACTCCATGCAAGAAAGATTCCCTCCTAGCAATGCTAGATGCTAGAAAACCAAACAAGGCCATGATTAGATCCATATATACCCTTACAACTTTCTTGGTCAAAATCATGTCCGTGTCATTATTAAATTAGTTGCTAGTTTGAGATATACCACCATTATACGTATTTTACCTGTGTTATACAATCATGTCACCATTACACCTATTTTGAAGTATTTACATATATTCAACAAAATTGCCCTCATCTTCAACCCGGACCCCTCTTTCATACTCTGAACTGTGAAAAACAACTAGCTACAGCAAGGTGGCCCAAAAGGTGATTTTCTAGACTCAGAAGTGATTATCATAAGGAATAAAATGCAGGGATATTTGAATACGATTTATTCGGTATGGAATTGAATTCACGAGGACATAAATGTACTAATATGGTTATGTAGTATTCGTGGGCTTCCTATCGATTTGTGAAAAAGAATGATAGGAAGTTATGAGTGTTTGATGAATGAAAGATGGAAATATGTAAACAAGGGTTTATTGTAAAAATTCCGGCAACAAGAGCATGAGTGGGTTTATGATACGTTGTAGCGTTTTTAGGAATTTTGGTGAAATATTTTTGGATAAAAAATAGCTTAAAATAAGTTTTGGGGTTGACCGTAGTAGTCACGCTTTCGTCGAGGCTGGTTATCTATATCTATATCCTATATATCTATAAAGTTCATACCCACCAACAGCCCACCAGCTCTAAAGCTCTTCATGCAAGCTATCCACCTCATCTTCCACTAATCACAAAAGTTGTCCACATCATCCACCACCATGTGCAAAATTTATCATCACTAAATCAATTCTCACTCCCACTGCCTAACCTCATGTGGGTTCGGATCACTTCACAATCGTCATCACCTCCACAAATTCGATCACTTCCATCACATGGGTACCTACTGTCC
>CM014271.1:5126157-5142265 GCA_004135705.1 Alloteropsis semialata | reverse complement strand
AGACATAGGTGCCACATCACACTCCACATGGTCAACATATTCTCCAATCTTAAATGGAACCTTCACTTTATATGCGATCTTGATATCTCCCGAATCATTCAACCATTGGACATGGTATGGATGAGGATGTCGCTGCAGCTTCAAACCAAGCTTGTCAACCATCTCACGGCTAGCAAGATTATGGCTACTTCCACCATCAATGATCACTTTGACAACCTTATCTAGCACTTTAGCCCTGGTTTGAAATAAATTATGCCGCTGTCCAATTTCAGCATCTTGGACACTCAAAATTTGAGCCACTACAAGAGCAGCACCTTGCTCAAAATCACATCCAGTATGTTCCTCATCCTCCTGGGCCTCCTCAACATTTTCTTCATCAACTTCTTCTTCACTAGCTGAATCAAACTCTCCATTGTCATTCACAAGAATCACCCGATTGTTTGGACACTCCCTACTTATGTGCCCTCGGCCTCCACACTTGAAGCACTGAATCCCGCTGCTCTTGGCTGTAGAACCTACTGAAGTAGTAGTGGATGCTGCTGGTTTTGGGGCAACAGCAGTCTTCCCACTAAAAACACTTTGAGCATTAAAACGTGAGCCTCCACTCGAGCTTTTTACCGTGGACGGTGCAGCAGCAAATTTGGAGATTGATTTGCTTCCTCCGGATGTAGCCCTCCTATCAAATGAGAAGAACTTGCTACTCTTAGCATCTTGTTGCAGTTGGCGTTCAGCTTTGGTTGCTTGATGCACCAAATCAATTAGATTTCGGTACGGCTGAAACTCAACAATACGCTGAATGTTGCGATGCAGCCCGGACATAAATCGTGCAATGGTTTGTTCTTCATCTTCATGCACATTGGCTCTAATCATAGCCTTCTCCATCTCTTTATAAAATTCTTCAACAGAGAAACTGCCTTGTTTCAGATTCTGTAGCTTATCAAAAAGATCACGGCGATAGTGCTTGGGCACAAATCGACGTCTCATTTCTCTCTTCATTTCTTGCCAACTTGCAATAGGACGTTCTCCATCTTCTTCAAGATCATGAAGGAGTTGTTCCCACCAAATCAGAGCATATCCTTCAAATTCTAGAGAGGCCATGGCTAACTTCTTCTGCTCTGAATAATTATGCATCCGAAAGATCTTTTCTACCTTCAACTCCCAAGTGAAATAATCTTCAGGATCTGATCCTCCATCAAATTTTGGCATAGTGAATTTCAGTTTGCCAAATCTCTCCTCGTGATTGCCTCTCCTATAACGTTGGCGGCCAAAACTTTGTTGAGAATGATTATCATCATCCTCTTCGTCAGATTCTTCATCATCATTTCTCCGACCTCGTCCACTTCCTCTGCTATGTGCATGCCTCCGGTTCCTCCGACCTCTTCTTCTTCCATCACTGTCTTCTCCATCTCCACCATGGCTGCTCGCTCCATCCTGTAAAGGACGACGCCCTCTGATTTCAGTCATAAGGGCCTGGAGGTCTCGTGTCAACCGGTCTTGCCTTTCTTCCATGTTTAGTCGAAGTTCATTGAATTGTGCCACAGTGACACAATCCTCCATCTCACCGTTGGAACCCATCTTCCTGTCAAGTTAGTGAGAACACCGCACAAATATATGTGGAATAGAAAAAAATATGTGGAAACTCACAACCTCACCTCTCTTACCAACCAAAACTCTTATGAATTCCTGCGGATTACAGAGCACAAATGTGTGGTGGTAACAAGAGTGATGGTTAAGCGAATTCAAGACCAGAGATACCGATTACGATGGCTTGTATGTGGAGCTTGGTGGGGGAATAATTAACAAGGAATGCAATCTGAGTTCTTGATGTTGTAAGGTTAAGTAACAATCCAAGCTAGAAATTCCCTGTCTAGTGCTGACCACAAGATATGGAATGATGTCAATCGATCAAACACACGCACAAAGAAAATTTTGGAATTGATGCAAACAAGGAGTATGATTGAGATGCAAGTGTTGCAATCAAACCCAACCAAAACTTTGCACCAAACACAAATAGCAGACTGGTTGCACAACTTGATATGATAAATTTCAGACCTTGTGCACATACACCAAACTGATCTTCAACAATTCTTTCACAAACTTTTCCAATTCATTCTTTTTTCTTCTTTTTTTTCAGCAATTTTTTTTTGACACACTTTTTTTTTTATAACAGAGGCACAAAGGACACACAAAGGATATATGATCAGCAACTAAAACAAAGACTCTAATGGACTGAAACCTAACTAAACTCACAGGAACAACAGATTGAAACAAAGGGCTGAGACAAAATATTTTTAAGGCTTTTTGGTGGATAGGACGAACACAAAATATATGTGGCTAGGGATAATGATACCTACCGTGACAACGAAAGCTTTGATACCAGATGATACGGATTGGGGTCCCGATCTTCACGACGTAGGATCACCACCTTGATAACTAGCTGAAGAACAGCCGGATAACTTGCTGCAAGCAGCGATAACTAGTGCAACCTGGCAAATAAAACTCGAAGCCAACCACCGTCTTTAACCGGCAACCTGAATCGAGGATTCGCCCAACCACACTCTCGAAGAACCAACCAACACAGCCTACAATCAATCAAGGAGATCCTTGAAGGGAGTAGGAGCACCAATTGGGAGCGGATGAAGCCGCCGCTTCTGTAAATCCCGCGAAGGAAATCACAAGAGCAAAGGGGTAGAGAAACACTCTCTGGGTGTTTGTTAGCGCACAGCTTAACAAAGGGGGTCTATTTCATTATCAATCATCTGAGTTTGCAAAACATCAAGGGGGTATTTATACAAGGAATAGACGTCCTAGAGAGGTGTAAACACGAAATAGAAATGAACAGATAGACAATGTGAAAGGGTGTCCTCGAAATAGGCTTCTGAGTAGTTCCCGCGTGGCTGTTTGACTTCTGCGCAGTCTTCAGTGTTTTGCTAATAACTCCACCTTGGAAAGTCCAAATGACGAACGGCTGGTTGCGTTGGAAAGTTAACTTGATAAGCTTTCACATCATGTATAGCATGCACCACGAAACTTTGTAGATTGGTACAGTTTAATACGGCAACTTGAGCTTCATGCAGGTGTCCGACCAGCTGACCAGTCTTTACTTAAACAGGTCGGCCGTAATGATGGTAACTCTAAACAGGTTGGCACTAAATGCATTGGAAACTAGACTTGATAAGCTTTCCAACAAGTGCTCATGGGGCTTCATAGCTTTTGTGAATCAAAAGATATCACTGATTCTTCGTGACGGTTCTGCTGGACGGAACTGATTCGAGTCTTGTTCTTCTCTCTGATCCACCCTTGGATTGTACTTTTTCTTTTCCTTTATGAACCTGAGCAATAATAAAGTACATGAATTAGGTAGTATATAATTCTCATTAATATTAAAATTAATTTCACAAAGTAGCGCGTGCACCTCTTGTTGGAGCTTCTTTGCTCGATTACGTGTAATTGGTCCATCAAAAACTTGAGTTGGTGTTGATGTAGGTGACGCTTGGGTTGGTGCCGCTTGGTCTGAAGGTTCTGACAAGTTGCTTGGTGGCGGGGTCATATCATCGTATGGCATGATAGTGCTTTAATTCCATTAGGCTTCAATGGAGCCTCGCCCTTTGCGCGTACTGGCCTTTTCTTCCTGACGTCATCTTGCCTCTTTTCTTTTATCTTAATCATCTTCTCTTGAAATCTGCAGCTTCCGTCTTGATTTACCTTAGATTATCGGCTTTATTTTGGGGACTCCTCTAGCCATAAAATTACCATATTTCGGTGTTAACAGGAGTTTTATGAAGTTCCTTTAGTGTCATTGAATCTAAAATTTACGCCCTCAGTGCCATTCCGTCCATTTTGTCATCCATGTGCTGTTAACTATAGTTGGAAAAGACAATTTTGCCCCTTGGTCCCACCAGTCAGTGCTCCTCCCTTCCCCCTCTTCTCTCGCTTCCCCACACCTCCCATCTACCAGACACGAGTCCTAGGCAGCTCCTGGTGCCGGCATCCGACGGCAGCACCGATGGTCGTGCGCTCTGTGGGGCGGGGCGCCGCAGGCATGGCGGAAAGACATGTACGGGGCCACGCGTCTGTATGACTCCTAGAAGGCGTAGGCAGGGCCATGCGCTAGCGCTCATGATCTGCCCAGTCTTTGATCATGTGATAGTAATGATGTCCCTTCTTCATAATACCCGAGAAAACCCATTGAATGGTCTCTTGGGTTGTTGATAAGCCACTGAGAAGCACACGAAATATCTAATTGGTTGGTAATTGACGTGATCATGTAGTCACTTGAATTTTGAACCATATTTATCGGTTTAAGGGAGTGTGAGGATCTTAATTTTTCCCGTTGCAACGCACGGGCACGATCGCTAGTTGATATAATGTTTATACATACAAATAAAGATCTAAATATTTTATCAGTTATTTCGGCACCAAGACAGTCAAAAATGAAAAATCCATGAACTACAAAGTTATAAATCTTTTTGAGCCCTACAATTTTCATACAAATTTCATCTTTGGTCGAGCTCATAAATAGTTATGATTCTTTAAAAGTATGTTGCCCAGTGATGGAGCATACCGCCGATGAAACGGTAGTCAGGCCCTTCCTGCTTTTTGAAAGGGCTACAACCATTTCAAATGAATATATACTATATATGTATAGCTTTATTATCTTTTGGGCAATTATTTTTGTAAAACATGAAAATAAAAATATATAATCTATACTATAGGGAACGAAAACAATTGAAAACATTTTCACCCAATTTAGGCCCATTGTACTCCTCACGTTGGCTCCACCCGTTAAGGCCGAGAAAGGTGGGATTAAGTTGAGACCTATAAAAATCGTGAGTTAAAAAATAATTCTTTCAAAAATTAATTAATTTTTTTACCTTTCGTGCGCCTAACCCTTGCGCGTACCCGGTTATCAGGAGAAAGGAGAGAAAAAAATCCTATGGCGCTAAGAGCCAATGCGAACGACCGGCTGCGGTGCAGACGGTACGCCCGGGGCGACGCGTCCGACGAGGTGTCACGGCTACAGCGGGAGAACGACGATAGGGAGAAGTTAGCTAACTTCTCGATACTTCAGGATACATCGTCGTGCGAGAGTTCGCGTTCTCTACTATTTACACTTCCGCATTTACTTTGTGCCCTTTATATTTCGTATTTACCTTTACTAGAATTGCCATGTATAGTTGCTAGGACTGGAACTTATGGTGCAAAACTCTTTTACGGTAGAGATAGCAATACATAGAAAAACTCAGTGCACATCTAGATAGAATTTGGAATAGTTTTTTTATGTGTTTAAAGCCTTAATTTTTAAGGACACTTAATTCATCCCCTCTTAGGTGTCAGTCACATCACTAGAGAGTGTAGTCGCTGTCATTTCGGAAGGGAAAAAAAAAGCAGATCAACCGGATATCATTCTAATGAAGCGTTGTATTTGTGCTTATTACAAAGTTCCCTTGGATGGGCCAGGTTAGATGCTCTTTCATCGTCTAACAGCAGAAAGAAGCATATGGGCCTGATTCGGAGGAGCTCGACTCATCTCTGAAGAGCGAAACCCAACGGAAATTTCCTTATGTCATGGATCCTCATCGTGACGTCGTTGCCCCTCAGATCACACTCGTCTTTCTTTTCTGGGCGCCTCCTCGCGTGCCCTCCCTGCATCGACGGGGTAGCGAGCGGCGGCTCCTTCCCGGCCCTCACGATTCATGAACATCCTGGTTGTTGTATAAGCTGGGTCGCACCTCGGAGGGAGATGGGCTACCAGAAAGCAGTAATGGCGGTGGCGGTGAGCACGCGGTGGTATTGCTCGCTGCTAGTCAACCCCGGCCGCTGGCGCCACCACCACCACGCTGCTACGGCAGGACCCATAGCAGTCCCCGCCGCCAAGCTCACGTCAGTGCGACGCTGGCAATGGGCACCACACGCAACCTGGGGCCAGTGCGGGGAGGGATGCTGCCAGGGTGGCGATCGGCGACTAGGGGTCACGCAGCCGGGGATCCATGGGACGGGGTCACAAGGTGCATGACGTCGTGCACGACAACGGCGAAGGAAGGCCATACGGCTACGGGCTACCTGCCGTGCTGTGGCCGCGGAGGCCCAACCGCCGCATCCACTGACGGGCTTCCCAGGTTGGCGTCGCCCGGGCACAAGAGCTGCCGCCGCCGGCTTCTCCACGGCCTCTCATAGTCTCATCTCTCATTGAGAGCCTGCAGTCCAAACTGACGAAACAAATGCAATCACGGTGGACAGCAATGCTCTATCGATTCCCCTACCGACGCTAACAATCTCTTGGATCTTGGCTGCAGCTCGAGCTCTGGGAGTGCTGCAATATGGCTAGCCGATTGGGAGAGACGACGGCTCTGACTGTCTGCTCCTCTTTACCACATGTCACCAACATGGGCCGTTGTCATGCTATGTGCTGCACAGAAATCATAATCTTTATTTCTCTGATCAACTTAACTTATTCATTTGATTTGGCACAGATGTGGAGCGTGACTATTTTGCATTGCTGAAAAAGGTAACTGAAACACTCTTATATGCACCGAGGAAAACGATAGTTGCAATTAGATCTATAGTTTACCTTTGGAGCTACAGTTTGCCTCCTACAAACGATAATTATTCTTGGACTAACAATTTTGATCCATAGGACTTGTGATTCATCATTCATTTGTGATTTAATATGAGAATTGGGATAGCACAAGAACACAAATAGTAGTGCTATGTTGATTTAGCACAATTCCAATTTTATTATAATCATAGGACAGACAAAAGGCAACGGATCAGGTGCAAATCAACCTCTTCGTGCAAACCGTGAAAACTCTAATCTGGGCCACATGATGTTGATCCAATGGACGCAAAGGGGAGGTGGGAGGGGTGATTTGAATGAATCTAACTATTTATACAGAACTTTACGTTTTTTAAAGATCCATTTTTCTGAATGGAAAGGGGACAGGGGACGAGGTTAACTTTTAACTGGGCATGCCAAGTAAACGTCCGCAGATTCTACATCACCTCTTGCTCCCTTTCCTTCTGAATGCAGGCTGGCAGTACTAAGAGCTTGGTTCCTTTAACTAGAAATGGACCACTAGACCATATGTGGAATCCCCTGGTTCAGCAAACAAGGCATGATATTTTGTTTCAAACAAACCAAACAAATTAAAGATCATCACTCACCAATGTCAGCCTAGCTTCGCATGCCCCCGACTTATGGCCGCTATGAACTTTAACTCTTCAGTGGATCTAGACAATTGAGTTACCATATTAATCTAGATCTGCATCTGAACAATTCTTATTTCTTCATTTTGGTCAATAAACATATAACCATGATGTTTTTAATATTATTTTCCCTCTTTCCAGTTCTTTATTTCAGAGGGATGAAACTAATGTTGAGATTGTAACAATAATGTCAGAGTGCTTGTATAAATCAGGCTTTATATGGAACATAGCTTTATTAAATTGGACATTTTCTAATTATTAACTTTTGACATACACTCAAAAAGTAGCAAAATGATGTTTATAGAAATATGTACTACTAATTAGTATCACCAGATCTATTGTAAAGTTATTTATTTAGACATACATTTTATTTTCCTTTTTCTCCTCCTTTCTTCTACTTTGCATCATTAGTTTCAAACACCACTCTGAAACAATATACACACTATCTGAATATTCTTAGCTGAAACATTCAGATTTTCCTGGGTATGGATTGTGTTTCAGGTGTATAATCAACCACCAATCCGAATCAAAGATTCATCTACTACATACCTGAATCATGGAACTACCAATCCGAAGGAAAGATGCAGCATTTGATAGTGAAATGTGGAATCATTTTCCATATTTTGTGATGCCATCATCAACTTGCCAAGGAGAACCATCTTTTGGGAAAAAATGATATAGTTATAAGATCCCTTTCTGCTGTATATGAATGCTACGTTTATAAAATTGTCCTTTGACAGCAGTGTGTACTACAAAAGCTAGCTAGGCAATACATGGCTAACCTCTTGCAGATGCTAAAACTTAGATCTTTTGCTACACTAAACAGAGTTGGCTTGACCTTTCTCAGTGTACATTGGTTATATTCCATAAGAATTTGAATGTAGGAGTATGATTGATCTTTCTCACTGTACATTAGTTATATGCACTATTCAGCAAAATGTCCACTTTGAAATTACAGCATTATTCGGAATCTATTGACAACAAAAAGATAAAAGTGCTCATTAATTGGATCATTCTACATTTATATAACTTCCATTGGAAAACCAAGTTCCATGACCACGTAATCACTTATTACTTCATTGGAACAACAAGCAAAGCATTCACAAACAGCTCATTTCGCTACTCAGTCAGCTACCGCTCCAACGAAGGCGCGGCAAAGCCGCGGCTGGTTTTCTAGTCTTTTATGGTATTTGCGGCCCAATGTCCATTCAACATAACCATGCAAATCATAAAATGTCTCGGTCATGACTCATGAGTCACGACTAAACCATGCGGCGGCGGTACTTGGGCGTAATTACATTTTTGCGAATATATTTGGGCGTGATAGCTTAGTTTTGGAACCATTCCATTTGAATTACCCCGTGTAATTAATTCTGACGCTGATACGCGTAGAAGAAAAACAAAAGTTCACGCTGATACCCTCCCTGTTCATGCCACCAAGGCCTAATATCTATGTTATGATGCGTGACAGCACATGACATTAAAATCTCCAGAAGACCGATGCTTCCATCATCTAGAAACTCAGCTAAACTCCAAAATCCAAATAACGCCTACAGCATCCTATGATCACGACGCAACAAAAAATTAATCTCGGTGTGTACGTTTTGCTGTCGATCCCAGAAGAGAACGACAAGAGATCAGGTAACATTGTCAAAGTGAAAACTGTACACTGCACCTCCAGCAGTAGTAAACCAAAGGTCATGGTTTGACCGTTGAATTTTGGAACACCAAATATGCAGGCACAAGTGGCGGGGGATATGTTTTATTCGGACATAGTATTTTTTTTCGAACGAACTATTCGGACATAGTATAGTACTACTGTCAGCGGAATGGGGATGGAAAGGTTCGTTCTGTCGGTGAATGGGGTAACTTAACTTTGTAACCCGTGGCCGTGGGCTTTCTTTGCAGGCTTGCCCGGGCCCGATGCACCGCGCGTCCAAAAACTTGTGCCAGCAGCCCGACTGTCAGATGGTCGTCGCACTAGCTTTGCCCAAAGCGGGGGAGAGCAGCACATCGTCTCTCTGTTGCTCATGCACGTATGAAAGCTCCTCCCTCTTTTTTCTTCTTCGAACAAGTCAACGTTCATCGCTTTATTCCGCTGCTGATTTGGCATTGCCTGCTTCTCTTCACTTGTCAAACATGGATACGGGCGCTGGTCCGTGCCGTGCCGTGCCCATAGCCATAGCTTAAATAAAATAGTGTCCCACCACGCCACGGCTTCTACAGTGCCCCCTGCTACGTGTTCACTTCCGTCACCTTCTACCCCTTTTATAGCTTTCCCTAAACGCCTAAACTAACAAGGACCAAGCAAATCTCTGACTCGGTAGCTCGCGTGCGTGCATCGCCGTTGAGATCCCCACATACAGGGGCGGATCTAGGCCCATTTGTCGGGGTCAGCTGACCCCGACGGTTATCAATGGAGAATCACTGTTACACACTGTAGATCCTTGCTGTAGACCCAGCTAGCAAGGCCGATGACCCCGGTAAAGTATTGGGCTAGATTCGCCCCTCCCCGCCACTGGACTGGATCAGCAAGACAGCAATGGCACATGGCGTAATCCCACACGAACGCGTCCGCCGATGCTGCTCCCTCCTATAAATTGGTCCCTCAGCTCCGCCGTCTCCTTCCACATCCATTCGGAAAACCACACGGCAGCCGCCACATAAATCTCCCATCCGTCTCCGTCAGCGAGCCAGCGTCGTCGACTCGTCTCGGGAGGAGGCGTGAGGCGAGAGCGTCCGCCATGGGGGGGCACGGGTACGGGTGGCTGCTGGCGACGGCGCTCGCCGCCGCGCTGACCTCGTGGGTGTTCAACGCGCTGGTGCGGCTCGTGTGGCGGCCGCGCGCGGTGGCGCGGCGGCTCCGGGCGCAGGGCGTGCGCGGGCCCGGCTACAGCTTCTTCCACGGCAGCCTCCGCGACATCCAACGGCTCCGCGCCGCCGGCGCCCGAGTGAAGCTCGACGTCGCCGACCACGACTTCACCCCCATCGCGCAGCCGCAGTTCCGGGAATGGATCCCCCTCTACGGTCGGTAACACCGACTCTTCAGAGTTCAGAGCCGTTTGTTGTGCATTCCATGGCCCGTTTGGTTTTTCAGTGCTAGAACTGTAGCACAACTTTGACCACTAATTAAAGGTATTAAATAAAGGTATTTTACAAAACTAACTTCAGAACCCCTGCACTAGGAACCCTGAAGAATTTAATGAGGCCTTTGACCGCATGATTAGAGGATGGTTACTGTAGCATCACTGTAGCCAATCATCGATTAATTAGGCTCATTAGATTCGTCTCGAAAAGTTACGCTCATCCGTGAAGAGGTTTTGCAAATAGACTTCATTTAGTACTCCATGCATACAAGATTCCCTTCGTTACTGTAGCTATACTAGACCTATTCTAGAGAACCAAACGGGGCCATTATCGTTCCCTCGTTCTGATGATGTCCTGCTCTTGAAATCTGTCGACGAGCGAGCGAGCAGGGCGCGTGTTCCTGTACTGGTTCGGCACCACGCCCAACATCTGCGTCGCCGACTACGCCCTGGCCAAGCAGGTGCTCGCGGACCGGACGGGGCTGTTCCCCAAGAACCGGGCCAACGCGAACCTGCTCCGGTTGCTCGGCGAGGGGCTCGTGATGGTCGACGGCGACGACTGGCACCGCCACAAGAAGGTCGTGCACCCGGCCTTCAACATGGACAAGCTCAAGGTATGGGAGACCGTGCCGCGGTCGACGCCATGGGCCCAGACAGCTCTCCACCTGCCTGTTGTGCTTCCCTAGGCACATGGCCTGCCTTGCTTGCTTGTCGTTTCTCTATGCTGATTGCTCAAGTCTTTTGAAATTCAGATGATGACAGCAACAATGGCGGATTGCGCCCGGTCCATGGTGACGGGCTGGGAAGCGCTGCTGGAGAGCCAGCGGAAGAAGGGGTCTCAGCAGGTGACCATTGAGCTGAGCGACCAGTTCGAGGAGCTCACTGCAGACGTGATCTCCCACACGGCCTTCGGGAGTAGCTACAAGCAAGGGAAACAAGTGTTTCAGGCACTCAAGGAGCTGCAGTTCATCACCTTCTCTACAATTTTCAGTGTCCAAATTCCTGGATTCAGGTAAGAGCACATAAAAGTACAATTGCATATGTTGCTGTCCAATAACCCACCCAAAATCTTGTTTCAGAGATGAACTTGTGACTGCATTTTCAGGTATCTTCCAACTGAAAAGAACCGGAGGGTGTGGAAACTCGACAGGGAGGTGAGGACCACGCTCATGAAGATCATCAAGAACAGGCTCGCCGCCAAGGACAAGGCAGGGTACGGGAACGACCTGCTCGGGCTAATGCTGGAGGCCTGCGCGCCGGAGCACGGCGGAGACCAGCTGCTGAGCATGGACGAGATCATCGACGAGTGCAAGACTTTCTTCTTCGCAGGGCAGGAGACCACCTCGCACCTGCTCACCTGGGTAATGTTCCTGCTGAGCACGCACCCGGAGTGGCAGGACAAGCTCCGGGAGGAGGTGCGGCGGGAGTGCGGCGACAGTGACCGGGCTCCCACGCACGACATGCTCAACAAGCTCAAGCTGGTGAGTCTCACGACACGCCATTGATGGATGGATGCTTTGTTCGTGTCATCAATGGATGCTTCTTACGAGCTGCCAATATAATGTCTGCGCCCGCAGATGAACCTGTTCGTTCTGGAGACGCTGAGGCTGTACAGCCCCGTCCCGCTGATCCGGCGGAGGACGAGGTGCCCGGTCCAGGTGGGCGGCGTGGTGGTGCCCGAGGACGCGATCCTGACGCTGCCGATCGCGACGATGCACCGCGACAAGGAGGTGTGGGGCGAGGACGCCGGCGAGTTCGACCCGCTCCGGTTCGACGGCGGCGCGACCAAGGCGGCGCCCAAGAACCTGAGCGCGCTGCTGGCCTTCTCGAGCGGGCCGAGGTCGTGCATCGGGCAGAACTTCGCGATGATCGAGGTGAGGGCCGTGGTGGCCGCCATCCTGCAGCGGTTCAAGCTGGCGCTGTCGCCGGAGTACGTGCACGCCCCGACCGACGTCATCACGCTGCGGCCCAAGTACGGGCTCCCCATGGTCGTCACGAGTGCCGCCGATGCGTAGTGTAGTGAACTCTGTCCAAAGCCATCGCTGAACAAAAGCTATCTGTATTTCTACATTTGTATCGGTGAGCGAATAGTAGCGGTAGTGGTTTTCGATGAATAAATACATGGCTGGATTTGCATATTTTTCTGATGTGCCAATGTCTTGTACTGGTTCATCTTGATCAGACCCGCTCTCCTCCTGGTGCTTAAGCTTCCTGTACCAGGTCACTTTCTTGGAGCCTCTCCCGCGACCTGCTAGCTCGTTGGCACAACTCCAATTACTGGAAAATAGCTCCACTCCACCAACTCTAGGTTTTGCCAGCTCCACTCCACCAACTCCAAGAAAACAAGGAGATGTTACACATGTTTGGCAAATTGGTTGACTCCAACTCCACAAAAAGGATGCATTGGGAAGAATAGTCTGTTTTGCCCTTTGTTTTTTTTTTTTTTTTGGCGTGCGCTATAGTAGTGTTTTTCAGGTTGCTACAGTACCGACCTTTTTTCGCTGCTGCACTAGCCGTTTCGGACTGTGCTACAGTAGCATCGTTTTCCCTTTTGCTACAGCACTCATATTTCGGATGTGCTGCAGTATATTGAAATGAGAATAGTATATTCTTCGAATGTTTTGCAGGTTCACATGCTTTATGAGAATAATAAACTTTTGACTAGGGACTTAGAAGCAGATCAGAAACGGACCATATATTAGTCTTCACCGATTATATATACACAAGGCATAGATTATGACGTACACGCCGTGTCCCAGCTGACAGACTGTGTAGCACCTGCTACCTGCAATATTTGCCTTGTCTCTTCGCTACTGAACATAGCATCAGATCGAGTAGCTTTTGGTTGGCCCCCAATTGATTACTGGAAATGCTTAGCATGTGTTACTGACTTGTACTAATCAAAGCACATGCCAGCGATGGCTACGACGCGTGGTGTGCAAGGCGGGATTCATTAAGAACGAAGATTGCCAGCCAGCAGAAGGCTTCGAAATCGACAGCTTTGAAAGTGTGACCAACTATATAACCATGGTGTGCTGGTGATATATTACTGTTTCTAGAAGAGAAGAACGAGTTGCGCGGAGTAACCAGGTTGGTGGATTCGTGCGCAGAAATAGGACCCGTTAACGAAGTTTCCTTCCGATACTTGCGTGATTAGCGTCAGTTTGGATTTTGGAATATCTGCATGGCGTGTTTGACTAGGAACCGAGAAACAATCTTGCTAGCTTGTGCGTGCTCTCTCCAAAAGAATATTTCCTATACGTATGAGATTAGTATTAGAAATATTTATGGGAGTATGCGCGCGGTATGAGTATATACGCTTTTACCGGAAAGTGAGTATGGTTGCATACTTGAGATTATATTTGTTTATATTTTGATTACGTACTATATCCGGAAAGTATGTTAGTATGGGTGCCTACTTTTATGACAAAATGAGTATACACAGATATAGCTTTTTGACAGAAGGGGAGTATTAACTGCTGGACATTAACAAAAAGTACATCATTATGTAGTATCACGTTCACAGGACCATGCATACTAAAACGAGCGAGTATGAGTATATACATGTTTTTTTTAGAAAGTAGACTATATATATATCATATATGCATACATATAGATATTTCTATGTCTATGCAACATAAGTTCGTATGGAGATTTCAATATGGCGGGGTCGCATGCATTCAATCTTATGCCCTCCATCAAATTGAGAATCATCAAATTCCATTATTCTCCTAGTAGGTCTGATACATCTGAAGATTGAATGCGTGATACACCATTTGATCTGCATGGCATATAAAACCATATAGTACGTCAGAGAAAGGAAAGTGATACTGCAATATGAAAAAAGTATTATATGATACTATAACATGGAAAAGTATCAAGTGATACGCATTCTGAAAAAATGTATCAAGTGATACACAATCTGAAAAAAGTATCAATTGCAATCTGAACAAAGTATCAGGTGATACTATGAATTGAAACCCGAAAAAGTATCAAGTGAGACTGCCTATTGCAATTCGCTAGAACCATCAAATTTGAAGGGATTAGACACGTATGTGTAGGCGACAGGACGCATATATGAACAAGCCAACACATGCATGATGTGTAGATCACGGATGGAAGAGAATGGCAAAATCACATAAGCCGAGTAAAACAGTTGGGGACGAATCAATGCGTGGAAAGTTCTGGCCTTCTGGGATCTAGAATCTAGAGATAAGAATTATTACTAACTTAATTACCAACCATGGTCACCAAAATCCTTTCCGGCAGCGCATGCGAGGAACAGGTTGCGGGACGATGACGTGCATCTTCGTCGCGCGCCCATTGAAAGGTAGCAGCTGATCCTCGAGGCGTCGCCCTGAAGCCCTGAACTCGCTGCAATTGCCATAGTCGCCGTGCGCGTGCGTGAGCCACGAGCAGCCCTCAGCTCGACCTTGGGATGGGAACGAAAGAAGCGGATCTGAGGAGTTGGTATGCCACCGTAGTGGTTGTACCGGGTTGACCCGATAAAAAATAGATCCGTGAGACCGAGTCGATCGAAAACAAATTACGTGGTTTCACACAGGAGTATCTACACGCGCGCGTAGAATGGATTTTCCTTTTATATATATATATATACACACACACGGACATTTTGCTGAGCCTACACAGCGGTAAACCAGATGCAAGGGCCGTTTTGAATATGAGTGAATGGGTCGCAAGAGAGGTAGCCACAGGTCAGGCGACCCATGGGGCCGGCCAACGACCTGTTGCTACCTCACCGGCCCAGCTGGCTCGGCTATCCTATGTGGTCCCGGCTCATTGAGATTATGTATGCGCACGCAAGAACGGGGGATCCAAAGGGATTTAAAGAGAAAAGTTCCAAGTTTAAATTTCAATGCACAAAATTGATTTGGAATTTAAACATGTAAAGATTGGAATTCAGAAAAAATGCAATGTGAAATAAATATGGGATACAATGTGATATATATAACCTAATGATAATGACACAAAACTAAACTTTAATTGGTAAGGACCACTTCAGTACAACAGCAGTAGTTGAGCTACCTTAAATATCATATAAGCGCCACGAGCTAGCCCATGACTCGGCCAGAAAGCACACCAATGGATAGCGAATTTACCCCGGCAGGTGCCACAACCAAAGGCATTGAACCCACATAAAGAAATACAAAATATCTAGGAAAGTTCGGCAAGGCGGTCAGCGGGTCATTATAATGTCGTTATCCCCAGTCCAAGACTATTTGCAATGGTGGCCTCTATATTTCACCTTTCAAAGCAAAATTTAGAGAACTTATAAAATTTTGCCTCCCCTAAATGTAATCCCAACTGCAACGGTGCCCTGTAAAACTGCGGTACCCGCTGCGCTTTCCGCGCCCGCCTGCGCCGCCGCGACGCACTCTCCGCTCCATCTGCATCTCGGTCGAACGAGGGACACCAGCGCCAGGGGAGCTGCTGCCGTCTGCCTTTCTCTTGCCCGCGGGGTCCCGGCCTGCCGGTGCCGGCTCGGATCGCCACGGCGGCGGCCTCCCCGCGCGCCTCGTCCCACGTCGCGAGCACCACAGAGAGGCCCTGCTCCGCGAGCCGCGGTATACCTTGCAGAGGACGAGATCCCCCATGGCGCCCTCCTGTTGCGCTCCCTGTCGGCGCCCTCCTGCTGCGCTCCCTGCGCGGCGTCGTCCTTGATGAGGCGAAGCTCCATCATGAACCACCCCGTCCTTGATGAGGCAGAGGCCGGCGGCGCTCGCGGTCGCGGCCCGCGATGGGGCGGCGTCCAGGAAGGCCTTCGCGGCCAGACTGGCGTGGCCCGCGGCAGCATC
>CM014271.1:5104948-5121357 GCA_004135705.1 Alloteropsis semialata | reverse complement strand
CGATTTTGGCAGATAAGAGGCCGCCGGCCCTTGGGGCGGCGAGGGTTTGGCAGGACGCGGCGGCGCCCCTGGAACGGCGAGAAGAAGAAAGGTCGAAGAAGAAGGAAGAGGCGCCGGCGCTCTTTTTTTTTTTGGCTGCGAAGGGGCACCCTGTGTAACTAGTGGTAATGGGCATTAACTTCATAACTTTGTTTGTAACATGTGTTTTTGGAGCACCCCTAGTCCCTTGAAGAGCTCCAATAAAAAGATGGAGTTGGCCCCTAACTCCAAGTTTTTTTCGGAGTTGGAGTTTCTAGAGCTAGATATGTTTAGCATAAAAATTTTTGAAACTGATAGAATGGAGCTAGTTTTTTGAAGTTGGAGCTGTGTCAAACACGCGCCAGAAAGAAGGCAGTAAAGCATAAAGCGGGAGCGACGTCTTGCTGACCGCAAGCCACGAAGGCTGCTGGGTATTTCTGAAGCAGGGAATGAAAGAGCCCGTCTTGGGCTTTATTTCGCATGAGTGAATCGGCCCATGAATGGCCTCTAAGCGCGAGTCGGCCCGGCCCGGGATTCCAATGTGGCTTCCGGAAACTTTTAGGTACTTGGCTTCCGATGTATACGATTCGTGTGGCTGTTGTTGTTCGTCGGATTCGCTGGTTATCTGCTTAGTCGGCTTGTTTATTTTTCGTTCTCTCCTCCGTTCCATTATGCACCGCGCATGCTCCCGTCCTGAGTCATCGATGATGCAGTGATTAGAGCAGGCATGTTACTATTTTGCCGTCGGCGGTGAGTTAGGATTTTGCCGTGGTGGAAAATTGGCAGCGCAATTATATATTTTTTTGGTTTGTTCTTTCCAAGCGTTTCACATCTTAATTTTCTTTAGAAATTTTGTGAGATTGTAGCTGATTTTTGCCTAGCTTATCAACTCGTTTGGGGTTCTAGTGGTGTGGCCCCTAAATTCGTGTTTGATTTGACTCCTCTCTAGCTGTGGGTGAGAGCAATTTTCTCTTTGCGTTGGATTCAATATGATGTTTACATTACTTTGAACATTTGTAATTTAAACTTTCAACATTTCAAATGTTAGCTTCAACATTTATATTGATTAGTTAGTACAGTTTAATTAAAATTTTATTGCATAATCTGTAAAATTAACTTTGTATTATATCCATTAAGGACATAGCTCATCACAGAATTAACACAGGTTTGTGTTTAATGAACTGATTAATTTTTTGGAACATACTAATTTAATGAATTCTTTAGTATCTTCATTTTTCCTAAATCTATATTTTATGTTCTATTGAAGTCGTAATTACTAGTACTTTAACATTCATTTGTAACTGTTTCCACATTTGTGTAAGTGACTTAAACATCTATGGTTATGTTCAACAACATTTTCAATTCTCGAAGTACAAAAGTAATTCCAATGTTTTGCTTTTGATCTTGTTATCACTGTTTTTATGGATACATTGCTTTTTTAACTATAGTATTGCTTAGCTATACCTAATGTTTACTTCAATACTTGCAATTATTTGTCTCGACATTTTCTTTTATTGTGCTCAACATTTGTTTGTACAAACTTCAACAACATATTTCATATGTTGCAACATTTTATATTTAGGGAACCTTTATTGATTGTAAAATCAACAAGGTATATATCACTAAAGTGTCCATTTCTTAATCCCAATCATAAATGAATTTATCTCTCTAAATTTCTAAATTGGTTAGGACCAGTCATGTCCCTCCTGCCATAAAAGGTTGTACTGGTTAGAGTTCAGGGTTGTTGGGGGGCGACTTCGTCCTATCGGGTTTAGAAGGGTGTTCAGGGTTTGGGGCGGCCGCGTGCCCCCTACCATAGAAGGCTAAAATGCTTCGGCTTCGTCCCCCCTATCATAAAAGGGTAAAATGCTTAGGGTTCGTGCTCCCTGCCATAGAAGGTCGTACTGGTTAGGGTTCAGGGTTGTTGGGGGGCGACTCCGTCCTATCGGGTTCAGAAGAGTGTTTGGGGTTTGGGGCGGCCACATGCCCCCTGCCATAGAAGTCTAAAATGCTTCGGCTTCGTCCCCCCTCCATAGAAATCTAAATTGCTTCGGTTTCATCCCCCCGCCATAGAAAGGTAAATGCTTAGGGTTCGTGCCCCCTGCCATAAAAGCCATACTAGTTAGGGTTCAGAGTTGTTGGAGGGTGACTCCGTTCTATTGGGTTCAGAAGGGTGTTTGGGGTTTGGGACGGCCACGTGCCCCCCTGCCATAGAAGTCTAAAATGTTTCGGCTTCGTCCCCCCGCCATAGAAATCTAAATTGCTTCGGTTTCGGTCCCCCTGCCATAGAAGGTTGTACTGGTTAGGGTTCAGGGTTGTTGGGGGCTACTCCGTCCTATCGGGTTCAGAAGGGTGTTCGGGGTTTGGGGCAGCCACGTGCCCCTGCCAAGGCTAAAATTCTTCGGCTTTGATCCCCCTGCCATAGAAGGCCAAAATGCTTCGGCTTCGGTCCCCCTGCCATAGAAGGCCATACTGGTTAGGGTTCAGGGTTGTTGGGGGCGACTCCGTGCTATCGGGTTTAGAATGGTGTTCGGGGTTTGGGGCGGCCACGTGCCCCCTGCCATAGAAGGCTAAAATGCTTATGGTTCGTGCCTCCTGCCATAGAAGACCATACCGGTTAGGGTTCAGGGTTGTGGGGGGGCGACTACGTCCTATCGGGTTCAGAATGGTGTTCGGGGTTTGGGGCCGCCACGTGCCCCCCGCCATAAAAGGCTAGTTGTAGCTCAGCATTCCTTTAAATATAGTTTAATACTTATCTAAATTTAGTTCAACATTCTCTATAAATTAAATCACCAGTTCTCTTAATGTTGTCAACATTTCTCTAGTTTTGTGTCAACATTACTTTAAATATTCTTCAACATTCATACAAATTTATTTCAGCAATTTCTATAAATTAGATAACCATTTCTTTTATTCTTGGTGAACATTACTATACTTGTAGCTTAACATTGCTTCAATATAGTTCAATATTTGTTTAACCTTAATTCAACATTTTATATATACTATATCACTATTTATTATATTCAGGATCAACATGTCTGTTGTTGTAGATCAACATTAATTTAAACATTATTCAATATTTATTTGAAATTATTTCAACATTTCCAATATATTAGATATAAAGAAACTGATTTTATTTTGTTTTATATTTAGCAGGTTCATGTTCGACTTGATATGAATGCAGAGAGACACTTATTTAATATAATATTTAATTTTTAGTTTCAAAATTTATTGTAATGCATTGGATTTATAAACATGATCACAAATATTTTACTTTATGCAATGCAAATTAGAACTTTGAAATTGTAGTTTCGAGTTCCCACCCGTTATTTACCCCCTTCAAACCACGTGCCCCGCAAAAAATGAATTGAATGCACTGTATTTTACCATGTTCTAAAACATTCAAATTAGTAGTTGTATTTTGCCATCGTGTTAAAAAAAAGTCACGGCGTCCAGTTCTGCACGCGTTGTATTTTGCAATTGCGTTAAAAAAAAGTCACGGCGTCCGGTCCAGTTCTGGGCGCGTTGTATTTTGTCATCGCAAAAAAAAAAGTCACGGCGTCCCGCTTGCTAGTCACGCTGTTTATTTGGGCTTACTACTAGTTTCTTAGATGGGCTTTAGTTGGGTTTAAAGCCAGCGCGCTTAACCAGTTTCCACAGGTTACGAGCCCCCGGCCCGGACGGCCTGCGAGCTCTCTGTAATCCCGCGTCCTTCTTTCCCAGCCTAAATTCCTATATGATCTTCACCAAATCCTATGCCAATCCGATCGAGATCATAACAATCGTGCCCGCGCCGGCGCCGCCAGCGGCGGTAGGAGGTCGGGCGGATAGAGAAAAGATGTGGCACATGGAGGTCGATACTCGAATCTGGCGGTACCGTCTCGGATCAGCAGCCATCGGCCAGGTACTCAGACTTCACGCGATTGCAAATCGGTTTCGAAATTCACCCAATCTCCTCTTCTCGGATTTCGATTGCAACACAGGCTCTACAAATTCTAAAGACTTTCCCTGCATCGGCAGATGAATCTACAAACACATGGGAATTGGGAAGTCGCCACCCGCCCGCCGTTAGAAACTAATTTTAGCCCTGCCGGCAACCAGAATACGATTTTCCCGGTTTGATTGACCGCACCGCACCGCACGCAGCCAGTGCCTGGGGAGGGAGGACGCATGTCTAAGCGGCGGCGGGGGCACGAGACCCAGAACCAGCTCGGCGGCAGAGAAGAGAGGTCGCGGTGTCGGAAGCACCTCTATCTGGTGTTGGATGACTGGAGGCAGGGGTTCAGCATCCACAAGATCGACGCTGACAGCTTCGACTCCGACAACACCGTAGCTGCCGGCCACCTCCCTCAGCCTCCTGCCTTGCGTTTAGAGTCACCTGTTGGCGGTGTGCCCCATGATGGCGTCTTCTTCACCGCCCTGCGCAGCAAGATCTTCATTCTTATGAACCAACGCTGTGCTCTTGTCTATGACACGGAGACAGCTGTGTTGTCAATTGGTCCTCACTCCCCTGATCAGATGCTATGTGGCTTCGGCATCACGGTGCCTGTGGGTGAGATGTTCTGTGCGTTATCATATCGGTTTTTTGACAAGCTGCATTCGTTTGAGGCCATGTCGCGGGCATCCACTGCCTTGGATGAGCTGCAGTGCTCGACCGAGGGCTGGTCCTGGGAGAGTCTACCAGCAGCGCCGCCAACATTCAGCCACAATCAACTCGTTACCTCCTATGCTCTGCACCCTGATGGATGCACCATCTTCATGACCACTGCTTACAGGGATCGCCCGGGTCTGCAGCTGGGTACCTACTCATTCAACACCAAGGATCGTGTGTGGAGGTGGCACGGGCGGGGAATGGACATTGCCTTTCCAAGGACAGGGTTACTATGACAGAGAGCTAGATGCATGGGTTGGGCTTCACAGGGATGGTAACATTTGCGCCTGCCAAGTTGCCTCCCGCAGCCGCAGCTTAACTCGAATAATGCAGTTGAATTGCCAGGTGATGAAGGAGAAGTTGTTTCGCAAGGACCAGGAGAGGCACTTGAGGGCGTCTCTCACCTACATGGGGAGAAGCAAGTTTTGCCTTGTCGAAAGTGTTATACGTGAGGGGATGGATAAAGAGTACCCATTCGGTGACCACGACGGCTGTATGGTTCATCTGACCGTGTTTGTCCTCAAGTACGACCATAAGGGAGAGCTTCGAACTACACATCACCGGTCCAAGCGCTCCTATGTAGTGTCTAGGTATAAAAATTATTTTTCTCCTGTAGTATTCTCGATGTAGAAGATGTAGTTTGTTGCATCATGATATCCCTCCTGGATCCAATGGCAAGGCATTACCCACAAAAAGCTTTACATAGTTTGTTGTGAACTATGGTGCTCAGCCTGCTTATAGTTTTAAGTGTATATTCCGTATCCTGGATGTAAGTTACGGTTTGTAGTACTACAATGAGAAATCAATAAAAGTTTCGTCTGTATGGAAATTCAATAACGTTGCCTGATTTAGTGATATGTTAGTTTTCTTATGTTGGTTCTGCAAACACATATTAGGTAAGGAAGATGCATGTGTTTTCTTAACACTTGAGATAGAATGCTGTTTTTGTTGCTCTGTGCAAAGTTATGCTAAGTTTTAGCTGTAGTAGTTCAAAATCTGCTGCCAAGGTTGGCACAGTTACTTTGACCGACATAAAAGAATCAATATTATTAGAAAGCAACTCAGTAAGAATTGGAGATTGCACAGATCATTTCAGATTAACAGTATATTTATTGTGAATCTTAATTGGTCTTCCATGATCAAAGTTCTTTGATAAAAACATGTGGCGTGTTTGGTGTAGAGCTGATTGCTGAAAAAAAAATCATGTTCCATTCTTTTCAGATCCTCTAATGTAGCAGAATAACCAAAGTTTCAAAAGCTTTTTCAGGTTGCACACCATCAGATTATTCATAGTGCGATCTTAACTGTTGAGTTGCAGGTATAATAATGGTATATTAAAATTGGCCCCTGCATACGAACAAACTGAAATTGGCCCCTGTAGATGAACAAACCGAAATTGGCCCGTGTCCATGAGCAAACCATTGCTTGAGCATCTTTCTAGTAAGTACAGAGACGCAACAGATACAAAGATCCAGGTATGTTTCTTGCTGTTACACTGCATGCAGACCTGTTGGCTGGGTTGTCAGGTATTCCCAATGGCCTTTCAGTGGAGAAACACAGTGATCTCCATGGATTGTCTAGTACCGACCTAGTGCAAATTTTTTTAATTTATTCTTTGGGAACTGACTTAACATGATAAAAACAGTTACCAAAAACCACCGTCAAATTTCTCTCATGCATAGTAGGTTGCAGACACTTAATTTTTTGCACATGGAGGTGAGCATATATGTATACCATACATGTATGAGCCAAAGGCTGTGCCAACTACGAAGGAAAACAGGATAGGAACCTAGGAAGCATCTGGTCTTCTGAATTGCAGTAGTGTTAGTAATTTATGCAGTGAAACTTTTAAGCTTCTTACTGAATGTCTAAAGCAGACAGGCCTGGCGCAGTGGTTGAAAAGCCACCCACTGAGCCAAAGGTCCTGGGTTCGACGCGGCCTCCCTGCATGCAGGGGTAAGGCTTGCCTCAGTTATTCCTTCCCCAGACCCCACTCACGTGGGAGCTGCCAGCACTGGGTCTGTCCTTTTTACTGAATGTCTAAAGCAGTCAGGGGCAATCATTTTCGTGCTGCGATTGAGTGTATATGAGGTAGTTTTGTTCTTGACATGGCACCTAATTTCTTCTCTAGAAGACATGGCATGATTATATTTTGATTACCATACGTCTCTTCATGTTATGAGTCTACAAGAGTTAGCAACCTGGATGGACTTGTAGACCTTGTTGCTTTGTTAAAAATATGGAAAATAAGCTCCAGCATATTTTAGTTGATAACAGTGAGGCTCTGAGGGGTATGTGTTACGGCCTATGTTTCAGTATTCGTCAGAACAAGCTCCAATATGGTACCAAGCTTAATAATGCCTAACTTTTCCTAATTTTTATAAGTTTCCCAGAGTGTTTATCTTGCAATGTACAGGACATACTCCTGTTTCTGGGGAGCTGCATATGGTGCTCTTGATCATGGAGAGGACAAACTGTGACATCAACGTTGTTGGTTGGTTGCCGGTGAAGGCTTCCGTCTCAGACCATCAAAAGATGTTCGTCAGCCACGACAGGTGTGGCAAGCTGCAGTTCTGCAGAGGCTTCTGGATCTTTTGAGTCAAATGATTGAGGTTTTGTGAGACATCTTCCTCCGTGTAAAACTGGCCTATGATAAGAGGCCAGAGATGTATGTCTTTTTTTTTTTCCTGAATCAAGAGAAGCATGTTTCATGTTACTGCGGTTTGTTGCCTCAACTCCCCTCAAGTTGCCATAATACTCTGCGAATTTTCATTCTTTTTTTTTTGAGGATTGCGAATTTTCATTCTTTTGCAAGATGAAATGGCAGAGCTTTTCTACGGAGTTCCCGAAAATAAACTTGCCGAGGGGACCTCTAAAGAATGGTAAATAAAAAAAGGCCCAAAAACGTAAATCACGATGCTTTGATGGGAACATATACATAGACTTCTCTTCAACTATCAATCCATACTACTCCTTTACAGATTTTATGACAGTTTAATGACTTGGGTATTGGAGACATTTTCATATGGAAAATGATCAACAACCACAGGGTGTCAGCAAACCGGAGACAGTGAGGCTGCAACTAATCACAGCCGTCCAACTTAGATCGAAGGCTGCGAGTGCTCGGTTTCCAGCTTGATCACAGCCGGAGACAGTAATGGCAGTCGTTTTCGCCCGCTCCAGCTAAAAACAACTGGCCGCTTGAAACTGCCAAGTCCCGCGCCGCCGCCGCCCGCCGGCGGTTCGTCCGCACGAGATGCTTATGCTTTACCCCGCCGTGTGGAGGAGGATCAATCTGAGGCTGCGTCGCCATCCTTTTGCCTCCCCAGCGACGACTCCTCGCCACGGTTGTCACAGCAGCTGCGGCCCTCGCGAGGCCGTCGTCTCTCACGACTCGCTCCTCCTCCGGCTGCAGTCGGGGCCCGTACTCGCGGTGGTGAGGAGATTGCACGCCACTCTGCTGGTCCGCGGCTACCGTCGCAGCATTGTCCTCTCCGCACAGCTGGTGCGCGCGTACTCCAGGCTCGGGGATGCAGGGCTCGGGGACGCGCTGTGTGTGCTCGACGGAATGCCTAGGAGGAACTCCTTCGCGTGGAACGCCGTGATTAAGGGCCTCGTCGACGCAGGCAGGTTCTCAGAAGCGTTGGAGCGCTACTGGGGCATGGTCAGTGACGGCTCAGTCGCTGCTGACCGTTTCACATACCCGCCTGTTCTGAAAGCGTGCGCAGCGCTTGGAGCGGTTGAGCAGGGGAGAAGGGTTCGAGAGTGCATCGAGACAGAAATCGCCTGTGGCAATGCCATGCCCAATGTGTTTGTGCAGTGTGCGCTCGTGGACATGTTTGCCAAGTGTAGGTGCTTGGGTGAAGCAAGGAGCGTGTTTGAGAGCATGGGAGTAAGGGACTTGGCTGCATGGACTGCAATGGTTGGAGGGACTGTGCATGGAGGGGACTGGTCCGAGGTGATGGATTTGTTCAATCGCATGAGGTCAGAAGGGTTTCTGCCTGATTCTGTCATTTTTGCCACTGTTATTCCAGCATGTGGTAGGGTGAGAGAGCTGAGGACTGGAATGGCGTTGCAGGGATGTGCAGTAAGATGTGGAGTCGGCGATGATATATGTGTTTGTAATGCTTTAGTTGATATGTACTGCAAATGCGGTTGCCTGGATGTGGCAGCTTCTCTGTTTTGGTCTATTGGTTACAAGGATGTAGTCTCTTGGAGCACCATAATTGCGGGGCATTCACAAAATGGAATGTATGACTCAAGTGTCATTTTGTTTACTGAGATGGTTTCTTCAGGAATAAAACCTAATCCGGCTACTCTGGCAACCATACTTCCTAGTCTTTCAGAGCTGAAGTTATCCAGGTATGGAAAAGCAATTCATTGCTTCTCCATAAGAAATGGACTCGATCACAGTGAGTTTCTGGTGAGTGCATTCATAGACTTCTACAGTAAACAAAGACTCATTGGGGAAGCAGAAATTGTATTTGCGTTCACACCGAAGAAAGATTTAGTGATTTGGAATTCAATGGTTGGAGGATATTCTGTGAATGAAGATTCGGAGTCTGCATTACATGCATTAAGGGCACTGCAGAACGTGGGACTTAGACCTGATCATGTGACTGTTGTTTCAGTCCTTCCCTTATGCAATCAACACTCCATGCTCCTCCAGGGTAAGGAGCTACATGCTTATGCCATCAGGAATAACATAAGTTCAGTTTGCTCAGTTAGTAATGCTCTTATTGATATGTACTGCAAGTGTGGTTGCCTAGAAATTGCCAGCGAGATTTTTCTAATAATGGCAGAGCACAATACTGTTACATATAACACTCTGATTTCTTCTCTTGGAAAGCACGGTCATGTTGATGAAGCATTCGTTCTTTTTGACCTAATGAAGAGGGATGGAATTTTCCCAGATAAAGTGACTTTTGTAGCTCTGCTATCGTGTTGTAGCCATGCAGGCCTTATTGATAAGGGCTTGCGCTTCTACAATTCCATGTTACAGGACTATAATATCTCTCCAGATAAGGAGCACTATTCATGCATTGTTGACCTTTATAGCAGATCTGGGAAGCTTGATGATGCTTGGAGTTTTATTGCAAATTTACAAGTAGTCCCAGAAATCGATGTTCTTGGGTGTCTATTGTCAGCATGCAGAGAGCATAATAGAATGGACATTGCTGAACTTGTTGCAGAAAGAATATTTGAACAAAACCCCAGTGATCCTGGTTATCACATTCTGCTATCTAATATCTATGCGAATGCTGGAATGTGGTCTGATGTGACTAGGATAAGAACTATGATAGAAGAGAGGAGCTTGAAGAAGAGAATAGGAAATAGCTTGGTTTGACCATCAGCTTGTGGTTCCTTGTACATATCCATATGTATTTTACAATGGAACATGCGGACGCTATGGTCACTTAATACCGTATCCTGGATACATGAGGCAAGGTCAAGTTTGAAACTGCTGATGTTAAAGGACAGTGACTAGCTTCTAGCTACTTGAGAATTGGTGATAAGCCTGGGAGGGAGAACACAAGAGCAACAGCTACTGCATCAAAACACTGTTCAGAGGTTTTCTCTGGTCAAATTTTTTGTATCTGTGCGCATAGGTGAGTGTACTGGATTACAGAGTAGATCCTACTGTTTATGGTTTTCTTGGTGTTACATGTGGAAGTTTTAACAATTTTGTTGCTTTTTCTTTGCCATGCCTGCAATCTGCAATTCCATTATTTTTTCTAGTAAATTAGCCAAAGAGGATTTTTTTGGTGCCACAAGATATCCAAAATACAGCCCATCTGTTCTGTTTGGTGTCACCATGCCTCATATGAATCTTAATGATGAATTTATTCGCTTTTCTTGGCATGACGTAACCCTTTTTTTCTTATCAAAGAACTCCTTTTCTGGATTACATCCTCTCATTGCTCTGCATGTAGCTTAATATATTCTGATGCTGATTTTCCTCATTAATGATAAGAATATGTTCTGCTGCAATCATTTCATGATTGGTCAACCATTCACCAAGGAAAATTGATGCTCATGCACCAAGATAATTTCGATAATTTCAGATGTGCCCCACTTCTTAGGTTATGTATCTTTGTTGCGGGTGGTCACAATCCACTGCTCTGATATCGTTTTGTGCTGCCTACAGTTCTGAAGAAACAGAAGTAACACAGTTTACATACGACCCTCGGATGCTTCTACAATTTAGAAGAAGTGTGGATTTTGCGAGGGCAAGTTTGGATTCTTCCAGTTGTGTTCTGTTTGAAAGTTTTCAATGATTGTGAAAAATATTGTTTGCCATGATTCTTGGGGCTTATCTGCCCAGGCAGATAGTTAGACTGCACATACCAGTGCAGTCTCTCTTCATAGTTGGTTTCAGCATGACAAGGCTTTTGCTTACTCATGGATCAGTTCACCTGTTGCTCTCATATACAACAATGCTGTCTCCATCAATGGATGCCAAAAGCAGAAAGAGCACCAAAAGTAGAATCGGTAAAGCATCCGGATTTCGCTGATGATGCATCATATGCGTTGCACAAGAGCAGTTAATCAATGAGGGTGCTGGGCCAATACTAAGGAATGGGCTCACTGCATGTCGTCATCAGATAGTGGATACCCTGCTCGTCCTGCTGAGTGTTGCTGCTATCCGAAGTTTGTTCAGAGGATTGAGTACAATAACATGGCCTACATTATTACAGCCTTTGCCCAATTCTGCTTCCCAGAATCAATGGGGTAGGGAGCTGCTTTCTTGCAAAATTTTCCTTTTCATATGATATTTGCAGTCCCAATGATTCAGTTGCTTCTGTATGACTTTGACATACCATATTTCTTGGTGTACTTCTTCAATTTCAGTCCAGAGCTCTGAAAGTGAAAAAAAAAATCATCATTGATGATTTATGCTACTATTATGCTGTGTAAATAGAGCCTATGTGACATCGATTGCACTATGCCTTGGACGTCATTTGGTTTCTTACCTTGTGTATTTCTTTATTGTGTAGGTGGAGTTGAATAGCCTGTAACCTTCAAGAAAGCAAAAGCTTGAAGCAAACGTTCATCCTTATCCTATCCAGGCCACATCTGTTCATCGACTCTATCAAAGCTCCAATGGCCGGTGTGATGTGATTTGGACCACCTTCCATCCTGCAACGGTAAGTATCTTCTGCTACAGAATCCGAAGTTCGTTGACACTCAGTTGTCTATACATGATCCAAAGTAATCCCCATAGACCTGCATACAACAATTATAAGCTTAAGGAGCACGCTGCTAACCGTCCAGTTCTTCAATTATAGCCGAGGGGTAGACTGCATATAGCCCATAGCCGTTGGCTGGCTGGCTGCAGATACCGAAGTATGCAGTGATAGGCTGAATATGTGGACTGTGGAGTCTTTGTTCTGAAGAACTCCACATGTTATACTACCTATCCAAGTCTTCACAGAGATCTAAGTAACATGAAAGATATTACTATTCTTTAAGCTTTATAGAACCCACCTGTCAATCTTTCATTAGCTACCAGTACAGAAATTTGGCTAATGCTTATCCTAATCCGTGCGATTCTTTGGGCACTGGACCTTAAACGGCACTCCTCTCCATGTGGGCAGATAAGGACGCTCCTGAGAACGGGGTACCGACCCACGCCCCTCTCGTCATGCTGCACCCACCGGCCACCGACGCTCTTGCTGAATTCACGGCCATGGCTCGCTTCGCTATCGGCCTACATCACCCGGAAGGAAACGTGTAGCAGCTGCAGGCCTGCAAGAGACGAGATTGGGTGCTTTGCTTGGTCTGATGATTCGTTGGCAGGGCCTGCCATTGCAGGAGAGTGGTGTTTCCGTGTTTGATAGCGGCCTATCGGGGGTGGTCCGGTGCATTCATCATTTATGGGCGTTGGAATGGACAACAGGGTAGAGTAGCTGGTGGCTGCCGACATGTCCACACAGGCCCCTGTTTAGATTCGCGAAAAGGGCACTATTTCAATTAAAAGCAACGTATTGAACTACATGTCCCCTCTCTACTTTTTTAATTCCCAATACACTTCCAATCATTGAATTCAATCGAATTCACCCTATCTAAACAAGGCCTGAATTGTCTGGTAAGAATGCAAAGATTATGCACTGTATCTCACACTAGTAACTTCATATTATACATTGTTGATGGGATCCTTCGTTGGCTCACCTCTCACGCAGCTGACTTGACGAGTGGATTATTAGGGCATATTTGTTCGCTAGTAGATAGGGGTTTTCGCCACACCCCCCCCCCCATTTTGGTGGTCCTCTTTGGGTAACTTTGGTGTGTGCGTGTTCAGAAACAAACAGCTGACTTTATTGTATTTGGTTGTCTGCAGACTCTGGATGATTTACAGTCCAAGCCTAGTAGCTTACGAGCTACATCATGTAGATCATCGTGTTTGAAGTCACTGATAAATGCTTCCTTAATTCTGAGGTCAAGAACATGTAAAAAAGGTTTGAGAAGAAACTGAAGTGAAAAGTACTTTCCGGGCGCACTTAAAATGTGTACCCTCTTTTTTCTCTCGTGCTGCCCATCCAGGCATCGTACAGAGTCTGGATCCACAAGAACATGCTGAAAGTCTCTGGGCGAACGGACGGAATCAAAGGCCGGTTGTTTCGATTCCGTTCGAACATGACTGGTAGTAACGAAAGCAGGCTGCTTACTTGTCATGACGAATCATGATTCGGCAGACTGGAAAAGTAAAGTGGACAGGTAGGAGCGATAGCGATATCGATAGCTGCTGCTTCTTTGTGCCCTCTCCCCAATCAAGTTCATGCATGATTGATCGATCATTCTAGAGACCGCGGAAACGGAAGGCATCGATCCATGGCGACCCCACATGATCGCACTAAGCGCTAGACAACGTCGTGTCAAACCAAAAGGTTGTTCCCTGACGAAAGCAGAATCAGAAAAGATCCGCTAATAGCAGGTAGGATAAGCACAGTAACCAGCTTTAATCTTTTTTTGATCGGTGATAGATGTTAGTATATATACATGTAGTTCCGTGCCAACTTGTTCGATTTCCAACAGAGTGAAGTGAAAACATCCGAAACAGACAGTTCGGACATAAATAAGGATGGTTATATAATTAACTGGCGTGGGAGGCTGGGATTCACTCCAACGAAGGTGGACTCGGCAGCTGGCAACGGCAGAACATTTTCTATCGTTTCAAGGTTTTCTTAATTTCCCGTGGGAACGTGCAGCTGTTCTTCAGGTCGTTTCAGCGGATCTGCTCACACGTAGCGCTCAAGTCTTCATTTCCCTTCTCTAATACTAATAGTACAGGAGCTTCAACGTGAAGCATTACCAAACAGAATTAAACCAGCAATAAATAAATTTATGAAACGAAGCCAGCCAAAATTCAGCGGGCTTGGCGTCCGCGCGATGCATCCGCGCTGGCCGTTGGAGCCGGACAGCGAAGCGCAGGTGGCCACCGGCCAGCGAACCTTCGGATCCGATACCCGCCGCGGCGCCTTCCCTTGGCATCTTCGCACGCACAGGCCACGTGCCGGGCCGCCCCCGCCCGCTCCGCCGCCTCGCCTTTATAAGCCGGCGAGCGAGCTCAGCTCGAGCTCATCTACCACAGGCTCATCCATCTGGCATCACAGCTTGCTCGCTCTCGCTCTCGGCCTTTGCTCGTCCTACTCCTACCCCTCGCCGTCCGTCGTCAGCCGGGTCTCGTCGCGGTTAGCCTTGCCTGGTTGGTGACGAAGAAGAAGGGCTAGAGATAAAAAGAAGCAAAAATGTCGGACGGCACGGCGACCTGCATCGACATCATCCTCGCCATCATCCTGCCGCCGCTTGGGGTCTTCTTCAAGTTCGGCTGCGGGGTCAGTAGCTACTACCGCCGGCCTGCTGCTTCACTTGCTGTTCCTGACAGTTTTTGTGCATGGCGCCGGGGCTGATGACTCTGCTCGCTCTTGGTTTGCAGGTCGAGTTCTGGATCTGCCTCGTCCTCACCTTCTTCGGCTACCTCCCCGGCATCATCTACGCCGTCTGGGCCATCACCAAGTAGACGAGGACCTCTTCTTCTTCAAGGTATACTTGTTCATGGCTTCATGTAGAGACGAAGCATAGTAGGAACGACTAGAGCTAAAATTCTGCAAAAAAGAAAAGGCACCTTCCAAGCAAGAGACTTTTTGCAGTGAAGAACAAGCAGACATGTTCAAACTAAGATTAATCTTGTGTCAGCAGTAACTAATAGCTACCAATCTTGTGTTCATGCATGGACAGGTGATGATGGGAACTCGTGCGTGTGATGTGGTGGTGTAGTGATCTGCAGCTGTTTGAGATGTGATTTTTATTTTTCATCTTTTCTCTTTTGTTCTCTGGATGGTGCGCACTGTGTTGTACATGTGCTTGGTGCTGGTGCTGTGCTCGTCCCTCTGCGTGGGGTACGGGCTCTGCCTCCTCCATTGTATCGTCCAGTTCCCCTGCACATTTCCGTCCCTGTACTTGGATTAATTAATCAATTCGTCCTTGAGCTTTGAGAAGCTCGATCGATCTGCTTGACTACTTGAGAGCAAAGAAATATTGTTGTTGTTTTTTATTCAAAATATTTTTACTTGTTTGTTTGTCTTGGGATTAATCAGCCATTGTTTGGCTACATGCAACGGATGACGGAAAGGGCAATGAAATGGCGTCGAAGTAGAGGAGAAACGAAACCATGGGCGCGTGTCGCGTTTCTAGCGGGAGACGACTGGTCCCTATCGAGCTTTTTTTTTTCGTATCGTCGATCGATCGGTCCTCTCAATATTTTACATCTTTTACCTCCGTAATCTGTTCTATTTGAATATGTAGGTGGTGCCAGCAGGTGACAAGTCACAGAATGCAGCCGACCCCTGGACCCTGGCCAGCTGTAGCGCCTAGGGTCATGTGATGCGCACCTGTCCCGTGTGCCCCGTGTCCGTGTCCTGACGTGGTTCTCCAGGACTGGCAGCGACATGTGCCTGGCTGCCCAGTGGATGGATGCACACAGCAGCAGCATCCTGGGAACGGATCATGACAGCACCGACCTGGTGGTAGGGATGGATTGGATGTTTAGACATCCGAATTATTCGTATTCGACTAAAACGTCAATATGGATATCCGTATTTATATCCGATTTTAATATAGATGTTAAATAGAAATATCTGAATCCATTTTTCACTTTTCTCTATCCGAATCCATATCCGTATTCGAATAAAATATGGAATATCCGATATTATCCGTATCCGTGAAGAATTAACACGTGATGAAGCCATCTATCCGAATGCGAATCCGTATTCGATGTATTCGTTTTGTATTCGTATCCGACAAGAATGGACAACATTCGCATCCGTATTCGTATCCGACAAGATTCATATTTGATTCGTATTCGAATTAAAATGTGGTAAAAGGTGACATCCGGATTCGATTCCATATGTATCCGATCCAAATCCATCCTACCTGGTGGTGGGGGTCGTCGAGGGAGAGAGCGGAGACGTGGACGAGTGCGTGCCGCGAGTGTAGTTCTCGTTGGTCGTTGGATTTCGCTTTCTTGTGCGAACGGAACGGAACGGAACGGAGCAGAGCAGCAACCTCACGGCCGAAAGCAAACCGCCCATCGATAGAATAGCAGCCCTCCGGTCCGCCGCCCCCCTCGCCGCGAGGCCACCGGACGCCGACCGGGTGGCCCCGTGGCACAGGAAACGGCCGGCGTTGGCGAAGCGGATCGGATGGCCACCGTGCCATCGGCGCTCTCGGTCGGCAGGCG
>CM014271.1:5085276-5104604 GCA_004135705.1 Alloteropsis semialata | reverse complement strand
GTCTCCAACCGGTGACCCAAATCCCCTACCCATTTTGCGAGCCCGCCGAGCGAGACGCAAAAAAGCGTCGCTCTCTCTCCTCTACTCATTTCTCTCGCGATGGCGCGAAGGAGGCAGGGCGGCGGCGCGATGGCGCGAAGGATGCCGCGTCCTTGACCGGAGCCGCAGCAACAGGGGGGTTCGGGGCGCGATGTTGTCGCCGACGGCCAGCAACGCGACCACCCCACCGCCGGCGACCCCGTCCACGCCGACCCCCACCCTACCCACACCCATCCACGCCGACCCTGAAAGTGCATCTAGGCCCCTAGGTGGGTTTTGGTGAATTGAATGACAAAACGATTAAAGGACTAATGTGTTTGTTACAAATTATGAGCAGGGATTAAAATGTATATTTTATGATACACTATTATTCATGATTTGAATGCAATGTGTATGGCTCATGGTGACACAAATGAACAAGTATGTGATCCCATTATGCATGAATGTGATGAATGGCAAGCTATGGTGAAACAAAGAAAGAGACATATTGACATGTGTGATATATTGGTCTCTAACTTGATGAAGGCTTGTTGAACATATATATGGGGTATCTAAGATCATGGTGGATAAAAATATTGAATATTGCAAGCTTGGTTTAATGGACAAGAGATATTGTGATATAGCTGATTCTTTGTCTATATTTGAATAATGGCTTGCATAGAAGATATGATGACTTTGAAGGAAGTGAACGGTCAAAGTAAAATGGATATAGTGTATATCAAGAATTGGTTTTCATTGTTGAATCTAAATGTGATACAAACATATATGGAGCTATATGTGATGCAAGGATGAAGAGATGGAATTTGGGATAGTGTTTCAAGGTACTAAGCAATGTGTGATCAAGTGGTGGACATGAGTCATGTATCTTTGCTAGGGTGACGAAACTTTCTTTGGATTTCAACTTGAAGAATCTTGGTTACATATGGTGTTCATGTTGACAAGTATCAATCTTTCAAGAATAACATTATGAAAGGGTGAATTGAACTAGAAGTGGATTTCATTCCAAGACAAAGGTTCAAGTCACTAGCTCAAGTTGGTTTTGCTCAGCAAGAACCATGTGGACATTCCTCAAGTGAAAGAAGCAATCATGTATGGCATGTTTGAAGACATACAAGCTCAAGTGGATGAATTGATTTTATATTTATTCTTGAGTATAGGTATGCCGTACTATCAAGAGGGATGTTACATTGGCTAAATGACAAAACACCAGTAAAGTGCTCAAATAGTTGACCTATGTGAGAAAGCCTTGAGAGTTAACCCTTGAGATGAGTGAAAAGTGCTGACAGAGCAATAGCGGTTTAACCGGGTCTAAGGACCGGTTTAACCTCTATTGACCCTCTGACAAGGGTAACGACTAGTTGAGTTCAAATACCGGTCTAACCGGTGTGGATAGTGGTCTAACCGCCTTTGGCTGGGTTCTAACGGCTAGTTTGTGATGGCCGGGGTATGTATACCCCTTAGCCCTCTCCTTTGAGGGCTGCTGGTTCTCAGTGAATTATAAGCCTCCTAGACACATTTCTAACAGCAGAGAAGCTCTCCCCAACACCTCTTTGTGAGTTGCTTGATTTGAGTGAAAATCTTTGAGTTGGGTTGAGAGAAGCCTTTGTGTGTGAGCATTGAGAAACATTGTGAAATCAGAGAGCATCTGAGAGCATTTGCTAGCTTGAGCACTTATGGTTGGCGTCAAGAAAGTCCGTGTACATTTGTTACTCTTGGAGGTGTGCCTCCTAGACGGCTAGACGTCACCGGCGAGCTGCCATTTGTGTGGTGAGCGGCCGGAAGTTTGTAAGGGCTGGTCTTGCCTCCTTCGTGGTAAAAGATCATCTTAGTGAAGCCGAGGAGATAGCTTGACCTAAGTGGTGGTCGCATAAGCTTCCTCAACGGAGATTAGGAACCACTGAGCTTGTCAATGGTGGACATGCAGTGGGTCTGAACTTCGGAAAACACATCCTTGTGTCTTCGCTTTGGTTTGCCTCATTTGTTTAATTCTAGCTTTATTTTTGCTTCCGCTTCGATCTACTTGGGTGTGCTCTATCTGTGTGCAGGGACTTTGTGAATCTGCTGGAAAAGCTATACAAGCAGTGCCCTAAGGTTATTTGGTGCTAGAAGAACAAGAGGGGAACGAGCACCACTTTTGAAGCCTCACTGCCTAGGACCGGTTTAACCGGGTTGGCATACCGGTTAGACCGGGTTGCCCCTGGCAGCAGGCGAAAGCATCTTGGCCCTCTAATTGTGTTTTGGTAATTAATGATAACCATATTGGACTAACTATTTCATTGAGGATATGAGAATAGGTTAGTCCGGTGAGATGGTTGAGCTTCAACGGTGAATTAACATTGGATATGTATGTTGGAACCAAGGAAGCTCAAGGCAAAGGTAAAAGATAGGATATTTTCTTTTACCGGTCATGAGGTGTTTAGAGAAGATTTTTGACCGGATTGATAGGCTAGATAGCCGTACTATCAAGAGGGGTCAATTTCATTTGCATGACGAGTTTCTAGTGCCACTTTGCTCAAATGGTTGCATTGCATGCATGAGAGCTAACTTCGTTGAGAAAGTGGGAATAGAAAAGAGAAAGAACGTGTGCTGAATATGGTACTGCGGACGGTCCGCAGGCTACTGGCGGACAGTCCGCGGGTGGCGGACAGTCCGGCAGGTGGCAAGCGGACGGTCCGCATGTCAACTGACTTTCTGAGAAAATGACTAAGTGTTTGAAGGGTCTGCTGAGACTTTGTAGGCGGACGGTCCGCTGGGGTTGGCGGACGGTCCGCCTGTCTTTTTCTGTGAGGCGGACCAAGGCGGCGGACCATTTACGCAGGAGCGTGTTCTAGGGGTTCCAGGCCTCTTTTATATGGCGGACGGTCCGCAGTTATGGTTTGTGGGTCCTTAGTCGCGTGGAGAGCTGTGCATCTAACTCTGAGGCGGACGGTCCGGCCTGAGAGGGAGGACGGTCCGCCTATCGCGTAACGGTAAACTCTGACACGTTTGACTTTTGGATAGTAGCCGTTGGGGCTTAGGCGGACGGTCCGCCAAGTGAGGGGCGGACGGTCCGCCAGTCCCCTGTTTTCACGGGATTTGAAGGTAACGGCTAGTTTGGAGGTGGGGGAGTATAAATACTCCACCCACGGGTTGGGAGAAGCTCTCTTGGCACTTCTGAAGCATATTTGCAATACTTGAGCCTTCTTCCACCAATCATTCACTCCTATTGCTTAGAGTTGCATTCTTGTGAATGTGAGAGTGTTCTAGTGCATTGCATCAATAGTTTGAGCTTTGGGGCACTAGAAGTTCATCAAGCAAGCGTCATCGACTTGTTACTCTTGGAGGTTGCCGCCTCCTAGACGGCTTGGTGGTTGTGGCCGGTTGAAGCACTTCGAAGAAGATTGTGAAGTTGCTCCCGCCTTGATTGTGAGAGGTTTGTGCTCACCTCACCGGAGTGGGAAGAGCAACACTAGTGGAATCGAGGTTTGGAGAGGTTCATTGATTCAAGCCGGCTCATACATCAAGCGAGGTCTTGATAGAGGAGCGGTTGAAGCTTTGGATCCACCTCAACGTGGATTAGGGGTGACCGGCAAGTCATCGATACCACGGGATAAAATTCGTCTCTCTTGTTCGGTTATTTCTTTGCTCTACTTGTTTACCACATTTACTTTGAGCAATTTACTTTCCTAGAGATTGATTTGTATCTTGTCACCCTAGGTTGCAAACCTTGACATAGGCTTAGACTTAGTAGAAATAGGTTTCACCTTGTGTTGCTAATAAAACTTGTTGAGTTTTGTGATTGAAGTTTAAAACCGCCTATTCACCCCCCCTCTAGTCGGTATCCTAGATCCTACAAGTGGTATCAGAGCCGAGGACTCCATTTTTGAAGGATTTAACCATCCCGGAGTAGGATAAAATAGGTGAAGAAAAGCCAATCAACCTCAACAATGTGGAAAAACCACCATTCTTTGATGGGAACAACTATGATTATTGGAAGACAAGAATGAGGGTTCATCTCAAGGCAATGAACAAGAGAATTTGGAAAATAGTGGATGATGGTTTTGTCATTCTTGATAAAGCCAACAAAACTCCTAGAGATGAAGCAAATGAGTCACTCAATGATTAAGCAATGAATGTGCTTTATGAGGCTCTCTCCATTAGTGAGTTCAACCGTGTGAAGAATATTGAAACCGCTCAAGATATTTGGTTGAAGCTCATGGAAATTCATGAGGGAACATCCACGGTGAAAGAAGCAAAGCTATATGTATACAAAGGAAAATTCAATGAGTTTGTCATGAATATTGATGAAGATGTGTCCACCATGTTCAACCGGTTGAATGAGATTGTGAATGAGCTCAAAGGTCTTGGATTTGATGTCCCGGATCAAGACTTCTCTCACAAGTTCCTTAGGTGTCTCCCCGAAAAGTATGACACTATTGTGACACTACTTGTGAGATCCGACTTGAAGAAACTTACACCCACCGAGGTGCTTGGTGAAGTACTTACTCATGATATCTTCAAGAAGTCTCAAAGGGAAGCTCATGGACTAGCAAATGATGACAACAAGAAGAACATTGCTCTCAAGGCCAAGTCAACCAAAGAAACCAATGATGACGAAGGAGGAAATGAGGTTGAATCCGATGAAGAAATGGCTCTCTTTGTGAAGAGATTCAATAGAATCATGAAGAAGAACTATGACAAGAAAGGTCAATCCTCAAAGAAAAATCCTTTTGAAGACAAGAAGTGTTATGAGTGTGATGAAATTGGGCACATAGCTATCAATTGCCCAAACAAGAAGAAGAAGGACAAGAAGAAGAAGGACAAGAAGAAGAGAAAATTCTTCAAGAAGAAGAAGAATGGTCAAGCATACTATGTGGAGTGGGATTCCGATGATAGCTCCAACTCGGATGATGATGATGATGATGATGATGATGATGGATGATGATGATGATGATGATGATGAGAAGCCCTCCAAGGGAATTGCCGGCATCGCCATCAAGGAAGCTCCATCCCTCTTCTCCAAGCCTTTTTGTCTTACGGCAAAAGGTGAAGCAAAGGTATCAAATGATGATGAAATAGATGATGATATTGATGATGATGATGAAATATCTTATAATGATCTAGTTCAAATGCTTAATGATTCTAATGAACTATTGCGCAAGAAGAGTGAAAAGATATCGGACTTGAAGAGAAAATACTCCTCTCTTCAAGAACTCCATGAGGAGCTAAAGACTTCTCATGAAAAACTTAAGGACTCTCATGACAAGGTTAAAACCTCAAATGAGATACTTAAGGAAAAGCATGAGGAGCTTAAGGAAGCTCATCACACTCTCCTTGCACAAGAGTCCATGAAACCTAAGTATGACTCATGTGCTAAATGTGAAAAGCTTGAAAGTCTATCTAGTGCTCCTAGTTCTTCTAACCCATCTTGTAGCACAAGTGACGGCGGGGTCGCCAAGTGGTGGGCGCCGATGCTGGGTGGTCCGGCCAGCCCGACTACATCGACGCGCTGACGGAGGACAAGGCACGGCGGCTGCGGATGCAGATGATGGAGACAGAGAGCTTCCACGACGCCATGTACCACTCCGCCATCGCCTCTCCTCCCGCCAATGCCTCCGTCGGCGTTGGCCTCGGTCGAGGACGCGGCCACCGTGGTCCCCGCGGAGCAGCCGCCGGCAGTGTCGGTGTCCGCACTGGCGTCCGCTGGTGGCCGTGCGGGAGGAGGGTGCCGGCGGCGTCGAGTGGAATCAGGAGGAGGAGCAAGGGGAGAGGGAGGCCGGCGGCGAATTCGGAGGAGGAGGAAGAAGGATCGGACAAATTTCCTTTTGCGTCCGCCGTTGGAGAATGTTTGTTTTGGGTCCGTGACCTATGTTCTGTAGGTGACCCAAAACCATGAAATGGGTACCGTATTTAGGTTGCATTGTTGGAGACAGCCTAAGGGCAGGCCGAGCGCAGGAAGCAGGGAGTGGTAGCCTCCCACACAAGTGTCAGGTCACGTCCACAGTAAGGCCATGTTTAGTTCGTGAAACTTTAAAAACTAGTTTACAAATTTACAACTTTAAAACTAAACACTCCCCTTCAACTAGTTTGCAAAAGTAACATATTAGAAAACGTGTCCTATCTCACGACACGCTTCCCAATACAACCTTTTTAACTTTAAAACTAAACACCCCCTTCAATTAGTTTGCAAAGTTTTTTTTTGAAATTAAAGCAGGAGCACTGCTATGTCATTTAACAAGAAGAAGCAATAGTACATCACGCGCCGAAGCGAACACCACCACCACACGAACAACGCACGCAAACAACGCACACAACACAACACTACACCACCACCACCTGGGAAAGGAGCTGAAAACAAGCCGTCGAAAACTGCGCCGTCGTCACCAACGCTGAGCCACGCCAAAGACGTAGCCCGCTGCAATCCCGAGCGGCTGCCAGAACTCCTCCACCATGGGACTATCCCTCTCAAGCCGCACACACGCGATCATCGATCTCCCTGTCCCGGTGGATCCTCAGCATAAACACTCCCATCGCAGCGCCGATGAAAAACACTGATCCTGGCCACTCTGCGTGGGGGCCTCGCCTCTCCCACCGCCTCGCACTCCTCTGCCAAGGACTCAGATATCTGAACCCGCTATGAGAGCGACACCTCCGATCAACCGTCACCGGGATCACCACAGCACCATGCGCGCGAGCTGAAGACCTCCAGCGCCCATGGATCCTCTGCACCATCCTGCCAAAGTTGCTCAAGTAGTTTCCAAAGTTTCACAACTTTCATGAACTAAATATGCCATAAATGTAGGGGGCAATTAACGCAAGCCACCGTGCACATCACATGTTCAGGAAAAGTTACATCACATGTTCTTTCTGCTGCAGCAAGAAAAGTTACTTTCTTGCATGGTGTTTTGGCTCCTGCGAGCCTAAGAAAGCTCATGGCGTAGGACGTGTTTAGTTCACCACATTTTGCATAAAATTTATACATTGAGAACCGTGTCAGTTTATTTATAAACTCTTCACCCATTTCCCTATCTAAACACCCCCGTAGTCTCCTTCTCCTTCTCGCTGCCGCCTCGGCTTTTCGTCAGACCAGGCAAATGCTGCAGGCTACCATGGCTCTCTACGGAACCACCAATCCATCTGATCTGGAGCCCATGTGATTACGCGGAAGCTGAGGCTCACACGGTGTAGCGTTGGGCCTGCCCTAACGGGATCGCCAGCTAGGTGCAGCAACAGAATGGCTTGATCAATCAATGTGGGCACGCATGCTTACAATAGACCAGTGATTGGCGCGCGGCCCGCCGCGCATTGTGCTGCACGATTCTTTGCTTTTACAATCGATAGAAAGTAGAAACCGATAAAAGTACGTCAGATAAATACATGTTCACATATAATACATAACATTTGTTCCATTTAAATAATTTAGCAAGGGTAGGGAGTCCCATGGTACCTTTGTATGAAAGGGCACAACCACAGTCAGTTACAACACAACTAATAAAGAGAGTGGTACTATTGACTACAAAATATCATTATACTGCTATGTTGTTACTTGCCTAACTACAAGATGGAAAACAATTTGGAAGATGATTAGCTAGTATATGTAATAAAATGAAGAAAATCTAAATGTAAACAGTTGATAAAGATGTTATATTTTATAGCAAGTAATAACACAAAATTTTACTTTTTATTTTCAAATGCTTTCAACCAACGCAGGTGCATCGATAGGACTAAAATATATCTCAACCAGGTTAAAGAGACCTATACTTCCCTTAACGGTCAGGTTTTACTATTGTATAAGACTCTATAGCAGTCTACATTCAATTGATTAAAATCTGTGAAATTAGAGAGACCAATGGAGAAATGTAGGAATGAACCTTTCATCAACAAAACTATTAAAAATTAACAATTTCGTACATAACGCTCACTAAAAGATTAGAGATTCAAATGGGCCTGTGCTCTCCCTGTTTCCTCCGCCTTTTGAACAATTAAGAGCCGCTTCTGTCCACCAGCAACTACAACTGGTGTATTACAAAACTCAGATGCTATACATACGAGAATGACCCTCAAATGGCTAGACAAGATGCAGAGATAACTGAACTCGTAAAAGGAATTTTTTTGTGAGGATCACCAATTTCTTTTCAATTTTAGCATACATACCACAATCTAGAATCCAGTAGATATACATAGTCTGTAAGTGGGAAGGAAATTTATAATAACAGAGTATTTTAGACTAATATTTAATATAAAATTCTGTAAGCACCAGCATGCGCTGTGCATATGCATTTGTCAAGTTGTTCGAGACTGGCCGGCACCTATATCACGCCACTCAATGTAGGATAAGGTTGATTCATTGGAAACATGAGGGCCTAAATACAAAATACCAACACCTATATATAGGACCATGAGTTTGATTTCTGAGAAATATGAGGGTTTACATATAAAAAACCAGTGGCTTATGGCAATGGATGAAAAAATTTTGAGGAAACACGAGGGTCTAAATACAAAATACCGTCACCTATATCTAGGACCGCGGGTTTGATTTCTTAAAATACGAGGGCCTAACGTAAATAATTGGTTGGATTTGATTAATTAGAAAGGGAAAGATCTAAACGTAGAAAAAATCAGAAATATGAGGGTCTAAACGTAAATAATTGATGGGATTTGATTTCTTAGAAACGCGAGGGTCTAAACGTAGAAAAAAAGACGACTTATGGCTAACCGTTGGATGGCCATCCAACGGCGGAAAAAATTCGGCCGACGTGGCCACCGTGGCCGGCCGAGGTACCTTAATATAAAATTCTGTAAGCACCAGCATGCGCTGTGCATATGCATTTGTCAAGTTGTTTGAGACTGGCCGGCACCTATATCACGCCACTCAATGTAGGATAAGGTTGATTCATTGAAACATGAGGGCCTAAATACAAAACACCGGCACCTATACCTAGGACCATGAGTTTGATTTCTGAGAAATATGAGGGTTTAAAAAAATCGAGAAAACACGAGGGTCTAAATACAAAACACCGACACCTATATCTAGGACTGCAGGTTTGATTTCTTAGAATACGAGGGTCTAACGTAAACAATTGGTTGGATTTGATTTTTTTAGAAATGGGAAGGTCTAAACGTAGAAAAATTGGAAACACGAGGGTCTAAACATAAATAATTGGTGAGATTTGATTTTTTAGAAATGCGAGGGTCTAAACGTAGAAAAAAGATCTAAATGCAAAACACCGACACCTATATCTAGGACCGCGGGTTTGATTTCTTAAAATACCAGAGTGTAAATAATTGGTGGGATTTGATTTCTTAAAAATGGAAAGGTCTAAGTGTAGAAAATCAGAAATACGAGGGTCTAAACGTAAATAATTGGTGAAATTTGATTTCTTAAAAATATGAAGGTCTAAATGTAGAAAAAAGACAACTTATGGCTAACCGTCAGATGGCCATCCGACGGCTGAAATTTTTTCGGCCGACGTGGCCACCCTGCCGGCCCGAGGTACCTGCCCCTTTTAATGAAGTTAGATATGACCTGATATCTTCCATATCGGATTGATGACAGCGCAAGTCATAGCAAAGCAGCTCAATATGGTCCTGTACCACACTATCGGATGAATGTATCACACAAGACATCATTAGATGTGCATAGACAAATACTACTATCTGAATGTTCAAGCTGACAATGTTGCATTTACAATTACGACAAGGCCATCCAAGGATTCAGGCAGCGGCTAAAAAACAAAACATCTCTCAATAGCAGGCAGAGCTAAAAAACAAAGCATCTCTCAATAGCACAGAGTAGTATCTCCCTGGTCTATGATTTTTCTACGCCAATGCCAGTGAATTTGCATGCCTTACAATATAGGATTGTGATCCAAATTCTCACATCATCTAAAGCATAAACACATTAGCAGCATACTCCTAGCCGGTGACAACATTAAAATCCAATAATATAGCGATAGAATGCTACTCAGAGCAAACTCCTAGCGGGGCATAGATGTCAAAATGCAACAATATAACTAAGAACAGCTACTTGAGCTCTTTAAAACAGCAGAGTTTTATCACAGTTTGGCAACCTCAAAAGTTATCGACCTAATGGACCACCAAGTCGGGATGACAGCAAACCTCATTGCACTGTATGATAATAACTGAAACAACAATACAGCCATCGTTGTTCAAGAGTTCCAATGAAAACATCGCCACCGCCCCCATGCAACTCGAAAAAAGTAGACAACCCGCCATTGTAAACTATAGTTGTACCTACTGCGTCTCCTCTGTATCTCGGCTCTTCTTCTTTTTCTTCTCCTTTTTCTTCTCGCTCTTCTCAGCTTCCGCGCCGTCTCCAGCTTGAGTGCTCTCTGGATCCGCAGCATCGCTTCCTTCCTTGCTCTTCTTCTTCTTCTTTTTCTTTTCGCTTCCATCCTTCTCGTCAGCCACATCAACCTTTTCCTCCTCAGCCTTATCTTTCTTTTTCTTCTTCTTCTTCTCACTCTTTTCCCCTTCCACTGCCTCAGCAGCTTCCTCAATCTTGATCTTCTTCACAGGAACAGAAGCATCACTGTCATCGTTCTGCTCATCCTTCTTTCTCTTCTTCTTCTCCTTGACCTCTTCACCGCCGACAGCATCCTGTTCCACCTTCACCTTCTCTGGCTCTGGAGCAGCTGCGATGCTAGCAATTGATACATCACCACCAGTGGGAAGCACCACATTCCGAAGCCACTCTGCGGGGGTCTTCTCATTTGGCTTTCCATGCTTATCAAGGAGGCCCTCAGCAATCAGCTTCTTCTTCTTGAGAGCCACTGGGCCAAGCCCCCACTTCCTTGGGTATGTGTCTCTGTCCATCACGACCCTCTTGATCTTTGCAACTGCTCCGTGATCACAAGTCGCCATAGCAGCAGTGGTCATCTCAGCAATACCTATGGCAATCGCCTCTCCCTTTGTTGTCATCAGAACAACTTCCTCCCCAGTCTCAATATCATTCTCAAACCGAAGCAACCCAGGGATCATAAGCTTAGCACCATAGCAGATAGCATTCACAGCAGAGTCCTTCACAACAAGCCTCTTGTAGCTAGTAAGCAGTACCTCAAGCGGCATGACGACGCGCCTCAAGTAGGACTCGTCCTTGTGGTTGTCAAGCGACCACATCGCGTCCATCACATCGTGCATGGTCACCATGTTATCCTGCTCCCCCATGATCCCTGACCGGACGCGGCGCAGCTCCTGCATATGCGCGCCGACGCCAAGGAGCAGACCAAGGTGCACACAGAGAGTCCGGACATAGGTACCTGCCTCGCACGAGATCCAGAAGACCGCAAGGTGGCGCTCGGGATCGTGCTCCAGAAGCTTGCTCTCGTAGATGGTCCGCACCCTGAGCTGGCGCTTCACCGCGGAGATGAGCGGCGGGCGCTGGAACACGGCGCCCGTGAGCGCCTCGAGCGCGCGCGCCACGCGGGCCGTGTCGGGCACGGCGGCGTGGAAGCGCGCGACGCAGACGTACTCCTTGCCGGCGCCCTGCTGCGACTTGACGAGGCGCGTGGCGCGGTCGACGCAGACGATGAGGTTGCCAGTGACCTTGGGGTCGAGCGTGCCGCTGTGGCCGGTCTTCTCGACGCGGAGGAGGCGCTTGATCCAGGCCACCACCTCGTGGGAGGACGGGTTGGACGGCTTGTCGAGGTTGATGACGCCGTAGCGGAGGTGCTCGGAGAGGGGGCGCTTGAGCGGCGAGTGGCCGGAGGGGAGCGGGGTGTAGTGGCCGGTGCGGACGTTGAGGCGGTCATAGTTCTTCAGGAGGAGCGGCCATGTGGAGGTGTCGAGGGACGGCACCAGGGACTGGGGCTTGATTAGGTAGCCATCGGTCTTCTCCTCGGCCTCGGCGAGCGATGGCGGGTCGGTGGCGGCAGCGGCGGAGACGTCCTTCGACTTGTGCTTCTTCTTCTTGGATTTGGCTTGCTCGGAGGCGGGGGACGCGACGGCCGGCGGTGTGGACGACATGGCGGCGGGGGCGGCGCGGGGGATTGGGGGGACTTGGGTGGGGGTACCTTCTGGTTGCCTCGGGGAGGGAGGGGGAAGAGGGTTTAGGGTTTAGCGAGTGGAAAATGGGCCGGTGGTGGATTGGCTGATGGGCTTTTTAGATGGGCCAGGCCGGATTCGATGTTAGAAAGGAGAGAAGAATCTGATTTGGTCCAATGATCTGGGTTTTATAGAAAAAAAAGGAAGAAGTCTAAATTACCCCCCTCAACTCTTCTATGAGTCTAAACATCAACCCTCAACTACAAACCCGTCTAACTGACACCCCTGAACTATGCAAACCGGTTACGCAAGCACCCTGAGCTCACTCCAGGCCGGTTTTGGTCCGACCTGGCGTCTACATCGGCTGGCCATCCGTTCCACTCTGCTGGGCCCTTATGTCTTCGCGAGCCGCTCCCTCGGCCGTCGTCCGCCTGCGCCGATGGCCATGACGCGGTCGAAGTCGGCTAGGTCCAGCGCACCCACGGGGACCGGCGCCAGGCAGCCGCTGACCTCGGCGTTGTTGAAGACGACGTCGAGACAGCCGTGGCGCGCGACGGCGAGGTCCACCGCCGCGGCGACCTGCGCCTCGTCGGTGACGTCGCAGCGGGTGTAGGTCGCGGCGTCCGGGCCGAGCTCCGCGGCGGCGGCGTGGCCGAGGTCATCCTGGACGTCGGCGAGGATGACCCTGGCGCCATTCTTGACGAACTCGGCGGCCGCGCTCGCGCCCCCGTTGATCACGGCCACTTTTCCAGCCAGCCTGTATCAAGAAGCCATGACCAAGAAACCAAAGCACCATGAGTGAGCGAAACATCGAGGAGCTATAGGACAATGAGTGCAAAGCTTCTCTTCAGTACTACGTCTGGACACTGGGCAGGCGAGTGGGCGTCCCCAATTCAACGCCAGTGCCGTGGCCCGTGGTTGACGTCGAAGCCGTCGTGGTGTCGAGAGAGCGAGCCGGGCGGCTGGTCTGAGTCTGGAACTGGAACTCGTTTTGACGATAGAGGGAGAGAGAATTTGACCAGAGAGAGAGGGAGAGAGAGACACCGACAGAGAGAGACAGGGAAGGGAGCATAATTGATGTTTGGTACGGGGAAATACCGGATTGGTGTTTGGGGTGGGGGGGGGTCTAATGTCTGGTTTGAGGAGATGGAGAGTATTATCTAGACGGTTTCATAGATCAAGGTCGATTCTTAGACTTTGGGCAGAGTTCAGGGGGGTACTGTAGACTTCTTCCAAAAAAAATCAACTTATTTTATAAAAAGGACCATAGGCCCATAGCAGAGATATTAGTTTTAAAACATGATATTTTGCATTCTTTTTTTTTGCTGAAGTCGAGGACTTGTATGACGTATTTTTTTCTTTAAAAATCTTTTTTTTTGTCCATGGCAGAGCACGGGCACATGTTAGTAGTTTTAAAACATGATATTTTGCACTCAGTGGAAAAACTTATTATTTGCAGTGAAGGTCAAAATTAAGCTAGAGACCAGAAGATGCCAGGCTCGAGAGTGATTGTTATGTAAGGTGCGGCTTGTATTTACAATCGGAGAGGAAAGCCCTGTCCCGATGGAAAACTATTCCGAATGAGATTGCCTGTGGGTGTAACAAAGTAGAGTCATACAAATTGATCACATAATCTACATCATTAACATCCACACACATGTGAGACATTGATGAACTTGTTTGCTCGTATCGATGAATGCCATTGGCTTGTTTCTTCTTTAGTTGATGGTGTAATGCTTATCTAAGCTGTTAGATACTCCGTACAACTTTAAATGACTGCATAGTTAAATTGTTGAAGGAAAACAAAAATTACAAAATGTGAATGTACGACTCTAATCACATTGCAAGATTATCTTCCCAACCAATTTTGTATTTTTGTTACAGGCTTCCTGTGTGAAGGATTGAGAACGGGAAGGGTTGACATTTTGGAACTTCACAAGGGGCAAACTTGTAAATGCATTTTTATTTAGGGGCCCTGCTGGAGTTGATTTTTTGGAGGAAGACCCTAAAATTTAGAGTAGAGGTCCATTTAGGGTCCTCCACTGGAGTTGCTCTAACAGCTCCAAACTGAACTGTGATGAGAGATTTGTGCGACGACCCCAAACTAATCCAAACCCCCGCCGATCTGAATTCCCCCAAATCCCGCAACCGGAGCCGGGAGCCATCTCTTCCAAGTCCCATCTCCGATCCAATGCCTCCCACCGGCGACGACCCGTCGTCGGCCGCCGCCGGCATCTCATTCCCCGACGCGGATGGCGGCGGCGGCGGCGATTCTGAAGACGCCGACTTCGCCGACGCTCACCTCCTCGACCCTACCGATCCGAGCCTCCACAACCCCACCACCTCCTCCGCCACCGGCCTCCCCAACGCGGTCCCGGCGGGTGGGAGCGGCGGCGGGCCGGTCACCTCCGGCAACGGCGGGGAGCGGCGCCCCCTGTTCCAGCGCCTCTGGACCGAGGAGGACGAGATCGTGATCCTCCGCGGCTTCGCCGAGTTCACCGCCGCGCGCGGCACGGCGTTCGCGTCGCACCAGTACGACACCGACCCCTTCTACGAGGATATGCGCCGCCGCCTGCAGCTCGACTTCTCCAAGAGCCAGCTCGTCGAGAAGCTCCGCCGCCTCAAGCGCAAGTACCGCAATTGCGTCTCCCGCCTCCGCGAGTCCGGCGCCACCTTCTCCTTCCGCTCCCCGCACGAGCAGGCCATCTTTGAGATCGCGCGCAACATCTGGCGCCCCACAAATAAACACGGCCGTGATCCCTCTGCTGACTCTGACGATGAAGACGCCGCCGCGAACACCAGTCCCAATGGTGAAGTCAAGTCCCCGTCCTCGGGGCGACAGCGACGCCGCAGGCGCGCGACGGATTTGGCCCCAGCCGCTGGCACCGCCCCTGCCAGCAACATGGTGCAGCACCCTCACCCAGTGCAATTGCCTGTGTCAGTGCCTGTCAAGATGGACGACTCCCTCCCAGCACTGCCCCAGACTCCAATGCCAGTGGCGGTGACCATGGATGGCTCAGAGAATCTCAGGTTGCCAGTCATGTCACCACAATCAGGTGTTTCGGATGCTGAGAAGAGTTGCCTGACTCCCCTACTTAAGGAGATGATACGCGCAGTGATAAATGTCGGAGCTAACCCCTTCAGCGCAAAAGTACAAGATTCGCCACTTGGGTTGCCTATGGAAGGAGAGAAATGGAGGAAGCAGCGAATTTTGGAGTTGGAGGTGTACTTGAAGAGGATCGAGCTGCTGCAGGATCAGGCAAAGGCAACGCTTGAGGAACTCAAGTCTTCTGCCTCTGGGACTTGATCCATGATAAGATGAGATCTCTTTCGTTTTAGGATTCTTGCTATGATTCTTAGTGTAGATGCTTAGGTGTTTTGCATATTTTTACGTCCATAAAAGAATATTGTTAACTGGGCTGGGGCTTGGAACTACTTTATTTATGGTTCTCATTGTTAGTGTGATATTAGCTGCCATTTTTGGTCTTCTTTGATAGGTTCATTATAGTTTGTTTACTGTGGTATAGTGGTATGCTTTGAGTGACAGTAAGTACCCTATAGAAAGATGAGCATTTGGAATTAATTTATTAAGATTACAGATTATTGTTATTTTGTCTTGGCTTCTTATTTTGTTTTGTGTGTGTTATCAGTTATCGTGAAGTTATATTATTATATTGAAGAGATTAAACTGGTTGAATGGTTCACAATATAGATGGTGAATGGTCATGTTTGGAAAGGTCATGGAGCTTGTGTAGAGTAATTGATCATGATTTTATGGATCTGCTTGGGGAAGGCAATAGGATATACCAAGTGGGTGAAAGTTCGACTTCTGTTGAATTGTTGGTCATGGCTATGGTTCTTTTTTTTTGTAAAGATGCGGACTTGTCATGTTATCTCAGCATAAATAAAATAAATAAACGATTAATGGTCTGTCCCATCTGATTGCATCTGTATTTCCACTGTGAGAATATGGCAAAGCTGAAGGAATATAGTTAATGTTGCTCAACATTATGCGCGGCCATTCTAGGGAGTAAAGGTCGTTTGCATCAAACTTTTATACTATATCTTCATACAATACAACAGAATGTCAGTATGGCAGTTTTTTTATGATGTCGGTAGACTGTGCAACTGAAGGGTGGACTTTACACAGGAGGGCCCTAATCACCGGCTCACCAATGTCCGTTGCAGCCATGGAGATTGTCATTGTCAGATCCTCCTGGTTTGTTCTATGCCTTCTGGCACTTGTCTTCCCTCTCCTTGGCTGATCGGCTCTGCTGTCTCGAGAGACATGGAAGGGAGAGGGGGAGAAAAAGAGGAATGGTAAAACAAGGAGCTAACTGTATGCACACTTCATTTGATGCTAGGCTGTGAAACTTGGTTGGTTTACTCAGAGGGCCATGATGTTTGTGTGCATCAATTGATCTTCCAACTTGGAAAGATTGAACAATGAATAGTTGCTGTTTTAATTTCGGTATTGGATTTTGTTTGCATTTCATTTTCAATTTGGACAAGGGAGTTTACATTATCATATTGGCTTTTGCTTCTATTTGCCCCCTCACCGAACTATAATTTGAAGTACCAGAACTGAGTGAACTGGATTTCTCATTGGGGGATGTGGTTATACAGAGCTGGAGATGACAGGAACTTGTTAATTGCAGCAATTCATTTTGTTGGATATGGTTTGACTCCTACTGGCACTGGCTGTGTGTTAATTTGGACCACATGATCTTGATCCAAGGGAACGCGTAGAGAGAGGTGGGAGGGGGGATTTGCAAAATCACCGCCCACCCTTAATCACAGCAAGATCACTTTTGCAAATCCCCCCTCCCACCTCTCTCTACGCGCTCCCTTGGATCAAGATCATGTGGTCCAGATTGAGGTTTGCATAGTTTACACGGGGAGGTTGGTTTGCACCTGATACGTTGCCTTTTATGGGATGGAGGAAGTAGGTTTGTGCCATATTTTAAATTAAATAAAGTATACCAGTGACAAGACACATGTCCAGGATGCCAGCTAGGTCCCAAACTATTAATTTGGATAGCAGCTCCCTAAACTTAGGGCCTGTTTAATTCCATAAGTTTTTACTATTTATCCCGTCACATCAAATGTTAGGACACTAATTAAGGGTATTAAACGTGGATTAATAGTGGATTAATTAGATTTAATAGATTCGTCTCGCGATTTTCCGTCCATGCGTGTAATTAGTTTTATAATTAGATCATGTTTAGTCCTCCTAATTTTTGATTTAGAATTGCTACAGTAAATTTCCTAAACTTATCTTGCCGATTTAAACATGGCCTTACTAAGCGGGTCACTCAAAATTCAAACCTTTATAACTAATGTTGATATGCTTACTTGACATCTATGTGGCATCCATATTACCAAATCTTAGTGCCCATTATTCTTAATCACTATCACAGTGATAAATCCAAATGCCATCGTCTACTTTGATCTCTCATGGCGAGAGCTCTTAAGTCGTTCGTGGAGGGTAGAGAAGTGTAGAAATCGGATGTCATCGCTAAAGAAATTTATAAGTGATTATGAAACTATATTAGTTACTAATAAGTATTTTGGACCTTGAGTAGCATAATCAACAAGTTTGCATACCATTTATGCAAATTAAAAAATCAAGGGACCTAGGCAACACTTTAAACAACATTTGAAGACTGCTAATGCAATCTGCTCTAAAAAAATAGTGATCGAAAGTGATAGATATTCCTTCCAATAACTATGTAGAAGCGGTCATTCGCAAGGACGGTGTCAAGAATCATAGTAAGAAGAGACAAATTAGTAATACTTTTACAGCACATATATAATGGATTTTTCTTTCCTTTTACTAACATTCTGCCTCGAGTAAATGGCACCAACGGTTCCTAAACTTGTTCTTAGGTGTCATCTAGGTCCCTAAATTCTTAAAATCTATTTTAGGTCCCTAAACTTGTTGCACTATGCCATATAGGACCTTAAACTCAACCAATACATTTTATGTCCATAAACTTGTACCGCGGTATCATCTAGGCCTCTAAACTCTCAATATGCTACTTTACATTTAATGAAAATATTGTTTTGCTATTTAACTTTAATAAAAATGTCATTTTTATATTTAATGGAATTTTTATTTTGATTTTTATTGATATCGAGAACAACTTACCTTAATAAAGTTATATAAAGCTCATGTAAAATTTAATTAGTTAAGAGGACAATTCAAGATTAGCATACAAAGTACCATGTTAATCGAGAAAAATATGATATGGGACATTGATTTTTAATGATATAATAGTCTTGATTGGTTATGATTAATAAGCAGCTAAATTCAAAACTAAAAATAATATTAGTGGTAAGATTTTTAAATGAACCGCATGGGAAAGTAGCTAAGTAAACCGTCAATTTAAAATATAATCAATTATTGGTGATTTTAGGGATATGAAAATTTGTTTTGAGAGTTTAGGGCCCAATTGACACACTAGGACAAGTTTGGGAATGTGAAGATGTACCATGAGAGTTTAGGGATCCAAATGACACATTTGGATGAGTTTGAGGACTTAAAAATGCATTTTGAGAGTTCGAGGACCTAGATGACACATTGAGATAAGTTCAAGGATCGCTCATGTATTTTACGCTTTTGCCTCTATTCCACTTGTTTCTCGTTGGTGTCAATAAGAAGTAATAGATCGACAAAATAGTAGCATCCCAACCAAGCTAGCATAGCAAAATAAAAATAGTGTACATGTGGAACATGAGGAGGGTTGGGGGGTGGGGGGTAAGTCATCAAACGGATGGCTAGACACGGTAAAGAGAGCAAGTAGATGTCGTAAACAAATCATGGTTACTTTTGTTCACCAGACACCAATATTGTTACATACGGCTAAATAGCACAAACAAAATCCAACCACTAAGAATTACATGAACTCAAGTGAACTTGGTTTTCTGATTGCAAGCTACTAATCAAATTATCTAGATTTGTTGCTGGTATCTATGTACACTTTCTAATTTATATCCACTTCAAATGGGAATAATATGGGTAGAAAAAATATTCACTAGAAACGGGTAGGGTAGGGTAAAGGGAGAAAAATATTTATCTATTAGAAATAAATAGTACATAGTAGAAACTGTTTATCCATTGGATATATTTAAGACCGAGAAAGATAAGCAAACATAATAATTTTTTAATATGAAGGTGGACAAGCGTGAATATGTCCCTACCCTCCTGGTGGCAAGACTATATTATCTGTATAGTTTTAATCGGTTTTTGAGATTTTGTCGTGTGATGTTTAAGAAGAATATGATGCATGTATAGATTTAGTCGT
>CM014271.1:5071343-5084276 GCA_004135705.1 Alloteropsis semialata | reverse complement strand
GGCGGAGCGGCTGGGCGGCGTGTGCGGCGGGATGGACGGGACGGGCGGCGTGTGCGGCCAGCGGCACCCGAGGTGGGGGCAGCTGGGCGGCGGGGATGGATGGGGCGGCCGGCGGCACCCGAGGTGGGGGCACCTGGGTGGCGGGATGGCCGGGGCGAGCTACAGGATGTACGGGCGACGGTGCCTACGGTATGAACGAGCGCCTGGGCAAAGTGCGGCAGGAAGAGGAAAAAAGGGGTGTCCCGAGGTTGAAGACGACCCTGACATGTGGGTCCCATATGTCAGTGACAGGAGAGAGGTGAAGGGACAGAGAAAAGAAGGACAGAAGCGCCTTTGTGCATTCGAGCTAACCCCGTTAGACCCTGTTTAGTTCAAATGGCAAGTTGCAAATTTGCCATTTTTTACTATTCATCAAAGGGAATCTTACATGCATGGAGTATTAAACGTGTGTTAATGACAAAACCCATTCCATAACCCCCGGTAACTTTTCGAGACGAATCTAATGAGCCTAATTTGGCCATGATTAGACAACGTCGTGTTACAGTAAACAATCTCTAATGACGGATTAATTAGGCTTAATAGATTCGTCTCGCGATTTCCCGTCCATCCGTGTATTTAGTTTTATAATTAGATCATGTTTAGTCCTCCTAATATTCGATTTAGTTTTGCTACAGTAAACGGTAACTTTTTTTTTCCAAATTTGAGGGCCAACTAAACAGGCCCTTAGTCTGTTAAACTGACGGCAGTGGTACAGGAGGCAACAAAAACTTGGTCAGTGGTCTGGCCGTGTTTAGATGGAGGGTGAATTTTCACCCTCTTTTGACCACTAATTAGAGGTATTAAATAAAGTCAGTTTACAAAACTACCTCCACAACCCCTGGTAAATTCGCTAGACGAATCTAATGAGCCTTTGACCGCACGATTAGAGGATGATTACTATAGCATTACTGTAGCAAATCATAGATTAATTAGGCTCATTAGATTCGTCTCGAAAAGTTACGCTCATCCGTGAAGAGATTTTGCAAATAGACTTCATTTAATACTCCGTACAAGAAAGATTCCTTTTTGCAAATTTTTTTCAAACGCCATGTGAGCACGGCCAGAAGGAACAACAAATTTTTAGATGGCACATGAGGAACGTGAAACTTTTATAATGGCCTGTGAGGAATAGACTCTTGAAAAAGCCTATCGGCGCCGATCACCGAGAGGCTGACACGAGTACACGCCGCCGCGTCCAAGCTGCTCCGTTTGAGCCAAACGCCCTCCCCAGAGCCTGAGCCTTGAGCTCGTCTCTCCCAAGTCCCATCCCCTCTCTCAAAAACTCGCCTCGAAACGCGCGCCAAGAATGGCGGGCCTCGGCGGCGGCGGCGGCGGCGGTGGCGGAGGCTGGGACGGCTACTACGACGACGACTGGGGCCTCAGCGCGGAGCAGCTGGACCAGATCGAGAGGGACGCCCTTCGCCAGCTCGCCGAGCGGAAGGCCTCCTCCTCAGCGGCCTCCACCGCCCCCGTTCCTGCCCCTGCTCTCGGGGCCGTCTCGCCGATCCCCTCCCGCGCCGCCGCCCCGGCGGCGGCCGTCTCGTCGCCGCTCGGGGGTAACCACCCCGCTGCCAGGGCCTCTTTGGAGGCCCGCTTCGGCAAGGTTAGGGTTTCTCCACTCTTATGCTGCTTTTGGGGTTTTCTTGTTTGCTCATTGGCCATTGGGGATTGGCTTTGTGGTCGGATTAGCTCGCTGTGGCAAGGTGAATTGAATGTTTTTTTTTTTGCTCTGATGGCTGTTTGGGAAAGTTTTTTTTTCCGTTTCTTTTGTCAAAGCTTGTTTTACTCTGTTGTGCTTCTTCCTTTTCAAGAATTGAGGGGTTCTTGTCGAAGACCTCGTCGATTTATGGAGGTTAGAAATTGTGACACGAGTTTTAACTCAATGCATATATATGCCATGGTAAAATTGTCAGGCTTCACATCGATCCATATCTGTAATTTAGTTCTTTGGGAAACTGAGAGTTTATGTTGGAAGAAATTTTGAATTTTGATGCGAATTCCAATCTTATTGTTTCGTCCACAGCATCAACACGACAAGCCTATAACTCATTATGGTCAATCTGCTGGAATGCTAGGATGTTTGTAGTTCAAGTATCACTGGGGTTGGTGATAATAAGCTAAATCTTGGTGTTGGATTGTTTCTGATTCGTTTTATTCATCTTTGTCTTAGAGTTTTTTCTAATCTATCCTGTATGGTAGTCTGTAAGATTGGGACACAAAACTGAGAACTTTTCTCTTGTCGAAACAAAATCGATTGCTTTGGCCGGATAATTGATACTTTGATAGCTTTGGGGTTGGGAGGATCACTGTTTTATGCTTTTAGGAGTCAATCTATTAGAGATATAGGACTTAAATTGCTGAATGCCTTCAATTCTTAGTTTCTTTTATATCCCTAGCTTTCATTGCCGATAAATATGATCCTTATACTTTTCAATTTAACATCTACTCCCTAAACTATTTCTCAGGTAGAAACGCTTTCTCCTTCGCGGCCATATGACCCAAACACATCGAGAACTGCAGGTACGCAACATAATTGACATTTTCTTCGTGTTCTATATGAACTGTTACTTAAGTTTATCCGTCCTCTTCTTTTCACTTGTCATTCAAGTGAATAATAGTCAGGGAAATTCACCTAAGATATCTGTACATCTTTTCCTCCATTCTAGCGGTGTGATTGCAGTAAAATTCCCATACAATCAGGTACATTCTCCCCAGGAATTTTTGAATCAGTTGCCACAGAATTATATGAAACTATAATTTGCTTGCCTCTCTCTATTTCTCAGTTACTCGTGGATGCTGTTCGCAAGATCCCTAAAGCCAGCTGGAATGCGAAAGAAAGGTTTTCTTTCCCCCTCTTTTTATTTCCATGTTTACCAGATGCTTTCTATGACCTGGAAAAAAATGGTGCCTGTGTAAACTGTTTATTCTGATTGTCGTTTATTTAATTCAAAACCCTAGGGTATGGATGTTCCCTCCTTCATCTTTATCAATAGCAGAGGAGGTTCTCTGTTCAGTACCAGGTTTACCTGTGGAGGTATATCTGTAATCCAAAAAAATGATGCTGTTTGTTGCATTTATGTTCTTTTGATCATTTTATTTTATTGCCTTTTTTTTTTTCAGCTGGTTAACCTATATACTGTTCCCACTCAAGTAGTGAATTCTGCATCATTTTGCTCATTGAAGTTAAGCAATTTCAACGTAAAATAACACTTAAAATGTATGAACACAAACTCTTGAAGTAAGATTTTGAGTCAGTTTTATTTTCCTGTGAGTAAGCTTGCAAAGATTGTGTTTTCAGCTTGCAACAAAAATTTGAAAGACACAAGGTATAAGCTTCATTATGCCTATCATAGGAAGTTTTTCAAGACTTCAAACATACCTAGAAATTTATGTCCTGTGTAGAGAAAATTTTGACTTTTGAGCATATCCATTCTGATCATGCAGTGTACTTTCCTAGCAGGTTCACAAATTGGATCCTCTAGTTCAGCGTGCTTTACTTGCTGCTTTAAACACCAAGGATCTTCGAGGTATTTAAAGTTATCATATTGCAGCTATAAAACTTATCTGATGGTCTGATGCTAAGTTACTGTGTATACATAGAAATTTGCATCCACTTGTTGTCAGGGTGCTTTCAGATATAAACTGTCTTGTTTTCTTTCGTATCTGCTTGAAATATACAAAAAATGTTGAAAATTCAAATATTCTGTACTATGCTGCAGAACTTATATCAAAACGATAGTAATTCTTTACTATTAAAATTTAGACATGACATTTTGCTAGCTGCTGACCTCATTTTCTTGGGGAAGATTTGTACAACAGGATTCCCACTGATGTTGAGTCGAAGCTTATGCCATTTCAGCGTGAAGGCATCAGGTATGGCGATTCAACTTGCATTCCAAGATTGGCATGTTTTGCATAATGTTGAGTTTAGTGACTCTCAGATCATTTTATAATTACTCACAAAAAAACATTTTATAATTAAAAGTTAGATCACTGTTGGTCAAATATTCCTGTAAAGTGATTTTCTGATCAACTTATGTCAACTTGCTGACTCTGATATGCATTTGGCTTGGGATAGATGGGATTGCACGAAGAAACGGTTAGTTTCCCTCCCCTATGGAAGCTCTGGCTGCTTTTAGGGTTTTTGTTTGATCATAACTGGTACATGACTCTCGTTTATAGACATGGCTTACTTGACTCTTGAGAAAAAAGAACCGAATCAATCAAACTTCTCTTTCCTAAAAAACCAGCTAATCCTAGTATAGTCCTCACATGCCTCCTCCTCCTGCTGTACTGTTGGTGGCCCCAAAGCCCACACCCATAGCAGACTTATAGTTGTACTATAAACAAATAAACATTATTTTATTCTTGTTTGTTTGATTTGGTACTCATCATATCAGAGGCTAAATCTTGAGCTTGTCAATACGGTAACGATGAGCCAGGAGCTTACGTTTGTATTTTGACTAATGTATATGGCTAATAGATCTATAACTAACTGTATGCTTTGCATGCTTGTAGGTTTGTTTTACAGCATGGCGGCAGAGCCTTGATTGCGGATGAAATGGGTCTTGGAAAGACATTGCAGGTAAAGCATTGTCTTCTGAATCATCATCATGAATTTCCATCTTTAGTATTTAATGCTGAATGGACTCGCATAATGGTATTGGTTTGTGTTATTGACTCATGAATCCTAACTCTTGTCACTGCTCATTGATGATTTATTTAATTTGATGGATGTAGAATACATAGTTCTTTCAGGCACTAATTTTCTTTCCTATTTGCCTATGCAGGCAATTGCTATTGCTTCTTGCCTTCGTGATGCCTGGCCAGTTCTTGTAATCTCCCCATCTTCCTTGCGATTACATTGGGCATCTGTGAGCACCTCTTATTTTCTTCACCTGTCAATTTTTCATTTTAGCAATAGTTCCTTTATGCAAAGGGAGATCTAAACTTGATAATTTAATATATTCACAGATGATTCAGAATTGGCTCAATATTCCCATGGAAGATATCTTGGTACATCCTAAACTTCTACGTTCAATAATTTTCCCTTAGAAAGTTTTATTCTGTTAGTGATCTAGTCTTGTTAACAGCTCATTTCCACGAAGTCTTTCTCCAGTCTCTTTATTTACTAGTACTATGACGATCATATGGTAAGATACTAAGATATAACATAATGAAGAAACAAAGAAACCATTGGAAAATTTTGCAATTCATGCCTAATCTGGATAAAGTTCTATATGGATTAGAATCTGATGTAGCAGTGATTATCACATGTATACAGGAAACCGATATGAAAAGACTGCATAGTTTGACAAGTCCTAACTCCTAAGCATGTAATGTACAATTTTATTTCATTCATTATGTTGATGGATATGGATATGAATTATGGTATTTTCAGGTGGTACTACCACAAACTGGAGGATCACATAAGTCAGGGTTCAGATTGGTTTACTCGAACACTAAAGGAGATTTTTGTTTGGACGGGGTGTTCAATGTGATATCTTATGATGTAGTTCCTAAGATTCAAAGCACACTTCTGGATTTGGATTTCAAGGTAGAAACTTTTGTCTTATACTTCGTTTCATTTGAGGAGAATGGAAAATACCCCAAAATAACTATCTTTGGATAGGTATCTGGAAAGCAGCAATCCACGTGCCCATCATGACTAGGCTACCAGGCCCACTTATACTATTATTTTTGCTACTATTGTTAGTACCTATTTTTCACACTATTATGCTGAGTCTTTTGTCAGGGTTTTATCTCTAGCCTACTCCAACTTGCTTGGGACTAAACAATCTTTCTTGTTGCTGTTCATTTTATTTGAGCTTGGATTTGGAGAATTATGTTTCGACAGAGTTCTTAGCTACTCAATACAAACACAATAGCGGACTTTTTTTTTTGTTGTTGTTGAGTTGAGTCATTTTGAAGCATGCTATGTTGTACACAGGAAAGAGTGTCAATCAAGGTTGCTTATTAGGAACTGCCAATCATGTTAACATGGGTGTTCATGTAGATTAGTGATTGCTTGGTTGTGGCTGGAGATCTCTTTTGTGGAATTTTATTTCAGCACTGGATGCATGTTTTCTTTTTTTTTTCGGTGGTGTCTTCAGAAGTTTACTATATTACGTGTACTGCTGCTGTCTTTGCAGGATGAGATTAGTATAGATAGCTGTTATTTAAACTGCTGAAACGTAGGGGATTGAGTTATCACTTGGTTGCACCGAAACAAATAAGATTTGAACTAAACCTTCAGATGAAGGATCAAATACAACTTATAGAAGATATCTGACATCTCAGAAATACAGCGATGTTGATACCTTCCATTTTGCATGCATGTGACAACTAGAACTAGACTAGTGACACTATTGTCTTCTGGTTGCGATGAATTGAACTACAAATAATTCTATGCATAATCTATCTATAACCTCTTTTAAATGGTTTTCATCCAGATTGTTATAGCTGATGAATCACATTTTATGAAGAATGGCCAAGCGAAGAGAACTATTGCTTCACTTCCTGTGCTGCAGGTTTGTTGTTTCTTATGAAGAAAACATTTTTTATTGGCAGTAAATATGTATAGGGCTTAATTTGACCGAGTGGATATTGGTAATGCACCACACTTCATCACAATCAATCACAATGACCTGATCGATCATTATGTGTAAACGCCTTAAGATGGACTTTGGGATGGATGAAACCAAATGGGGGTAGTCTAGAAGCTTTAGGTTGAGAAAAGGCTACCTCATTCTTTGCATACGACACATGGACACCCCTCATTTTTAGATATGGTTGCCTCCTAACAAAATCTCTAAACCAGATCTTGTCTCTTATCATAAGAAACACTTCTCTAGCAACTTATCTATTAATTAAACAGTAACCAACTAACCCGAGAGTGATACTATATCACCATGCAGTATCATTCACATGAACGACACTCTGCTCATACTACTTCGGTTGTTTGGTATACTTGCCCAGATCTTTAATATTTTCTTCTGGCAAATAAAACTTTCAAACTTTAATAAAGTTCTGCATGGTGCTGGTCTGATCATGAATTTTCTGGCTAGTCTTACCAGATCCTGAAAGCTAAAGTCTTCTTTTTTTTATTAAAAAAAATCTATCACTCTTGCTTTAGGAAACATTGTGTTACCTGATTAGGTGACCAGTAACCGTGCGTTTGGTTCTAAGGACCGAGAGGGACGGGATGGGACGGACCTCTTTTTCGCAGCGTTTGGTTCGGGGGCGACGCGGGACAAGGATGTCCCCAAGGCGAATATTCGCCGTAGATGCGGGACGATCCCGTCCGCCAAAATCGAGCGGACGGACTCGTCCCACATTCACGCCGTCTCTCTCCGTTGTTCTTCACCGCGAGCGAGCTGTGGGCGTAGCAGAAGCGTGAGCTATGGTGCCTGCCGGCGGGATGGCGAATTCAAGCGCTACCAGCTGCAGCTCGAGCGCTACCGCGAGCTAACACCGGGAAGCGTCGAGGGCGAGGACGAGGCTCCCGTGGGCGGCGGGGCTCGGGCGCTCGGCTTCCCTCGCCATCTCCGGCGAGCGGCTGTGGAGAAGCCACCGCACAGCCGAGCTTCGGCAGCAGGCGTCCGCCATGACCTCCGACCCTCTCGTGGAGCTTGGCAGCAGGCAACAGCTAGCTCCGGCAAGAGAAGCGCAGGCCACTCCGGCTCGCTGTGCTAATCCCATGCGGAGGCTAGTCCTACGCGGAGGCCGGAGAAGATAAGGGCGCTGCAGCACGGGAGAAGATAATAATGTTGGCAGATTTTTTTTCTTCTCGTTTTTTCTTTTGCAAACAAAAGAGATCGGGAAACTGACAATTGGGACCCATATAGCAGGACCAAACGGTGGCTAACGGCACAAGCAATCCGGTTCCTTTCCGTCCCCTCAACCAAACATAAAACTAGGACACACCTGTCCCCTTAACCAAACACAAAATGGGATGATCCCATCCCAGAAAATAGGGACGGGATCATCCCATCCCATTTTGTCTCCGAACCAAACACATGCTAAGATTTGCTATTGAATTGATGCAAGAATTTCCAGAACTAACTGATTGCGGCCTTCAACCACAGAAAGCTGAATATGTTGTTTTGCTTAGTGGAACTCCTGCTTTGTCTCGCCCGATCGAGTTGTTTACTCAGGTAAATGTTGTTTCCGTATTTATCTGCACATTTTTAATGCTTAAAAGTACATTGACAACTGTTTTTTCTGCATATCCAGCTCCAGGCGTTGTTTCCTACTGTGTACAAGAATGTTAAAGAATATGGCGATAGATATTGCAAGGGTGTAAGTACTAAATTTATCAAATTACTTTCTTCAGTTTCTGTTGCCAACTGCGACTGATTACTATACGATTTTCAGGGTTTTTTTGGGGTGTATCAAGGCGCAAGCAATCACGAGGAGCTGCATAATTTGATGAAAGCAACTGTCATGATCCGTAGGTTGAAGAAAGAAGTCCTTACACAGTTGCCTGTTAAACGTAGACAACAGGTAACCTTGGGGGGTGGGGTGGGGGGGTGGGGGGGCTTTTGACCAACATAAAAAATATGGATAAACTTCATTCTGCAAATGAAAAATAGTCTGATTTACTCAAATCCCGTGAAGATGTTTCTGAATCAAATCTGAATTCTGTTTATATTGATATTTACTCAGATCTATTGATTGCTAGCACAACCTGCTGGACCAGTGCCTCATTGCCCTATTATTCCTGGTCCTTACTATGTTGCCGCTTCTTATTTCTTTGCAATGCTTAAAACTAAAACATTGAGAAAATCTGTTGAGAAACTTTTGATGATATTACATAACAACTAAGATAACCTTTCAGGGATGTAGCTTATATGTGATCTTAGTTCCTATTATGGTATTTTTATTGACCACACACAATTCAATGCTTACTGATTTCATTTCTCATTAACCTTTCAGGTCTTTCTAGATTTAAGTGAAAAAGATGTGAAACATGTCCGTGCTATATTTCGTGAGGTATTATCTGTTTCTATCCTTTGCCTGCAAATGATCATTGTAGCATATCAGAACACAGAACTGGTTAGAAGTTAGCTCAACCTTCCTTCATTTCATATTTTCTCGAACCATCTGCATTTCATAATTCATATAACCAAATTGTGTGATTATCATATATAATTAGTTGCATTAGGGAGGAGCTTTCACATGATTAGTGAGTCATATAACTATAACATATTTTACTAGAAAGCAAATGGCCAAAGCTATTATATTTATTTGTTGTCACATTTTTCTAGAAAGTAAATTCTTGTTATATTATTTCTTTGCATGTTGCTTTGGCACTTATGAAATGTTTAGGCTTCATATTTTAACAGAGAAACAGAGGGAAACTAAGTACTGCCCTTGGTTTTCATGTTTCGACTCAGCATCAGTGCCCTCATTAAAGTTACCCTTTTTTACTTCAAATTCTAAAGTGGGGTGTATTTTGCTAGTTGGAGACTCTGAAGATCAAAATCGAGTCTGCTGACTCCAAGGAGATGATTGACTCTCTCAAATTCACTCAAAAGAATCTTATTAATAAGGTAATTTGAAAGTGCACTCCTTTATGCTCTTATAAAGTTGTTGGGTGTTATTTTCTTGGCAAGTACCCTTTGCTTTTAGTTATTACAAATGAAGCCCTGTAACTCTGCTAAAGCTGAAATGCATTTTTACCATTTTGAAGGTATGTTTATTGTGGCATGCGTAATAACTTAGTCCTTTTTTGCTGGTCCATGGTTCGTCTGTTCCCTGTTGGTTTGTGTCATGTGAATTAGCCAATTTAGTTAAATTGTAGTTCTATTTGGATAGGTTATTTGTAGATTGGAACACCCATATAAATTTTCGTCTCATTTGTTTTCACTCTTTTACGTGGCGAAGCTAGCATTGAAGTCATGAGAATATTTCTTTTCCATATTATAAAACTCTATCAACTTTTCTTATTTGCACATGGCATCAATATTATGCATCTTTTCTCTGTCATTTAGCTTACTGTGATTAGTCTGTATCTGCACTCGCCTGGAAGTATGATTTTGTTTTTTTTTCCCTAATCACAGCTCTACACTGATTCAGCCGTAGCTAAAATTCCAGCTGTGTTGGATTTCCTGGGCACTATGATTGAGGTGATTACATGATATTGTGATTCTAGAAATTTATCAATTTTTCCTTTTATCTACCATTGTGCTGGAACTTTCTAGTTACTGCCAGTTTCATTATTCCAAATAGTGACTCTATCTTCACTTGCTGAAGCTGATAATCCTGTTGAGTTTTCACCAATTGGCACTGAGCTATTCATGGCTCCCATATTTCTCTTCTTTTCCATTTTCTTCCACTAGGGACCACGTCTTGAGTTTTTGAAGTGTTTAATTTTGAAAAAGAAGCAATATCACTCACTTTCAATTGCTTTTTTTTTATAACTGAAACCAACTTGATTCAACTTTCGTTAGTGTTAAAAACTGTTTTCGGAGGTTACAATAATGTTGCAATGCCAGGAATGGGTGGCTCTCAAATTCCTCCTTTATCCCATCTAGTGACAATGCTCTGTTGACCCATTATTCTCATTTGAATTATGGTACAAAACTTGCAAATATATCTTGTCCTCACAAGCAATAACTAAATTCTTTGCTTTACCAATCTATATCCAGGCAGGTTGCAAGTTCTTAATATTTGCTCATCACCAACCCTTAATTGATGCCATTGAACAATATCTCGTGGTAAGAATCTAACAATATATTTGATGCTACTTGTTTATGATACATCTGGACCTACTTTTTCATCACCATGTTTCAGAAAAAGAAAGTAAAATGTATCAGAATTGATGGCCAGACACCTGTGACTACAAGACAAACTTTAGTCACCGATTTCCAAAACAAGGATGACATTAAGGCAGCAGTGGTACGTTTTTACTTGACGTTTATGCTTCACATTCTATCTTGCATTTTTCTCAAATCCTACTTAAAGTCACTGAAATTACCTTTTGCATATCAATAAGAAAACAGGCACTGCTTATAGGCTGACCAAAAGTAACATGTATTGAATGCAATGACTGGGACACATATATATTTCAAGCCCCTGAAATTAGTCACTGGTATTTTAATTTTTGAAATTTGCTCATGTTCCTACTCAACTATCTTGGCTGTAGCATATTGGCTGAAACTGTTGCAGAGTATAATCTTTCTTTGATATGATTTCTGCCCTGGTGGAAAGGTTAAACTAAGATGGCACTTGCCTTGAGTTTTCACTTTTCACAATGATAGCAAATTTGACTCCTTGGATAAGAAAGTGTTACCTGTTTTGAACACTTCTGTAGCTAACTAACTGAGCCTACAGCCTAGACCACCCAATTATGCGTCCTCGTGGAGGCGAATTTGGATGCATATTTCTTAATATAAAGCCGCCTAGTTCCTCCAGGTTGGTCTAGTTTGTCTTTAGATATTTGTGATTAACAGAAACAATTGTAACATGCAATGTTATGTGATGTTCAAACTGTGAGTGCAGGTTTTATTAAATTTAGTGTAGTATTACTGTGTACAATCTAATGAAATCATAACACTGTAGTTGTCCATCAAAGCTGGAGGCTATGGGTTAACTTTGACAGCAGCGAGTACAGTAATCTTTGCTGAGTTATCATGGACTCCTGGTGACATTATTCAAGCTGAAGATCGCGCCCACCGGATCGGTCAGGTGAGGATCAGATACTCGTTATTTTGTGTCAGCAGAGTCCTTTTAACTTTTGCTGTGAAAGTTTATGATTGATTGATTTGATGGGGCCACAATGTTTTCTGTGGTAATTTATTGTTAAGATATTCTTTGAATATTTATAGACCTTCAGTTGATGATTTGATGTTCCACGTATAACTCCAGCTCCATTCTTCTTTTCTTCACAATTACAGGTTCAATCAGTGAATGTATATTACCTTCTCTCAAATGACACTGTCGATGACCTTATGTGGTATGTCCTGGACTTTGTTTCCGTACAGAGATGTTACAATTTATGCCATGTACTGATTGGGCCTTGTTCACTCTGGCTTTGCTTCCCAGGGATGTTGTTCAAGGCAAACTTGAGAATCTGGGGCAGGTGCTGTTGCTATTTTTTGTTCTCTCATGACAACCCACATGAGTCTGACTGAGAAATGAGAAATCAACAACCCTTCTGTTATGTTCTTCAGATGCTGGACGGGCACGAGAAGACATTGGACGTTACCCAGATCGACAGTAGACCAAGCCCCTCCAAGCACCAGAAGACACTGGATGGCTTCCTGAAGCGGTCCAGCACCTCCACGGAGGGTCAGCCCAGCACAAAAAAGGGATGTTGGCCGATCAAGGCTTCATCATGAACTATAAGATCCCAGCCAACCACATGGCATTGTGTGTGTAGATTTTGTCTGGACTTTGACCAGGTCGAAGCTCGCTCCCGCCGGATGGGTCGATGGTTGTAGCGTTGTTGTATTTTGGCTCTTGGTTGTAAATTCCTTACCAACTAGTTGAATTTCCCACATGCTGCTGCAGGATTTCAATCGTTTATTCTTATCGTAGGAAGATTTTTTTAAGTACTATTGCTAAATGAGCTCATTCTCGCTATGAAAACTGCTCACATTGAAAGCATTGCTGAGGCCTGAAGTACTGGATTGAAGATAAACTGATGGTGACAAAAACACATGCGTGCTTGAGAAATGCAATTATTGTTAGTTCCTGATTATCATGGTCCTCATCATTGGTGGTGAAGCTGGAAACAATAGCTCACACCCAAAGAAAGACTCGAAATGTGTAAGTTTGAAGAGATTGATAAGTTAGCATGTAGATCAATTACCAAGTCCTATTTAATAAAGAAGCATCATGTGTGCAAAATCTAGGAGAATGAGGTGGCATTTTTCATCAACATGCAAT
>CM014271.1:5025808-5064050 GCA_004135705.1 Alloteropsis semialata | reverse complement strand
AAAAAAAAAAAAACTTGTGCTATAACTCATGCACCGGGCCAAAATTACACCACAATATAAAATTCACAGACATATCTAACATACTATAACCACATGAATGGCAAAAACAACACAAGCTATAGGTCACCTTTCAGGCAAAAACTCCACGAAACAGAGGGAGACTCCTGGTCCTGGGCACCCGCAACATCCCTAAAAAGACATTTGGAGGCACAAACAATGATTTATAGCATATTTTTTCCGCAAATAGTCATTCAAAATTAAAATGCGTTTGGAGCGAGGGAAAGACCATAGAACATGAGCTATTGGGTTTAAAATGCCCCGGAACACAATAATCAACAGACATGTCTGACAAATTTGCAACGACGACATGGAATGAAGCCAAATAACCACAAGCTATAGATCATCATATTGGGCATGTCGGCTTATACAACAATATAATGCGGCACACATAATCTAAACACCCACAGGTATAATAAGAAACACATTACAACAAGACGTGAAATTAACACGACAATATCACAAATTCTCATGCAACACACAGGACATGTACGTGTGCTTGGTGCAATTAAACGATGGTGCATTTTATGGCATATACGTATATTCTTACGACGTGGGACCCATGGAGGTATGTATATATGGTCTTAGACGTCGTAGCACTCGTAGAGCTTGATATCCATCTGGAGCCTGAAGTAGTATATGCCCTCGTAGGCGTCGGTGCGCACCGTGGCAACGCCACGCGCCATGAAGAAATCACCGGTGCCGCCGACGACGGAGAAGTCCCGCGTCTTTTGCAACAAAGGGTCGGCGCCCATGAGGTTGAGGGTGCCCTTGTACGCCGTGGAGTTGAAGACGAGGGAGAAGGCGAACCACGCGCAGGGCGCCTCCTTCTTGTCGTAGAAGAAGAAGCCCTGCGCGCGCGCCACCGGCTGCGACGACAGCGCCGGCTCCGCCGTCACCACGTCGTTGAACACCACGATCTCGCCGAAGTAGGTGTCGTTGATGGTCACCGACCTGCTCAGCAGGGTCGGCTGCGCCACCACCGCCGACGTCGCGTTCGCCGTGTTCGTGCCGTCGTAGAGGATGTCGTGGTAGTACACCGTCATCGTCTTGCACGGCGTGTTCCTCTTGCGCCCGCCATGGGCGATGCCGGTCAGCCCAAGCAGCAAGAAGATCACAGCGATCAAGCTGAGCTTGGAAGATGCCATGTGGCCTTGCATTGTACGTACTACAGGACAGTATAGCAGGTGAGCAACTAGCTTTTGTGTTATTGTTTTGCTGATGAGAGCTCTGAGTGTTGTGCATGCCTATATATAGAGCCCGGTGTTAATTAGTTTGATTCAGTAGAAGGGTTGTGAGATGGACAATTGAAGTAACCAAAGGCACGTAATTATGCATGGTTGGAGCGGCGCCAGCACGGTATCATTTGGCACAATTTGTGCATTTTGATATGTTTGGTATGATCTCAGTGTCGTATATGCCCATTTCTGAAGTGTCATACCAACCAAATTAATAGTGACGATAGATCGATCCATTTATCATTATTGTATGCTGGCTCCACTAGCACATGAAGCTGACAAACTAATTTTCTAATCAAGAAATAATATGTAATTTGTATTCCTTTCGTCCTTCTGCATGGAAATAACAGATTATATTGAAGGTTGATTTTGTACTCATAGTATTTTATTCAGAAAAAAATCTCTGGAATGTTTCAGAGGGGAAGATAATCATTTAGTTATTTACAATGCACCTTCGTGTTTTGATAGGGATTTAGTGATTTACAGTGTGCTTATATGTGAAAACAATCCAAACTTCCCAAATAGACGGAGAATAAAAGAAAACTCGATCATAACCAAATCCAAAGCTCCAAAATAGGAACCAAGTCATAAATTTTGTGGTATGCCTCTTGGTACCTTTCAAAAGGATTCTAGACCTAGCTTGTCACAAATCATCTACATGATGTATGATGCCCACTTGCTCCAACAGACTATATGCTTCACTCAGACAGACGTGCACCTGTTGTTACGTTACTTACGTCCCTCTGGATAGCAGTGCAAGGTGCAGAATAATGAGTGAGGAGCAGGCAAAGAGTGGGCTTCACATTTCCATTTCTGGATGAAGATATAACGACCATCTCTTATCTTTCAGACAGAATATGCATGCATGGTAATGGTATGGTATGCGTGCATGCATGCATCAAAACCAATTTGGTGGAAGTATATTAATTAATCTCCTGTAGAGATAACTAGAGATGCCAAAATCGATTGCGTTTGAGTTGTGTTTGGGTGAGTAAAGATTACCAATTAAACGCATGGCCATTTTTTATTTTAATATATATATATATATATAAATATATATATAAAATATATATATAGATCATGACCCGCCTACGCTCATAAAAACCCTGGTTGGTCCTCCTGATTACCAGATGTGAATTTCAATGAGTTTTGCTGTAGTTAGATTTTTGGAGGATCTAACATAGCAGACGACATATTACCAGAGAAACATCACAGGGCTCAGTATTGGTTACTTTGCGAACAATGCACATTTCTTGCCGTCTTGTCGAACGATGCGCATCTTGTCTTTTGCAGAAAGAATACATATCTATGCATGGTGTGATGCGCGTGCATGCACCAAAACCATTTCGGTTGGGCTAGCTAATCCACTGATGCGCAGATGAGAAAATGCACTACTTTGTCTAGGGGCAAGAGTAAGCTCGATCAGCGTCAGCGATAAGCCAGCTCGCTGTTGAAAAGAAGTCCCCGCGCTCCAAGCTCCTATTCGGTTAGAGCAGTACCAGACCCTCTAAACAAGCCTCTACTATGAGTTTAGAGGACGAAGATAAAAAAATAAACTCCAGTAGGTCCTCTAATTTTGGACCCTAAAATAGAGAGTTCTCCAAATCCCCTCTTTCACTCTCTAGGCCTAGGGGGTCTCTAGAGGACCCTCTATTTCCAAAATAGAAACTAACAAGTGGGCCTCTAAAAAGTAGAGGTTGTTTAGAGGGTATTGCTGGAGTTGGGAGGAAAAATTAAGTCCCTAAAAAATAGAGCTAGCCCCTAGCTACTGAAAGAAATAGAGGTCTTGTTTAGAGGGTATTGCTGGAGTTGCTCTTACGGCCCTTTTCCAACCAAAGGGGATTGAAAGAGATTGAGAGGTATTTTGACTTGCAAAGGATTCAATCTGTCGGTGTAAGAAATGACCAACTAGTAAATTTAGTGGATTGCGCGTTTAGGCTCGGATGGTTCGCGAGAGGACACAAGGAATTATATTGGTTCAGGCACTAACGCCCTACGTCCAGTGTCGATCTGCTCGTGTTACTCGCGTTGCTCGCAGTAGGGGTTACAAGCCGTCGAGAGAGAGGAGAGGCCTCAAGTCTCTGTGAGTGTCTGAGTGTGAGTGAGCGTGTGTTCTTCGTCCCTCTCCCCTGAGGCCTTATTTTTCCTTTTATACCTCTGGGGGGGACCTGTACAAGGCGTGTTTAACAAAATGATGGATAATAAGAAGCTTGCTGGAGAAGCCTCGCCGCCTGCGGGACACTGTGAGCGCTGTTGGAGTAGGTCCTAATCCCGAGCTTGTTAGGGTCGTGCACGTCGCTCCGCGGCGCACGCGGGGCGGCTGGAACAGTTACCTCCTTCTGCCACGGCGGGCGGCGCGGCGTGGCCCGTTAATGCTAGTAGGCGGCGCGGTAGATATGCGGCGCGGTAGATATGCGGCGCGTCCTCCCGGTCCCCTATCGTTCCGGGTCCCCCTTGTTGACCCATGACACCTGGCCCGGGTAGGGTTGGGCGAGGCGGAACCGGGTCGGCCGAGGCGGAGAGGGGTCGGCCGAGGCGGAGCCAGGTCGGCCGAGGCGGAGATGGGTCGGCCGAGGCGGAGTCAGGTCGGCCGAGGCGGAGATGGGTCGGCCGAGGCGGAGCCAAGTCGGCCCTCCCCCTATCGGATGTCCTCCTTGTTTATGGGCTTGATTATGCTTGTCTCCTTCCCTAAACAGCGAGGCCCCACTCGTTGGTGAGAGGGTCGGATATTGATATCCGACAGTAGCCCCCGAGCCTGCTCGGAGGACAGGTGGTTCCTCCGTGCAGGCTCCTTCTTGATACCCGCTCGGATGTCACTCGGGGGTGCGCGCGAGCGCACCCACCGGGTGTAGCCCTCGAGCCTGTAGGGGAACGGATGGTTCGCCTATAGGCTGAAGTAAAATTTGTCTTTTCTCCACTGGGACGCGCGAGCGCACCCGGTGGGTGTAGCCCCCGAGCCTGTAGGGGAACGGATGGTTCGCCTATAGGCTGAGGTAAAATTTGTCTTTTCTCGCGCCTGGTGGTTGTAGCCCCCGAGCCGGCAGGTGAGCTGTCAAGTCGCCCGAAGGCTTTCCGTCGCTTCCGTTCAGTCCCTGCAGGACGACGCCGCGTTTGTCCAATGGACCGGGACATGACCTGCTTTTTCCAGGGGCACTGTTTCCCTCGATTCGGGAGCACACGCTTCCGCTGCGCCGGGCAGTGCTCCCGTCACGCCTACCCTGCTTCCCTTTTGAGCCGTCATGTCGTCCTTTTTGAGCTCGCTGTTCGCCCGTGAGGCTCTGGCGTTCTACAGGAAGGGCCGCGTGGCGCGTCCCCTTGCCCCATCGAAGGGTCAGTTCCGGCATTTCTGGGCTATAAATAGAGTCCTCCGGCCCCTCCCCTTGGGGCATCCGGCCATCTCGCTTCTTCTTTCTCTTGTTAGCATGAGATCCCCGGCATGGGAACCACCTCGGGGGCGTCCCCCTGGTCCGGGGGGCGGGAGAGTAGCCCGTCGATGCCACAAGAATGACTGCGACCTCAGGGGGATTCGGCGTGGAGGGGCGCCGCTCGGTGTCGCAAGCGAAGGGCGGTTCCACCCTTGGCAGCTCCCCCCGTCTGCCCGCCCTGCCTCGGCGGCGGTGGGCTGGGCTCGAGGGGGAGTGCGTTGGTGGAACTGTCGCCGTCTCCTCCACTTGGCCCGGCGCTTGGCCTCGGTCATGCCTCGCCAGGGCAGTTGCAGGAGTCGTGTGCAGCCACCGGCGCGCTCCTACTCCTTTCTTGGGCGCCGATGTGATGCCGTCGCCGGTATCGGTCGGTCCCGAGGTGGTGGAGGAAGTCTGTGGTGATTCTTCGTCGTCGCGCCGCCACAGCGCGAACCTCTGCCGAGCTCCCCCCATGGTGTCGACGGGCGAGGGGATGCTACAAGAAGGACTGCGACGTTCAGCAGTTCGGCCCTTCTCGTGGCACCGAAGCCCCCGCGCCTTTCGCCGCCCGACCTCACCGCCGAGGGTGGCGAAATCCGTTTGTACTATCCCACGGTCCTTGGCCGAGTGTACTTTTTACCCTTATTCATGAACAAAGGAGTTTGGTTGGTTCTGGACCCTTTCTGCGACCGCGCGGTCGGTCTCTTTGTGCGATTCCAGCTTCCCTATGTCTCTCCGACCGTGGCCGGGAGGGAGGCCGTTTCGTCTTTTCATCGTTTTCCCCTCACGCAATCCCTCCGCGGGACGGAAGGTTAGGGCACGCCTCGTGTTTTGCCACTTAGGCCGAAACACGGCTCCCGGTGAGCTACTAACGGGCTAGATCGAGCGAGGCCTCGGTCCTCCTCCGAGAGAGGACCGTCGGATCAACTGGTGACCAACCTCGGAAAGTCCCCAGAGCTCCCGACCCCCTTAGTTCCTGTGATCGTCCGACCGACCACAAGGGCTCGTTGCCTCTCTTTGGGGAGATACATGGGGTCAGGAGTTCTTAGGCTCGAACGCAGGTCGGGGCGTCCTCGGCACTCGTGTGCCGAGGCTATGGCCTCTAGTGGGCCCGCCCGTTTCTGCCCCTTCGCTCGGACGCTTCGGAGCGGCCGTCGGACCCTAGGGCCGGCCTTCGAACTCTTGGGCTGTTTTTCTCGATTCCGCGTCGTGTCTTCCCGGCCCAAGAACGGCCCAAGTTTGTTTTATTTTCCCTGAAAAATAAATGCGCGAGAAAAGGAAAACGGGAGCGTATGTGAAATAAATAAAAGGTAAGGCGGGGTATGGAATGCGAAGGGTTTAGAGAGAGAGAGAGGGCCCGGGCGCGAGTCCCAGGAGTGGGAGACGTGGGCGATCGGGGGCGCGCGTCGTGGGCCGTGTGGGCCCCATGAGCCGCGGCGCAGGTGGGAGACCCGAGGTGTCCCGACTACTCCCTTACCTGCCTATTTAAGGCGGATAGGAGGGAGGGCCGGACCTTCTTCCTCCTTCGCCTGCCTGCCCCTTGGACTGCCGCCGCTGCCTGCAAAAGAGCTCGTACCTTTCTCCCCCTTGTCCATCGCCTTCCTCGCTTTCCCGCCATGGCTTGGTCTCGTTCCTCCATCACCGAAGGCGAGCTTGAGCGCTTGGTGGGGCGCGGGCTCCTGTGCCCGCGGACCGACCTCGTGGAGTGGATGGCGCCGGGCAACGAGGAAGTCCCCGCCCCGTCCGACGGGTACATGGTGTCCTTCGTCCCCTTCCATGAGCGGGGCTTGGGGCTTCCTCCTCACTTCTTTCTCCGCGGCCTCCTCCACTATTACGGGATTGAGCTTCAACATCTCAATCCCAACGGGCTGCTTCATGTGGCGGTGTTCGTCGCCCTGTGCTAGGGGTTTCTCGGAATCGAGCCCCACTTCGACCTCTGGAGGTCTTACTTCCATGTCGAGGAGGTGAAGCGGGAGGGGCGGCCGAGGCCACACGGCTGCGCCGGGGTCAGACTGCGCTCGGGCCAGGGTGAGAACTACCTCCATCTTCCGTGGATTACCACTAACAAGGGGTGGCATCCCCGGTGGTTTTATCTGCGGAGCGACCCGGTCGCACCCTTCCCGGCCTTCACGGGGAGGCTCATCGAGGAGCGGCCGGACTGCTGGCATTGGGGCCCGCTCAGGACGGATCGGCCACATCTGACCGGACTTCGCGACGCGGTCGTCCGCCTTCGCGAGCTGGGAGTCACCGGCCCCGGGTGAAACGACCCGAATTCCTAAAACTGAGAATTCGAATCTCTGCACCTCTGCGATAGTCCCAGGAAGTGGCTATCGCGTGCAAACCCTGTTTAAGCTGTTACAAACCATGCACAACACACAATAGAGATAATAGCAAGGTTTTTGACACCGGATTTTCGCACCAGGTATGCTGAGTCATATGATGACGTAGTAAGGCTGGTGGACCCATTGACTAGTCAAAACCGAAGATGACAGAGAAGGAAGCCGATGCTGAAGAGGAGTCCGATGAAACAAGAAGTCCGATCTGATGATGGATAAAGGAAGAAGGGCGCGTCGGCTGGAAGAGGAAGTGTATCAGATATAGGGACTATTTCCTTTTTTGAAGGCGTATTGAGAAGTCCCATTCTATATTAGATTTAGTTTACTTTATCTGCAAAGTTTGTCAAGTCCGATCAGGACTCACCGTGACCAGGGTATAAATATGAACCCTCGTCCATTGTAAAAATTATTCTCACAATCAATACAACCCGGCTTCACGCCAAAAACCCTAGTAGTAGTTACCGACGAAGCTCATTGGTGGACGGGCTGCATCAGTTCTGATCTCCGGCTTACCAGTAAGTTAGTCAATTTATCGAACTAGTATAGGCTTTGAATTGAGGCGCATCGCCCTTTCTCGTTTATACTGTTCAACCGATTTATCTCTGGATAATCAAGATTGATATAGATTCTCTACGTCGGAGCTAGATCAATATTGATTATTCAACAGATTATCGTTTATCGGACTGCACTTTATGTCTAGATTCCCTACGTCGGAGCTAGATCATCAAGATTAGTCTAGATTCCCTACGTCGGAGCTAGAGTAATCTTGGTTATTTAAAGGCAGTTTTTGCGGTTTGTTTGGAGTTGCTAGATTGGTTTAGATCTACGCCATGTGAATCAATTCTACTTCTTCAACGGCTTTGAGCATTGGTCTTGGTCCGATTTAAGCAATATTTATCTTACAGCATCGTTCTAGGTCCGATCCATGCTTTGTGGTTTAATCTGGTTGTTCTTTGAGTATTGCGCTGGTGTAGATTCCCTACGTCAGAGCTGGATCTTCGCAATACGATTAGATTGATCTTTGATTGTCATGCTTGGTCTAGATTCCCTACATCGGAGCTAGATTCATCTTGATTAGTCAAAGGAAGCTTTGGTTATGCCTTATTGCTATTTGAATGTTAAGTGTGGTTTAGATTCCCTACGTCGGAGCTAGATCTTGCTTGATTATTTGATAGCATATCTTAGAATCAGAACGACCCTGTTAATGTTTTATCTGCTTATTTGCTTAATCTGATTAACACCTGTGCGAGCATCTTGTTTAGTTGTCAGATTGGTAAATTGAATTTGACTATCTAGCTATCTGATTTGATCATAGCTGGAGAAATCTAGATTCCCTACGTCGGAGCTAGATTTCTCTGAAAAAGCTATGGTCCGATTGGCTAGTTAGATGGTCCGATAAGATGAGTCAAACTGGCAACTAGGCAAGGTGGACAATGTATCGGCTTACACTTTGATTATTTGATATCTTGTTTAAAGACACAGCTGATCCATTACTTTACATATTGGCCTTGTTTTATGCTTTATTTTATTATTCAAAGGCTGATCTATTATATCAATCAAGGTCCGATCCTGATTGGTCCGATTCTGAGGTCCGATTCGGAGTCTGATTGAGGTCCGATTACTCGGTCTGATTGACGTCATCAATGAAGTCCGATTTTGAGGTCCGATTGGTATCGGCTGACACGTGCCTGATTGGGTCTTGGCTAAAATTCGACGTTACTCCATCGTCTGAAATAGAGCCGGCACAATCAAAGAGTAATTTAACTATTTTATCTCCTTGTCAATTTCAGGTCAAATTGACTGGCACGCTGCGAACCTAAACTGGAGTGTGGGCTGGCACTGGAGTGAAGCAGATCTCCCTGGTCTTCGTGTGCTGCACGCAGAAGATACAACCGCCGATTTTTTGCGTCAACACAAGGTTTATAGATAGATAAAGCAGTTATGTTTATTACATCATTTCGGCATTCTAGCCGGTACAAGTCCGACAGGACTGAATCATGCATGGTAAAACATCTACGAAGAGCAGCGAAGTAGAAGCGAGGGGAACTCCCATCCCTCAGTCCAACTTGAGCATAGGCGGAGCCCTACTCCTCCCAATCCTCGTCTTCAGTGTGGTACTCCGGGTCTGTTCCTGAAACACCACCATCTACCCGGGAAGCGGGTAGGCCGAGTCACTCTCCATAGCAGCAAGCCAAGGAAACGGGGGAATTAACTATATGCAAGGATTTCTATATATTTGGCTGTGTATTTCCTAGGCAGCAGCAAGCATTCAAGGATTATATCATTTCATCTGCGGGGCCTCGCCCCAACCAAGGAAGTCTGCACCAACACCCGGAACATCTCCCATGTTCCGGCCCAACACAGTTCGATGTGAGAGCTCCCTCCCCTGCACATCTCAGCGGTCCCCAAGACCGGAATATCAAGAAGAGGGAAGGTAGAAGCACAAGAAAAGTCTAGTCGGAGGTAGCAGTAGATAACAGTACCGTCCATAACCGAGGACGCGGCTATACGTATAGATTATACCTCTGCAGAGGGTGTACAACTGTACCCACCCGAGATACAGCTGGCTGGGGATCAGCCATCCAACTATACCCAACGGCCCGAGCGCTAGTGGGAAGCCAGCACCGTCCTGCCTCTCCGAGTCCGGGGATGTCTTCAGTCACAGGGCACACCGTCGCTAACTGTAGACCTCGAAGCTGTGACGACCGCCCACGGGGCCAGCGTGGGCTAAGTCCCTCTGAGTCCATCAACTCGTACACGATCCGCCAATTCGCCTACAGGCAGGTGCTGTCTTCCCTCCAGTCCCAAAACCGTCCCCCGCCCATACAAGGCGAGTGGTCTGTACTAAAAGTACTGTATCTGGTGGTATACCGACTCGGGTCCTAGGGTGCAGAGAGCGAGCACTCTCCTCCTCAAAATGTACCGCAGTACAACTGCTAGTCCATCACAGACCAGCCACCAAACACCTCAGTCGAAGTCGCAAACAAGTACCCGCCACAGGTACAAAGTATGGGAAGGTCCCGAAACCTCCTTCCCGGCAAGGCACTTCCACAGTACCGTCCTGGCTCGCTCCCCGCTAAAACACATCAAGGAGTATACTCACCCAAAACACACGCCGAGAGTGGTCAAGAATCCCATCACCAATCCATGGCATAAACATGCCCAATCATCACACAAATAGCATGTGATTAAATAGTAAGGAACTAGCTATGGGTAAGTAGCTAGTTCCGATTAGGTAATTTCAAGGAATCAAGTTTTAAATTATCAAGGCATGGCTTAATTAAACAGGTTATGCAATTCAAGACATGCAATTCATTCATCAAAGCACTAGCTCTACTGCAAGCCTAATAGGATTCTATATGATGGAGAGTGACTAGACACCTGGTTCGTCGATCCACTCTTCCTCAGTGTAGTTAGGGTCGTCGTAGTTGGTGTAGTCCAAGCTGGGGGCTAGAGATCAACAAGATATAAGAACAGTAAATAAACGGCCTAACATATAATGCAAAAAGATCCAAAACAGAACCAAATAAGATCCAAATAACTCCAAACTATCTACAAACAGCAAGAGCTCGATTTATAGAAAAATATGAAACGGGTTTCATATTTTTCTGAGCTGAAATGAATTAGTTATGAATTTTTGAAGGTTTTCAGCCATTTTAAGCATTACTGAAATTAATAAACAGTGGGGACACGTGTCAGCTCCTGGTGAAGCCACGTGGTGGTCCGTGAGAGTGCCACGTGTCAGGATGACGTCAGCATGACGTCATCGTGTGGGTCCCAAAATGATGACGTCAGCGTGGGCCCTGCTGACGTCATCGTTGACCGGTCAACGGTCAACGGTCAGCCCTGACCAGCGGGTCCCACGCGTCAGCAGCGGGTCCCACCTGTCAGCGGCTCACTTGGCGCGCTGACGGGGTCCTGCGTGGCGCCTGCGTGGCGTGCGCGTGGCGCCTGCGTGGCGCTGGCGTGGCACGCCACGTTGGCCCGGATCCCGTGCGGCCCGTGTGGCCACGTGAGCATGTGGCCCTGTGTGTGTGTGTCCGTGGCGTGCACCTGTGCCACCCGTGGCGCGACGCCGGCGCGCGCGCGCGTGNAACGCGGCTCGCCGTGGCGCGGAGCGTCACCGGCGGCGTGGCGCGTGTGGTGTGGCCGAGGCGTAGAAACGCCCGGCGAGCGGATCTCGCGCGGTCCCGTGGCGTATCGAGGCCATGACGGGGCCAAGAGCGCCACGGCGGCGGTCCGTCGTGAAGAGGCGATGCCTCGTGTGTGAACGGCGGCGGCGGCCCGTGTCGCCCGCGTCGCGGCCATGGTCCGGCGCGCGCGCGTGCGTGGGCGGCCCCGCAAAGACACGGCCTTTGGCCGGTGCGACGTGACCTGCAAGGAGAACAAGGGCAGCGGCGCGATGGCCGGACAGTGGCCCGTGCAACAGGAGCGGGGAAGACCGGCGGCGATGACCGGCGCAACTCGTCCCCGGCGAGGCTAACAGAGGAGGGGGAAAAGCTTAGAGGGCCGTGCGTGTGGCTCACCGTGGGGCGGAGGTGTAGTGGGTAGCAGGCTCGTTGAAGGCTCGCGGTGCTCTTCCTCGGCTCCGGTCGATGGCGGCGGCGACGGCTCGGCGTAGGTGAAGTAGAGCGGCAGCTCGGGGCAGTGGCGGAGCGGCTCCTCCCCGGCCCGAGCTCGGTCGACTTCCCCTCCTCGCGGTCCTCCCCTTCCTTCTCCTCCTCCTCCCCTTCTCCCTCGACTCCGGCGGCGATGGGTTTTGGAAATGGAAGGGCTTTCGCCCGGGCGGTCTAGAAGCGGCGGCGGCGGCAATTGGGGTTTTATAGAGGGCAAGGAGGGTGGCTAGGGTTTGGGGTAGCGGTGCGGGAAGGTTCCGGAGGCGCGGCATCATCGTGCGGCCGGCGATCCTCGGTACGCGGGTCGGGGCGCGTGGCGCCCATCCGCGGAAGCGGATTCCACCCGAGGCGCCACCGACGCTCCCCCGAGGCGCTCCCGTACGGGGAAGATAGGGCTGGCCGCGGTGGCGTCAGCGCGGGGGCGCGGCCACTTTTGGCGCGACGTGCCCTCCGGTCTTGACCGGTCGCGGCGCGGCGGAAAAGCAGAGGAGCGGGGAGAGCGAAGGGGAAAAAGGGCGAGAGGAGGAAGATGACGTCGGGCTCGGCGGCCCCACGCGTCAGAGAGAAGAGGAGAGGGACGCGCGCGGCCGGCCGGCCTCGGCTCGGCCTTGGGCCGGTGCTGGGCCAGGCCCGCGTCGGGTGAGTGAGGGGGAAGAGTGGAAGGCTGGGCTGTGAGATAGGGTTTTCCTTTTTAGGTTTAGGTTTTTGTTTAATTTAGTTTAGATTTTGAATTTGAATTCAAAATCCAAACACACCTTTGAGAACCAAACAAACCAAGAAGAGCCAAATCACAATGCACATGCATGAGAGATTTATAATTACATAAGCTTTATTTAGTTGCTAATTTTTGGGAATAAGGTGAGATTCGGAGGTTTGACCCTAGGTTTGACCTCGTCTGCATGATAACCACAACACCATACAAAAAGTTTTAAATTTTTGGTAAAAACCAACCTTCATACAATGTACTACTTATATAATAATCCTTGGGATATTACACCGGGGTTATCGCGGCGTACCACATGTCTCGTACTCCCTCTGATGGCCCGCCGGCTGCGATTGGATCAGATGACCCTGGCGGCGGACTGGACCGGGTCGGTGATGGCGGTCGGGGCCCTCTCAGATGAGGAGGTGAGCGCCCGCCTTCGCGAAGCGGTGCAGAGCGGGTCCGCGGCGTATCCGATGCCGGATCACCCCGACATGCTCCCCGTGGGCGAGTCCCTTATCCCGGTAAGTCGCTGGGAGTTTTATCTTTTGTCTTCGTTGTTCATTTTTGAACCCGGCGAGTCACCCGAGTTTCTTCTTCTTCAGCACCCCCTGGTCTATAAGGCTTCTCGGCCCCCGCTCCCTGAGGACGCGGCCGTTCGGGCCGCGAACCGCGCGCGAGCAGAGGCCGCCCGTCTGAAGAAGGCGGAGGCCGAGGCGAAGAAGGAGAAGAAGCGGCTGGCCCGCGAGAAGGCCGAGGCGGAGTACCGCGAGCGACGTCTGCGCGCCCGGCAAGACGGGCTGTGGAGAGAGGATCAGGGCCCCTTCGAGGGGGGCTTTGATTTCGCTTCGGAGTCCTCCACCGGATCCGGGTGGAGTTCCCCGACCTCCCGGCGCGAGTCCTCGGTCGATCGGGACGCGCCGGAGGTTACGGGGCCGCCGGGCGGCCGCGGTGCCTCGCCTGCGCCACCGCCGACCCGGCCGACGCGCGAGGTTTCTCGCGGCGCGAGCTCGCTGGCTCGGGGGCGGGCTTCGTCAAGGGGCGATTCGGGCAAGCGGGCGCGAGCGGAGGGATCAGGGTCGGGGGTGGCTCCCCCAGCCAAGCGGCCGTCCCGAGGCTTTCCCGTGTCGGACCAGTAAGTCTCTCCCCCTTCTGTCGTTCGTCCTTCTTGCCTCCGTCGAGGCACGTCTGTGAGGTCTCCTTTTGTTTGCAGGAGGGGAAGTCAGGCGGCTCCTTTGGGACTGGCGCCGGTCAAGAGGCTGGCGCGCCAGATTTCTGAGGTGGCGACGAGCCGAGGGATCAACCTGGGCGACCCCCTGGTGGAGAGGGTGCTCGACCCGCTCCTTCCCCAGCAGCAGCTCGCCGCGGTGTCGGGCGCCGAGTCCGCGCACTCGGCCGAGGCGATTCCGGAGGCCCTCGTCGGGCTGTATTGTCCGCCCGCGGGTGATTCGGCCGGAGCGGAAGACGTGGTGCCGCCTAAGCCGGCTGCACCGGACAGGGATGCGCCCGGGGAGGAGGAGTTGGTGCCCTCCGGTCCCGGTCGTGATCAGGAGGATCCCATCCCCTCGGCCCAAGCGGTCGGGCTTTTGTCCGAGGAGGGGACGGGCGAAGGAGATGAAGTCCCGAGGGACCCGACGCCGGTCGCGTCCCCGACTACTGCCGACCGCGAGGAGGAGGTCGTCCCCGAGCTGGACACCATCGCCGCCCTGCCCGACCCGCTGCCCGGTTCGGGCGAGGTGCCGACGTCTTCTCCTCCAGCGCCTTTGGTCCACGGAACGGGAACGGCGGCTGTTCTCGCGAGAGAAGGGGTTGTGGGGTCGAGCTCGGGTCAGGAGGCCCGTACTGCAGCTGACGCCCCGGAGGGCCACGAGATCGTCCGGCAAGGGGATGATCCCTTGGAGTTCGGGGGCCCTCGCGTCACCTGGACCGACCGCGCCTCGGGCGATGTCGTCTTTTCCCTGGACGACGCCGAGGAGAAGAACGAGGCCTCCCGGATTCGTGCCGGGGTCGGGCTGGCGGTTCGGTCGCTCAACTCCGCCCTGGAAGCCATCCGCGACGTCGCCATCCCTTGCGGGGAGGTAATCTTTCCTTCATCTGTTTTCTCTTTCTTCTTTTCCCGAGTTGATTTTGACTCCGATTCGTTTTTGGCAGTCTCTGATGGCCCGCAGCCGGGACAAGTCTCTTTTCCTACGCCGGGAGAAGGACTCGTGGGGCCGTCTGTCCTCGATCACCGCCGAGCGCGACGCCCTGAGGGAGCAGCTGGCGGCCGCCCGCCGAGAGGTTGCCGCCGCCCGCGCGGATGCGCGGGGTGAGCTCGAAGGGCAGCTGGCTGCGGCCAACCGGGAGATAGAGTCCCTGCGAGGGCGGTTCAAGGAGGCGTGCGAGCATGCCGATGAAGTTGACAAGCTCAAGAGCGACGTCCTGATCTCCTGGGAGAGGGACTCGGCGGCTCGGGAGCAAGTCAGGCTGGGCCTGGTCCGCGAGACGGAGCGCCTGCGGGCCGACCGGGACCGCATCGCCGCCGTTCTTGAGGGGACCCGGACTCAGCTGGCCCAGGTGGTGGCGGAGCGAGACGAGGCCAGGGGGCTCATCGAGGTGCAGACCCGCGACCTTGAGGCTGCGGGCCGAGCCCTTGAGGTTGAGCGGGGCGCCCGCCAGGAGGCCGAGGCGCAGCGCGCCTCCTGGGCGAAGCGGCGGCGGCGGATCGCGCGACGATCGAGCGCCTGGAGAACGAGGCGCGCAACCTTGAGGAGCTGCTGCTGCACGAGGGGGACGAGCATGACGCTCTCCGCACGGTGGTCGGCGTCGTGCTCGATGACCTTAGAGTACGATCGGAGCGAGGGTCAAGCTCGCTGCTCGCCAAGGTCGAGCGCATCCCGGCTCGGGCTCGGGCCATGGCGAGCGACGGGCTCTTCATCGGGGTGCGCCGGGCCTTCGCCGTCGCTCGCTCCCACTACTCCGAGATCGGCCTGAAGTACCTCGCCAAAGGGTTCGCTCCTGGCACGACGGAGGCGGAGGTGGTCGCGCTTGAAGAGGAGGTGTCGTCGCTGGCGTCCGTCCTCGTCGCCAAGACTGCAGAAGAAGAGGGGCCGTGGGCGCCCTGATTAGTTTTTCTTTTTCTTTTGGTTTTTAGATGGTTAAACTCATTTCTGTAATGAACTTAAGCGTCTGCGTCGTTAACACTCGGCCTTTCGCGTTTCCATGACTAAGCCATCAGGGCATGCTTAGACTAAAGCGAGTCACGCGGTTCACCAGTGAGCCGTTTGAACCGTTGCCACTGGGGCCTTTGTTCTTTCGGCATTCCGACCGGCAAGCGCGTGTCACTTTGTTACCCTTTTTCCTTAGTCTTAGATACGTGAATCTGCCGAGGGTCAAGGACCCGGGGGACGTAGGTTAGCCCCCGAGTGACGTCCGACCCTTGGCCAGCGGACAAGGGTCGGGCGTCGCTTTTTGAAACGAAAGGGATGCTTTTAAACGAAAATAGGGAGGTAGCCTAGAGCAATCAGGGATAGAAACGACGTAGCTGTTCGATGTTCCAGGCGTTGGTGTATTCCTCTCCTTCCGCGTTCTTCAGCTTGTACGAGCCAGGGTCGGAGGACTTGGGAGACGATGAACGGGCCTTCCCAGGGCGACGAGAGCTTGTGTTTACCTTTGTTGCTTTGAACGAGGCATAACACCAAATCGCCGACCTGGAAAGCTCGGCCCCTGATGCGCCGATCGTGGTAGCGCCGTAGTGACTGCTGGTACTTTGCCGAGTGGGCCAAAGCGACTTCCCTGGCCTCTTCTAGCTGGTCGGCCGCGTCCTCAAGGGAGGTCCGGTTGCCCTCGTCGTCGTAGGCGCGGACACGCGGGGACCCGTAGTCGAGGTCGGTCGGGAGTACGGCTTCTGACCCGTACACCATGAAGAACGGGGTGAAACCCGTCACGCGACTCGCCGTCGTGCGCAGGCTCCAGACCACCGCCTGAAGCTCTTCAACCCAACGTCCTCCAAACTTTTTCAAGCGCTCGAATATCCGGGGTTTGAGTCCTCGCAGGATCATCCCATTCGCGCGCTCTACTTGCCCGTTTGTGCGAGGATGCGCAACGGCAGCCCAATCGACTCGTATGTGGTACTCATCACAGAATCGCAGGAATTTCTTCCCGGTGAACTGGGTTCCGTTGTCCGTAATGATTGAGTTGGGGACGCCGAAGCGATGGACGATGTCAAGGAAAAATTTGACGGCTTCTTCCGATCGGATTGTTGCGATTGGTCGGACCTCTATCCACTTGGTGAACTTGTCGACGGCAACAAGCAAGTGGTCAAAGCCCCCGGGCGCCTTCTTGAGGGGCCCGACCATGTCCAATCCCCAGACCGTAAACGGCCAGGTGATGGGGATCGTCTGTAGGGCCTGTGCAGGGAGGTGCGTTTGCCTTGCAAAGAACTGACACCCTTCGCAGGTGCGCACGATCTTAGTGGCGTCCCTTACCGCCGTCGGCCAGTAGAATCCCTGCCGGAACGCGTTTCCGGCAAGGCTACGAGGTGCGGCGTGGTGGCCGCACGCGCCCTCATGGATGTCCCTCAACAGCTCCTCACCTGGTCAGAGGGGATGCACCGTTGTAGGATTCCTGTGGGGCTGCGTCGGTACAGCTCGCCCTCTATAATCGCGTAAGACTTGGCGCACCGAGCAACACGGCGGGCCTCCGTCTTACTCGTCGGGAGTTGTTCCCGTAGCAGGTAGTCGAGGAATGGTTGCCGCCAATCCGGGGTGCTGGGCTCCGGTCCCTGATCCTCGGTCAGCGTGCTGTAACGGCAAGAGCGAGCAGGTCGGATAGAGCTTGGTTGGTCGGCTCGGCGCCGACCCCCGACCCCTCCGCGGCCTCGGCCCCGTTCTCGCCAGCCCCCGAGTCCGGAGTGCCCCGTTCCGCGGAGCCTCGGTCGCTCGATTCAGTTTGCGCTGCGCAGGGGAGCTTTATTGAAGGGCTTTGCTGGTCGCTGGCGAAGATTCCGGTCGGGACGGGCTCCCGTCCGGAGGCTTTCTTAGCCAGAGCGTCGGCGGCCTCGTTGAACCGCCTTTTGATGTGTCGGAGCTTGAGGCCATCGAATTTGTTCTCGAGCTTTCGCACTTCCTGGCAGTACGCGGCCACGGTCTCGCTTTCGCAGCTTGACTCTTTCATGACCTGATTAACCACGAGTTGGGAATCGCCTCGAATCTCGTGGCGCCGAATTCCTAACTCGATGGCTATCTTCAGGCCGTTGATCAGGGCCTCGTACTCGGCTGCGTTGTTGGAAGCGGGGAAGTGTAGTTGGATCATGTATTTCATCCGCACCCCGAGGGGTGAAACGAAAACTAAACCGACCCCCGCTCCCGTCCGAGTCAACGAGCCGTCAAAGTACATCACCCAATACTCCTGGTCGACAGGGGCTGCGGGTAGCTGGACCTCGGTCCATTCCGCAACAAAGTCGGCGAGGGCCTGGGACTTAATGGCCGTCCGCGGGGCGTAGGTGATGCCCTGGCCCATCAGTTCCATGGCCCATTTCGAGATCCGACCTGTTGAGTCAGGATTATTTATAATCTCACCGAGGGGGAAAGAACTCACCACCGTGACCGGATGCGCGTCAAAGTAGTGGCGGAGCTTCCTTTTGGAGATGAGGACGGCGTACAACAGCTTCTGGATCTGCGGATACCTCGTCTTGGTGTCTCCGAGGACCTCGCTCACGAAGTACACCGGGCGCTGCACCTTGAGGACGTGCCCCTCTTCTTCGCGCTCTACTACTAACGCCGCACTCACCACCTGTGTAGTTGCCGCGATGTAGAGGAGAAGAGGCTCGCCGGTGTTTGGCGGGACCAGGATCGGCGGATTTGTCAAGACCACCTTGATGTGGTTCAGTGCAGTCTCGGCTTCATCCGTCCAAACGAATCGCTCAGACTTCTTCAAGAGCCGGTACAGAGGGAGGACTTTTTCGCCGAGACGCGAAATGAACCGACTCAACGCGGCTAGACACCCCGTGACCCGTTGCACTCCCTTTAGGTTCTGGATTGGGCCCATCTCGGCGATGGCGTTAATCTTCTCGGGGTTTGCTTCTATCCCTCGGCGGGACACGATGAAGCCCAGAAGCATCCCCCTGGGTACCCCAAAAACGCATTTTTCGGGGTTGAGCTTAACGTCGTTCGCCTTGAGTTTGGCGAACGTGCTCTCCAGGTCGGCCACGAGCCGGTCGGCCTGTTTGGACTTGACAACGATGTCGTCCACGTATGCCTCAACGGTCGGTCCGATGAGCTCGTCGAAACACCTAAGCATACACCGTTGATAGGTGGCGCCGGCGTTTTTGAGCCCGAATGGCATCGTCACGTAACAGTACGATCCGAACGGGGTGATGAAGGAAGTCGCGAGCTGGTCGGACTCCTTCATCGCTATTTGGTGGTACCCTGAATACGCGTCAAGGAAGCATAGGGTTTCGCACCCCGAGGTCGAGTCGACTATCTGGTCTATGCGCGGCAAAGGGAAGGAATCCTTTGGGCACGCTTTGTTAAGAGCAGTATAATCAACACACATTCTCCATTTCCCATTCTTTTTTCGTACAAGGACGGGATTGGCTAACCACTCGGGGTGATACACTTCCTTGATGAAGCCGGCCACCAGAAGCTTCGCGATCTCCTCGCCGATTGCCTTGCGCTTCTCGTCGTCGAAGCGCCGAAGGCGCTGCTTCACGGGTCGGGACCCGGGCCGGATGTCCAAGGAATGCTCGGCGACCTCTCTCGGAATGCCCGGCATGTCCGAGGGCTTCCACGCAAACACGTCGACGTTTGCGCGGAGGAAGTCGACGAGCGCGCCTTCCTATTTGGGAGACAGCTTGGTTCCGATCCGCGCCACCTTCGTACTCGGGTGGTCGGGGTCCAGCTCAATCTCCTTGGTGCCTTCGAGTGGCTCGAATGACGTCAAGCAGCGAGTGAAGTCGGGCGCCTCTTCGACGAGGCGTGCCTTAATCGGGGCGAGCTCTTCGGTTGACGCGATGATGGCCGATGCCAGCTCGCAGCTTTCAACCTCGCACTGGTGAGCCCGCTGGAACGACGCTCCTACCGTGATCACCCCCCTCGGCCCAGGCATCTTGAGCTTGAGGTAGGTGTAGTTGGGGACGGCCATGAACTTCGTGTAGCATGGGCGGCCCAAGATGGCGTGATAGGATCCATGGAATCCCACCACCTCGAACGTGAGGGTCTCCGTCCGGAAGTTGGTCGGAGACCCAAAGGTAACAGGGAGGTCGATCTGACTGAGGGGGACGGCTTGCTTACCGGGGACCACCCCGTGGAAAGGCGCCCCGGTTGGACGAACGCGTCCTCGGTCAATCCCCATGGCGTCCAGCGTGTCGGCGTAGAGGATGTTAAGCCCGCTGCCTCCGTCCATCAGCACCTTGGTGAGACGCTTGCGTCCTATGACCGGGTCGACCACTAAGGGGTACTTTCCCGGCCTCGGGACGAATTGCGGATGGTCGGCCCGATCGAAGGTGATGGATGCCTCGGACCACTTGAGGAATGTCGGGGTTGCCTTCTCGGCGGCGTACACCTCTCGGCGTTCCACCTTGGCCCGTCCTTTGCTCACCGACGCCTCCGTCCCGCCGAAGATCATCAAGCATCCGTCCGGCTCCAGATAGGGGTCGGCGTCCGTGTTCTCACCTGCCCCCATCTCCTTCGGGGCCTGGTCGGACTTCCTTGGTCGGGGCGCCGGTTTGCGTGGACCCCCAGTCATGAATTTCTTCATGAGGGAGCAGTCCTTGTACAGGTGCTTGACGGGGTATTCGTGATTCGGGCATGGCCCGTTCCACTTCTTCTCGAAGTGGTCGGGGACCTCCCCAGTCGGAGGCTTGAAGGTCGGCTTCGGGTCGGCGGCGGCCACCATGGCGGCCTCGTCGTCATGCCGCATGCCCTTGCCCTTCTTCTTCTTCTTGGGGGGGTCCCGACGGGCCTCCCTCCGGTTCCTCCATCTGCTTACCCTTCGGGTCGGCCGACTGGTGGAAGATGGCCCCACTGCCTCCTCGCCGGCCGCGTGACTCGTAGCGATGTCAAGCAGCTCCTTCGCGGTGCGGGGACTCTTTCGCCCGAGCTTGTGGACGAGGGACTTGCACGTCGTCCCTGTGAGGAACGCCTCGATGACGTCGGCGTCAGCGAGGTTGGGGAGTTCGTTACACTGCCGGGAGAAGCGTCTGATGTACTCCCGAAGCGTCTCCCCCTGCTTTTGCCCGCAGCTCCTGAGGTCCCATGGGTTTCCAGGGCGATTGTAGGTCGCCTGGAAGTTTCCCACAAAGACTTCCCTCAGGTCGGACCAGCTCCCGATCTGCCCCGCGGGGACATGTTGGAGCCAAGCCCGCGCCGAGTCGGCCAGATGAAGGGGCAGATTGTGGATGATGAAGTCATCATCGTCGGCCCCCCGGCCCTGCAAGCGAGTCGGTAGTCCTCGAGCCAGAGCTCGGGATCGGTTTCCCCGTCGTACCTCGGGAAGTTCGACGGGGCTCTAAAGTTGGCGGGGCGAGGAGCAGCTCGGATCCGCGAGCTGAAGGCCCGTGGCCCCGGCGCGTCCGGGCTCGGCGCCCTCTCGTCCTCCTCGTCGTCGTCGTACCGGCCGCCACGACGAGGAGCGCGCCCGTGCCGTCGCTCGGGCTCGCCCTCGGGGAGTCGTCGCCGGCGGGCGTTCAGGATGCTTCGGGCGTCCTGAATCGGGCCGACCCGTTTTAGGATCGGAGGCGCGTCCCCAGCGGGACGGGGCTGGTGCACCGAGGCCCCTTGTTGGGCGCGCCCGCCGTGCCCGCCAGAGGGCTGCCTCGAGGCCTCGCGGTGGCTCATCTGCGACGCCCGTCGTCGCGACTGCGAACTCTCGGCCTGCTGAGCCGCGGCCCGCTCCAGAAGTTCGCCGAGCTCCCGCTGCGCCTTGCGGGCTTCCGGCGTCACCGGCGGAGGGAGCCCTCGCACGAGCATAGCCGCGGCGGCTATGTTTTGTCCGGCGCGGGCGAAATGCGGAGGTGGGGCGCCGTCATCGTCGATGATCTGGCGCTGCACGTCCCGCGCACGTCCCCGGGCCGGAGCCGCATTTCCGATCTGCAGAAGCTCGCGCTCGATGCGTTCCCGCTCCTGCTCGACTCGTGCACGCTCCTGCTCCAAAAGGCGGCGGGCCTCTTGGAGCTCCTCCCGGCATTGCCAGGCGTTGTCGGCGTGAGAGTGTCGTGGCGAGGTGGCCGCTCTTCGCGGGGCTGGCTGCCTCGGTGGCGCCGGGGCCTGGTTCGCAACCGGGGCGGCTACGGGCGCGTTGTGAGCCGGGAGGCCGTCTCCCAGGGCCGCCGGGCCCGAGCCGCTCTCGCTCGCCTCCCCCACCGCCCCATCAGGGGTGTCTGCCATGAAGCACTCGCGGGACGGGTGGTGGCTTTCCCCGACGAGTTCGGTGTCCGACGTCTCCGAAACGGAGTCGTCCAGGAGGTCGAAGACCGACTCGGAGACGTAATCGATCATTCCGACGAACTCGCTGTTCGCCGGGGTGTGGCTCAGAAGTCGTGTCACCAGTCGTGACACGACCTCAGCCGCATTGCGTAAACCGTATGGGGTCGCATACGGCGGGATGGAATCCAGCATCTCCGTGGAGAGCGGGACCCCTCCCACAAGCTGAGTAGCAACGTTCGCCAGGGCGAACCTGACATATCGCGTATCCTCCTGCGTGGGCCGTGACCCCAGGAAGGTCTCGAGCTGCTTGAGCAGCAGGGCCTCGTTGGCCTCCGGACAAGGGTCGTTAGCCTCATCGCCAGGGGCGTTGAGGTTGACATTCGCGAGAGCCTCGGTGGCGGTCGCGACGTCAGCGTCGGGGACGCTGACCGGGGGAGCGGGAACGACTCTCGCCAGGTCCCCGTCGGCGGTGATGACGAAATCCAGACTTCCGAGACGCAGCTGCGTCCCGGGAGTCCAGCTCGAACCGTGGGTGGCCATCCGAAGCCTGTCGCTCGCCGAAACGCGCAAAGGCCCCTACCTGGCGCGCCAACTGTCGGTGTAAGAAATGACCAACTAGTAAATTTAGTGGATTGCGCATTTAGGCTCGGATGGTTCGCGAGAGGACACAAGGAATTATACTGGTTCAGGCACTAACGCCCTACGTCCAGTGTCGATCTGCTCGTGTTACTCGCGTTGCTCGCAGTAGGGGTTACAAGCCGTCGAGAGAGAGGAGAGGCCTCAAGTCTCTGTGAGTGTCTGAGTGTGAGTGAGCGTGTGTTCTTCGTCCCTCTCCCCTGAGGCCTTATTTTTCCTTTTATACCTCTGGGGGGGACCTGTACAAGGCGTGTTTAACAAAATGATGGATAATAAGAAGCTTGCTGGAGAAGCCTCGCCGCCTGCGGGACACTGTGAGCGCTGTTGGAGTAGGTCCTAATCCCGAGCTTGTTAGGGTCGTGCACGTCGCTCCGCGGCGCACGCGGGGCGGCTGGAACAGTTACCTCCTTCTGCCACGGCGGGCGGCGCGGCGTGGCCCGTTAATGCTAGTAGGCGGCGCGGTAGATATGCGGCGCGTCCTCCCGGTCCCCTATCGTTCCGGGTCCCCCTTGTTGACCCATGACACCTGGCCCGGGTAGGGTTGGGCGAGGCGGAACCGGGTCGGCCGAGGCGGAGCCAGGTCGGCCGAGGCGGAGATGGGTCGGCCGAGGCGGAGCCAGGTCGGCCGAGGCGGAGATGGGTCGGCCGAGGCGGAGAGGGGTCGGCCGAGGCGGAGATGGGTCGGCCGAGGCGGAGAGGGGTCGGCCGAGGCGGAGTCAGGTCGGCCGAGGCGGAGATGGGTCGGCCGAGGCGGAGCCAAGTCGGCCCTCCCCCTATCGGATGTCCTCCTTGTTTATGGGCTTGATTATGCTTGTCTCCTTCCCTAAACAGCGAGGCCCCACTCGTCGGTGAGAGGGTCGGATATTGATATCCGACACAATCATTGCCAATTTTCTTTAATTCTCTTTAATCGCCTTTAAACCGAACAAGGCCTAGAGAATCAAATGTGTTCCAACTTGAAAGAGAATCTTATAAATGTTAGGTATCTAGAAATTCTAAACGTATTTAAGTCTGAATTTAACAATGTAAATCATGATTAACAGTAGTGATCTTCTGATAGCAAAGCATGTGCACATTTTCAGGTTTAAAATAGTACTAAACATGAACAATAAAAAAACCACAAAAGTTTCAGGATGTACAAGATGCGGTGCTGGAGGCACCAGATGCGTTGTTTCGGTCCGGGCTGTTCAGTGTAGCCGTATGAATTTGATTTAGGGAGATGTTTACAATGCAGTTCGAAAGGTATTATATCTCCCACAAGTCAAAATTCTCCTCAATCCTCTCTCAATCTCCTTCAAATCCATGTGAATTCTAATTAACCGAACAAGACCCTAATAAACTTCTTATGTAGCATATGTAGCAGTAATTAGTCATATAGACACGCCGGCTATTAGAGTAGTCGATCAGCGAGCAGTCGCTCCCAAAAACTTGATTGTCCGCCCACCAGCCCAGGTGTCGCAGCGTGACGAGGTTCTAGAGGACTGCTCTTGCCAGATCTGTGTGCAGAGCGTGGCGATGAAGATAGTGTTTGCAGCAGTAGAGAAAGGAGGAGTGAGACATTGGAGAGGAGGAGTCTCTTACGTAGGTACCAGAGGAAAGAGGAGGGGATGAACCTAAACAGTCTCAAATGCAGAAATGGCCATCAATCCGTCAATTAACGGCTGGTAACCAGTGAAATCAAGTCTCAGCCATAAACTAACCGCCCTTCACTAAGAAAGTGTGACGATAGTCATTCTTTTTGGGCATGTGTTTTATGTTTTCCTACATAACAAGATAATAAAGGAGCATCCGGTTTCTTCGAGCCTTGTTTGTTTGGTTGGAGGGGGATGGAGGAGGATTGGAAGGGATTAAATCCCTAACAAGTCAAAATCTCTCTCAATCCCTCTCAGTCACCTTCAAATCCATATATCAGCAAAGGAAATAATATGTACTAGTTCACTTTAACAATTAATAAGAAAAGAAACATTCTCATCCTCCTCTTATTTTTATTGAATGAATAGAAGCATGACCCATATCTCAGCACAGGGTGGTGCACAATGCTAACAATCCAAATGCACACACAGGTGTAAGTAGCCCTTCACGGCGTACAAGAAACGAAATCAAAATTAAACCACATCTCAACAAATAAAACTAAACATATGCATATGCACGGTCGTACTGATGAACTTCGTGAACGAATTGAAGACACGCGCGTGTGCTGTATTGTATCCTTTTAGACGACGTAGCACTCGTAGAGCTTGATGTCCATCTTGAGGCGGAAGTAGAAGTAGCCCTCGGTGGACATGGTTCTCAGCGTGGCGACGCCCCGCGACATGAAGAAATCGCCGGTGCCGCCCACGACAGAGAGGTCCCGGGTCTCCTGGGCCATGAGGTCGGCGCCCATGAGGTTGAGGGTGCCCTTGTACGCCGTGGAGTTGAAGACAAGGGTGAAGGCGATCCACACGTTGTACGCCTCCTTCTTGTCGTAGAAGTAGAAGCCCTGCGCGCGCGCCACCGGCTCCGACGTCAGCGCCTGCTCCTCCGTCACCAGGTCGTCGAACACCACCAGCATGCCGAAGAAGGTGCCGTTGCTCCAGTTGGACTTGCTCAGCGCCGCCGACGGCTTCGTCACCGACGCCGACGTCGCGTTCGCCGTGTTGTTCCCGTTGTAGAGGATGTCGTGGTAGTAGACCGTCATCTTCTTGCACGGCTCCTCGTCGTTGGTGGAGATGACCCTCCTGCCGCCATGGGCGACACCTGCTGCAAACCCAAGAAGCAACACGGCACTGGCAACGACGATCAAGATCAACTTGTTGGTGGATGATGGCTTGAGGCCTTGCATCTTTAATCGACACAACCACACACGAAACTAGCTAGCTAGATTGGTATATATTCTGTATGTATAGAAGGCTACAGGTTGAGCAGCTAGCTCTTGGTTCTTTGCTGTGTTGAGAGATCGCAGTTGTGCATTGCCCCTATTTATAAGGGCTGGAAGTGGGAAGTAGATCGAGTTGATGTGGAGTGAATTATTAGCTATATATAGTAGTGTATGTTTGGTTTGGCAATTTGTGAATATATAAATATAGGTGTTGGGTATGATTTCAGTGTCATGTGTCTGCATTTCTTAACTTGTTTTAGCTGCTCTCGGTGTCATCATACCAACTATATATACAGTACTGATGACGATCGATCGGTACATTTAAAAATACTGTTGTATATATTTAATTAGGGTCTCGAGTAGCACATGAACATGGCAAAATATAATTTATTATCTACTACCTCCGTTGACGATCGATCGGTACATTTAAAAATACTGTTGTATATATTTAATTAGGGTCTCGAGTAGCACATGAACATGGCAAAATATAATTTATTATCTACTACCTCCGTTCGCAAACAAATGACGTCTAGACGACATGCAATTTTTGCCTGCATACAGTTCTGTTCTCTGGTCGGAAACGTCCATATATTTCTTCCGACTGTAGGTAGTACTAATCAAGGTGCCTTTTGTTTGGGTTTGGTTTGTAATTTTTTTTTTTACGAGGCATGGCCCCATTTCCATTAGAAATGGAAATACAAGTAGTTCCAGAACAGAGCTAGAGAAAGACAAGAAGGCCACATCCCGGCACAGGAAATATAAGTTAATATATTTTTGTCGTTAAAAAAAATCAGTTGTTCAGGCATACTATGTGTAACAATGTGAATGGGTTGTATCTTTGAGGCGGTTGAAATCGAAACTTTTTTCTATAGTTAAAAAACGCCGGTACATTCTGAAATTTCTGATGTCACCAAAGACATCTAAGCATGGACATGCCAACCATTACTTCTACGTCACCAAATAAGCTTGACATAAACGTAAAGGTGCTGGAACTTAGACAGATTCTACTTATTAGACACATGCATACTGCTATAGCTGCACACATCTTAGAGCAACTCCAACAGATTGAGAATATGAATTCCCTTTCCATATATTTCAGATTAAAGGGAATTGAAATGCAAAAATCATTCTCCAACAGATTTCCTTTTTAATCCCCTTTCCCTATAATTTTTTCTCAATCCCCTTAATATTCTCCCCAATCCCCTAAAGAAAGGGGAGCCATCCCGTCTCCCCTTTCCTGTCGTTTGGCCTCGACGCCGCCTCCCGTCCTCGAGCGTTGCACCGCCGCCGACAACAGCACGCGCTGGAGTGGGCCTTGCGCCACCGAGGGAGCACCGCCAACCACCCAACCCTCCCGCCAATGCGTGCCGCGCGCCGCTCCCGCGCATCCATGTCGAGCTGGGGCGTCTCGCGTCGCAGCGTCTCGCGTCGCAGCGTCTCGTCGTCGTCGCCATGGCAGAGAAGGTTGGTTCTGCGGTTGCAGAGGAGATGCTGAAGCAGGTATTGTCTGGTCTGATGGGCAGGAGGAATCCAAGAAGCAGATCAGATGAGAAGGAGCATCATTTGGAGAGGCTGGAGATGGCGGAGATCAAGCTCGAGGCCGTGCTCGAGACATGTCGCAAATGGCACATCAAGGACGCGCCGCTGCTGCGCTGGCGCAAGAGGCTGAAGCGCGCAGCTCTAGAGTGCCATGGCGCGCTGCGCGAGTGCAAGCAGCAAGCCATCGAAGACGAACGTAAAGAGCAGGAGGCGAGGAGCTCCTCCTTCCCCAGGCGCCTCGCTCATGCCACCAAGTCACTCGTCGCTGATTTCTTCAGCTCCGACAGCCATCACGTCTCGAGCGGCTATGCCGTTCAAAGATTTGAGCGGCTCGCCGATGGCGCCGGCGAGTTCCTGAGGTTGGTGGAGCTCGGTGGCACGCCGCGCAGGCACATGATGCTTGAGCCTCTCATCGGATGCCTTCTCGCCGGCCAGGAGCTACGGTACAGATTCGTGAGGAGAAGTAGGTACCATCTGTTCTGCTTGCGTCCCATTTGCCTGGAGGACCGTGGGATGGAGGCGAAGCTTCTGTTCGTGTACGAAGACGACGAGGCGCCGGAGAAGAACCTGTTCCTGGGGCACCGCCGGCGCATCCATGTCGAGCTGGGGCGTCTCGCGTCGCAGCGTCGGACAGGAACCTCGTCAGCCCAATTTCGGCCCAACAGCGAAGGCCCAAGGGAAAAAATTGAAAAATAAATAAAAAGGAAAGGAAAAAAGGGATCTGCAGCAATACATGTCCCCAATATTTTAGAAATGTGAAAGGGGATTTCCCTTTAACCAGATTAAAGGAAAAGGGAAAAAGGGAGCTGTTGGAGTTGCTCTTATATAGAAAAATAAAGGGGCGATGGTATCATCCTATCTTTGCGGCGGACAATATCATAAGCATGGTGTGCCAAGGACGCAGGAGCAGGGTGTTTTCTTAGGGCGCTGCTGCGCAGATGAGACGCGGCCCATTTGTTTTCTTAGGGCTGCTGATCTACGCAAAGGTATTCTTGGTACGCCCAACCCACTTTTGACAACATATGGGCATGAATTGGGTCTGTCCGCTCCAACCAAGAAATATATTTATAATTTATCAACTCTACAGAGAAAAGAGCAATAATCTCTATCTCTCTACCTAATAATAAGAGAGGATTGTTTTGCAATGCCGACAGATGGGTCTCGTACACTCTGTCTATGTGTAGTCAAGTCCATCACAGAGACCAGATAAAGCGTCGACTTTGGTTTTTCGTCTCTCTGTTTTCCGTTTCAGACTTGAACTAATCTTCAACCTCGAACTAATCTTCAACCTGACTTGCATACAGATCACGGCATCACGCACCACTGTTTGTAACGGTTCCTTTTAGATAAACTACACCTGCTCACTATGGTGCTAGCACTCAGCCAGGCACACAACATGCATGCGCGGCCCGCGATTTGCCTACTCACAGCATGTTGCACTGGTCGCGGCCCTTGCCACGAGCCACTCGCGTGCATGACTATATTCACATAAAACAGGGTTGGAGACACCGCCCCTCGACCCGGGAACATCGACCCCGTCCCGGGTTCGCGGGGTCATTTTCGATCCTATCTGAGTAAAAAACCTCTCACGAATAGCATACCAAGTTTCTCGATCCCGTTCCTCGACCCGATTGATGCGACAACTTTGTGACTATGTGCATGACAAACTTGATTCCCAAATCTTAAATGCAATCACCATATATAGAACATTAAAAAAAGAGATAAATCTTATTGCACACAATCAGTGGGTGGTCCGGTGATTTAGTTTTGGTAGTCTTTTTCTCATCCAATTTGTACCTAGCACCGCATAGGCACAGTTGCTAGTATTTATAATATCAAAGTATAATTAGATTTATTATATATTTTATAATTTACTTATTTGATATGATGTATATTAATACACTCTATAAAGTTGATCAACTTAGAGTAGTCTAACTTAGTAGGACAAACGAATTTCTTTGTATTTCAGACTGGAGGGACAATATCATAAACATGGTTTGCCATGCAAGGATGCACGAAAATGATTTCGGTAGGGCTGCTGATCTGATGCACAAGCAGATTAGACACGGCCCATTTGCCTTTTGTGAGAGCGAGGGGAGAGCGTCAGCGGTACGCCCAACTCACACACTATGAAATGATTTGGTGCCTGTCCGCTCCGACCAAACTCTCATAGGGAATAGATAAAAGTAGCTTTGCGTAAGCTTGGAGAAGATGCGATATTAGAGCATCTCCATGTCCAATATTTTTACTCCCCATGATTTTTGGATTGGAATCTTTCTAAAATTTTGGAGCCCAGAAAACAACCCCGTCCTTCTCCAACAGTGACATTAGAATGATATAATCTAAGAACATTGCCATGTAAGAAAGTAGGGATCTCCTTACCTTTGGACTCTCCACACGTCATTCTTCTGGCGTAATTTATAAGACTAGTCTCAATGTACACAGTTTCATCGCACTGTTATAAAAACTAGAAACTATGTAACCATTGTTGTTGGGTTTTATGGGGATGAAGGTACTCTCTCGTATGATGAAACTCTCTCCACTCTCGCTCATCATATCACGCCGCCAAGTCAGTAATTTCACTGATGTGATCCAGCATTTAGAATGGCCTAAAACCAGAAGAAGCGTGAGGGAGGGCCGTAAAATTTAGCTCAAGAGACAGGATTAGTAAAATATTACACATGATACACCGCTGAGTGACACGCGTACCTGACCTGTCGACCTTCGCAAAAACACACACAGAGAGAGAGAGAGAGGATCAACACGACGAGGTCACTGCTGCACGTGGTCGGGCTTCAAGTTAGCACAAGTTCAAAAAGCCTCGTAAATGTAAGGTCCATTAAGCTCCAATAAGCAGCCATATCGTCTTCCCTACCTCGTTCCATTCGGCTATCCTCTGCGTTAAATATTAAAGCCATACCCCCCAAAAGAAAAAAAAAGCCTTTGCATTTTTAATGCATCAATGCAAAACTCTTGATCGATATGAGCTAGTTGGTTACTATGCGCCCTGAAGATAGTATGCATGGTAATTTTTTTAGATATTGTACTTAGCACGTAATTAAAAGAAGAAAAAAAGTAGTAGTATGCATGGTGGTCGGTGTGCGTCCCGGGTGTTGGACATGGTCGGCATCTCTTTCTAATCGATGGGCCTCCAAATGAGCTTCGACGTGAGCGATAGGATGGCGCAAGTTTGCGGAGTGCGGACCCGGGAAGCTGTGCCGGCCTGTGGTTGGTTTTTTTTCTTTTTGAGGGGGTGGCCCGTGGTTGGTGCCGTTTCCCCTCCAGCGTGGGCTGGTGGGATGGGCCTCGCGGCCCAAAAACATGTGGGTGGCTCGGTGCTCGCTCCGTGGCTCTCTCCTGCCTCCTGTGATCCTGCCCGACCGGGGGGGAAAGGACGCGTCGCTTTCCGCGTCGGCGGCCCCCATGTGAAAATTGCGGTGGAGTGGAGGGAAACCGTCCGAACGTAGAGAGGAACCACCCCGACGTACGTGACACGCTAGCCTATAGCATGCCCGGCAGGTCCCGCCGCCGCCCCATTGGCTCGCGGCTCGCCCGCAGGCCGCGCATCAATCAGCTCGTGCTCCACGCGCGCCAGGCTCCTTTTTTACCCCGGGCCGGCCAGCAACCACGACGATGAGCACCATCACCGCCAGATGGAGTCGTGGTCTTGCCGCGGGGCGGGGGAACACATGCCCAACGTTACCCAACCGCATCCTTCAGACAGCGCAAGCTGTGCCCGTGCGCGCTGCCCCTGCACGCTCGTGTTCGGTACAGACGCTCCCATTGACCCCACCAGGCAGGCCCCGGGCCAACCGCACCCAACCTCCCAGCCATCGCGGCGCGCCACGGACCTATCCGGCGCCGACCGGCCGTCACCTGCTCCAGCAAGCTACCCCAATTTTAAGGCCCTGTAGTTCCATAAGTTTTCATTATTCACCTCGTCACATCAAATGTTAGGACACTAATTAAGGGTATTAAATGTTGATTAATGACGAATTAATTAGGCTTAATAGATTCGTCTCGTGATTTCTCGTCCATCCGTATAATTAGTTTTATAATTAGATCATGTTTAGTCCTCCTAATCTTTGGTTTAGAATTGCTACAGTAAATTTCCTAAACTTATCTTGCCGATTTAAACATGGCATAAATGGCGGCGACGACCACCACACCCGTGCGCGCATAATGCAGATGACGTGCCCTGGCTGGCTCTAACGAACGAACGCGGATCCAGGTGTTAGAAATTTAGCCATTACACGGTACATTTAATTCCAAAATATAGTAGATAAATTATGAAATTAATTAGTGATCTTGTCATAACAAAGTAGTTGCACGTGTTCATAATTAAAACACCATTTAACATGAACTGAAACTGGAAAAGGCTCAGAGAGTACCCAGAGGCGGGGCCAGTGCCGGAGGCACCGGATGCGCCGTTCCCAACTGGACTAGACATACTAGTCGGTTGAGCTTGTTCGATGTAGTCGATCTAATTCGATGTAGTGGCGAGTCGGTGCAGTGCAGTCCCTCGAACGGCCTTCTAGTAGTATTTAACGAGCGAGCAGTCGCGCTGTGCGCTCCCCAAAAATCTGATCGCCCGTCTATCCTGAGCAGGATCTCTGAGAGGCGTGGTTTCGGAGGCCTGCTCTCACAAGCTCTGTGCGCGCAGAGACTCGCGATGGGAATGCGTACAAACGCAACAATAGCAGGAGGAACAAGAGTATGAGGTTTGAGAGAAGGAACCGGTGTATGTTTCTCCACTTTTAGTAGTAAGGAGGGGGGCATCTATTTATAGATGAAGATGACTCCTTGAACAAGAAATACTTTCTTGGTCAACAAGTTGATCTCTTCTTGATAGTCATGTTCAATTCGAACTTCTCCATCAAGTTCATTGAATTTGCTATACAAGTTCAATTTGAATTCCTCGATTAAGTTCATTGAACATGACTTTCCTTACTTGACTCTCAAGTAATCCAACTTGACTCATACAAACTTTTTGTTGGTTCCAGAATCCTCTGATCAAGAGTGTCAAGTTCAATGTGAACTTCTCAACCAAGTTCAATTCAACTTCTCAATCAAGTTTATTAAACTTGCTATACAAGTTCAAATCAAACTTCTCAATCAAATTCAATTTGACTTCCTCAATTATATTCATTGAATCATGCCATGCAAGTTCAATTTGAACTTCTCTACTCTTTAGTATTTAAGATGTGCCTTGTAATATTATTTGATTTAATTGAATTATAATGAGCCTAGCTCAATTAAATCCAACAATCCCCACCAAATATTTCAAGGCACATAAAATGCTCTTAATTCCTCCGTTATTTTGATATACCAGTGCTTCAATAGAGACTGTTAAGTTGAACATCCATCTAGAACTAAGGCTACACTTATTCACAACTGAACAATGGACTATGCCTTGAATTAAAAATTTTGTGCAAACAAGCTTGACCAAAGCTCTTTACTGATACAAGGCTGCAAAAGCATCCCCGTTGTTTTGGAGCGTATAAGTCATACTCCAGGCCTTTCATGAGTTTTAGAGATCACCCAATCTCATAAACTATGACCAATAGTCAGACTCACATAGGTGTGTTCCTTTAAAGATGTTCTGTAGGACAACATCTTTTCTTCAAAGAACTAACTCCCTTATTTCGAAGAAGCCACTTGGAACACATTAAGGTATAGACCAACCTGCCATACATATAAGAAGAGAAATGCACCTCATTGGAATGAGCCTTTTACAAAGGTTCTCTTCTCTCAGTCAATCCATAGTTTGTTTCACCATCCTACTTCATGGGATCTTCGATCACATAGAACAGGTTACCACTATGAAATGACTCAATTAGGTCTCAAGCCCAATACCATAGATGCATTGTCTATCACATTACGTGAAAGACCCTTTATGAATTGATCTGCCAGATTCTTAGCTGTTTGGACATATTCCAAGGCTATCACTCCGGAGTTTCTCATTTTTCTGACAGATTTCAACCGCCTCATTTACATGCCTTGATGACTTCATGTTGTCCTTTGAACTGTTTACCTTAATAATCACAGTTTGATTATCACAGTACATTAGAATTGCCGGTATCGGTTTTTCAACTATCGGCAAATCCATTAGGAGTTCACGAAGCCACTCAGCCTCAACAGTGGCAGTGTCTAATGCTGTGAGTTCTGCTTCCACTGTTGACCTCGTTAAGATGGTCTGCTTGCAAGACTTCCAGAAAATAGCATCACCTCCAAGTGTGAACACATATCCACTTGTGGCTTTTATCTCATCAGCATCAGAGATCCAATTAACATCACTATAACCCTCCAGTACCCTTGGATATCCAGTATAGTGAATACCGTAGCTCATGTTACCTTTTAGATAGTGCATTACTCTTTCTAGAACACACCAATGTTCATCTCCCGGATTCGAAACGAACCGGCTTAATTTGCACACAGCAAATGAGATGTCAGGCCTCGTAGCACTAGCTAAATACATCAATGGGCCAATGATATGAGAGTATCTCAGCTGATCTCTCATTATCCTTTTATTCTTCCGTAGAATTACACTAGCATCACAAGGTGTTGGAGCAGGTTTACAGTCACTATACCCAAAACGACTTAGAACCTTTTCCACATAATGGGATTGCAAAAGTGTAACCCCACCATTATCTTCTCTTACTAGTTTTATATTTAGGATAACATCAGCCTCTCCCAAATCTTTCATCTCAAAATTTTGAGATAGAAATTCATTGACATCCTTAATCACATTAAGGCTTGTCCCAAGAATCAGTATGTCATCAGCATACAAGCACAAGATCACTCCTTCTCCCCCACCATAGTGATAGTACATACACTTGCTAGCTTCATTCGCAACAAAGCCAACAGATGTTAAAGTTTTGTCGAACTTCTCATGCCATTGCTTAGGTGCTTGCTTGAGACCATACAAAGATTTCAACAATTTACACACCTTTCCTTCCTGATCCTTTGCTACAAACCCATCCGGCTGATCCATATAGATCTCCTCCTCCAACTCTCCATATAGAAAAGCTGTCTTAACGTCCATCTGATGAACGTGAAGACCATAAGAGGCTGCCAAAGAAAGTAACACTCGGATTGTGGTCAATCGAGCAACTGGTGAATAAGTATCGAAGAAATCCTCTCCTTCTTTTTGGGTATAACCTTTGGCCACAAGCCTAGCCTTGTACTTTTCAATAGTACCATCTGGCCTAAGCTTTTTCTTGAACACCCACTTGCATCCTGCAGGTTTGCACCCATAAGGACGTTCAACGACCTCCCAAGTACCATTAGACATAATAGAATCCATTTCACTCCTCACTGCTTCCTTCCAATAGTCAGCATCAGGAGATGAATATGCCTCTTCAATGGTTCTAGGAGTATCATCCACGAGGTATACAATGAAATCATCACCAAAAGACTTTGCAGTCCTTTGTCTCTTGCTCTTTCTAGGAGCTTCATTGTTATCCTCCTTAGGATTTTCCACAAGTGTAGGTTCAGTGTGTTCTATCGGCTCGGTAGAGATATCCTTCTCGATATACTCTTGCCTAGAACTTGTTTCATCTTTCATGGGGAAAATATTCTCAAAAAATGTAGCATCTCTGGATTCCATTATTGTACCAACATGCAAGTCAGGTACTTCAGATTCTATTACCAAAAATCTATAGCCAATACTGTGAATAGCATAACCAAGAAAGACACAATCCATAGTTTTAGGTCCAAGTTTACGTTTCTTGTTTATTGGCACACTAACTTTTGCTAAACAACCCCAAGTACGTAAGTATGAAAGTGTTAGCCTCTTCTTCTCCCATTCCTCGAATGGTGTTTTTTTTATTCTTTGTAGGAACACGATTTAGGACATGACAAGCAGTCAATATTGCCTCACCCCACCATTCCTTGGAAAGTCCCGCTGTATCTAACATGGCGTGAACCAAATCAGTTAGAGTGCGGTTCTTTCTTTCGGCAACCCCATTTGACTGAGGTGAATAAGGAGACGTCCTCTCATGAATAATACCATGTTCCTCGCAGAATGAAGTAAAAACGTTTGAGAAGTACTCGCCACCACGATCCGACCTAACACGTTTGATCTTTCAAGTTGGTTTTCTACTTCAACTTTATAGATTTTAAAGTAATGCAATGCTTCATCTTTTGACTTCAATAAATAGATGTAATAAAATCTAGTGCGGTCATCAATCAAAGTCATGAAATACTTTTTACCTCCTTTTGTCAACTCACCATTCATTTCGCACAAATCGAAATGAATTAGTTCTAATGGTGCCAGGTCTCTCGCCTCAGCAGCTTTGTGAGGTTTGCGCGGTTGTTTTGATTCAACACACACATGGCACTTAGAACCTTTGACTAAGGAAAATTTTGGAATTAAATTCAAACCGGCTAGCCGCATCATACAACCAAACTAATATGACAAAGTCTCGAATGTCAAACATTAGACTCATCAACATTAAGCATATGGTTCACAATATTATTACATCCATCGGACAAAGACAAGCGGAACAAGCCTCCACACTCATAACCATTTCCAACAAAACTTCCAAATTTAGACAATACACATTTGTTGGATTGAAAGGACCTTGATGTCGCCTAGAGGGGGGTGAATAGGCGTTTCTTCGAATTTCTGCAAATTACAAAACTGAAACCCAGCTGTCAGCACTGGAACCGGTCAGACCGGTTCCTGAAACCGGTCAGACCGGTTTCCTCTGACAGACAGGGAACAATAATGAAGAACAACCCCCTAACAATTCTAGCACAAACCACTTTGGACAACAAGCTTCACCAGGTGTTTCCAAGTATATTTATGAAGCTCCTGCACACAGCACAAGTATACCAAAGTAGAGATATGTGGAATTTACAAGTAAATGCTAGAATTGACAAATGTAAGTAAATGGAGACAAGACACAAGATTTGTTTACCGAAATTCAGATTCACCACATGCACTAAGCAGCCACTAAGGCAAGGTGAATCATAGTCTCCGTTGAGGTGCTCACGAAGAGCCGGGTTGTCACACCTAACCCTTTCCTCACCCAATCGACCACCAAGGGGATTGAGTATACTTACTGATTTCCTCACTAGGAGGATGGGTGATACAAACTTCCGTGGCACAACCACACAAGGAATGTGTGCTCAACGGCGACGTCTAGCCGTCTAGGAGCAAAGCTCCAAGAGTAACAAATGCTTCACAAGTTGCTGGACGTCACCAAGAGTGCTCAAGATCAGATTGCTCACAATTAGCTCACACACAATATTCTCTCTCAACCCAACTCAAGAATCTCACAAGGATTGTTCAAATCTCACAAAGAGAGGTTGGGGAGAGCTCAGCTGGCCTCAAGAAGGTATAAGGGACGCACAGAACCAGCAGCCCCTCAAAGAGGAGCTCTTGGGTATAAATACCCAACCCTTTCAAAACTAGCCGTTATTCTGTCAGACAAAACCGGTCAGACCGGTTTGCCAAACCGGTCAGACCGGTTTTCAAACTGAACTAGCCGTTAGACGCTCAGAGGCCATGAACCGGTCAGACCGGTCCCCAGAACCGGTCAGACCGGTTCTTGCCTGAAAACCCCACTAAGTTAGAATTCTAATGGTTAGACTCTCATGGGTTTGACTTTGAGCACTTTCAGTGAATGTCTATCAACCAATGTTGTATCCCTCTTGATAGTACGGCATACCTAAACTCAAGACATATAAATAAACATATTTCAATCACTTGAGTTTCCATTTTGATAATCATGCCAATACTTGAATATTCTTCACTTGAGGGCTTTCAACATTGTTCATCATCTTGAGCAGATCAACCTTGAGCTAGTGACTTAGGATTTTCCACAACTTATGTTTGAGTTCACTTTAATCCATAAGCCACTTTCTTCATCAACCATAACATATATGCATTGCATTGCTTCTCTTGACAACACTTGAATATGATACTTTGAAACCCTCCGGATACTAGATACTTCACCTTAGCATTCGCATGGTCATAAGTCGTCACTTAGCCAAAGCTTGCTTAGTCCCTCGCTCTAGTCATCTCGATTTGTTTCTTCACCACTTACCCTTGCATCATCAAGTTAGCTTTGCTTTGCCATTGAATGAATTCCACTTGAAAGATTCTTCAAATGCTTGTTCTTGATTGACAAAGAATATCCAAACCATTGCAAGCTTCCAATAATGAGACCAATATATGTAACATAAGCATATGTCCCTTTGGTATAAATACATGAAGCCTTGCAATGTCCTTTTCCTTTGTCAAATAAGTCTTCTTCATATTCTTGGAGACTCAATAGCATATCCCCAAGTCATTGCTTCATCATTGCTTGTTTTGTCTTGACACCTGGGTCACCTGGGTTGGACCTGGCTGAGCCGGGTCAGCCTTTCTGTTCTGAATTTAATTCCACCTGGCTGACCTGGGTGCCACCTGGCTGACCTGAGTGCCACCTGGCTGAGCCGGATAATATTTATCTAGAGACAGTGAACCCAACCTGGGTGAGCCAGGTTAGGGTCGGCTGAGCCGGGTTCGCTTCACTTTAACCTTTGCAATGAGTATTATTTCTTCACACACTTGCTTGCTTGCATCAATGAATAACCATATGTTTTGATGAGCACATTAATACAATGAATCATAAGAATAATCCCCTGCTCATCATCTCAAGCAAACAAGTTAGATCATTAATCGATTTGTCATCAAATTCAACAGAACCCATATGGGGGCCTAGATACACTTTCAATCTCCCTCTTTTTGGTGATTGATGACAACCCGATTAAAGCTTACAAATATAGCAATAAAATTATTTTGAATTCTCAGATATATGATGAGCTCCCCCTAAATATGTGCTTGGATTTGAAATTTCCAAATTTGGCCTCACATGCCAAAAGCACATATAAAAAGATGAAACCATAGGAGCTCCCCTATATCTTAGAACCCGTGGGGTGCAACAAGTGTGTGTAACATATAATAAAAATAACGTGATGCGTATGACAGGAATTTTCACAAGAAAAACAAAGGGTATATGTGCTGGCTGGGGTCAGGCCGGTCAGACCGATTCAAGAACCGGTCAGACCGGTTCCACCAGTCAGTACATATACAAAACAGCCATCACATCAAAACAAGCTCATCAAACTAACACAAAGTTACTTAACAAGCATTAAAGGGTACATCACACATTGTAGCACACATTACAAGTTCTCAAGCCCACAAAGAGATAAAGTTTGACATTTATTACAAGTTCTTCTTTCCAACACAGATAAAGATAACAGGAACCGGTCAGACCGGTTCCAGAACCGGTCAGACCGGTTCCACCTGGACAGCACACCAAATGTAAACTTTAATCCGTCTTCTTCTCCCCCTTTGTCATCGATCATCCAAAAGGCAATGTTGGGGAAGAATCTTGCTGCTGCTGCTGCTATCAAGGCCAAGGAGCCCAGCCGGAGGGAAGAGTAGGATCGGCGAAGATAC
>CM014271.1:4975776-5015817 GCA_004135705.1 Alloteropsis semialata | reverse complement strand
AAAGGAAAAAGGAGAAAGGACGAGACGGCGGGATTCGCGGCGGCTGTCGCGAGGGCGGTCGGTCACGCGCGACGCGCGGATCGAGGAACGGTCAGAAAGAACGGATGATCGACGGTGATTTCGGTAGATTGAAATTTAGGAATTCTGGAAAGATTGAAAGATTATATTTAGAACTCATCGATAAAGATTTGAAAACTCGTTAAACTGTGATTTAGGATTTTCGAATTTTCGGGTCGTTACACTGCGAGTCTGAGCGACGCCACTGTGCGACCAAGTCGGGCCAAACTCTCGAGTTCCTACGCCCCGGCGGCTACGGAACAGAGTCCGACTGGTGGGCTCCTGCGCCCTACCATCTCGACCAAAGACCCCAAAAGCACTCGGAAGAAGGAAATGGCAGACAACAGATAAAAACACGAGTTTTTTTAGCAACAACAAATACCCTTTAAAGGGGAGTTAAGTTCATTACATTATACGATGAGATGGCTAAGTCCCCTACTTTCTATTCTGATTACAGCCCGAGATCCTTCAGGGCGACGTCCATCATCTTGTCGGCAAAGGAAGAGGACTCGGCTTCGATTTCATCATACTCGTGGTCCTCATAGCCGGGGGCCCATTCGCCTTGCAGACATTCCCGCTCCATGCTCGGGTAATGCGACAAGAACATGGCGACGATCTTTCGTGCCACGCTCTGCGCGAGATCTGAAGCTTGCGCCCGAGTTCTTCCCGAGACAAGGGCAAGGCGCTCCACCAGGGACGGGCCGCTGCCGACATTGAGCTCCTCGAATAGATGCTCGACGGCCTGAACCAGAGCCCGGTGGACTCCGGTCTTCTCCTCGAGGGCCTTCAGGGTTTGCTCGGTCTCCTCCCTCGACTTCCAGAGATCCTCGACCACCCCTAAAAGAATCGCCTCGGCTGAGCCACCATTAAGGAGAAACAAGTGGAAGGTCGAGGGGAAGTATGACGCTTACTTGTCATCTCCTTCTCCAGCTGATGACCGACCCGCACCAGCTCCTGGTTCGTGGCAAGGGCCCTAGCGACCTCGCGCTTCTCTGACTCCAGCTTGGCCTCCAGGTCGGTCTTCTGGTTTCGCAGGGCTGCGTCCGCGGACAAGGTCAAGCAACTCACGGCCACTCGAGAAGTAGAGCAAGGAACAGCCCGACAAGAAACTAGGAAGGGTAACTTACCGAGAATTTCTTCCTCCCGCTTCTGGGCGACTTCCCCGAGGCGGACCCCTTCATCGGTGGCATCCTTCAGCTTCCCGGCCATATCGACCAGCTGGTTATTGGCTGTCTTGAGGTCGATTCTGGCGTGCTCGAGGTCTTGCTGGAGGTCCGCCACCTTCACCTTGAGGCCCTCGTTCGCCCGGACGGCGGCCTCCTTTTCCTGACCAGCGGTGTCGGCAGCTGCCAGCGCCGCCGCCACCGTCTTCTCGGCCTCGCCCACCTTCTCCTCGAGGGCGACCCTATCCTCCTCAGCGCGGGCGAGCGCCTCTGTCCTAGCCTCCTGGGCCTCGGTCAGCCGAGTCTCGAGCTGCTCTTTCTCGGCCTTCAGCTGCTGGACGGCGTGCCACAGCCCGGCTTCTCGGCGAAGGAATAGGGACTTCTCGGAGCAGCGCAGCATGATCTCCTGCACAAAGGCAGAAGGGTAGCGGTCAGACACTCCCGAGGTGGCCCCATCCTAAGACCAGAAGTTAAAAACGAACTCGAGAACTTACCCGGGAAGGCTTGATGATCATCGAGTTGAAGATCTCCTTCATGCTGTTAAGGCCCTCCCCGAGAAGCTGGCACTGCTCCATCTCCGACTTGTCGTCAAGTTCGAAGACGGGGCTCCTCGGGTTCTGACGATCGAACCACTGCAACCGATCCTCGCACAGCAGGTTCGGGTTACTCTCGATGGGTACGAGAGTCTGGAAGCGTCGGTCCATCGTCATCATCCCCGGGGTGTCCGTGAAGGAGTCCGGGACCCCCCTCAAGGGGCTCAAGGGCCTCGCCGGCTCCAAGTCCGGGCCCCCGCTGGCGCTGCCGTCGACCCTCCGAGGGCCGTCCTCCGGCGAGTCCTCCAGTACGACGATCTCCGGTGCAACATCCCCGGAGGGAGGCTCGGGGGCTGCGGCGGTCGCCGCCGGTGCAATGGCCGCATCCAGAAGGGCCCCGGACGTCCCCGCCTCCGCCTCCGTGGGGTCGGCCGTGGTCACCAGGGCGGAAGCGGCCCCCTGACTGTCCTGCCCGGCGGCGGACTCCTCGGCCCCGGCTGGGTCCGCGCCGCGAGGCGGGGCGACCTCCCCCGCCTCAGGGTGACTCTCCATCTCCTCGGGGGCTGGGAGGGTTGGCCCCACCAGCTGCTGCTCCAGCTCGGCCTGGTAGGCTGCAAGGGCCGCCTCCGTGGGGACGGCCTGCGCGACGGCCAGGCCCCCCGGGAGCGCCCCTCTCAGGCTGTCGCTGCTGCCCTGAGGAACCTCCACTCCAGGGGAGGGCGTCTCCCTTCGAGCCGTCTCCTCGGCCAGCTCAACCACGGGCCCCGGCGTTTGCGTCGCCGGGCGCAGCTTCTTTTGTGGCGCCACTTCGAGTGGCTTCTCGGCTCGGCTGGTGCATCAAAGACCAAGGAGCCCGAGTAAGGGAAAGGCAACCACGAAAACAGATACTACCCGGAAAGGCAGAACGTTCCTCACCTCGACGAGACAGTTCGGGTCCGCTTGGCACTTGTCGGCGTCGGGCCCCGCGGGGATGAAGGCCTCTTGGACCCCGCGAGCGCCGTCGGGGCGGGGGCCGCCTGCGTGGCTTCGGCGCTCCTGCTCGAGTGGGGCGCCGCCTGGCCAATCGGGCCTCCTCCTTCGACCAGGGAAGGATCCGGCCGCCCCGCCGCGACCCTCACCGGGACGGAAGGAACCCGCGCCTCCCATGGGCGACGCGGGTGAGACGCTGCCCCCGACAGGATTTGCCTCTCCGGCAGATGCGGGCGTCCGGGGAGCGCCCCGCCCTCCACTCTGCGCCCGCGCCGTCTGGAGGGCTGGCGGCGGCCGCCTGTCGTCCCGCGGCATGGACCTCTGGGGAGAGCGCGATGCCCCCGACGACGAGCCGCCCCTGTGGGCGCGCTCTGACGAGTCCCGGTCTCTGTCCCGACGGGAGGAGGTCGCGTCCCGACGAGGATCCGCCTGCTCCTCGGACGCGCGGCGGGTAACCGGAGGCGTGCGGTCGCGCCCGTGCTGGCTGTCCCCGGCGGACCGGTGAGGCTGGTCCGACCGAGAACTTCTGCTCCTCCCCGCGTCCGGCGGAGGCGACCTCCCTCCCCCGCGGGACCTCGGCTGCTGCGCCGAGGACGAAGCTGTCACCACCGCCACTGCTTTGAGCTTCGCGGGGGGCGTATCCTCATCCTCATCCTCCTCGTCGTCCTCGCTCCTCGAGTCCCCCTCCGCGGGCTCCGACTCGGGGTCCTCATCCTCGGAGACCCGCTTTCCCCTCCTGCTCCTCTTGGCTCGCTCGGCGTTTCTCTCCCGCTTGGCCACCTCAAGCTTCTTCCACTTCTCCCGCCGCTCCTTCCTTTTCTTAGCACGCTCGGCGGCGGCCCGGTTCACCGCCCTGTCCTCGGGAAGCGGCGGCAGGGAGAAGGTGATGCCTTCGCCCTTCACCTAAGGGACTCGGGATTAGAAAACAAAAAGTACTCGGGATTGAATTCAAGACAGATGGAGGAATCCTTACGAAGGCCTTGGTGGCGGCATTCGGGAGCATCGGAAGAAGGTCCGGCGGCGGGTATGCAACGTGAGACCTCCCCACCGCCGCCGTCACCCGACGCCGCACCTTGGACTCCATGGGCGGGGGATCCATCATGACTGTCCCCACGAAAGGGGCCTTGTCCGAGGTCATCTGCCACATCTGGAGGGTGCGACGCCTCAACGGGACGATGCCTCTCGAAAGGTACCCGCCGATGACTTCCGCCAGGGACACGTTCGCGTCCCGAAGTCGGCTGAGGGCCTTCCAGGCGCCCTTAAGGAGCTTCTCCTGGAGCCTCTTCTCGGGCCCGTACCTCCAGTTGTCGGGTGCCTCCTCGAACGACCTCCCAGTGTACTTCGGAAGAGGATTCTTGGGGTCGTTCTTGAGGTAGAACCACCCGGGGTGCCAGCCCTTGTTCGAGCTCACGAGGGAGCCCGGGATGTAGGCACCCGACCTCCCCTACTTCATCTTCAACACGGCGCACTCGATCGTCGCGGGGGCGCCGCTATAAAACCCGAACTTGAAGAAGTACCTGAAGAGGTCCCAGTGGGCCTCCGTCCCCAGGTAGCCCTCACACAGCGCCACGAACGCCGCCATCTGCTGGACCCCATTGGGGTTGATGTGGTGCAGCTCCAGCCCGTACTCGTTCAGTACGGCGCGGATGAATCTCCCCGCGGGGACGGAGAATCCACGCTCATGGAAGGCGACGAAGGAGACGACGTACCCAGGTGGCGGCCGGGGAGAGTCCTCCACGCCCGGCCTCTTCCACTCTTCGGCCTCCGTCAATGGCGGAAGCAGCCCTTCTGCCATAAGGCCCTCCAACTGCCGGAGCGTCACCCTCGAGCGTTCCTAGGTTGACATCGCGAGGTTACCAGAGGAGGGAAGCGCGGGCGAGGTGGGGAGCTCGGTCTCTCACTCCGCGGGAAAACGCGGCGGCGGCGGCGGGGGGTGCGAGAAGGCGGGCGCAACAACGGCGGAAGAGATGGAACGCGCGATGGAAGGCGAAAGGTTCAAGACAAGGTAAAAACTCTAGGCTGCTGCGGCGCAGGGCTATAAATAGGGAGGGAAGGCGGAGCGGAGCGGCGGCATTAAACGCACGGGCCCACCTTCGGCGCGGCTGCGACGTGCGCCCGTCGCTTCACCTGACGGCCTCAAAAGTCGCGCCCCCCTCCACGTGGCGTAAGAGGCGGAACGGCGCCCCCGCGCTCGGCCCACCAATGGTCAGGCGGCGGCCCGGCCCAGCACGAAGCGTCCCCGACAAGCTCCCCGATCCCGACAACCCTCAGGACAAACTACTCGGGCTCAAAACCTTAACAAGAGCACCTGCTCTTCTCAAGGCTCGGGGGCTACACCCGGCGGGTGCGCTCGCGCGCTCCCACCGGAACGATCACGGCTCAGACTCCTATATCGCAATTGAACCTGGGCGCGAATCTCCGACTCCCCTCAGGCTCGGGGGCTACTGACGAGGGTCAAGATCAGGGGTACCCGATGAAGCCTTTAAATCTACGACATAACAATAATCCACCCTTCTAAAACAAAAGCCGAAGACCCGGATCAAGTGGATCTCCCATGTCCGAGGAGTACCTGATTCGCCCGAGGAGTCTCCGATTCGCCCGGGAGTCTCCGTCGCCGAGGAGTCTCCGATTCGCCTGAGGAGTCTCCGTCGCCGAGGAGTCTCCGATTCGCCCGGGGAGTCTCCGTCGCCGAGGAGTCTCCGATTCGCCCGACTAGTCCTCTCGGCTCCGCCTGGCTTCTGCCCATCCCTGGCCGTACCCACTCGGTACCTGCCATGTCAGAGTGGGATGGGCATCCGTCCTTTGCCACGGCAGCCACAGGAGCGCCCGTCTCATCCGAACAGGAACACTACAGTCCTGGAGAAGTACGCATGCAAGACACCTGGGACCCAAGGACGACACCTGGAGCCCGAGGAGGACACCTGGAGTTCCCGAAGGCGCAGAACAAGTCAACCACGACCCGAAAGCTACTCGGAGACGCACCCGAGAAGCCCCTACACCAACCACCCGGGCATGTACGATCCCGGGTCAAGCGGAGAGCCCACCCCGTCAACACCTACTCCGCGTACGGCTCGGGATGCAGGACGGGGTTAAAGGTCTCGGGGCAGTAACTCTTATTGTAATTTCCACTTTTTACCTCCCCTCGTCCTCCTCCCCTTGAGACAATAAAAGGGGATAAAGGGGCATCAGTGGAAAAGGGGGACGAACGGCTGATCAACCCACAGCACTCTCACTCGCACCACAACACTACACAGGGACTTGGGACCGTCTCCCTCTCCCGACTAGTTTGTATCCCCTACTACAGACTTGGACTCGAGAACACTGGCTCTCACTGGACGTAGGGTGTTACTCTCCGGAGGCCCGAACCAGTATAATCTCCTGTGTCTCTTGAGCCACCATCCGGTGCCCTGACACGCGATCGTAGAAATATTACTTGCCGGCGGTAGAGAACCCCGACACTATCCTCTTCCTTCTGAGCTCGGGTGCAATCTCCCGCCAGGAAGGAAGTGTTTTCTGTCAGTTTCAGCCTTCCAGTAGTGGCCACGATCGATCTTAGGGCTTGTTTAGTTCATGAAACTTTAAAAACTAGTTTACAAAAGTGTCAAAGTTTGTAAACTAGTTGAAGGGGGGTGTTTAGTTCCAAAGTTGCATTGGAAAGTATATCGCGAGAGAGATGACACATTTTCCAATGCGTTACTTTTGCAACTTTGCAAACTAGTTGAAGGAGGATGTTTAGTTCTATAGTTGCAAATTTACAAACTAGTTTTCAAAGTTTCACGAACTAAACAGGGCCGCCAGCTAAAAAAAGGTGTGTTCTGTCAGTCACTGAGCAGCAGGCCCCAGGCCACGTGACATTCGGTTCTCCCGTGTGAGATTTGCAGGGCCACAGCTGCAGAGGATATCCGTTTGGTTTTCCAGTGCTAGAAACTGTTCACAACTTTGACCACTAATTAAAGGTATTAAATAAAGGTATTTTACGAAACTAACTCTAAAATCCCTGCACTAGGAACCCTGAAGAATCTAATAAGGCCTTTGACCGCATGATTAGAGGATAATTAGAGGATGGTTACTGTAGCATCATTGTAGCCAATCATGGATTAATTAGGCTCATTAGATTCGTCTCGAAAAGTTACGCTCATCCATGAAGAGATTTTACAAATAAACTTCATTTAGTACGTACTCTATGAAAGATTTTCTCCGTGCTACACGCTGCACGGGAAAACCAAACGGGGACATACAGAAATGACGCACGGCTGCAGCTCGCATGCAGGCGCTCCCCTCCGCTGCTGCTGCACGGTGCCAGCAGCCGTGAAAAGCAGACGAGCTCGGGCTGGGCAGGTTTCCAAAACCAGCGAGCAGCTTTCCGCTCTCCCGCAGTCGGTTCGGTGTCACCCTTGGATTTTAGCTTTTTCGGGTTTTGCCTTTTGACGCGGCGGCATTGGCTTTGTGCTTGCTTTCTTGTTCTCTTTCCTCGCGTTTGTTTCTACTTTTCTCAACCGCACTTGGATTCTAACACAAGTGAAGATTTTCCTTGATTCTTATTTTTCATTTATTGTAGTTTAACTCTCAAACAGATTATCATAGAAGTGAAAATAAACAAAAATAAACAGGGTGTTTGATGAGATTCTCGCTTATTTTCGCAGATAAACCGCTTATAAGCATAAACAAATACGGCCAATGTCGCAACTTGTTTTTATGCTAATATGGTAGTTTATTTGCACTACATTAAGTAGATTATGTACCTGCCCGATAAATAGAAGGTCATCCACTTTGTAAAACCCATAGATTGTATCTCAACATTTTCTATCGACTGAAAAACAAAGAGAGTTTATTGTGATCAAAATCATCTACAAATACAAGGATAGAGGAAATATATGAATGAGTTGTGTTGTATATCTAACCTTTCCCTCCAAAGGAATTATATATATGTAACGTTTCCCTCCAAAGAAATTATAGATAGGGCGTGATTTGCCACTCGAGTGGCTTCTAACCAAGATGGTATAGGACATGGGATTCATATAACTAGACATGTTTGGTTGCTTGATTGCAGATAGGCTAGAATGCTCGATTGCATATATATATACATAGCCTTTAGGACGGAGCACGCCAAATACACTTGTTACCGTATGAGGATCAAACTTTATAAACTCAATTGTATTGAACAGGTCTCGCTGAGAGCCTGAGAGCTAGGGACCGTCAACCAACCAAACACCAAAACTTGTCTTAGAGCAGACAAATTATGAGATCTACCTTCTTGATTTTGTTCCATATCTATGTGGCCTTCCTAAATTGATGTGTTGAGATACTTTTCGAGATCTCATATAAAAGTGCCATGACACTTTTCATTACGCGTCTTTTTTAAAATTCTACTTCATCCGTTCTATAATACAAGCCATTCTAGCAATTTTAGAATAGATTAAGAGAGAGAGCAAAAGGTGCATGTACTCTCAAAACCTTCTCGTTTAGTAGCTGACATTAATTGTTCCTAAAATTAAGCAGCAGAGAAAGAAATAGAAAATTAAATAATTTTCTTTATTACTTGTCCAATATTCTAGGATAGGACGCCATGTAGTATTTTAGTACAAATTTTGAATCCTCGAATGCCTTATATTTCAGGACTTATATTGCAAAATATGTTTATAGAAAATCTTCCAATAGGAAACAATATCACAAAGCTTAAACAAATTTAATTCCGAATGTAAAAAACAAGGAAACCCATCCTGCCATTAAAATACGCAACTTCTCCACTTGACAGCGAATTTGTAACGCTTTTTAAACAGAGGAAAAAAAAAACCAATACCTTCCTTCAAGGCCACCTCGACGCCGCCGCCGCCGCCGTCGCAAACCATAAAAAACCCCAACCCACCTCTCCGCCGGCGAAACCGGGGCGGGCGGTGGCGGCGACTATGGGGGAGTACGCAGCGGTGAAGACCTCGGTGTGGTGGGACATCGAGAACTGCCATGTCCCCCGCGGCTGCGACCCCCACCTCATCGCCCAGAACATGAGCTCCGCGCTCGCCGCCGCTGGTTACACCGGCCCCATCACCATCTCCGCCTACGGAGACACTAACTGCGTCCCCAACCACGTCCAGCACGCTCTCTCCAGCACCGGCATCGCCCTCAACCACGTCCCCGCAGGTACGGATTCCCCCGCCGACCCGTACTCCCAACCACCCCCAATTGTTCCCTAATCGTTCGTCGTGAGTTAATCGGCTGGCCCCTTTCCAATGCATGCGGATTGCGCCGTTCCGATTGTCTGTGAATTGAACAACCCGATTGCAGTTCTACTCAGTTTCGACGCTTCGGTTTGTCTGTTTGATGGATCTGTTGTGATACTTGATGATGACTGTGGAATCTTAGGGTTCGGAAGTTTCCTTATTGGAGATGTGTTCATCTGATGTTGTTTGCTTTCTTTGGCTTGTGGATTATGCAGGCATTGGTGGGGTTGCCGGGTGTGGGTTGGGAAAGCGATTGACTGAGGGTTATGATGTTTGACCTTTTGGTTTGTTTGTGGAGTTTTACAAATTTCGTTCTCTTGAAGTGATAGCTGGTGCGAGGTGATATTTCAGGGGTTGTCCTAGTGTGATTGTGGACTCTGCTGTGTTCGTTTGCTGACCTGCTTATGAGACCATCGATCATATTTACACGATATGGTTTTGAAATTTCTAATTTTCATTCACTTTTCCTTTGAGTTAGTGTATTTAATCAATAGGTTAATTGTTCCCATGGTGTAGTGTTTTATTATCCAGATTTTTATTAGGAATAGTCTAGTATCTGAATGGATGTTGATTACAAGAGTATGGGTGCTGGTGTTCAGTGATATGGTTATGGGCTATTGTGAAAGCTCATTTCTTTACGAATGAGTAATGAACTGTTTTAATTAGCATTTCTATCTGTAAGATTTGCATATATTTCATTGTGATGAAGAATAACTCCACACACTAACCTATGATATCCTTCCAGCGATTGGCCAGCAGACTTGGCATAATTATTTATCTATTGTCATCTGTCTCCAAGTTTTAATTTAGTTCTAACATATACAAGTATCTTGGTACACTCAAGCAATGCACATTTTATAACTGAATGTCCACCAGTTCTCTGTTCATCTATGTGATGGGTGAATGTTGTCTAATCTTTTTTTGTTGTTTTCTTGTAACAAATGACAGGCATTAAAGATGCAAGTGATAAGAAGATCTTAGTTGACATGTTAATCTGGGCCATTGACAACCCTCCACCAGCAAATTATTTGCTAATATCTGGTGATCGGGACTTCTCGAATGCCCTTCATAAGCTAGTAATGAGACGGTACAATATTCTACTAGCACAACCTCCAAATGTGTCTCAAGCGCTTACTGCTGCAGCAAAACATGTTTGGCTATGGAAAAGCCTAGTGGCTGGGGAACCACCATTGGCAGAGTCGCCATACATAAGTTGCATACCAAATGGCAGTGTGGATCATTCAGATGCGTTGAAGAACATGCTTTCAGATTCTTCAGATGCATCTCCACATAACAGCACTCAAGCACAGAATAGCATTCCGTTTGATCAGCAAAAAGGTGGCAACGGAAAGGGAGATAAACAATACAAAGCGAGGCAACCTCGGAAAAATCAGTCAGACAATGTATCTAAACCAATCAGGACTGAGGATAATACAGCTGATGGTGTATCTGATAGTTCTAAAGGAAGCACTGCTAGCCAGCCCAATCAATCTCTCACACCATCATCATCGTCATTATTGAGTTCTGATTCGCAAGATGGGGTACAGGTGGATCAGCTGAATACACCAAAAATTCAGCCATTTTCCCTGCCCAAAAAACCTGTAAAACCTGCTCTTTCCCATCAAAAGAGCGCGCCTCATGACTTTTATCAAGGTAAGAAGCCTGGCATGTCAACCGAGTCTTCGTCTAAAAATGGTGCTTCTGATGTTACTAGCCATGGTCACCCAAAGCATCAGAAACCCCAGTCCTCTCATCAACCAAGACCACAGAACCCAGTGAGTCCTCGTCCTCATGGTGGATCTGGCAATTCTCAATCATCAAATTCACATAGAAGCAACTCATGTCCAGCACCAGCTGGGCATAATGGTATTCCTACTACACCATTGCAATCCTGGCCAAGTGGCCCACCTTATCATGCCCCCCCAATGTATCCTGATATGAGTCGGTTGAATATATCTGAATACCCGAGAGGAATTCATAATAACCAAGGTTTGAATGTAAACTACCATCCAAACCATCCTGGTGCCCCTCATATGGTCCAGCCTGGCTATAGTGACTATAGCTACAGACCTCCAACTCAGCCTAATATGCCTATCAACATGCAAAATACTGGACACTGGGGCACCAACCTGGGATGCCCACAGCCATCTTCGGACCCTCAAGGTCTTGTTAGATATATCTTAGGTGCTTTGGAAGTATTGAAGACCGAGAAGATTCCCCCAACAGAACAAAATATAGCAGATTGTATATGTTATGGGGATGCTAATCTACCAAATTTTGATGTCAAGATGGCTCTTCAAGTTGCCATGCAGCATCAAGCTGTTGTCATGAAAAAGTTAGGAAAAATGTCATTCTTTCTGGGGAAAAACGAAAATCTCTGGAAATGTGTCAATATAATGGATGATAAAGCAAAGTACCCAAAAGAAACTCTAGATGCTGTTCATACTTTTATATCTTCTGCCGCTGGCTATTCTGTGATCAAGAATTCTCAATCTAGGTGAGGCTCCGTTACCCAGAAATATGTGTCTAGTTTTATTGTATTTTCCCTGAGAGCATGGTTGTACTATTGTAATATATATATGTTTTTTTTGCTCGCAGGTATCAAGCTGCTACTATGTTGAAGAAAGCATGCCTGAAGCATCTTGCCCTTGCTGAAGTTCTTCAGGTTCTGAATATCATAATCAACACAAAAAAGTGGTTTGTGGCCCATTCTTCTGGTTGGCAGCCATTATCCTTTAACGTAATAGTGGCTGATGCTACAAAAAATGCTAGTGGGAAAGCTTAGCATTAGTACATTTGTCTGCTTGTATGAAATGAACACTTTGGGGTTCTGGTGGTCGGTGCAAACTGCTTCTGCAAAAGCTAAGCTCTGTTGAAATTTCCTAGCACAGTGCATTATCTGCATGTTGCCAAGTTTAGGGATCTTAAGTAATTTTACACACAATGTATCTTAGCAGGAGCGGAACAGTAAGTAGTCTTAAACTTGTTATGTCTTAGAGGGAGTCAGTCTGTCAGTATACCATTGGACCTGTTAAAAGAACTCCGTCAGGTAGCCCTGGTTGCCATTATTCTTATGGGTTATAGTAGTCGTGGTAAGATGATTCTGCAATCGGCAATGAAGCTCCTTTTGTTCAGGCAGTATATCAGTGCCTGATGCTGGTGGTTATGATCTGCTCTCATTGCAGCCAGATGGTTTAAAAGGCATCCTCAAACAATATTCCATAGTATCTGCATATCTGCTGCTATTAAGCTACTCAATGAAGCCTTAATATTGAAGCCCTAGTTTCTACATATACTCACTGGAACACACTGGATGGATATGGATCATGTGAAATTCAGTGAATCCAGGTGGCTTTGGTCTTTGGATGATTTTGATCCTGTCTGGACTTCTACTTTTGGTGCATGGCAACAGGGTCTGAAATGCAAACAAACTGCATTCAAACTGTCATGCTATTCGCTGCATGGTTACCTATCGGTGGCCATTGTTGGTGGAAGTTTTGGAGTAAATCTAAGTGCCTTTCAGCATCTTTATTCACTTCTTCCACCTTAGATGGTGGGATGCTACTTGAAATGTTGTCTGTTCTCAAAATTGTGACGCTCCTTGTAAATTTCTTCTGGTTGCTGATTATGCTCAGTGCTTTGGTTGCCATATTGCTTGACAGTTTAATGGTTGCTGATTCTGGCAGATGATTTGATATCAATATGACTGCTGTTGCCTTTATGATCCATTTGCAGCTAAGAACTCCCTGCATCCCAGAATCATTATGTTTCTGTAAGATGCTGTCTTCTTTGTTGATCATCAAGTGCTTGCATTCTGTGGTTATGCTTCGACGCAGCACATGCAAATTAACAGGCTACGGTCCATCTGCCAGCGGAGCATATCATAATTTGAAACGAGGAGTTAATTGAAAACATTCCATAGGCTAACGATTGGCATCTCTGAATTCTGAAAGCAGGTTTTGATAAAGGCACGTTCTGACAGTTATTTTGATCGATATACTGTACAACCTTCGTGTCTAGCTGCCACGACACCCCAACAATTTAGCATAAATAAAGCTTGCCCATAAAACTATTTCAAACAAAGGCAGATAATTGAAGGTAGCAACAAAAACTAGGAAGTCTGACGAAACTATTTTTTGAGGGAAATTAGAAAACGAACACCAGACGATTTTACATGATCTGAAACAACAGTCCCAAAACACTGCTTTTATTCAGGGTGTCACTGTTTTACATCTGTACAGTGTAACAAGAAACCCTTCTTGCCTATGAATACAATGATCTTCCTCTACCGTGTCACAAGAAAACGCTTCTTTCCTATGCATACAATGGTCTTCCTCTACGGTAGAAAAGGGTTCTGAGAGGAACAGAGTTCCTTTTGCCGTTGATACGCTCTTCACAATTCCAAAATGATTCATCAATTAGGTAAATAGTAACGTGTTAAAAAATAAGAACAAAATGGAAAAGGTGAGTGTGGGTTACCTTGATGCGCTGAAGGCACCAAAAGAAACTGCTGCAAACATGATGAGTAGAAATGGGGCTTTGACCAGTGCTTTATTTGATCTTCCGTGTCCAGTCGGAACACCAGATCGCATAACATGAACTGGGTCAATGATATATCTCATTAGCTTCGCTTGGGAAAAAACTCATTAGCTACATAGATTGCGAATAATTTTCATCATGCAGTCAAGTTTACCTTCCATCCTACTCCCTGATCTTCTTCCTGCAAACGATAGATGACATACAATATAACTCATCAGTGAACATCATACCACAGTAAGCACCTTATTGCTACTAGTAGTTTTTTCAAAGCAAGTATTGCTTATCTGGGTAAGAACATACCATCCTTCAAACAAGAATATGCTTCTGCTATCTGCAAGTGTAAGCGCAAGTTTTATAATTATAGGGGAGGAAAAAGAAAAGCCAGGAATTGGACTCCAATGCTTGTGCAATATACATAATATCTATGTGGAAATATCAATATGGATTACTTCTCATCTCTGATCAGAAATGCCTTGTCTGGTCTAGTAAAATATAAGTTGACATCGATGCTCGCTATAACGCCGAAAATATAAGTGCAGTCGTGCAGATGAGAAAGAAGCTAACAGTTTCAGTCCCTGTACAGGGATTCCACAGCAAACATGTGCAGGTGATATTAACTATTAAGCTCTTTGCTAAATATTTACCTTACCTCCTTGAATTTTGACTCAGCCTGAGATTTCAGATGCGTTGGGACACGATCAGGATGAGACTCCATGACCATTCTTCTATACGCAGCCTTTACCTGCATCTTATCTTAAATAAGGAATTGAGGATGGAGTAAAACTGAAAATTCAGAAGCGTACAGGCAAAATCTCCTCAAACTTCGCCAGTTTTGGCCAAACTCTACCGGAATTAGCTCAGAAATTGGCGCAGCGGAGCAACGACTACTCAATCAGGAGCAGTTCGGGCTAAATCGCATTTGCGGGGGAACAGTGAGAGCAACGGGAATTAAGGGCGGACCTCGGAAGGGGACGGCCGGGAGTAGGGAGGGAAGCCCAGGAGCTCCATGGCCTCGCTGCTCCTCATCGTGCCGTGCCGACGCCGTTCCTGAAGCGGCGGCGGCGACGGCGAGGCGTTGGTGTCAGGTCGGTGGAGAAGGCTCGCGAGTCGCGCACGAATCGAGCGTCGTCGAGAGCCATTCGACGTGCTCTTCGGGCCCCGGACGCCTCGGTGGCATTCCAGCAGCCGTCAAATCGCGCGCCCACCGATCCGACGGCCAGAACCCTCCCTCCTGTGCCGATTTTGAGAGAAGCAGGAGCAAGCCAAGCGAGCGCGGCGGTTTCCCTTCTCCCGCCGCAGCAAACTCGAACGCCTCGCGATGCGCGCACGGCGCGGCGCAGCGGCGGCGGCGCGGCCGGAGCACCTGGCCGCGCACGCGCGCCTCGTCAAGTCGGCGTGCCCGGACGCGTTCCTCGTCACCACCGCGATGCGCTGCTACCTCGCGCTTGCCTGCCGCTGCAAGCCCTCCTCCTGCTCCGCTCGCTGCTGCCGCGGGCGCCCCGCCTCCTCGGCAACTCCTTCTCCCTCTCCCTCGCGCTGCAGGCCACCGCCGCTGTATCGGGCTCCGTGCCCGCCCTGCCAGGCCTCGGCGCCGCGTCCCTCCACGCGCGCGCGCTCAAGTCCGGCTTCGCCGCCGCCGACCTCTTCGTGCGCACCGCGCTAGTCGAGGCCTACGCCAAGGCGGGGCGCACGGACCTCGCGCGCGCCGCGTTCGATGAGTCGCCACGCAGGGACGTGTTCCTCACCAACGTCATGCTGGCGGCATACGTTGCTCGCGGTGAGGTCGGGGAGGCGAGAAAGGTGTTTGACGGAATGCGCGACAGAGACATGGTCTCATGGAACACAATGATCCACGGGTACGCGGTGAATGGAGAGGTCTCCATGGCAAGGGAGATATTCGATGGGATGGAGGACAGGGACGCCTTCTCCTGGAGCTCAATGATGTCGGCATACGCCAAAGGCCGGCGGTCCAAGGAGGCGTTGGAGCTGTGGCTGGAGATGCGTGCAGCCCGTGTCACCCCAGACTGCATCACCATGGTGAGTGTGCTCATCTCGTGCGGGGACATGGGGGCGCTGGCCGTTGGTACAGAGGTGCACCAGTTTGTGGAGAGCAACGGGATTGAGGTGGATGTCAAGCTTGGGACTGCTCTGATCGACATGTATGCCAAGTGCGGTGACATCGAGAATTCACTGAGGGTGTTTCACTCCATGCCGTCGAAGGATGTGCTAACTTGGAGCTCAATGATCATCGGGTTGGCCAATCATGGGCTTGGCCATGATGCTCTCAGGTTGTTCTCAAGGATGATATCAGAAGGACTTAAACCAAATGAGATCACATTCATTGGTGTTCTTATAGCCTGTACTCATCTTGGTCTTGTGAGCGATGGCAAGAAGTATTTCAGCTCAATGAGTGTAGTGCATGGTGTAGCACCAAAGGTTGAGCACTATGGATGCATGGTCGATCTTTTGGGGCGATCAGGTCATATTGAGGAGGCAAGGCAGCTCATCAGGGACATGCCATTTGAGCCAGATGCAGTTATATGGAGGGCACTTCTTGGGGCTTGTCGCATCTATAAGAATGTAGAAGTTGCAGAGGAAGCTATGGCTAAACTGCGAGTATTGGATCCTCATGCCGATGGGCACTATGTCTTACTGTCAAACATATATGCACAAGCGAATTCTTGGGAAGGTGTTGCAGAGATGAGGACAATGCTTAGGAGGGAGAATATTCAGAGAATTCCTGGAAGAAGCTCGATTGAGTGGCAGAACACAATTCATGAGTTTGTTTCTGGTGATAGATCACATCCAAGGTCCAAGGAGATCTACAAAATGTTGGAAGAGATGATGGATCGCTTAAGACAAGCTGGATATAGGCCAATGACAGGCTTAGTGTTGCAAGACATTGATGAGCAATCTAAGGAGCGTGCATTGGCTGAACATAGTGAGAAGCTGGCCATTGCTTTTGGTCTGCTAACCACTCCTGCAAGGTCAACTCTCCGAATAACAAAGAATCTCAGAGCTTGTGAAGACTGCCATTCAGCTATTAAGCTTGTTTCCGTGGTATATGGTCGCACATTGATCATTAGAGATCGTAACCGTTTCCACCATTTCAGTGAAGGACAATGCTCATGCAAGGACTACTGGTGAAGTTACAAACTTGTAGCAAGACAACCGCACTGTGCAGAAATTGTTATATCCATGAGATTGAGAGGTGTTCTTCTAGGATACACGGATACTTCGCCAAACTCACGTACCGGTATCGGATACTTCACGGATACTTCTCGGATACCGACACTCCACGGATACGTATCCAGGACGTATCGAACAATTAACTAATCCCAAATAATAGAAATAAATCGGATACTCCTGAGATACTTTACCAGTACTTGTGGGATACCTCGTAACCCTAAAGCCACTTGTTCCCCTTTAGAGTTCAAGCACATTTACTTCAAAGGTCCAAGTCTAGAATTATAGTGTGCCCACAAGTGACAATAACTATCCTTTAGCAAGATCAAAATGAAGTAGCAAATGTTGAAGAACAAGATTAGGAGGGGCAACCAGAGAAGATTGCATACACATGTTTCAATAACCATCTAGGCCAGTAATCCCTTTTTCTTTTATACATAAGCAATGATTAATTGTATATTCATGGTTATTTTCTATTTTTCTTAATAATATATGTTTTTTATTTTTATTATATATCGGCGTATCGCTGTATCCATGTTTTTGGGAAAATGGCGTATCGGAGTATCGCCGTATCGCGTACCGGTATCCGTATCCGCGTATCCATGCATCATAGGTGTTCTTTAGTTGAAGATGCATCTGAAATGACTTCATTTGAAGAACAACAAATCATAATCTATTTCTTGAGTTGTGACTTTTGAAAGTCAGTCAGGGACTTCATCAGAAGCAAAGAATCTTACATTCCGGTATCAATATATAAGAGACCAGGTAACTCTGAAACTCTTAAATGTATACTTTACTCATTTACATCATATCATCCCTTCGGAGGAGTTTCATACATGTCAGTTGCCAATTTGCCATAATCTAAGCCTCGCAAGTCTAGACTCATGACAAAAGGCATAAGAAAGCACATTCGTAATAGGTGCATGGCCAATATACTGTTTTAAATTCAGTATATTGTTTGTGTTAGTTTAAGTCTACAGCCTAGTTAGCAAAGGGCTTTTAGTTAAAAGCTGCTGTTATATCTTCCTATTTCTTGTTTGATAGAATCTTGCTTTAAAAATTCCTGGCTTTTGCATATGCCCAAGTCCTCTGAGAGCGTCTCACACAACTGCATAATTGAAACAAGATGACAGGCACAATAAATCAGATATTTTGTAAAAATTAGATGATCAGGACCGAAATCAGCCTTTCAAATACAGAACCATCAAGGAGGAAGCAATACCTTTCTGTACAGGGAGCAGTCTCCAGATGACTTCCTTAGCTCGACAACATAAAGAGATTCATTGATCTCAAACACCTGGAATCATGGTACCACAATGTTTAGAATAGGAAGGTCAAATAGAAACAAAGAAACAAGAAATGTCTTAGGAACACACAAGACACCATGGTGAGGCAGCCGCATTAATTTTTTTTAAAAAACTATGAATCTGTTATGTACTGTAAATACCTCCGCAGAAATTAATAATGATTCTTGCCCTCTGGGATTTGCTGGTCCCTTGCAATCTTGGATCACTTTTAGCTGCAGGACATGATCATATGATTCTCAACGTCCTGATTCTGAACAAATAGAGCTGGAAGTCTAGACATGATAGGAGATCACTTACCTTGCCGTTGCTCTTATGTACTTGGAAACCCAGTTTTCTGACAATGCTCTCAATTTTCTCAAATAAATAAGCCGGGGAATGATTTGATGCAAATCTGATTTTCCTTTCTGAAGCATCCTGCAACTCAAGTCACATGCCTGACTTTAGTGGAAGGTCATAAAAACAATATAAAACATCTACATCTCTTGAGTATAAACAGTATTAATGCCCAATCAAAGACCGGTAGGCTTTGTCAATTTTTGGTTCCTGTAGTTTAACTATCTAGTAAATGTGAGGAAATTAAAAGACGCAATAAATCGAAACAAATGTTGAACTAACCTCTTTCTCAAAAAATCCGGATAAATCAAGGCAGGAAGACATCCCAATGAGCTGGAAAGCGTTGATTTGGTTGATTGCTATGTTGTCTTGAATGCCATTATGCTTCAGAAAACACAGATGAAATTCAGACTTTATTCTGCTAAAAGCCTAAAACCATGGTACTGTAAAATGTAAGTACAGCTCACATAGGTTACCTCAGTCATATTTAGGCTGCCTTCACCCATGCTGATATCTTCATCATCATTAAATGGCACAGCTGGAGCATAACCTTGCTTGAACCAATCATGTGCCCTTATTCCATCCACATCTATGCGGGTAATTGGGTTAGGATCTAGAATTTTTCGCAGTATATCTTGGGCACCTTGTGAGAGCCATTTTGGAATGTGAGCATTCCCCTTCAGGATCTGAGAATGATAAATATCCCCACTGAGATATGGACCATATGGTTGCATGAAATAAAATTAGCCAAATATATTCCTGTAATGCTTCATTCCTTGCTTTATACCTTCTGGTAAAGGACAACCACATTTTGGTCATCAAATGGAAGATTCCCTGTAAGCATTACATATAGAATAACGCCACAGGACCATACGTCAGACATCGAGCCATCATAACCTTTGTTCAGAAGGACCTAAAAATACCACTGTCAGCAATTCCCTCCTCCATGTGCGCCAAGCAGAACTGAAGTAGATAGTAATGATGGAACCATGCAACCTAGTAGGTTCAACGCTATTGGAAAGAGTGTTTTAATTCTTACCTCAGGGGCTATGTAGTTAGGGCTGCCACACGTGGTATGCAACAAACCATCTTTCTGGAAAAAGAACCATCATTTTAGCACAGACAAAACGATTCAGATTGATTTGACATCAGATACAATGCCATACCCGTTGATTTTGTGGAAGTGCACTTAGTCCGAAATCAGAAACCTTTATGTTTCCTTTTGCATCAACAAGGACATTCTCTGGCTGCAGAAGGTTCAGAAGAAAGGTCTTAATTGTAATGTGTTTACCATTTCCATCATTACGTGGTATCTGAAAATGTCAAGTCTCAAGAGATAGGTTAGTGATTACCTTGAGATCCCTATGATAAACCCCCTTCTCGTGGCAATATCCTACGGCATCCGTTAGCTGCTGGAATAGTTTTCTCCCTTCCTTCTCTGTCAGCTTACCCTTCAAAGCCTGGATGTATCAAAGGTTGAGTTCGATATGCATTAGAAACCCTTTGCTACTGAAGAGTTGGCTTCATTTGTTCACAAAGCATGCAGCATGACTAGTTTACAGTTAAGGGGCAGAACTCTTACGATTTTGTCAAATAGTTCTCCTCCATTTACATACTCAAGGACCATGTATATTTTTGTCTTGCTGGCTGAAACCTGCACAAGAAAAGGCTAAATAAAGATTCAATTCATTTGTGAAATGAACAGATTAGTTCTATATTCTCACGCAACTTTATACTTTAGTGTATGTGCCATTTTTAGTGTAGAGCATTACTAGGGTAATCCTTGGCAATGAATGATGCTAGAAGCTAGAACAACTTTTCATGCTTTCGTGGCCTACATAGCTTTTGGCTTCGTCTATCCAAAATATCGGCCCAAGTCACTACCACATTGGTCTGTAGGCAATTACCAAAGCCGGCAGGCATCGTTTTCTAGTCTAGTACCTATTTCTCTACTAGAAGGAAACAAAGCCTGACATGGACATCACCCACTAATGAAATCAGTCAGGGAACCAAACATTCATTTGCTACCCTAATTAGCACTTCACCAACTATGCATTATTGTATGAAATTCCTATCGATGTGGGACCATAAGATGCATATGTGACATGTGAAACAGTGGGCTCATGCTCTGCAGCCTTCTTTTGCCTTGCAGGACCAAAAGCTGCCTGAAGAAATGCAGAGAGGACGAGTGTGGATGACGCAGTGCATCCAATTATTGGGACCGTGTACGCCACCAGCCACCTCTACAAATCAAAAGCCATTTTATCCACTAGGGGCCTTCCGGGTTTCAGGTAACCAGGCAAAGCCTCAGGACAAGACAACCCCGTCGCTATCTCTATCTCATTCTGGGGGTGGCGTGCTGGGAGCAACAGCCGCCGTTGGATCATCAGGTCTGACGGCAGGGATTGCACGTGAACCTATGGGTGTTGACATGTAACATCCCGGGTTTTTCCGGAATGTTCTTGAATGCAAAAATATGGATTTCAAAAATTTTGTTTGCGTTGTTGTGGAAACACCTTAGATTGTCTTCTTGTGAATCTCCCTAAATTCCTAGGAAATTAAAATTGACCTTTTAATTCTGCTTAGGTTAAATTTAGGATAGAGTGTTTTGGCTTTTCTTCGGCTTTAATTGTATTTTTTGAGTGTGATTTATATTTGGATTCTAAATTCAAATATAAATCTAAAGCTAACAACTAACTCGCCCGATCAAACCCTGTGGCGGAAGCCGCTACCTAAGCCCTATCCGATCTCCCGGCCAGTTGACCCACTAACATATCGGACCGATCATCCATCTCTCTAATCCCAATCGAAGTCTAGATCGAAATTCTCGGCGTCCAGATCAATCCGGAGATTCCAGAAGAACCATATCCGAATTATGGCGCTATTTTCTATTTGAACGGATTGATTATTAATTTAATTAATCTGGTTCAGAAAATAGTCTGATTAATTCATCCCAAATATCTAAAGAATTTGTTCTGAATTATGGCCACGTTATCCGGATTTTGAATTGATTATTTCTTAATTAATTCGATCTGGATAATTAGTCTAATTCATTTGTTTCATGGTTTATGAAATAAATTATTATGAATTTATTTCATAGGCTAATAATATACTAGCCCATCAAACCTAGGCCCATCTAAAGCCCACAATCTAACCCTAGCCCTAATCTCTTCTTATAAATTCTCCACCCATCCTCTCTCCTCTCCGTCTCCCTCTCGGCCGCCGCCTCCCTCTTCTCTTTCTTCCACGCGAAGCAACGCAACCAGCGCCCCTCTCTTCCACCCCTCTCCTCTCTCTGATCTCCACCGCCGCAGCAGCCCATCTCCTCGGTTCATCCGCCTCCTTCCAGTGCTCCCTCTCCCCAATAATCCAAGCACCAGAACATTGATTGCTTCCTCTTCTCTCTCCCGTCAAATCACTCCATCACGATCTCTCTCTGTGCTCAATTCTCTCTTCCAGTTCAATCTCTCTCCCTTGTTTTCTCCTCACGAGACAACAAGCACCGGGGAATTAAATCCACCGAAGCCTCATCCCTCCCTGCAATCTCTCTCTGATTTATCCCACCGCAATCTCTCTCCCTCTCTGAGCAAATCCACCAGCGCATCCTCTCTCTCCCGAAATTTCTCTTCCCTCCAATCGCACGAAGCAGAGCATATCAGAGCAGGCAGCGCAGCAGAGCAGTGGTGCGCAGGCGAGCAGCAGCAGGCGAAGCAGATCAGGAGCAACACCCGTTCTGCCCCGTCGTCGCCGCCCGGCGCCCATGCTCGTCCTGAAGCCCCGCGCCCGAGCTGCCGAACCCGCCGGTGAGTACCACCGAGACCACCCTCGCTGTTCCCCCGTGCTGCTCCTTTTGTTGTTCCGGCCATGAGAAGACCCTTGTGCTTGTGTGCCCGTGTGCGAGTGCGCCGACCTTCGTGTCGTGTTGCCGTGCGTTGTGCAGGAGTCGATGCCCCATGACCAAGCCTTGCTCAAAGAGACCTAGCCATGGCTGCCTTGGACCTCGCCCCTAAGGTGTTCGACGTTATGCCTGAACCATTCCTGCGCATCGGTCGCCTTGTGTGTCGACGCTCGTGTCGTACCCATGGTTGTGCAGGTGCCGCCGCTGCCTTGCCATGTCGTTGTCCAGTTGTCCATCCAAGCTGCTGCTTCGTCTGTGCCCTGTGTGCCGGCCGTCGTGCCGTGCTCTTGGTGCAGGTGTTACCCGTCGCCCTGGCCTTCGTCTGTGCTGTGCTACTGACCAGAACGCCGGCCACTCTGAGCGCTCGCTCGCACCAAGTGCCCTGGCCTTACATGTTCCTGTACTTACATGCCTTGGCCAACCTACAGCTTTAGTTCGTGCATGGTCTAGTTTAGGAAACCACCCACCAGCAGGCTTCTGTAGGTAGTCGTTTATTTCCGCTTTGCCTTGCTTTGCTTTGCAATTTTTGCATGGTCCTGTGCAGCTCGTGCTTGGCCCTGAACAGCACCATCAATTGCAAGGTGAAGAAAAAGTGATGCCTCGTCCAAGACCCTGCCACCCCGGTCCTCATCCTGCGAAGACCACCGCTCCCTTGTTCAGTCCGCAGCCTTGACCTGCCGGCTATCCCACGCATCCCCGCCCTTAGCCTTTGCCAATCTCCCTTGTCCAAGTCAAGCGCCCTCCAAGTGTTCGACACCATGCCCGAACCACCTGCGTATGTCCTAGCCGTTCCGTTTCGCTACCGATTGTCGTCGTCGCTTGTACGCTGACTGTCGAGTAGTGAACCTTGCTGTCCCTGACCGTCCCTATGATGTTACCTTGCCAACCACGTCGCGGCCATGGAATGCCATGAACCCGCGCTCTAGCCGAAGCCATGCCGTCCCTTTTCGGTGACGTTGCGGCCGTGGACGACCACGTGCCCGCACGCGTTCGTCTAGCCAAAGCCAAGCTACGACTACGTGTCGCGCAACCCGCATACCCGCCAAGCCGTGCCGAGTTGTTGCCCGACGCTCGCGTCCTTGTCGCGGACATGGACGACCATGAACTCGTGTGATAACCCTGTCCTCGCTCTTCGACCCGGAACCATGGACAACCTGGCTTCACCCCTCGTTATACCAACGCCTTTCTTATGACGCGGCCAAGGTGAACCTTGTGCCCGTGTGCCATCGGCGTAAACTGCCCCCTTGCCGTTTAATCCCGAGTGCATGAACGACACCTTTCGTCGCTCTTGCCTCGACCTTAAACCTAAGTTGTGACCCTTCTTGGTCCATAACCGCTTCGGCCAACCTTCGCCACCACCTAGTCTGCTCCCGGTCTAACCTCGAACCATACCAGAGACCACCCGGACTTGTGTGCAACTCGTTGCATCGAATTCGGGCCTGCTGCCGGCTAGACGAGATGCCTCGCTACCTGACCCATATACCCTTAAACCTTGTTGGCCCGGTATCACCCGCTAACAGTCTGTCTCAGCCCACTAACACCTTGGCCTCGTCTTATGACAAGTCGGGCCCACTAACTGCTTCTCAACCACTAACACTGCGGGGCCCACATGATGACATGTGAACCCCACTGACTTAATCAGCCTAGCCACCTGACCGCTAGGACCCATACAATGATGCATGGGACCCGCTAACTGTTCTCTAACTTAGCCAACTAACTTGGCCGCTAACCAGCTTGACCGCTAACCGAACCTTGAGCCGTTGACCATATCAACCCTGGTTGTTGACTTGGTCCACCCCGACGTCGGTAGGGCCCACTACCGGTGTCCAAAACTAATCCCACGTGATGACATCATGACGATGTTAGCACGGCTAACCCGGGCCTGGCATGTGACGCATTTCAGTGTGGCCACATGTCAGTTGTTTTCTTTTCCTTTTGCGAAAATCTAGAAAGGGTTTATTAAAGGAAAATAGTATAAAATCAACCGTAGCTTAGAATAATTTGAAACCAATTTCAGTATTCCTTCTAAAATCATGAACTACCCGTTAGTGTGAGGTTTGGTGTTATTTGGTTCTTATTGCTTCTTATTTGGAGTTTATTCGCATTAGAATGCCGTTGTTTATTTATGCAAACGTGTGCTAGGATCTGAGAAAGATCTAGAAGACTTCGTGGACTTCGTCAACTTGGACTTCATCGAATGAAGACTTGTACGACTACATCAGGATGAGTTGGATCGCAAGGTCACAGGTGTCCACGCCCATCCTACTTTGAATCCTATTAGGCATTGCTACTAGTATGCTAGCGCTTTATTTTCTCGCATGATGATGATAATGACCTGTTGCATGGCCTTTTATATACTTACCGTTATCCTTGATAGCCTGTTACACTTGATGCTATGATCTTGCTATGCTTGCATGTGTATGGGATGGGTGTGATAGGATTCTTGGCGTGTGTGGGGCAAAAACCCGGGAAAGGAGTAAGGGGTTTTGGGAACTTTGCGGGGGTGAGCAGATTAACTCGATCTCGTATCGAGGGCTTGGGGTGCGAACTTAGGCGCATCCTGTGAGGTACCTGTGGCGGGTACATGTTCTTTGTGTTACTTGAGGAGTTTGGCGGCAATACCTGTAATGGGTGCGCGAGCGGACCACTGGAGGTGGAGACGCTATTTGACGGTGACGCTCACCCCGGCACCAAAAACCGAGTTGGTTATGACTTTCCTCAGGACTTTCCGTGCTCACCACTTACACTTAATGGGGGGTGTTCCAGCCAGCCTAGTTAAGTGCGGTACCCGGACTGTAAGGAGTTAGCGGAAGTGTGTGGGGGAAAAGGCGGAGACCTTCGTTCCCCCGAAGGAGGCTCATACCCTGGGACTTGGCCACCGCGGGGGAGGCCATCACAGTTCTCGGACACCGAGTTGCGTCTTCAGTGTATCCTAAGCCGGGAAAAGCAGGAGGGTACCGTTCACTGGCTAGGGTCTGTGCTGTGGGTTGTGTCTCAGTCGGCTAGCTACCGGCTTGCAGCCCGAGTGGGTCCAGGAGTACAAGCTCTGCAGAGTATAATCTATATATATAGCCGCCGTCCGCGGACAATGGACGATTCCTGTGTGAAACTGTTATTTCCGCCATTGTTTTAGGGATTTCTACCTCCCCTCTAGAGTAGGGCCTGCCTCGGGCAGTTGAGATGTGAAGGGTGGGAGCTTTCACATCGCCTAGAGAGTGATGAGTGGAAGATATTGGAGTCGGGTACCTGGTGCGCCAGGATTGCTCGTGGTGTTGTGAGAATGGTTTTGGGATGGAGATGCTGCTGCTTGCATAGGATGAACCTTAAGCCTATCCTTGATATTTCTTATACTAGATTTAGGCCACCTTAAAGCTTGCATTACGGATGGTGACGTGGACCTGTCCCAATCCTTGGGGGCAGTTTGTGAATGAACAGGTGAAGACTCGAAGTGCAAGACCAATTCCGGTGAAGTTGGTGAGAAGGTTGCTGTGCTATGCTCAAGTGTTGCCTGTGGAAGTGGTGCCCTGAAGCTGAAGCTGGCTTGAAGCTTAGCTACCGTTGCGTTGGTTTTCATGTTGTCGATTAGCCCAAGGGGCATGTACCAGTACGCTTTCCGTTGTATCCTTGATGTAAAGCTAACTCTGATGATTGTAATCGTTGTATGGATGTGATATCCAGCTGAAATGAGTTCTGTACGTGATAGCTGTTGATTCTGGGACTATCACAATGGTACAGGGATTCGGATTCTCATAATTGAAAATCCGGGTCGTTTCAGTTGGTATCAGAGCCGTACTTGACCATAGCACGCAACCATAGACTGGACGATAGCTAGGAAGCCTTGACTTGAGTCTATTTTGATATATACATCCTTGGACTACTTCAGTAAAATTCCTTGAACTACTTGATACCCAACTCTCCTTGATTTTCTTCCTAATTGACTCACTGACTTATCCCTCCATCGTCCCTGGCAAAAGTGAAGCATGAGGAAGTATCCGTTCTACCTCTTCGGATCACCGTACAGAAGCTTTCAACTTGTTTCAACAAGTGTTTGAAGCAAACTGGTGATAGTACTCTCCACATCCTCTACAATGGATGGATAGACGGACAAGAAGAGGATTGTGCCACTAAAGTCACGCCAAGTGTACTTACAGAGCAAGAGTNTGATTTTTCTAAGTTTGGCCGCAGCCTCGAGCTTCACACGCAACTTTGTTAGTTCACCGGCACGGTAGTTCCTTGCTTGCAATCAGCCGCGCACGCAAATTAATTGCCCAAACTACCCATCATCCTCTTCTTCTCTTCCAAAGAACTTTTTTTTTACATTCGATTCAGCAGGAAAGAACGGCATGGAATCAAGAACAGACAGGAATTTGGAGGGAGAGAAACAAAGTGACGGAGGATTTAGAGAGGAGGATGCGAGGGGAGCTTCACCTCGTACAGCCGGACGACGTTGGGGTGCTTGAGTAGCTTCAGCGTGGCGATCTCCCTCTTTATCTGCGCCGGCCATCACCGGAACAATCGGGAACTTGGATGAGCAAGGGGAGGAAAGAGCGAGTCCGAGAGAGAATCGGTGGCCAACCATCGATCAGCTGACAGATGGTCACGCACGCACCTGCTCGTCGATCTTCATGGCGAGGATGCGCTGGCGGTCGAGGATCTTGATGGCGAAGGCCCGGCCGGTCTCGGCGTGCCGCGCCAGCCTCACCTTGCCGAAGTGGCCCTCCCCGAGCGTCCGCCCCATCTCGTACTTCCCCATCCGCATTCCCCCGCCGCCGTATGTAGCAACGAGCGCCGCCGCAGCCGCAGCTCGCTACCGCAGGGCGCGCGGCTCTCGAAAGGGCCGAGTCTCGAAAACGCGCGCCCGCGCGGGGAAGTAGAGGCTCTGCAGCTCCCGGCCCTCGGCGGGTGGAAGCGACGAGACGTCGAGCTCGCTCGCTCGCGGCCGCGGACGGACGGACGGACGCGCGGTGGACTAGAGGCTGACCGGCCGGTATAACGTTAGGTGGGGAGGGGGAAGGGGATATGGAGGGAAGCTTGCGTTGCGGCGTCGAGCCAAGCCAAGCGGGGTTTTATACCGGAAGATCGATGGCGACTGGGGAGGCCCCCCGGTGACCGGTGTGTGTCCCGGAAGGAGACGCCCACCGGGCCCACCTCTCACTATTTTAGCGTGCGTGTGCTAGCTAGGAGTATTTTTCTTCTTCTTCTTTTATTTTTCTTTTATTATTTATTTTTTAAATGAGGGAACGGGTCCGGACCATGAGTGCTTGATGGTGTTCTTCTCATGATTTGGGGAGGCAAAAACCTTTTTTTCCCCTAATGTTTTGTCTGTGTAGTTGGTTTGATCTTTGCTAATGTATATGTAGAGATGTGGATCGGTCAGTCATCCAGGATAATGTGAGTTGTGTGGATAAGAGAAGTTGGTGTTTGATCTTTCAAAACTCTATTATTGTATAAGACTGCCGACTGCTCATTGTTTGGCGAGTTGCTTTCACCAGCTTGCGGTGTATCTCGCCAAATCTCCCAGCAGAATATTGTGTATCATCATAGCTCAATAGTGATGTGAAAGTTGGTTGTGTTTTATAGAGGCAGAGGCTTTTGACCGGTTGAAACCTGAGAGGTCGTTCGTGTTTTATTTTCTATCCCCATGAGGCAATTTAGGCCCTGTTTAGTTCCCCTCCGTTTTGCATTCTGTGGCTATTTTGCATTCTGCACGATTCTCAATGCACTTTTTTTTTCTCTCTGTGCATGCGGTCCAAAGCGCCCTATTTTGCATTCTGTTTTGCATTCTGGGGAACTAATCACCCCCTTAGGGCCTGTTTAGTTGGAATGGAAAGTTGGCAAAATTTACTGTAGCAATTCTAAACCGAAGATTAGGAGGACTAAACATGATCTAATTATAAACTAAATACACGGATGAACGGGAAATCACGAGATGAATTTATTAAGCCTAATTAATCCGTCATTAGATATTGTTTACTGTAGCACGACGTTGTCTAATCATGGCCAAATTAGGCTCATTAGATTCGTCTTGCAAAGTTACCGGGAGTTATGGAATGATTTTTGTCATTAACATACGTTTAATACTCCATGCATATAAGATTCCCTTTGATGAATAGTGAAATTTGGCAAATTGGCAATTTGCCAAATGAACTAAACAGGCCCTTAGTACCTTTCGAAATCCAGTGTACAGGCGTACAGTTACGACTCATGTCTGCGTGCACCGTTTCTGACCCCAGCTCTTTTTTTTTTTTGCAGATCAAATAGTTTTTAGAGTTAAATCTCCAAATTAATTTTCCTCAACAGCCAGTCAAACTGCTCCTACAAGCTGTAGACGGTTAGATCCAAGTGATCACGTGTCTGAGGTTGTTATCCATGTCCCCTACGCTCAAAAAGTTGCAATCTGGTGCTGGCAATCCATGGATGGTGTAGTGTGGTGCAAGCTTTGGTGATGATGCGGATGTAGTTTGAGTTGATTGGCAAGCTTTGGTGGTGATGCGGATGTAGTTTGAGTTGAATGGCGTGACCACGTTGTGTGGTTATGTCGATGTACCAATCCGACGAGCACGAGTTGTTTGTTGAGGTGCGTAAGTGAGTGTTGACGTCATAATCCATCTGACCAATGCTAATTTGACCTGGGTGGTGCGATATATTAGAATGGCCCATGTTCCTAGTCCAACCACCTGATATTTTATAGTTATTTTTTTCTTTTGGTTATATTGTCCAATGTAGCCTTTATTTTTTTAATATAAATGGCAGCTCTCTTACTTTGTTTAAAAACAAGAAAAGTTATAATATGGTGAATCATAAACCTTTTCAAAGCTTGTTCGGTTTGGGGAGGGGCGGCGGCGGAATCCGTGGGGATTGAAGCGGGTGAAATCTCGGGGGGAAGGGGGGTGGGGTGGGGGGAGAGAGAGAAATTAGTCGAACATACAAGTCGTAACCCTGTAAACATGTCGTTAAAATGTTTAATTGATTATTTATTGTTTCCAGATCAGTTTCTAGATCAACTTTTTTTTTTTGCAAAAGTCCAGATCAACCTTTTGTCTTGCTAGTGTGTAAAGATGTGGATAAGAAAATTTGGAGTTGGATCTTTCAACTCTGTTGTAAGACTGCTGATTATATCTTTGGCGTGTTCATTGGTGGAGATTGGATAGGATTGGAGTAGATCAGAGGAAATTAAATCTCTTGGGTAGATAAGCGAACAAGCAATACTCCAATCTGCAGATAAATACATGTATTTCCGAGTTTGTCTCAAGTCAAATATTTTTTTACTTTGACTATAGCAAAAAGTTCATATACATTTACAAAATAAAAATGATGTTACTAGATTCATTGTGAGCTATCTTGGTGTTGAGTACCCCCTCGTTTCAAATTACAAATCATTTTGGCTTTTCAAAATTTATTACTTTTGTCGTGCATCTAGACATTATGTATATCTAGATGTATGTCAAAAGTAACAAATCTTAAAACCTAAAACAACCTATAATTTGGAACGGAGCGAATGCATATATGACTCTTTCTGAAGTTACTATTTCAAATAATTTATTTTATAGGTCTTATAAAAAAATAGTGGATATATTATGTCCGATGTTTTTTAAAAAATGCTTATACTTGTGGAAAGAGGAAGTATGTCGCTTGAAGTTTAGTTGATTATTTATTGTGTCCGGGTCAGTTGTCGATATATTGTTTGGAGAGATAGTATCATCCTTCTGTTTTGCTTGATTTGATTGCTTTTTAATATGTTTTTGATAATGCAATGAAGATGTAGATAAGAAAAGTTGGAGTATGATCTTTCAACTCTCTTGTATAAGACAGTTGATTATAAGTTTGGCGTGTTGCTTTCACCGGCAAGTTTTTCTGTAACTTGTCAAGTTGGCTGTAGAATGTCGTGTCGGTTTTCGGCGTGCTGAATCGATCTTGGGACGGGAGAGCTCATTTGCGTTTTGTTCGCGCTCAAGAGGTTTTTTGACTTGCTCAAACGTGAGAAGGTCGTTTGTGTTATTATTACATAATTAAATTATATGCTGTCGAGTGTCGACCAGACCAGGCCAAGAGGCTGCATTAGTACGACCTTTCTATATCCACAGCAAATACGCGTGCACGCCAATAATCTACAAGCTACGGAGTAGGGTGCTGAAGGTAGCATTTACGTGCTGGGAGTTTGTGACCACGCGTTTTTTTTTTTCCTTTTGCAAGGCAGCCAAAGCTATCTGCTCTGATCTTCTCCCAAGTTCCAGAGCGTCAGTTTACCCTAGCTCGACGGCGCTAACCCCCTTGTGTTCCAAGCACCACAGAAAACAATCAACCGCCGCACATGGTGGTAGTCTGGTAGAGAGGATCGGAGCAGGAGTGCGCAGGAGCAGCAGGACAGGTGGTAGGGTCATGGCGATGCGTGTGCGCACGGGATCCACTCGTGCGCCGAAACAAATCTCGTGCCGCCGCGTGAGCGACCGACAGGGGCCGGAGCGCTAGCGATCCGTACCAGCCGCCGGTCTCAGGGTCAGGGCTCGCGTCGCGGGGGCGGCCATGCCGGTCGCCATCCGTCCGTCGGCGTCGGCGTACGTACGCATCGCATCTCCTGGCCGGGCATTCACTCGCTCGTGCCCCCCCGTTCGCGCGTGCGGTGTGACGAGCGCACGACCCCACCCCCGGCCCCACGGCGCGGCGACGACCGACGGCTAGTAGTTGGCTTGGCTAGCGGCGAGGTGAGGCTGTCTGCCGGTCGCGCGTCCCCGGCCGGTTTCCCCGGAGATTGGGGGCAGGGCAACAGGTGGGCGGCGTCAGGTGAAAACCTAAGAATCGATTCGCTGGTTCGGGCGGCGGCAGCATCTGGATGTTGCTTTCCTCTTAAGGCGTCGTCTTGGAGTCCTTGATGGCGACACCATGATTAGCTTGGAGCAATGGTGGTGGGTGGCAGATCGACACCATCTACGTCCAACAGATTTCTTTCGAGGTCACTTCGATGCTTAGATAACAGCCGATGCATGGTCCATGAGGTGGCGGCCGGTGTTGGCCGGATTTGCTCTTGCTTGGCAAATCAAAGCGGAGGTGACCACATTCTTGGTTGCCGATCCGCTGGAGAAGACCGCCGGGGAGCGACGACAAGATTTGTATGTCTCATTCCTTACTCAATGATGACCGAAGATAGGAGATCGGCGTTCATGGTGGCTACAAGTGACCTGAATAGATTTTGGACTAGGCGGTCTTTAGTACTGATTTTCATGTACTAAAGTTCTTTAAGATATTTTCTTAGATGTGTGTAATAAACAAGGCTGTGTGTAGTCACGCAGAGGCCAGAAGGCTGTGTGCGTTACTGCAGAGGCCGGAATGCAATTCTATTTTCTAAAAAAAAAGGTGGGCGGCGTCCAGATGCGGCGGCGCGCGAATTCGTTCGTGGTACGGTGGGTGCGGGATTATGATATCAGGTGTCCCATCTCTGCCACGGACACGTACTCCAAGCCAATGTTAGCCTAAACGGTAAACGCTAAATAGTCGGTCACCTACCGTTTAGCTCTTTATTCGGACTAAACGGTCATTTAAACGGATTAAATAGTCATTAAACGGGCTAAATGGTTGATTAAACGGACACGGCGAGCCACCGTGTAACGTTTAAACGGCGTGTAAACGGGCTAAACGGCCGAGTAGGCGAACAGTGCTCCAAGCACAACGGCCGCGGTCTGTATCTGAAGCAAACGTGATTGCGCGACAGCATGTGCTGCCGATGTCTTGGTGTTGGATTTAATTGAGCCAGGCTCATGATAATTTAATTAAATCAAATAATATTACAAGACACATCTTAAATATTAAAGAGTAGAGAAGTTCAAATTGAACTTGCATGGTATAATTCAATGAATATAATTGAGAAAGTCAAATTGAACTTGATTGAGAAGTTCGATTTGAACTTGTATAGCAAGTTCAATAAATTTGATTGAGAAGTTTGAATTAAACTTGGTTGAGAAGTTCACATTGAACTTGACACTCTTGATCAGAGGATTCTGGAACCAACAAGAAGTTTGTATAAGTCAAGTTGGATTACTTGAGAGTAAAGTAAGAAAAGTCATGTTCAATGAACTTAATTGAGGAATTCAAATTGAACTTGTATAGTAAATTCAATGAACTTGATGGAGAAGTTCGAATTGAACATGACTATCAAGAAGAGATCAACTTGTTGAACAAGAAAGTACTTCTTGTTCAAGGGGTCATCTTCATCTATAAATAGATGCCCCTCCTTACTACTAAAAGTGAAGAAACATACACCGGTTCCTCCTCTCAAGCCTCATACTCTTGTTCCTCCTGCTATTGTTGCGTTTGTACGCATTCCCATCGCGAGTCTCTGCGCGCACAGAGCCTGCGAGAGCAGGCCTCCGAAACCACACCTCTCAGAGATCCTGCTCGGGATAGACGGGCGATCAGGTTTTTGAAGAGCGCACAGCGTGACTGCTCGCTCGTTAAATACTACTAGAAGGCCGTTCGAGGGACTGCACTGCCCCGACTCGCCACTACATCGAATAAGATCGACTACATCGAAAAAGCTCAACCGACGAGTATATCTAGTCCAGTTGGGAATGGCGCATCCGGTGCCTCCGGCACTGGCCCCGACTCTAGGTACTCTCTAAACCTTTTCCGGTTTCAGTTCATGTTAAATGGTGTTTTAATTATGAACACGTGCAACTACTTTATTATGACAAGATCACTAATTAATTTCATGATTTACCTACTATATTTTGGAATTAAAATATACCGTGTAATGCCTAAATTTCTAACAATCCAAAAACCTGATAGGCTTACGGTAACTGGTTTCGCTGCATCAATCAAACCAAATGTTTTTGATGGTTCAAATTACAAACGATGGCGTGATAGAGTCACTTTGTGGTTGACGGCTATGAACATTATGCACGTCGCAAATGGGAAGCCTCTGGGACCGCTCACTTCAGAGGAAGAGAGAATGTTCCTAGCGGCTGATAACCTATTTCGATGTGCTGTCATAAATGTTCTTGCTAAAAATCTTGTGGATGTCTATCTGTCGCTACCATCTGGCAAAGATTTGTGGGATGCACTTGAGGCAAAGTTTGATGTTTCTGATGCTGGTAGTGAGCTGTATATCATGGAACAGCTTTATGACTACAAGATGGTTGATGACTGTCCTGTAGTGGAATAAGCCCATGAGATTCAGGCACTAGCTAAGGAACTTGAACAATTCTCATGTGTGTTGCCTGATAAGTTTGTGGCAGGAAGCATTATTGCAATGCTGCCACATTCTTGGAGGAATTTTGCCACTTCTCTAAAGCACAAGAGACAGGAGTTCAGCGTTGCTGGTCTCATTGGGACTATTGATGTTGAGGAGAAAGCGAGGGCAAAGGATACACGTGGTAAAGGAGTTGTTGGCACTACAAGCGCCAATTTGGTGCATAAGAACAACTTCAATGCCTCCCACAAGAAGAAGAAGAACAAGCCAATGCAGAACCAAACAAAGACTAAACAAACAACCCCGTTCAAGAAGAAAAAAGAAAATTGCTATGTCTGTAACAGTTCGGAACACTTTGCTGGAAAGTGTTCGGACCGTAAGGACAAGAGATCTGCTAACATGATTATTAGCGAGACTGATGGAACATCGAGGTACGGTAATTCATTACCTACAGTTCTTTCAGTCTGTCATTCACCAGAGTGGTGGGTTCATACCGGGGCTAATATTCATGTATGCGCTGATGTTTCCTTATTTTCTTCTTACCAGGCCGGAGTGACTTGCTCCTTGTTGATGGGAAACGGCTCACATGCACGTGTTCTTGATGTTGGTACGGTCGATCTGAAGTTTACTTCGGGAAAGACCGTGCGATTAAATAACGTACAACATGTACCGTCCATCAAGAAGAATCTTGTCAGCGGCTCTCTGCTATGTAGAGATGGTTTTAAATTAGTCTTTGAATCCTGAAAGTGCATCTAGGCCCCCATGTGGGTTTTGTTGAATTTGATGACAAATCGATTAATGATCTAACTTGTTTGCTTGAGATGATGAGCAGGGGATTATTCTTATGATTCATTGTATTAATGTGCTCATCAAAACATATGGTTATTCATTGATGCAAGCAAGCAAGTGTGTGAAGAAATAATACTCATTGCAAAGGTTAAAGTGAAGCGAACCCGGCTCAGCCGACCCTAACCTGGCTCACCCAGGTTGGGTTCACTGTCTCTAGATAAATATTATCCGGCTCAGCCAGGTGGCACTCAGGTCAGCCAGGTGGCACCCAGGTCAGCCAGGTGGAATTAAATTCAGAACAGAAAGGCTGACCCGGCTCAGCCAGGTCCAACCCAGGTGACCCAGGTGTCAAGACAAAACAAGCAATGATGAAGCAATGACTTGGGGATATGCTATTGAGTCTCCAAGAATATGAAGAAGACTTATTTGACAAAGGAAAAGGACATTGCAAGGCTTCATGTATTTATACCAAAGGGACATATACTTATGTTACATATATTGGTCTCATTATTGGAAGCTTGCAATGGTTTGGATATTCTTTGTCAATCAAGAACAAGCATTTGAAGAATCTTTCAAGTGGAATTCATTCAATGGCAAAGCAAAGCTAACTTGATGATGCAAGGGTAAGTGGTGAAGAAACAAATCGAGATGACTAGAGCGAGGGACTAAGCAAGCTTTGGCTAAGTGACGACTTATGACCATGTGCGAATGCTAAGGTGAAGTATCTAGTATCCGGGGGTTTCGAAGTATCATATCCAAGTGTTGTCAAGAGAAGCAATGCAATGCATATATGTTATGGTTGATGAAGAAAGTGGCTTATGGATTAAAGTGAACTCAAACATAAGTTGTGGAAAATTCTAAGTCACTAGCTCAAGGTTGATCTGCTCAAGATGATGAACAATGTTGAAAGCCTCAAGTGAAGAATATTCAAGTATTGGCATGATTATCAAAATGGAAGCTCAAGTGGTTGAAATATGTTTATTTATATGTCTTGAGTTTAGGTATGCCGTACTATCAAGAGGGATGCAACATTGGTTGATAGACATTCACTGAAAGTGCTCAAAGTCAAACCCATGAGAGTCTAACCATTAGAATTTTAACTTAGTGGGGTTTTCAGGCAAGAACCGGTCTGACCGGTTCTGGGGACTGGTCTGACCGGTTCATGGCCTCTGAGTGTCTAACGGCTAGTTCAGTTTGAAAACCGGTCTGACCAGTTTGGCAAACCGGTCTGACCGGTTTTGTCTGACAGAATAACGGCTAGTTTTGTTGGTGTTGGGTATTTATACCCAAGAGCTCCTCTTTGAGGGGCTGCTGGTTCTGTGCGTCCCTTATACCTTCTTGAGGCCAGCTGAGCTCTCCCCAACCTCTCTTTGTGAGATTTGAACAATCCTTGTGAGATTCTTGAGTTGGGTTGAGAGAGAATATTGTGTGTGAGCTAATTGTGAGCAATCTGATCTTGAGCACTCTTGGTGGCGTCCAGCAACTTGTGAAGCATTTGTTACTCTTGGAGCTTTGCTCCTAGACGGCTAGGCGTCGCCGTTGAGCACACATTCCTTGTGTGGTTGTGCCACGGAAGTTTGTATCACCCATCCTCCTAGTGAGGAAATCAGTAAGTAAACTCAATCCCCTTGGTGGTCGATTGGGTGAGGAAAGGGTTAGGTGTGACAACCCGGCTCTTCGTGAGCACCTCAACGGAGACTAGGATTCACCTTGCCTTGGTGGCTGCTTAGTGCATGTGGTGAATCTGAACTTCGGTAAACAAATCTTGTGTCTTGTCTCCATTTACTTACATTTGTCAATTCTAGCATTTACTTGTAAATTCCGCATATCTCTACTTTGGTATACTTGTGCTGTGTGCAGGAGCTTCATAAATATACTTGGAAACACCTGGTGAAGCTTGTTGTCCAAAGTGGTTTGTGCTAGAATTGTTAGGGGGTTGTTCTTCATTATTGTTCCCTGTCTGTCAGAGGAAACCGGTCTGACCGGTTTCAGGAACCGGTCTGACCGGTTCCAGTGCTGACAGCTGGGTTTCAGTTTTGTAATTTGCAGAAATTCGAAGAAACGCCTATTCACCCCCCCTCTAGGCGACATCAAGGTCCTTTCAATTGGTATCAGAGCAAGGCTTCACATCAAAGCTTAACCGCCGTGAAGTAAAGATGTCGATTGAGGTACTCTTTGAGCCCCTTGAGCTTGATTTCTCAAACTATACTTCTTGGGCCATTAATGTTCATAATTCTCTTAGAAATATAGATCCTGTGGTAGAACATATTTTAGTTGCTAGCATTCTATCTCCTAAGTTTGATATTGACAACATCGGTAAGTCCAATGTCACTCAAAAGGAGATAGCTTGCTTGCAACTCAATGCTTGTGTTACTGACTTCTTACGAAGAACTGTTTGTGAAGATATATGGGACATTATCTCTAGCAAAAGAAAAATTTGCAAAGATGCCCATCTCATTTGGTCTCTCATCACGGAGATTTTTGAAAATTTTGAAAGTGATGATGAAGAGCAAGAAGTCAAGGAGACACCTGAGAAGAGCTCATCCATATCAGCAATATTCATTGAGCCTCAGGTGATTCTTACCAAGAAGCTAGAAGAGCAAAAGGAAGAAAATGCAGCCTGTCTGGAGGAACCGGTCCGACCGGTTCTAGGAACCGGTCTGACCGGTTCTGCCCAGGAAGCTGCACTCATATGTGCTCAAGATGCTCAAGCTGCAAGTGTCACCCCATCCACTTCTGGTACTTCATTATCCAATGATGAGGGACCCAAGTGCCTGATGGCTTGCAGAAAGAAGAAGAAGAAGAAGACCAAGAGAGATGAATTCCACGGAGTTGGAACCATCAAGGCTCTAACTCAAGAACTTGAAAAGCTCAAGTTGTCACATGCCTCCTTGGTCAGTAAGTATGATGTCTTGTCTAAGGATTATGCTTGTGCTACTGATTTATGTACTTGTGTAGCATCCTTAGAACAAGAAAAACAAGTGCTTAGTACTCAACTTGAAAAGCTCACTAGTGAGTATATGGCTTTGCAATCTCACTACAATGAACTTGAATGTTCTCATGAAAAGATTGTAGAATCATATGCTCAACTAGAAATAGCTCATGAGGTCATGGTTACATCGGTAAAATTTCTTGAATCTCATACACACACATGCACATGCTCTCACATGAATTCTACATTATTATGTGAAAAACCGTGTTGCTCCCAAGCAACCACATCTTGTGTTGAGCATGTTTTTGTAGAGTCTTGTGATGATCTCCTTGCTGAAGAATTGGAAGACATGAAGCAAGAGAGAGAAAAGATCAAAAATGACTTGGTCAAGCTTAAGGGAAAGGGCCAAGTGCAACCTTCTCAAGATAACCGTGAAAACATGGTGAACAAGCTTGAGAAGGGATCAACGGTCACTAGCTCAATCCCTCAGCTTAACAAGCAAGTCAACAAGAACAAGACTCAAGAAAAGAAGAAAAAGGAGTTTGATCACATACAATGCTTCAATTGTTTAAACATGGGGCATTACGCATCCATGTGCTCCCTCAGGCACAAAAGCAAGGCAAAGAAGCAAAGAAAGTCCAAGAAAAGGCTATGCTACAAATGCAAGGAAGTTGGACACTTAATTGATGCCTGTCCATTGAAGTTGGAGTCACTGCCCGTGCAAAACCGGTCTGATCGGTTTGCCGAACCGGTCCGACCGGTTATGGCTAAAGCAGCAGTCCAATCTCCTAAGAAGAGTGATCAAGCTACATCCTCAAGCAGCAAGGCTTGCAAGGGACAAGTGATCAACAAGAAGAGCAAATCACCAAGAAATGTCAAGAATTGCATTTGCTACACTTGTCGATCAAAAGGGCATTTGGGTAAGGATTGTCCTAATGGTAACATTCCTAAATCTGATCTTGTCCATTATAACTTTGCTAGGCTTGGGAGTGACAAAGTCAGTACTTATGCTACTAGAGTGATTAGTTCACCTAAAACTAGCATAAGGGCTATTTGGGTTCCCAAGTTTCTTGTGACTAACCCTAAAGGACCCAACATGGCTTGGGTACCTAAAAGTTCTTGCTAGACTTGCAGAGGTAAGAAGATGCATTGGAACCTTGGCATAGAATGAAGATGAGTCAACTCAAATAAATTTGCTAAGTGTAACAAAAGAATTCAAGTTTGTTGCTTTGTAGTTCAAGCACAACAACAAATACTTTTATTCCAATGACATCTCGGTAACATGCACTAACTGATTATCTTACTCATTCAATCCTTTGTGGATACAAGTGCTTTAACTTGTGGTTGAGCACTCGGTAATGAGTAAGACATTCATATTGTTATTTATTCCCCTTATGCCATGTGATGCTTTTAATGGCTCTCTAGTAGAGCATATTATTTTGAAGTGCAGGACAATTTGGAATCAATAAAGAAAGAATTTCTCGGAGCAAGTAAAAGAGAAGCTGACTGGGATAACCGGTCTGACCGGTTTCCCGAAGCGGTCTGACCGGTTCTGGCCCAGTTAGCAGAAATCAAGTTCCGGCAGCCTCTGTCGCGTGCCAGAAGTTCCGACCCAAAAGTCCGGCAGCCTCTGTTTTATGTCAGAAGTTCCGGCCCAATAAATACCAGAAGTTCCGGGAGGAATTTATTTTTCTGGCTTCATCTAAATTGGGATATTACAAGAGATCCTTCTAGCACTTCCATGGCATACAATTCAAACACTATCTTTGTGGTAGTAAGCACTCTTGGCACCATCTCAATAAATGCAATTTATTTATGTGCCGGGACCAAATTGTGAGATAAGCTCTTCAAACTCATTAAATTGATCAAGTGCATATGACATGATATTCAAATACATGATGCACCTATTTAGGGGGAGATTATCCTACAATTTGGGTCCTAGAGACTAACACTTTCTTTTAGTGATTTTGTAGTCTTGTTTGTGAGAGTTTGTCTCTCTTTGAAGCAAGCTATGCATTTAGTTCAAAATTGGTAAAAGTGTATCTATCTCTTCTTTGGACAATGATTTATCTTGGTAAATAGCTGCTTGCCATGATATAGATTAAATTCCTTTGCTTGGCTTTGTGACAAGATTGATGCATGTGAGCTTGCCTTCCACCCATATACACATGTGCATCAAGAAAGAGGAATCTAACCTATATTGTGGGGTTTTATCTTTTAGTGATCCATTATGTCTTTCCAATCCAAAGGTCACTAAATGATGAAACTAGGTCTTGTGCTACTTAATGCATTTCTTTTCATGATGTATATAAGAAAAAATCACAAATGAAAAAGGCATTTGGATTATATGGATAAAGCACAAGATTTGAGAAATGAATCTTCACCAATGTGAAGAAGGATTAGCTAGAGGCCAAGGTATGTTCCTTTAACCCATGTTTTACATTGAGCATCTAGGCCTCATATCCATGCTAGTATGTGTATTCTTGCATGCAATTCTATCAAGTCTTTCTCTTGTGACCTATTAGGTGTTTAGTAAATTCCTTCTTGAAAATTGACTTGGTGTCAAATGTTCCATAAAAACGGTTAGAGGAATATGCTAAACATCCTAATACGGTTCTTGACTTGATGTATTGCATGCTTTGGTGACATAGGATAGATCTTTGAAAAATCCAACTAGCATGTTAGGACTTGTGTGTTTTTGAAAATATTTGGTTCTTGGTCTTTGTGACCCAATGGATCTGTTTGTGACTATAGTTAACCTTGCTTGATTGATGGCTAGTCACAAATGGTGAAATTTCTCTCAAGTCCATAAATTATCTATCTTTCTCGACTTTCTTGGAAGTATCAAGGAGTTTGAATAAAATTGAAAATTCCTATCTTTTGATCAAGATCCTGTGCCAATATCTATTCAGCAAAAGGCTATATCAATTTTGGA
>CM014271.1:4885434-4946232 GCA_004135705.1 Alloteropsis semialata | reverse complement strand
CAAGCCCTGCACCATCAAATCGAATCCATGGCTATGGCTAGGACCAGACCCTCCCGTTGCTCTCATGTTTCCTTCGTCGGTCTCCTCAGCCATTAGTTTGGGCCGAATTATTGGCAGGCCCCAGCGTTGACGTGGAGGGCCAAGGGACACATCTCCCGGCTCCAGTTGGTACCAGCCGTTGGGCCTACCTGTCGTGCTATCTCGTACTACTGGCGGCAAGCCGGCAAGAGCTGAGACGAATGGATCGGATCGGATCGGTGGTCGGGTCGGAGCTCGGAATCTCTCACCCGACACGTGGCACGTCGGAGTCGCGTGGTCGGGTCGGAGCTCGGAATCTCTCACCCGACACGTGGCACGTCGGAGCCCGTCGCGTACGTGCGCCGCGGTGAAACCCCAGCCCCCGCTTCCAGACGCGTGGCCGCCACGCGTGTGACTCCAGTCGACGCTCCTGTCGCGGAGCTGAAGCTGTCATGGTGAGCTGAGTGGTTGAAGCGATCATGCAGCGGAGGTATCTGATCAGTTACTAGTGATAATTGAACATGATTATCAAACTAATCATGCATGTTACGACGTGATTGGAGTAGCACACGGCAGCTAATTCGGGCGACGTGCTCTGATGAAGCGGCTGATGCTGAGGTGTCTCTTCTTTTCCGCGCAGCAAAGAAGAAGAAGATGCAGAACCCTCCTGAATGAAAGTTGGGATTCGAGGACAGGTACAGTTCGCGTGCTCGAGCCGCTGTGTGCTTGGATGGAGCAGGGGAGGACAGGTGTGGCCCAACGCCAAAAGGTTCAATCACTGTGGCTTCAAGGAATCCATCACATGGTCCATAGACGACGATAGATGCAGTGCAGTGCGTACAATGGCAGCACTGCAAGAAGGGCGGCACGTACGCCATGCTTTCGAGTTTGCGTTCCAATTCAACCAGACAACCGCTCACTCTCCCGGCTCTCGGGGCCCCGGGGGCCCGGCAACAAGTTGATATGCCTATGGAGCCGAGTCCCCGGTGGGTGGATAAAGGCTACATGGTGGGTGACTATTGGCTGGGATATTTTGTAGATGGAGACTAGAGTCTCGTGTCTTTTGTTTCAAGCAGGTGGCCCCTATGCAAATTGAAATAGGTCTATGAGAGTGTCCGCGTGTGCATGGTATCATTTGTCTTGTACTGTGTTTCCTACCACATCTCAATTGCTTGTCTAGTTGTCTTGCTTCTCATCCTCTCTCTTGTTCAGTCGCTAGCCTTACCGGAGCTCCTGTGGCTTTCTCTTGATCGGTTAACTATGCCTCGGACCGAAGCCAGCCTAAATTCCTATCTTTTATTTAAACAATTAGCCTAAATTCGTATCGCCGAAGAGCTTGTACCAGCACCATCCAATCTTCACTTTCAAACAAAATTCACGTAATCCGTGTTGACGTGGAGTCTGTCCGTGAAGCATTTTTTTAGTTTTTCCCCACCGCAATAGCTCATCATGTTGGGACTTGGGAGCAGTAGCCTTCAATATTTGGGCCGCTTCTCACTCATCCGAGGTCAATTGGGCCCAAATACTAAGCGAAGTAATTTACGACAAGGGATCTGGGCCATTCGCAAACCCCACCGGGCCAACCGGCCCGGAGCAGTTGGATCAAAAAGACACTTTTCGACCCCCTCAGACTCAGACGGAGCGTGGTGGGCCCGTGACAGCTCATGCCACCTAGAGCCAGCGCATTGCTTTGTGCCAAAGAAACCAGCATCCTTTATTCCTTTATCCGGTTCTTCAGCAAAAACAAAAACCATTTCGGCGTTCCCTTGCAGGTACATCGTGCCCGTACTACCCATTAATTAATGCCTGCCGTTCTCCTTTGTGGAATCATTTAAATTTAAATTTTGTGACGAAGAGGAGAACCCATAAGTTTTCGAATTCTGAGATCTCCTCCCGGGAAGATACACCTCGTCGTCCTGAGCTACAATAATCACCTGCTTTACGATACACTCCTAGTACTAATCAGCTAGAGCTTGTGGTAAACTAGTACGGCGTGTGCCAGCTCACAGCTCATGCGCGTGGGATCACAGCTCGGCTCGGGCCCAACTCACCCAACGGCTCGCACCAACCTAGCCCCCCTTCCTCCCGACGCCAACCGCCGCCCTCCACCGGAATGCCGGTCTGACTGACGGCTGACGAGCCCGACACGAGGAGGCGCCGCCGCCGCTGCTCTGGGTGGGTGGCGGATCGAATCCCGCGAGGCGGAGCGCGGAGGCGCACGGGTAGGGGAGCGGAGCCATGGCGACCGACGTGCCCATGAGCCCCGAGCTCGAGCAGGTGGACGGCGAGATCCAGGACATCTTCCGCGCCCTCCAGTGAGTCAGATCCCTCCCGTTCCCCACGCCGCAATGCGCTTCTCTCCCTTTCAATTCGGTTCCTGGTCGTTTTTTGTCTTCTCGTCCGGATGCTTTTACCGCCGTCAAGCGGAGTGTAGTCAGCTGCGGGGATTGCTCGCCACTTTGCCGCGGCGCCGGATTTTTGGCAACAATTGCAGCCCGCTGCTATACAGTTTACCTCCGCGTGGTAATTCTATGTGCTGCTGCTTGCTGCAGAAATGGGTTCCAGAAGATGGACAAGATCAAGGACTCCAACAGGCAGTCCAAGCAGCTGGAAGATCTCACCGGCAAGATGAGGGAGTGCAAACGGTAAGTTTGGCTAAATTCCACATGTGTTCCGTCAATGCAACAACCCTGCGAGAACTGAAAAGTTGGTTTACCTTTTGCAAAAAATCTACACGCCATTTGTAACTTAGTAACCTGAATGAGCAAATTCAGATCTCCATGGCTCGCAGATGTCGTAAGTTTTGTAAATGTGTCTTATTTTTTCTGCAGCTTAATCAAAGAATTTGATCGCATACTCAAAGACGAGGAGAAAAAGAACCCGCCTGATGTCAACAAGCAGCTAAATGACAAGAAGCAGTTCATGGTTGGTACTGTAGTTATTTCTTCAATAGTGTATCTTATGACGTTTTCCTGCTCAAGTATAATTTCTTTCTTGTGTTCTATAACAGATCAAAGAGTTGAATTCATATGTCACCTTGAGGAAAACGTAAGTACACTCAGTTCTACTCAGTGTCCCATTTGCATATTTACAATTCACTTCATTGCAATTCACTTCATTCTAAGATGTATGCATTGCAACCTTTTATGGTGTTGCAGGTACCAAAGTAGCCTCGGTAATAAGAGAATTGAGTTATTCGATACTGGTAACGATCAAGTGGCTGATGAAACACCAGTTCAAATGGCATCAGGTGGTCATCAGTAACTTTTAATATTACTAGTAAACTCCCTTTGAAACACTATATCTGTTAACTTTCTCATTAATGTACCTGGATGATTTTACAGAAATGTCAAATCAAGAACTTATTAGCGCTGGAAGGAAACAAATGGACCAAACTGACCAAGCTATTGAGCGTTCAAAAATGGTACGCAATATACTCCTTTTTTTTTTCTTTTCTTTTTTAACTAGTATACTCAGGTAGCTTCTAAAATGAGAAGAAAAAAACAATAATTTTCTTAGCTCTTCCATAATGAATTTTACAGGAACCTTTTCCTTGCAGGTTGTAGCACAAACGGTTGAAGTTGGAGCTCAGACTGCTGCTACTTTGACACAGCAAGTAAGTTTTCTAGAATGGTGTTTTCTATCCAAACATGAGCATGATAGCACCAATTTTTTTCATCAAGCTTTCTGCTAACCCTACTTGGGACGCACTGAACACAAAATTTTAATTTACTTCTCAGACTTTCACTTGAATATGCTACTGAACTATTATGAGCTATAGCAACTCCTCTCTTTTTTTACTTTCCTTTTCATCGACCGTACCCATTTTATACAACACTTTTGTGTGCTTTATTTAGCTGGAATGGTATCGCTTCTCTATCCTGCTGAGAGAGACAGTCTTGAACAGTTTTTCGGGATAAATTTAAAGAGGTGATTTATGATACTCATGGACAACCTGAAGGGCTTTAATTTAGGCTCAATAACCATCTTATGCTACTATCTATGATAATTTTAGTGCAAGTTTGGCTATCTATCTGTTTGAGATTGGCGCTCCTGTCTATGATCTTTTCACTATACAGTTTCAGTGAGTCACTTAAAATGTTGTGTCACGTTTCTCCTTTTCAAGTACATTCTCAAGATGTTTTTAGAGCAAAGAGCAACACTCCTTGTAGTTTCATTTTCCTTCGAAATAGGCTAACTCGTGTTCCCTACTAAGGAAGGGGTAGCACCGTAGCAGTCAATCTGCACTGTGTCCAGAGCAAACATAGGTTCACGTTTTATTCATGAGGTGGAACGCCAATACCACAATTAGATCCTTCTATATTGTAGTTTGCATCAATGCGGATGTGTTTAAAAAGTCAGAGCAGATTTTACGTTTGCTTAGAATCTTGATGTATAACCTTGTGGTTTTAAGGATTAGCTTTGACAAGTTTTAGTTTCTGATCTAAATTTGTTAAATCCTTGTTGTTTCTAAAAATCCTTTCGCCAATTTTACAGACAGAACAAATGAAGAGAATCGGCAATGAGCTTGACTCTGTTCACTTCTCCCTGAAGAAGGCTAGTCAAATGGTGAAAGAGATTGGTCGCCAGGTACTCTCTCTGTCTGTATGTATGTGCGTTCAATTGATATGTGAAGTGACGGTGCCTGGACTAATAACATTTGATGTTTCAGGTTGCAACTGACAAATGCATTATGGCGTTCCTGTTTCTGATTGTCTGCGGTGTTATTGCAATAATTGTTGTCAAGGTATGTTATTTTCTTTGCAAGGTAGTGCTTGGTGCTTGCTTTTTTGACATAAATAGGATTGGTTGTGCTTGGTGTTTAGTAGAGGAACAGAACCGCCATATTTATAAAGTGCAACTAGAAGCCGGTACCTTTAGTAGTGCTATTCCACATAGTTCTGGCATGACGGCACCTAGCTAACTTTCCCCGTAGTCTCATTAAAAACTTTCAATTAAAATTTAGGAAGCAAATTTCAAGCCGGTAACTTCGACCTTTGCATCTTTTGGAGCAGAAGTAAGAGAATTGCCAACTGACTCGAATCTAACCTAATGAAGTAATGATGATTAGAATGGTGATACCACCCCCTACCCAAAAGAAAAAATGAATTTATCTTTCCTGTGATGAGTCTTCTCCCCTGAACCATTTAAGCTATTGTTGGTTTACTTCATATTTGGGGTTTCCCTACACTCTGCAATCGATAAACAAGTCTGCCTTTCTCTCAGATTGTGAACCCGCACAACAAGAGCATCAGAGACATTCCAGGCCTGGCGCCTCCTGCTATGAACAGGAAACTGCTGTCCATCGACCCTTTCGGAGGATTCTGAGCATTGTGGATGGTTGCCCTGTGCGCTTGCTCTTGCAATCAACATAACACGATGTCACGATTCTTTTGCGCTTGTATATTGTCTCGTGTTGGTGTTTACATCGATCCATTCTTTTCCTATTGGTGGCTTTGGGTTGCTAGCGCGCGGCACTCGTGTTGTGTGTTGTATTGCTCGTGATCACCCCCGGCTTCTGATTGTCTGTGAATACGCGGTAGTGATGTGAATGTGTGAGATTTAAGAATTTCATTCATATTTGCTGCGACTGGCTGGCTTGTGGTTTGTGAGCTTGTTTGTGACCAAGTGCTAGCATTGTTGCAGTTGCGCCTTAGAGCAGAGCGATGAATGAACTTGAGCTTCAGAAACACATGAATGAACTTGAGCCTTCGAAGAGGCAGCTTGATAAATTACACATACACTAGTTACAAAATGCGCCCGGGCAACAGCCAACAGCAAGCTCTCTTGCACGCCCGGGGCTGACGAACCTGTGTTCGATCCGTTCCTGATCACACGCACGTTAGGGTTTAGGTTTTAGGGTGATTTAGTGGTTGCACACGGCGATAGAATGAAAAAATGAACCCCACAGCGATTTGATCTGCCAGTTCACAGATCCTACTCCAGCTGCGGCATTGGAGACAGCTGCGCGTCCTCCTCCAACAGTATATCGCTGAAAAAGGGATCGGCGAGACAGTCTCCGGCGGACTCGTAGGACGCCAGGCGTTTCTTGAACGAGCGAAGTTCCCGGTCAACTTTGGCACCAAGCGCCTAGCATAAGGTTGTCACAAGGTTAAGAATCCAACTAGATTCGGTGCGCCTGGCACAGGGAAATCAGAATCTATTGAAAAGTGAAGGGGAAAGAGGAACTCACGAGGGATTTTATCTTGTGCAGCACCATGTCTACGAGGTAAATTAACCACACCACGTTAGTCTTTGGGAAGCTGCAGTACAGCAAGTAGAGGATCAGTGAGTCCTGCAATCATGTTCTGCAGATGGAAAATAGTGCCTGACCCACTTTAAAACTCTTGTTCTGATTTTTTTTTTCAGTCTACTTGTCGAATTTGGGGGCAATCTTACATAATATTCATGCACATTTAACATTTTTCATGTTATAGGGGAAAACCAACTTGGAATGTGCAACAAAAGAGAACTCTCAAGTATTATATACCTGCACTCCCATTGTTCCTGGGTAATTTCTTTCATTCTTCGATATGTTTCCGCCTGCACACAGAATCCATATACATTAGGAAACACATAATGTTTCAACATAACATATTACTCTCGGAAGATCATAGGCAAACCTGCTTGTCCCCTTTTTTCCCTTGAAATAATGCAGGGTCCGCAGACAGGTCAAGAAAGAGAATGGCAGTCCCTGGAGAATAACATTGGAAAGAACAATAAAATAAGAGAGGCAAAATGTTACAGTGATGTCCAGATGTTCTTCTAATGACCTGCAACCACTTGTGCACTAGAAAACACTGCGTTTCAAAAGGTTGTTGATGCTGATTGTGTGAAGTACAAACTTCAATAAATGTTTCATGAAGCCACCTCATCGACTGTTATCTTAGTGCCCCCAACTCTCTTCATAGATTCAACTAATGAGATGGCAAAGGTCAAAGGTATAATCAACAAAAGGCGCAGCAGAATAAGAGCAAAAGTGGTAGCTATTCTTGAATAAAAAATTTTTGTCATGTCACTCTTTACTTTCTGTTCACCATGAAGGCCCAGAAGTTAACATACTTGTAGGAAGCCGGCCTATGACTGCATGGATAGGACTGGTGTGCACCCCAGCACACCAAAGTTTGAGTCCTAGACTTTGAACTGGTGTCCAAGGTTAATTTCTAGCGTGTAGAAGACCCACGTGTGTGGGTGGTGATGTCTGTGTTGTGTTTGTTGAGTGTCTACATTGTGCTCTCCAAATGAAGTTAATATAACTGGATGAATTAGAAGGTTGTCACATCCAGGTTTAAGGGATTTCTATGATCCAATTAGGACACAAAGTATTTGTAATTCCATTCCATCAGTTCCAGAAATCTTTCTTTTGAATCTTCATGTAGCAAAAAAAGAGATATAATTGACACAAAAATAAAACAAATCAGCAATATCAGGAATATTGTCCTATTTCAACATTCCGAATTGCAGAGTGATGAAATGCAGTGCAAAAGAATTTAAAAATCTCTATCTGTTAATAGGCACAAACAGTTCTGAACAAAAGTTCAAAGGGGCACCTGTGTTGATCCGGGAAAGTGTAAAGTCAATTATGGAGACATTCAAACCAAAGGTTCTTGCATGCATCCTCTTCCCTTGAAGAACAAAGCTCACTGTATGATTTGTGTCTAGAGTTTCATCTTGAGCCAAAAGAATGTTACCCCTGCCATGCCACACACGTTATGGTGGTAAGCAAAATATAAGCACCCTTGGTAGCAATCTCAATAGGAACTTCATAATAAGTCATACTATCCACTCTTTAATTGTACCACTACCGAGAAACGCAACCAATTCAAGCATGACTATATTTTCTACCCACCTGCTCTATCAAACTCAACATGAACTTGTATATCTCTAATGGTAAAAAAAATAGTTTACTGTTTTAAAATAGTAATAGAGCGTTAAGTTTGTGCTTCTAAGGATGAGGTGTATTTTCTCAATTTTATCACAAATCGAAGTGGTATTTCACTATATATGACACATATTAGCTCTGAGAATTTAAGTTAAAGCCATGAATCAACCAAAGCTGTGATGAGAGGACAAACCAGTGCAAATCTCGATGTTCAAATTCGCAAGCACTTTCAGCTACTGCTAAGGAAGCAGTAACCTGCATCAATAGAAAGAAATATTAGTTACATTAAAACTTTGTAGTTGAGGTCACAGATATACTCTAAGGAAATGCATGGTGCTGATGCATACCTGAAGCAGTAAACTGCATGCCTCATTGTAATCAATGAGAGCAAAACTTTCAAGATCAGTGCCACCATCAGCCAGCACAAAGACAATGTAGCACTGAAACAAAAGTTACATTTGTAAGAATTAGATAATTTACAGGCACGGTCTGTTTCTGATGTTCCACCACAATGACATAATGATATTCTCTGAAATGAGGACTTACCTGCTCGCTTGTAAACTCCTTTGGATGATCATTTTCGGATCCACGTTTTGCATCATATTCTTCCCAAGCACTGATCAGAGAAGGGTCATATGGCCCCCGACAAACCCGAAAGCTGCAAGAAATATGTACTTGAGAGGCACTCAGACCAGGGTACTTATTGTTATGCACTACCTTTGCACAGACAAAGATCAAAACTATTGGTAACAATGCCAGTCTTTAATCATTTAACAGAATTTATAGATAAATGGTGTCACAAGAGTTTAAAGCATACATATTTTTTAGAAATTCTACAAATCTACATTTACAGTTAAATTTTACTATGTATTTTCCCAATGCAAAGATGATGAAAGGCAGATACTCTTTTGTTTCGATGAAGCCATTGCATGAATCTTTTCTATCATCATCACCATGGTTTGATCTTAGATTGTTAAGTGTTAGAGAAAGCAAAACTTCCTCAAGTATTTCTTCAGATCTCTACAAAACAGAAACGCCTTGTTAGTACCAGAAAACTACAGACTGGAGAACACCAATAAATGATATAAACCTTTTGGGTTTCTCCATTAACTAGTAAGTCTCCATCAAAAGGAACCACTTTGCACACAGTCCTTCCAGCCCTGTAGGCCTCCCCATATGTTCCTTCACCAAGCTTCCTGATGCTTCCTAGATCGCTGTTTTCATGTGCATATTCATTAAAACAGTGATCCACAAAACTATACAAAAATAATGGAACAATACTTATGTTAAAGGGTTGAAACACCTACCAATAAGCAGAGAAAACTTCCGCCAGTGAAATTGGTTCAGACTGCCTGCAAACCATGAGGAGCTGCTCAAAAGCAGTCAGAGCTTCACCACCCCATGGAATGCTGGCTTCAACAGGCTCCTCAATGTTCAGTTTACCGAATGATGTAACAACGTTGGTTTCTTTTGCAGTGCTCTTTAAACTGATATCAGTGTATCCTAGAGGGATTGCCCTCCCTGAGCCTGTATCTTTTCCAGGAGTTCTATAAGTGTTGCTAAATAAACTACTGGATGTAGTACTGTCACTACGAACTGATGGTATGACTGGCGTCTCTATGATGTCAAACAGGGTGTTGGATGATACACGTCTTGCAATCTTGGAAATTTTCCACCTCTCCAAAATTGCAGGCAGATCATGGTCAATGCGATTCTGCTCCATTCCCCTGGTCCAAGAGCCAAAGTTCTTGGGAGAAGGACTTTCTTCCATGAGCTCAAAGGCATCAACTTCTTCAAAATATGCCTTCTCCTTCCTCAAGTCAGGAGGGCCACCTAAAGTTTTCTTCTGTAAAACAGTGTTGGCAAGCTTAACAAACAAGCTACTATATCAGTAAATATGCCTGTAGCAATATTAGACTCACCACTCGGTTACATGGCTTGGGTGGTCGTTTTGGTGCTCTGCAGGGTTTCGGTTGAGGCTTCGCACCAGGAGCAACAAAGATACTTTCTCGTCCTCTGTCAAGTTTCACCAAAACATCATTAGTTAGAGGCTAAAACTTTACTTGAGAGTCATATAATGCCTCTGTCAGGTTTCACCAAAACATCATTAGAGATCAAATCCTCTTGTCCCACTCATGTGTGACCCTTATTCTCCCCTAAAAGGACATAACCTAACCTACCCAGCCCAGTTCGAGTTAGGAGACCCTTCTTCTAATAATAAGACCCCCCCCAAATGATACATAATATTGCAAACGGACCTGATTTTCAGTCCAAAATACATTTCAGCACATGTGTTAACTAAAATGGAACTACAATAGTGAAAGAAATAAGAGCTGAGCATCGCAAGAATATACTTGCAACCTGAAGAAATTGAAGTCATGCTCACCTGATGGAAAGCGACCGGTTCCAGCTCGTCCGCTTCCTAGGCGCGAAGCTCGGCCTCTGCTCGCCGCCAAAGCTGCCGCTCCTGCACGAACGGGAAACGCGTCACCCAATCACACCAGAGGCAATCCAAAATCCACAAAACCTAGAGCCAAACCGCCGAACAGTCGGCAGCGGTCTGGAGCCCTTACATATGCATGTTCCTCCGGCCTGACGACTCCTCGACCCGGCGACGACCGTACACGACGCCGATGTGGGGCGGCCGGAGCCCGCCGCTGGCCACGATCTCAGACCACATGTCGCCTGCGCGAGAAGAGCCGCAAGCGGGTTAGTGGGCGGCGCGATCCCTCCGCGGGGCGGGCGCGCCGTGCTCGTACCTTCTCGAGACGCCATGGAGTCCGGCGGGAGAGCGAGGGGAAGGTGAACGGAGACGGAGCGTCGGGTTGGGAAGGAGGGGATGATGGGATGGGAGGGGTCGAGGCGGGGGAGATTGGAATGGAGTGTGGAGTGCGTGTGAATTCGAATTCGGCAGCCGTTGGCCGCACTGCCGCAGGGGAAGATCATCATATAGACGATGGCCGGCGGCCGGGAGCGGTGCAGTGTGGTCTCGTGGGCTTGGAAGGATTGGGTTGGGCCGGGTACACGGGATGTTCTCGTGGGCCCGTCCAAGTACTACTGGGAGGCGCTCTCTCAGTCTCAGCGGCGATACTGAGTTGCAAGTTGCTTGCTCGGTGTCGTTAATCGTTATTGCCAAAATTTACAGCAACTCTGCGACGAACCTCGGCTCTTCATGATTCGTGAACATGCTCAATTGCACATTGACCCATTTTCAGAAGTCAAGGCTCATGGTCAGCACGCTGCACCGTTTAGCATGCTGCACCGTTTCTCTTGATGACAGTAAGCTGATACTTAGCAGGGTTCAGAACCTCAACGGGAGCCATAACCCTCGGTCACAGCAAGAGAGACGATATCGACAAGGTTATGTCATTTTGAGCCGGTTTCGTTTTGCCCAGGATCAGATCTAGAACCATTCTAGCTTATCAAATATTATACAGATTAGTGAATCATTCCAGTTGGGATTGGTTCCTGGATAAACGAACGTGCCATAATCTTTCTTGAAAGCCGGAATCTACCATGTACATATAGTGGGACTGCGAGAGAACATGCAACAACAACTCGATCTGCACAAAAGCAACGCGTACATTGCATTCTCATATTTACATGCATGCGAGTCCTAACACTCCACACATGGAACTGGAAGGTTGCTCGATTTCTCTTCCAAGTCAATGCCATTTGGACCTTACAGTCTCAAAACAATCTGTACAGTCCCAGCGATGTGTCCAAGTAAGGTCGCGCCGTTGCCAATCTGCAAACACAAGCTGTGTCCGACGGCTGATGGCAAATCCTTCAGCGATGTCGGCCATGATGCGTCCTCGAGCTTCTGCTCGCGTGGCTGCGCGAGTGTTCCTGCCTCGCGTGGGAGAGGAGCATGTCCGACTGGGCTAGCCTCCTGCTGAACTCGCTGCTTCCCTGATGCTGGTTATTATCACCCTGTAGAAAAATGTTTCCGTAATTTGGACACAAAGTTAGTTGCCAAATGATCAGCATTTCTATCTAGTAAAGGTATCTCACCATTCGTAGATTTGTATTTGGTTGATTTGATCTGACTAGCAGTTCAATGGTCTCGTCCATTTCCATGATCTTCTGTTGAAGGCTACCTTTCTCCGACTACAAGAACACACAAATACAGTTTAGCATTTGTCAGTCTATTAAGTCTGAATAGAGCAATTTTCAATCTCAAAGTTTCCAATAGCATATGAGGAAACGTTCTCATATGATTTGCAGGTCAATAGTGGAATGATGTTGGGAAGTAAGTCCTCCAATGCAGACCTGCAATATTTCGACCTGCGCTTCTAACATTTGCTCCCGCTGCTCAAGCTGTTCAACAAGCAGTTGAGTCTCCAATAGATCTGTCTTCCTTTCATCCATGTCATCAAGCAAGCTGGAAACAAACAAAATCCATCATGTTCACTTGATTTAGTAATTTACCTAAAAGCAAAATGCTCAGATGAATAATTCAGGAATAAAAAGTATTACCTGTCCCTTTCCAGAATGAGATGACCAAGTTGTTCTTTGAGCACATCAAGTTCTTTATCCTGAAGTGGCAAAACAGATGAAAAATGAGAAATACTGTCTCATTGTATGATGCAACTTCGTAACACAGAGCTGTTGGTGGCCTACCTTTGCCTTTGATTGTTCAATTTGTTGTTGGGATGCAATCAACAACTTTTGTAGTTCTTCTTGGTCCAGCAAATTCTAGACATGTGAACAACAAATCTCACTAAATGAACTTCTTAACAATAACACCTAATGTTTAGCAGCTTGGAGAACCTTTTGCTACTTACAGCATAGTTCGTCATGTCTAGTTTGACGCCAAGTAGTTCCCTTATAATATCATGTGTCATGGTATCAACATTAGCCAGTCTCGAAGTTAGCAAGCATATCTATAGTCAAGGAGAAAAAAAAACATAAGCATATATTTTTAAGGATATCATTGGATACTGAATGTTCTTAGTACAACTGAACATGACGAAATTGAGCATGGCTGCTTGTATATTATTTCTCAGAGAATCATTGGAGAAATAATTACCGCATGCACAAGATATAGCGCCTGATTTTTCATATTCTTAAGTAATGGTTTTAACCAACTAGCTTGCATGGCATTCAAATTCAGACCAATACCCTTGAACCTCATCGCAATCTAAGGATATACACACAGCAACATTATGACAGTTTGAGATAACAGGTTCTGATTCTAACGATATATCATGACTGACCAGTAACAGATAATTCAATCCAAACTACTTACGAAAACAAAAGGATTAAATTTTACCTCTTTCTGTTTACCACTAACCAACCCTTCAAGTTCTTCAATTCGTTGACGTGCCACTGAGATTTCTTGATCCTTCTCAGAGTTCATTTGTTGAATAATGCTAGATATGCACCGGAAAGGTGAACCAGATCCTCTTGCTCGCCCCGAAGGCTTTTCAGTTTTGGTATGGAGAGTCTCAGAACTAGATTCATGTGGACCAAACTTCTGTGTAGAAACCATCTGCTCCATTTCATGATACTGTACAACAGGAATTATTAGAACATCTGCAGTAATGAATACTTACAGAGTAGTTTAATCACTTCCCTTACCTTCTCCTGAAACAACAAAGATTGTGCTTCTGAATGCAGGACCAACTCAGCAATATGCTCCTTGTATTGCCTAATCTGTATAAATGAAACATAGATATCAGAAGATTATTTAAGATAATCACAGCTTGTACCTCAAAATCTTAAATAGTTGTGTATGAGTTCAACATGTACCTCATCGTCTTTACGTTTTGCTTCCAATGTGAGCCGTTCAATCTTCTCTCTAACATCTTGACGTGCAAGAATATCAGCTTGTAATCTCCTACATCGAAATGCAATCAACTGAAACAAGCTCACAGAGGCATCTTATTGGGTGCCTCACAGCAAAAAGCAATTTAATAGAATTCTTACTTTTCTAGATGACATTTCCCTTGACACAGTTCCTCAGCAGCATCACATTTCGATGCTTTTTCTACGCCAAGCATGTCACCAACAGCTTGTAATTGTACTTCAGATTGTTTATGTAGTTGATAGCTCCTTACTTCCTCTTTAAGGTTGCATACCTTCAGTGAAAACAAAAGGATATGTGACAGCTAATCCTGTGCAACAAAGTATACAAGTCTATGCCTCTCCATGTTCATACAGACACACAACAATCTTTGCATAATTACATCAGAAAAGCTTAAGTCTAATGGAAAATCGTGCTGTCTAATGTTGCTTGATTCAGATCAATGCGATATATGCATTATAATCACTATTTAGCAGCCATGTATTTCATTATGAGTTGCCTGGTAAGCAGAGAAAGCGCCAAAGGAAGAACAGAAATAATTACATCAGAAAAGCTTAAGTCTAATGGAAAATGGAAAATCGTGCTGTCTAATGTTGCTTGATTCAGATCAATGTGATATATGCATTATAATCACTATTTAGCAGCCATGTATTTCATTGACCAGTTGCCTGGTAAGTAGAGAAAGCGTTAAAGTAAGAACAGAAATAAAGAGCGTACCTCTTCCTCGAGTACAGTTACTGTCCCTTCAAGTTCCTCAACAGATCGTTCAAGAATCTTAACCTCCTCCTCTTTCTCCTCAGCATAGATTTTACTGATCTCTGCAGTCTACAGAAGCATGACAAGTGAAGCCACTTCCAATTAAATTCTGAGTTCTGGATGAGCAAAGAACAAATACAATGTACTTACTTGACGAGCTTCAATAGCAGCAGCTTCATTTTCCTCAGATAGAGCCATTGACATCTCAAGCTTGTCCCTTAACATAAGTATCTCTGCCTGAAGATTTTCCCTATCATTACTCATTATTTTAATGCTATTATTTAATTCCTCAATATCTGACATCAATTGCCCCACTTCAGAACGATTTAGCAAAAGTATTTGGTTCTCCAATCCCTCGATGACATTGACTTTGTCTTCCAATAGCTCTTTTGTTCCACTATTCTTCACAGATTCCTCTTCCAACATCACTCTCAGATCTTTGTTCTCCTTCAATAGCGCCGACGATAAACTTTGAGATTTCTCTAACTCTGATCTTAAAATTGTGAGCACAGCACCATTTTCAGCCAGTTCTTCCTCAAGTGTCTTTTGTCTTTTCAACATGTTTTCCATTGCATTACTTTTTATATCTAGTTCTCTTTGAACATTGCTAAGGGCAGTAGATATTTCATCAGTTTTATCTTTCATATCTTTCGCATTTGAGGTAGACTCTTGCAGTAGTTTGAGGTCAAAAGACAATCCTTCTGCAATATTACTCTTCCTGTCAAACTCTCTTCTGAGTGATGCATAGTCTGTATCAGATTGAGAAATGTCCGGTTTTGTACTACCGCACTGACATGAATGTGACTCAACCTGTTGACAAGCAGACCCACAAGTATTTGAGTTGAGGTGCTGGAATTGCTTTGTAGATCTGCCTTTTTCTTCTATAAGTGATACCATGCTAACTATATATGACCTTGACTTACTTATACATCTCTTCAAGTCTTGGCCAAAAGTAATAACCTCTGAGCAAAGAGCAAAGAGTTCTACTGTAGAGACCCTTTGCATCTGCTGAAACGACCCCCTAATTATAGTAGCAAGCTTTGCCATCTCCACTACACACTCATTTATCTGTTGATGCAGTTTATCATACCTCTGTGATGTACAAGAACTTGATGCTTCAAGTTCCTTCAACTCACTGATCAGAGAAGTTTTCTCAGACAATAACATTTCCACCGCTTGCTTGCAATTATCTCTTTCAAGTTTTAATTCTTCGTTAGCCTTCAACAGAGCTGAAAGCATAAGTTCAGCCTCTTCCATGGTTTCTTGAGCCGCCTCAAAGTTTGAAAATAAGGTCAGAACCTTATTTGATTTGTCTTCAACAAGATGTATCACACTATCAAGCTTTGACTGCAAGGTTTAGCACAATGAAATTCCACATTATCAATCAGATTTTCATAACCGGGAACAAAAACATCAACTGGGGTGTATGAAGAAAGCTGTAAGTTTTTTGTGCACATAGCATTTCCATCAACACCATTTCTGTTAGATTTTCTGATTGGTGATGCTAATGTCATCACCCATGTAGTAAAACTATTGTTTACAGTTGGGATGGAAAATTTAGCACTCTGTACATATTTCGAAACATGACTGATTATACAAATTGTTATGTGCAGAATTTGATCAGTACCTAGCTGCAAATATCGTAAGCCTTCACATAGCAAAGGTCTATGTAGCATAATTAGTAGCCTGCACTTGATCTTAATATGATTGCCTGACAACTGCTGTTTTTTTTCTGTGTTAGCTTAGCATAATTGACCACTAACTTCTCAATTATATGTTAGCAAAACCTGAGAATGTATTTTGATGCCAAATCTACTAGTAGCATTTCCACGTGGAAGTTAACTTTCCTGTTTCTTAATGATCAAGAATTTTAAAATACAGATTGACACGCGGTACAGAATCTGCTTTTGCACCATCATTGCAATTGTTTCCTAGCAAAATAATGTAATAAGAAAACACAAGTAGCCTATGACTTGGCATGTAGTTACAGTAGAAATGAAGAAGTGATAGTGAGAGCAGGTAGGAAGTTGATAATGGACCTGGCTAGTTTCATAATGAACAATGAATTCTGAAAGTTTAAAGTCAGTCATTGCTCGTTTTCACCAATAAGGGAGATCCTATTAGAGGGGTGATTTTCCATTTCAGCACTAGTAGGTTAAGTTGTCTACACCAATAATAACTCCCACTATTCTCATCAGCTGCATGCATCCAAACAAGGTATGTAGTTGTTGATGAGCTTTACCTGATAATCTGGATTAGCTTGACCGACTGTTGGTTGATTTTCATCATGAGGCTGCCCCTCAATCATGTCAGGTGAACTAACAGGCAATATTAGATCATAACAAGAATGTACTTCTGCTGTTTCTGCAAAGTGACATTTTTCCGCTTTCAAATTGTCCTTTAGTTCTTGTATTATACAATCCTTTTGGTGCAATAAACCTACTAGTTGTAGTTCTTCCTGAGAGCTTTCTTCGTTATCCAACTGCTGAGCTTCAGTAATAGCAAGAGTTGCACCTCTTAAAATGTGCAGCTTTTCCCTCACTTCCCTGCCAATTTTCTGTGCAGCTTGTAGTTCAGTTTGAAGTTTGGAGATCATCTTTTCCTTCTCAATGCTAACTTTCAGAGCCTTCTCCACATATTCACTCACAGAAGTACTACTGTGAGGAAATGAGCTAATCATATTATCAATATTCTGATATGCATCATCTAGTGATCTACATCCATCTGTTAAGAAGCTCGTCAGATCAAAAATTGCAGCCTCCCATTCTTCAGACAAAGAAGCAATTTCTACATCTTTTGCAACAATAATCTCTGAAAGCCTGTTACTTTCTTCAGCCACACTGACTAACTTCTCTTTGAGCTCTTGATTTGTTCTTTTAAGGTGCTCCAACTCATCCTGTGACTGATGTTTCCTTGAGTTCACCATTTCAATCTCTTCACACAATAAAGTCTCATCATGTAAATGTATACCCACTGCTGGAGCTTTTTCATGGACATGAAATAAATCATATGTTTCTGGATCGTGCAAATGAGAAGGTGACTCCGGATCTTCGCTACCAATTTCATAAGGTAACTCAAGTTGAAATGATTCTGAAGTATTAGTTATGGCCCCTGCTTGTATGAACTGCCTGTTAACAACATCTGGTGATAAGTATGAAAAATCCTGTCCAGCTTGACCCTGTTATGAAGTCCAAATGACAGGAAATGTAAGCCATGTGGTATCTAGAACTATGACTGTGGGTTATATAGAAGAAAAGAGTAAATATCCCACATTTCGTATCGCATTGGTGCTTGTGGCCACAACATTCTCCTTTGCCTCAGGGGCTACCTGAAATTATGATAAAAGAATATGAGCATCCAAGCACAGATTAATTGGAGGTTGTGAAAACGCCATACTTACTTGATTTGTGCAGGTCTTCTGGTATTGTATCAGTTCACAGCGAAGCTTATTTACTTCACTGCAATCAACGTGAATGATTAATTGATTATTAGATTGTTTAAGGTCGCAGAAACAAGTAGACATAAGGTGTGTAACACTTAATATCAGAAGCAGTCTGGAATAATCAAAAACTATATACAATTATAAATTGAGATGCAGGACAGATGTAAAAATACTCACCGAGCTAACAGAACATTGTTTTCTAAACATGCATCCAGTTCCTTCCTGCAATTGTCAAGCTCCTTGATGATCTCATCACCCTAAAGTCATTGCATCTAGTTAGAACAATCATCAATGTTGTTCTCCATTATATGTTGAGTAAAATTAGTTGACTTCCAAATTACAGTACTTCCCCATACAGGTTATAATATGATGATATTGCTTGATAAAAATTTAGGATAATCTTTTGGTTTCCTTTGAAACAGAGAAAAGGAACCAAAACCAATGAGAACACCAGTTTCAAAAAAACCAATGAGAACACACCTGAGTTTCTACATTCTTCGGAGGTGGTGTGTATTTCTGCTCAAGAATATGAAGGAACTACAAAAAGATAAGTATCAGAATAGCGTGTAAAACTCGAAAAATGAGCAGAAAGAAACTCTGGAAGTTTGAATATACATGATTGCGCAAGAGAGATATCTCTGTTAGTAACATCTCTCTTTCCCCTTGCTTGTAGAAGCTTTGAAGCCTGTATGTCATTAAAGTAGAATAAGCTACACCAGTTTATTCATCAAATGCACAAAAAAATCCAAGTTACTGTGTAAAATATGTTGTCTGCAACAAAAACCACTAGGAATTAAAATTTTAATAATGAAATATTACACTGTAAGTTCCTCAATCAATCTCTTGTTTTCCAAAGCAAAGTGAGTCAATTGAGGATTTTCATTGATTTGTTCTTGCAATAGCTGAATCTCCTGGGACATTGCAGCATTTTCATCCATTGAATATAATCTTTGATTTTCACCACGGAGTTCAAGCCTCCTCCTCAACCGTTGTGCATCAGATTCCATCAGGTTGACCTGTCAAAACAGATAGCTAGTATTAGTATGAAAAAGCATACACTACTCGTCCATATAAAAAGAAAATTTTGTTCAGATTATTTGAGCATATAAGTGTGTAATGATTATTTGCTCTCTTCTTTAATGTAGTTGAGATATCTTCAATAGAATTCATAATATTACCAAACGGTTCAAATTGTGTATTTCCGCTTCCAGTTTCCCTATCTTGGTCTCTGCTGATTTCTCTCTCCTGAGGCTCCCAACCAAGACATCTTCTAGGTGACTAACCTGTTACATGTATGTATGGTTAGTTGTGTGTGTTACTATATAATTATCATGGTTTACCAAAAACAACAAAATCATGCACTATGAGTCTGTGACCTTTTGCTTTAGTATATTTAGATCACTGTCTGGTTGATCATCTACTCCATACGAAGTTTTGAGTTCATTGGCAAAGTCAGAATCAAGCAGCTGCAAGCTAGGTGATCCAGGACAATTTTGCTGCTTCTTCAAGCATGTTAGTTGATCCTGTTAGGATGAAGCCATGCATTATACAAAGAATTGCCTCTAATTCGATAAATGAGTTTTACAAAATCAATCTTTACCTTTAGTTCCTCTATCTGTCTTTGTAAAGCCATAACATCTCCTGAAGCGTCTTCATTTACTTTTGCCTAGCATAAATAAATGAATATCCAATTAAGCCAACAGGGAAAATTCAAATATCTTAACACAATTGATATACTTGAAAAAAAGTACATTATTTTGAATCAACTTTGCACGTTGGGCAAACTTCAAGGTACTCAATGTCTCACTGGAAGAACTGCGATAGAGTAATTCATAGATGGGTCAAGCACACTGTGAAATATCTAAAAAAATGCTGAATATCAGAATGAACATAGATAAGATGGATACCAGATAGATGGGCTGACATTTGCAACAATTGTTGTTTTAGAGTTCCCTCCTAAGGAATCCTGGCATGATGTGATAATGAGCCAGAGAAAAAAAAATGGATACAATCAGAGGAAAAAAGGAATTCAGGAGCATGCTTTTATTCTGTATTCTAACCTGTAGGAGAAATGTAAGCCTTGAATCTCTATAGGGAACATGACGGTTTCTCCCATTTGCAACATCCACTAGAGTCATTATAACAAGCCTGAAAGAGGACATGTATAGATTATGATTGTGACTGGTGCAGTGGTGCTTCTTACACCACAAGTTCTCATGCAAGCAAAGTACTATCAATCTTTAGTTTCCAAATATGGCTGCTGATATACTAAACTAATAAAGAACCGTATAACAAAGTCTTAGAGAAATTATGCACTTCCATGCATATGTTTGTGTTCTAAAAATGTAATCTAACAATATTATTGCATGAGTGTTCTTTGTATGGTCATGAAATAGAGCAGTTTTTGTGAAATTAAAAATACAGGTTCAATTGCGAACTTAACATACAAGAGTTTACATTTGTTACGACATTATAAACACTGCAAGTGTTGCAATATAAGCATGAAGTTTGCATTGCTAAATATAATATGTTTGCAGCTGGATAGACACGCCTGGTTTTTTGCTTTTATTTCAGGTCTGAAAAGTATAACCCACAACAAAGTGCATGTAGAACATTGTAAGAGAACAAAAGGTTACCCAAGGGTTGACAATGATCTATTAATGTTTGCAGCTTCTTTCAATCGTTCCCCTTCAGCACCTGAGCTTTTCTGCCTAGTTTCAACACAGTCAGTAATTGTGAAGCAAGAAAAGATTGCTACATTATTATGTAACTCACCTCTCAGAACCAGCAAGGTCAACCAAATTCAACCTCCCAAAACGGAGGTGTGTCATCGAATCCCTTTCCCAACGGCTCTCAATTACACAAGTAAACACACTATGTGAGCGGCTGCTCTCACTATTCATATTTGTGGCAGCCATTTTCCTGTTTGCGACCCCCTAGAAAAATATTTCAGAAACTTCACTGAAGTAAGTTATGAATCAACAATTACAGCACCTAAGTACCAAAACCAATAGAAGGACAATAAAGAAGCAAATATTCTATCACCTGTAGCAATAGCAATATAACATCTTTAACAGATGACACATGACATTCCATAAGATTTTCAACATATACACCTTTCTTTATATCTTCACGGATCTACAAAGAAAAATAGACGTGATACTTTACATTCAGTGTTCAGTTCATACAAGAGAAAGCAATTCCCACTCATAATTAGCTCACCTGAAGATTGGTTGATGATGGTTCAAGTAGATCAGTTATTTGTTCATTGTAGATCTCCAGAAAAGAGCATTTGCAGATATATTTAAGCTTCTCTTCTCTCCGGCGCTCTTCCTCCTTCACATTTGTTACATTTATATTTATTAATCAACAATTATTCAGTAAGGTATTCACCTGACATACAGACACCTTACCTCATTTATCCGTGCGAAGAGATGTTCAAAAATGCGTGGTGTCAAGCCAGCGTCCTTGCTAAGCTCATTGCCCAACTTGGTAAGTTCTCCCATCATTGTGTAAGTTTTTCCACTTCCTGTCTATAGAAGTTTAGTTATCAGACCATGCTTATCTCAGATGAATTCTTCTGTGGACACAGAATAGAACAACTTTGTCTTACCTGACCGTAGGCAAACAAACAACCATTGTATCCAGACATGCAGTTCTCCACCATTGGCAGACCCACAACTCTGAATAGCTTTTCCTAAATTGTTGTTAACAAAAAAAAGTTTAGGCTAAAGGAACACTGATCCAGAAAGGAATAGAAAACAGTGCTAGTACACTAGACACCTGTGATATTGTTTCACACGCAACATGGTCAAACGTGAACATTGTTTCAGGAGGCCCTGTCCAGCTCAATGTCTTTGAGGTATCCTGCAGCAAGCATCTTTTCTGGCCATTAGTGGCATTCTCAGCATCACTAATTGGTCTTATTCGGATCAACACCTGTAGAAAGCACATCAAAAGTCCACGCATTCGCCATATTAGCTTCAGAAACCGTTATTGCCTTAAAAGGTGTTCGTATGCATATCAAATTTGACACATATTCAATCGCAACCGGTATGAGGCACACTCCACTCCCGGACAAATGGAATATTAGAACTCAACGAGCATGACTCGGCACGACACGCGTGTCTGAAATTTTTTTGCCGCGTCGACGCGTATCGCAGTGTCGATACGTGTCAGACACGGCTGGACACGCATCTGACTCGTTTTGTACGAGTCCTGCTCCAGTGAAGGAGAGAAGAGCTAACAGACAAACCAGGGTAGACAGGAAAGAGGGGATCACGAGGGCAAAAGGCAGGAGTGGATGAGGTTTGGCCTGGGGGGGTTGACTGCTATCTTGTCAGCTTTGTTGTGCACTGCTCTGCAGCAGTGCAGCTGAGTACTGTATAGCTTTTGTGGCCACTGGTGGGTCTTCACCTCGGGTAAAGCACTTAGAGGGATCTTCTATGGCCTTCTAAGTATGTGTTGTAAGCATATAGGCTAATAATATATTTGATAATTGAGAGCTAAAGCCTGTTTTACAATAATATATTTATATATTAGGCGAATCCCTGAATCCTTATTTTTTGATGTTGCCGAGTCGGACACCAGCACCCGTGTCGGATTCTGACTCCCGCACCCGTGTCGCGGTAACACTGCTCGGCATTACATGATGGTTAGACATAATTATATGATGTTCGCAGTTAAGCCAGCACAATAGGATTACTTGATCGTCATCTGGACCATTATTATTAGGGGTACGGTCGCCGGTTTAATTGACACAGGAACGATTATATGTAATTTTTGTATTGATTCTATACTGACATCACGGAGGGCAAAGGAAAGGTAGAGACAACCAGACCTGCACATTGCGATCCTTCCAGAATGCGGGGTCCTCGTCAAGCTCGAAGTGCGGCACCTCCAGGGGCACCTCCGCTGCCGCGAGATCCCTCAGATCGAATACCCTCCTCGCCGCCCCAGTCGACGAGGTCCGGTCCCTGGTCCCAGTCCCCGCCGGGCAGGCCCTGGGCGTGCCGGCCAGAGACTTCGGTGTCACCGGCGCAGACCGGGGGTTCCTCCCGGGATCCGCGATGGCCGCGAGCGGCGACCTCGGCGGCAGGGAGAAATGCGGAACTGAGGCGGCGGGGTGTGCGAACGCGGAGGAAGAGGGGGAGGGCGCGGCGGTGAGGTCGTCGTTCTCGTTGGACTCCGCAGCCGCAGAGGCGCGGCGGGGACGCGAGGCGGAGGCGCGCCGGCCGCCGGCCCCGGCGCCGGGCGCGGCCATAGCAGAGACGAGCGGGGCAGTGATGGGGCGGAGCGAGGTGGCGAGAGCGTGGTAGCGAGAGGCGGCGAGCCGGCGACCAGTAATGGCCGGTGCGGTGGGGTCTGTCTGCCTGGTCTTCAGGTTCTCCTCCGCTCCATTTCGAATTTGAACTGCGGGTGCGTGCCAGTAGCTGGATCTGACGCAGGCTTTCAGCTCGGCCGTTGATCCAGTCTCAGTGTCTCACAGAACTGAGAAGGGAGAACTGGTTCGGGAGAGCCGTTGGCTTAGCCGCTTAGGTTAGTTTATTAATGGCTATCTCCACTTTTGGTGTTTTTAAGGGCATCCACTTTTGGTTTAACTCCTTCCATCCAGTTTTGCAATTGTTTTGAATTTTTTATTTGAAAAAAGTTTATGAGATTTAACATTTATATAAAAAATTTTTTGTCCTCGTTTCCTGTCCGTCGGGTCATTTTCCACCCACGACGTTTCCTCCGACGCCCGAGCACTTCCACCTACGCGGTTTCCTCCGACGCCTGAGCGAATCCCGGTTTTTCTTCTCGCGTGATCTCCTACGACGTCCTGTTTTCGTCCGCACCCCGCGCCTCTCCCCTCCGCCCGTCGCTCGCAGCAATCTCACTCGGCAGATCCACCCATCCCCTCGCGCGATCGGCGCCATCTCCTCCCTCTCCACTCTCCCGAGATCCCGCGCCCCCTCCTCCTCCCACCTGCCGCCGACGCCCACCTCTTCCTTCGCGCTCGCCTTGCTCGCCGCCCTCTCGTAGCCCCCTCCCTCTCCCCGCGGCGGCTGTTGCCCGGCCCGGCAAGCGGCGACCGCGCGGAGTGCCAGACCGGCCGTCGAGGGCCACGGTGAAGCGGCGAGAGGAAGCGGCGGCGAGAGGGCGTCCATCTCCGACCCGGCGGACCAGAGCGCCGCCACCGCTTCATGCGCGCCGTCGAGGGCGCGGACGCCACCATCCGCAGCCAGGTAACATGCTCTTCCCTCTCTTCCTCTCTCATCCCTACAGCCTCCGCCCGTCGCCCGCCCGACGCCCTCGGCCAACTCGTCGCCATGTACCTCACCTTCCAGTCCTTCGCCGCCTCATGGGGCGTGCTGCACTAGGAGCGGCAGATCCGCGCGTCTGCCGCGCCAAGGAGGCCGCCGAGCGGCAGATCCGCGTGTCTGCCACGCCGAGGAGGCCGCCGGGCTCGGCGGCGGGGGATGTCGGTGCTGGTGACCGGTGCGGCCGGTTTCGTCCGCACGCCCTGCTCGCTTGCGCTCCGCAAGCGCGCCGATGGCGTCGTCGGCATCGACAACTTCAATGCCTACTACGACCCCTCGCTCAAGAAGGCCCGCAAGGCGGTGCTCTCCTCGCACGGGGTGTACGTGGTCGAGGGTGACATCAACGACGGCCGCCTCCTGGCGAAGCTCTTGCCCCTACCGGTTTCCTGCTCGCTTCGGTACAGGATCTCCTTCCGGATGGCCGCGCCTGCCTCCTCCACTCTCGATCTCCTTCTGGATCGCCCTCGGCAAAAAAGGATCGGACGAGTGATCCTTCCTTCATCGAGCACTTTGCAGGTCTGATTCTATCTGATTCTATCTCGCTCAAAAATGTTTTTTCTTAGCTTGGAAAGAGGAATTGTGCCTCGCAGCCTTGGCTGATTATGGCATTCTGGTTATTGATCCCCAAAGACTGAGGTACTGGATGTTACTGAACTCACTGGTGACCACATTCAGCATCCACCAAAACCAAATGTGGTGGTGTCTAGCAGTGTGCGTGAACTTCTGGAGTGTCCCGTCTGCTTGAGTGCCATGTATCCTCCAATTCATCAGGTGCGCATTCATACGGATCCATTGCATGCTGATATCTATGCTTGTATATTAAACTAACCCTGTTCATATGTAGTCGTTTGGATGAAAATTATGGTTTACTGGTTTAGAGTTGCTTTCAGTATTGTAAACTGCTATCACAATTTTAGTCTGGTCCATTTCACTTTTCTGGAAATGTTTAATCTGTAGTGTTTAGAAACCTCAAATTGTGCTTTTTTGCTAGGCATATGGTGCAAAACAGTATACACATATATCTTCTATTCAACTATAAAAAATCTTATTTTTTTATATGATAGTTATTTCATCTTCTGTCTATGCAGTGCTCTAATGGTCATACATTATGCTCTGGCTGCAAACCAAGGGCTCATAATCGCTGTCCAACTTGTCGGCATGAACTGGGTAATATAAGATGCCTTGCTCTCTTGATGGTACGGACACTGAAGAAAATGGAGGTGGTGGATGTCTACAGATATTTACAAACTGGCCGTTGATGTCAGCTTCTACTTTGTATTGTATTTTCTCTCTCCAGGATGTGGCTTATGCAGAGGTAATTTAAATTGCCACTTGCTTCCTGAGTTGCCTTTCTGTTGATACATGGCATGAATTATCTTAGAGTATGAGTGATTTCAATTGCCACTTGCTTCCTGATTTCAATGTTACATATTCGGTGATCTACATAATTTTTGCACTAAAATTTTATTACATGGCATGAATTATCCTAGATGCGGAGCACCGCGTGGCCATGCCGCACGACCATGGAGGTCGAGGCCATTGCTCGCCTCTGCCGCCGTGAGAGGGCTGCGTTCCTCCTCGCTTCTCGCATCCACACTCTCCGCCATCTCAATTGGAGTGTGATTGAAGCGTCTACCGGGCCCACCAAGGAGGCGTCTGCTCCTCCAGCGAGGAAGTAAGTCCCGCGCCTCTCTGCACGCCTGGTGTTCGACATAATGCTCTAGCCTCAAGGGTGGGTTTGCGGCCTACGGGCTTTCTGTCCTGCGTCTCTCAATTGTAGTTGGATTGTATCATGCAATGCCAGTTTAAGTTGGTGTAGCAGCATTAGGTTGCAATTCCTGCATTTGGTACAGAGTTACTGGAATTGAATTGTTCCTGGAGATTGCATTTTAGTTGTTGCTTGTAGTCGTAGTGTAAAGTTTGGTTGAAGACTTTGTTGGCTTTAGTTATTCAGACCTGAGGAACTGCAGAGTGTGAAGGCTATGTTGTATTGACTGTTACAGAATGTTTGGACCCACCTAATTACATAGAAGCAGCTTTATGAGGAATTAAAATTTTATGGAAATTGTTCAGTGCTTATTTGCTTCCAACCTTTTCCGACCATATGGGTTTTGTTACTTGACACTTTGGTTCATTCCTGCAAGGTGATCCTCAAAACTATATATGCTATGCTAACAATTTTAAATTTAGCTAATCAAAATGTCATTTGTATCATGAAAATCTGCAGAAAAAAATATAAGAAGATGTGAGTGAATTAGTTATGCTGATGTTTCCTTTCTCCTTTCGGCAGACACGGCGGCGAGGTTATCACCATCGAGCATTCCGATGACGCTGCCATCCTCTTCGGCAAGGTTCGTAGCCTGGTATTCTTCTCCATTTTGCGTGTGTTGCAACATCAAATCTTGTGTCTGTGATTTGTGAATACCTATCGTTTGAGAAACTCTGCAATTTATGCAGACCGGCCGAAACTGATATCTTCTCAGGAACAACTGGCTGCCACCGATCCTGTCTGGAAGACTAGAACAATTGTGTGCCATCTGATTGTGACCTTCCAGCCAGGTGAGATGCCAATGGTGGCAGTGGCAAAAGAGGAGGGGACGGAATGGGCGGGCCGCGGGCATAGCTGGGGAAAAGGTGGGGGGAGTGCTGACAGAAGGCGACCGAGTCTGTGCAGTAAGACATCAACTCGCACTGCAAGTCTCCGGAGATTCCTTTGTTCTCCTCCTTAATCACACTTGAATTATGCACTTGCACATGAGCAGAAAATCTACATGGGGAAGCCGTAGTTTATCTGTACACGCAACTATTTGTTGTTTTGCTTCTTTCACCATGTCAGTATTTTTCGATTGTATCGAGTGAATTGTGTTGCTTTTCTACAGCGGGCGGGCATGGCATAAAGTTGTTTACTCTTGGATAGAATTTTTTTTGAAATGATTCTTTTTTGGTCACAAGCAAATAAGAATGGAATGCATGTATCATAAATGATTCGCGTGTGTGGGTGCCTTAGTCGCCGGCAACACTCCTGCAAGCCCAGCTGCTGTGTCGGTGAGTACCAACATCTTAGGAACCTGTTCTGCTTCCGACACTCATACTTCTGGTGCCAAATTTGGAGTTGAACTGAAGTTCCTTTTACTCATCGGTCAACTAAATGTGATTTGTTTGTAATTTCATTGTGATTGCAAGTAGAATGTTGAATGGAATTTCATTCTGTGAACTGAAGTAGGAATATGAGCTTAGCAAGTTCAGATGTTAGTAAAGTTCTATAGCTACTTCGGAGCTGCCATCTAATAATTAGAGCAAATGGTATGGGATAGTTCGGCTTGTGCTCTAGGAAGCTCAGGTAGAAAAAATGTAATATTTAAGGAGTGAAAGTATGTTTACCTATTTTCCCATGAGTTTCAAAATGTCATTTATATATACCACTGGTTTGTACATTTGCCATCACTGATCTAATATATCAAGTACATGATAGCAATACTATTGTTAGATTTTTTTACAGATTACTGCTATCCAAATACTTATACTATTGGCCTCCATGAAACTTATGTGTTAATCCATTAAATGGACAGGATGGTCTCACAATGAGACGTCATTTTGTGACCGATGTACTGGGATCTGATGCAAATGTCTACATGAAATTACTTCCGGTTGATGTCAAAAAATATCTTAGCCACATAAAAAGTATGAAATAAAATAGAGTTGTTAGCCAGAGAAGTTCCAATGATGTTCATACAGTTTTATTTTGGAAACGTGTTGGTTGAACTTTTTAAATTTTGGATTAATTGTGAGATTCATATTATCCAACACATTCAAATTATTATGTATTGGCTTCAGTTATAAAATATACGTGTATGTCACTCATATTTGGTAATCTAAATAAACATGGTTTTTATGGTGCGTCAATTCTATTGTTTATACATTTTTGTTTCCTTCCCGTGGCAACGCACGAGCACGAATCTATGAATAGTTTATTTGTCAACATGCCATGTTGCAGGTATTCAAGTGGCTTCCTTATTCTACAGTACATGTCTGTAATGTGCAACAATAGAAGGACGCCATTAATTACTGTGAGTTTTTTTACTGTTCATTTAATATGAGAGGTTTAAGATTTTTCAAATACTTACGTTATAATTTATCTATACGACAGGATGGCCAATTATTGCGACGAGATTTCATGATCGATGTATTGGCGTCTGAAGCTAACGCCTACAAGCCATTATTACCGTCTGATATAAAGAAATATCTTAGCCAGATAAAAGGCTATGAAATAAAATAAAGTTCATTGAACTATTACTACTTTAAGTTTTGTTTGAACTATTTTTAAATAACCAGTGATTTGTTAGAATTGTATTATATACATTCCGTTCATAACATTTTGTGTTTGTTTGAATTATAAAATATGAATGTATCCTTCCTATCTTGCCACGTATATTTGGTGCTCAAGGTAAACATGATTTTTCCTTTATTAAAATTTAGCACTTCTATTTTTTGTATTTCTCCCGTAGCAACGCACGGGCACGATCCTAGTTAACATTTATAGTTCCAATACTTTAAACATATGGTCACCATTAATTAAAAATGGGGATCACCATTAATAGATCCTAACTCACTTTCCCTGAGCCACAAGTCAGATTTCCCTCGATTTTTAAAGATAATTGTTATAGCTTGAGGATATACCCCAATCCCAACTTGAGGATATGTGGTTGCTTCCACCTTGCCAAATGGATATGTCATTGCCTCATTGGCAAAAGATGCCATCATGACTTGAGCATGCTGCGTGCTTGATACTTGTGCAAAGGATTGCATTGTAATGTGAGGTCGATTCACCTTAATTTCAACAGTACATCGTGCCGGTCACTGTTTAGTGAGAAGTCCAAGGCGATGCATGTCTGATGTGGCTTTAGCAGAAGTCGAATCCACTGGTGGAGGACAGAGAATCATGGAGGAGAGAGATTAGAAGCGATGCATGTTCGTGCATCAAATTCTGGAGGAGAAAAAATGAAGAACCCCACCTGTCAGCCATCGTTGCATGCCCCAACATCCAACTGTAGCTGGTCAGAAATAACAGGAACTTTAGTTGTTTAATCCTATATGGTGGGGCCCAATTAGCAGAAATCTACAGAGTAATTTTTTATTACCTAAGGGTATTGATGTGGCTTCTATGGTTCGCCCTTACGTTTTGACCAGTGGAGAAGCCCAAAATGTTCGGACGCCGATAGCTAGCCAGATTTTTTTTACCCGCTTTTTACATATGCTCCACTTTTGCCAATTTTTTAAATAAATAAAGTCATGTAGACATTTTTGGCAAGGAAATCTTGGGGAAAATTAGTTATCAGCCAAACATACCGTCACCTGGACTAGCCACGAACAGGCCTAAGGCGCATATCATTGGTGCGCACTACACTAATGGCAAGCTTATCTTTTGCTCGAATTAAAGGTCGATCGAAAGCGAAGAACAGAGCAGTCCCCATCTGGCATCGCCCTTTTGACCAGAATTGGAATCGTCCGACGATGGGCTGCGTTCACATCTAATCAAGGCCGCATGACTGCACGATCGGCCGGATCATCCCGTCTCTGAGCCTCAGAGACGCTGGCGTCTCTCTCTGTGTAGTCTACTCACACCAAACAGGGTGTGAGATCACAGATTATGCAAAAGTTTCTTGGCGTAACATGGGATGGTCTAAGGCCCTGTTTAGATTGTAAAATTTGCAAAAGAAAGTTTGCAACCGGCCATCACATCACAAATTTGGAAAGAAAGTTTCAGAACTTTGGCAGATGTGTTTAGATAGCAAACTTTGTTTTGCAACCTGTGTTGGCAACTTTGGAAGCATTAAATGCTGCATGCAGTGGTCACCAGTGCCAGATTCGCATGCATGAGTAACAGAACAGAACCAAGAATGTTTGCATGCCACATAACAGATAACAATTATAGCATTACAATCTGCCCACACATATACAAATGAACCCTACAAGTCCTGCCACCTGTTTATTACATGAACAGAATACAAATGAAGCCTACAAGTCCTCCAATCAAATATTCTGAAAATTGTACAGAAACTCAACAAACAAACACTCATTTGTGTGCACAGTCTGCAAACAAATACAGCCGGCACAGCATTATTACATTGACAGAAAACAAATGACCATGACAAGGAGTCCTCGCAACAAATAATCCGCAAATTGTACACAAACTCAACCATACAGTCACATTGGTTTCAGGGCAGGAAACAAATAGGGCAAGAACCATACACTCAGCCTCGGCTTAACAAACCGAGAGCAATTTCATCACGAAGAGCATTCATCACTGCAGTTTCTTCTCGTCCTGCCACCCGACGACGCCTAACCTGTTGTTCCGATGACTCTGCTGCCACAAATGTCTCATCATGTTCACTAGACTCAAAGTCTCTATCCATTACGCCACTCATTCTAATGAAGTTATGGAGTGCCATGCATGCAACGATAATTTCACTTTGCTTCTCAGTAGGATAACTAGGTATAGAATCTAATATCTTCCATTTCATCTTCAAAACTCCAAATGCCCTCTCAATGACATTCCTAAGAGAAGAATGTGCATAATTGAACATTTCCTTCATACCTTGTGGCTCCGGCCCTTTTCGATACTCTGGAAGATGGTACTTGGTTCCCTTGTAAGGCGCCAAGTAACCAGGCCGGTTTGGGTAACCCGAGTCCACCAAGTAGTACTTCCCTACAGAGGACACAAGGATATGAATAAGCAATTCTCAGCATAGTACTATGTAACATATTATTTCACTGTCTATGTTTACCTTGTGGTGGATGTGGGAAGACATGGCCATACTTGGTCATAGCATCATTGAAAACTCTCATATCATGTACAGAACCCCGCCATCCCGCAAGAACAAATGTGAATCTCATGTCGAAGTCGCAGACAGCCATCACATTTTGTGTTGTAATGCCCTTGCGGCACATGTACTGAACCAACTTATCATTTGGCACTACACACTTTATATGAGTGCCATCTATTGCTCCTATGCAGTTGTTGAAAAAGGGATGGAACCTAGGGTGTTGCAAGCGTGGATGAACTGTGCTGAATCCTGGGTCAACAGACTTAATTATGTCTACAGCTAGTTTACCAACACTTTTCAAAACTTTGCCAAACATGGTGTGCACTGTGCCTAGTGACCTCTCAAACCTATCATCAGCTTGCCTAACCGACTGAGGTGTTCCAACTATCCAAAGAAACATTCCCAATGCCTCTAGTGAGCTACTCTTCTTAGTGGAGGTTAGGCCGTAGGACTGCACCAGTACATCATGCAGGCGATAAAAAATGGTTGGGCTCATTCTAAACATGTCATAGCAGCTGTTTGCATTACCTAGCTTCATGTGGACCCATTCCAATCCAGACATCTTTGGAGTCCTAAATGGAGCCCTATTGCAGTACTTGTCAAGGTGCAGAGCAATAGGAAGCATACCATACATATACTGGAAGAATTCATCATCATGGGCATAGCTCATCATTCCCTGACCAGTTGACTCAACCTGAGCTTGTCCCAATGCCTGAGCCAAGGCATCATGTACCTGCAAAATAAAATTAACTGTCCTGTTAGTTGAGAGCACAAACATAACAGAAAACAAAACTGCAGAAAAGTTATGTGGCAAAGCAAAATATTGGACTGCCCTGTTACCCCTATTTACCAAACATAACAGCCATACCTCACAAACACGTACAGCATTACCATAGATCACGAACAAAGTTTATTTCCATTAGCATACATCACAAACACTTACACCAGTAGCATAGATAATAATTAAAGGTTGCAGTTAAGTTACATTTCACAAAGTTCAAATCACAGACTTACTACACTTAACAGACTTGAAATGACAAACATAATAACTCAAAGAAGGTCTAGGCAACGACTTTGGCATAGGCCTCGATGACGCGCAGGCGGGATTCAGGGGCAGTAGACAGGAACCACTCCATAGCTTCATCATCCTTCACCATCTTGAGGACAACAACCCACAAGTCAATCTTTTCCTCAGTTGCACCGCAGTCTCTAGCCAACTGCAGCACACGCCTAACCTTCTCCATCCTTGGTTGCAGGGTCTGTTGCATGTTAGCTTCCTGCATAATGTGGTTCCTCTCTTCTGCAATTCTGTTCATCTCCATCATGTTGGACTCCCATACCCTAAGGGCTGGGTTCTTAAACTTTTTGCTGGGACTGGATGCAGTTGTGCTTGTGCTGCTGGCCCTCTTGCTGCTGGCACTAACAGGGGACTTAACAGGGGTGCTAAGTGGGGTGTGCCCAAGGTTGGTTTCTAAGTCCAGGGGCTCATCCTGGGTTCCGTATTCTCCCTCTTCTCCCTCTTGCTCAGTGTCATTGTAAGTCTCTCCCGGCACATAAGAGGTGGAGCCATCGACAGCTACACCGTAGAACATTTGGTCCAATAGGTCCAAGTACACCGGCCATCCTTTTTTCAGTTTCTTCCACTCAGGATGTCCCTGCAGTGTATGTTGCAGTTAGAAATGAAACAGCGACTAATTTGAAAACAATGACAGAGATGGATCGCAAATATACCTCAGTATTGTCTTCCCACCATTGGTCAGTAGCATTGACACTGCCGTCTGGATTCTTTCCTAAACCACTATTGGTGCGCAATGAACAGATGAAACCCCACAATGACTTCAGATTCCTAAAAACAAACTTGAACTGGCGAGTCTGATGCCACAATTTTGTAGCCAAATAAAACCCTTGGGTCAGCTCTTTCCAACCTGTGTTGTTCATAACGTTCCGAACAACGTTCCCTTTCTCAATTTGCTCACACCAAAGCTCACAAAACTTAGTGATGTGATCATCTGACCACACAGCTCTGTCTCTGCTAGCCTAAGTTCATGGCAATCAAATGTACAGAAATTACAGCAAATAAGCAGAAACAAGCATATACAATCTTGCCGCACTTGGTTAGGGCATGTACCTGTGCTGAGGACTGGTTACGCCGTCCCGTTGGCTGCCCGCCTCCGCGGCGGCCACCTCCGCGCGGCCCAGCAGGAGCGGCAGCTCCGCCTCCGCGCGGGCATGAAGGAGTTCCACCACCCCGCCGGGCGGTGCGGGGCCTTGGAGACAATGGAGTGCCAGCTCCACCGGCGTCCTCACCGGCCGAGGGTCCTCGGCCCCCGCGAGGCGGCCGCACTCCCAGGGTCGGGCCGCGTCCGGGAAACGGGCCCCTGCTGCTACCGGCTCCTGGATCTGGACGGCCATGTCGAAGAAGCCCCTCGTAGGACTGCACACCCGGCCACTCTTGGCCGGCGTTGAGGTCGAGCGCCGCAACGCCCCTTCGCGGGCCGTCGGGGCCCAAGGAGCCGCCGGCCATTGGGGAAAAGGGGATCCCCTGCGAGAACAGATCCATGGTGTTGTGACCGTCGCCGCCTCCCAGGCCACCCGGCAGTCCGTCCCTGCCCCCCTGGCCATACTCATGCCAGTCGCCGCCCCCCTGCCCATACTGCTGGCCGTCGCCGTCCCCCTCGCCATAGGGGTACCCCTCGCCGTACCCGTAGCCGTGGCCATACCCGTCGCCGTGCTGCCCGTCCATGGCGCGGCGACGGATCGAGAGGGAGGGGAGGGGAGGAGAGGGAGCGAGCGAGAGGATAAGGGAGGGGGCGAGCGAGAGGATAGGGATGGGGCAAGAGTGACGAGGCTTCTGGAGGGAGCGGCCGAGCGGTGGGGTGTACGGCCGAGCGATACGTGAAACTTTCTTTTGCTTCTTTTGACTCGGGTGTTTAGATCATAGGGGTACAATGTGAAACTTTCTTTTCCAAATTTTCCAATCTAAACACCCCCTAAGGGCAGGCCCAACACAAGTACCAAAACCAGTGGCTTTATTGTCCACGTGAGCAATAAAGTTGTCAAGACACACTTATCGGCTAACGCTGCAGTAGCTACACGGGCCCAGCATACATCACCTCCCTCCTCTTTTCAAGACCGCTTCTGTCTTTCTCTCTCCTGAGGCGAGTGCGCCCTCTGCAAGACGTTCCTGACACCTGCGAGGCTACTGCATGGCCTCCACGGTGGAGTCAGAGCCGAGTTGGCACCGGAAGCCACTACAAGGGCTGTTGCGTTGGGCCTGCCCTAACTCTCTAACAGATGGGCTTTTGAAATGTTTCTTCTTTCTTGGCAGGCAAGCTCAAACCATGTACGAGGATCGTGTACCGGTGCGCCCCTTGACCAAAACTCGGATCTGCCAACCATGCCCGCTGCTCCGATGCGTTCACACTTTGGGCAATGCCCGAACTTTCCTCCCTTTTCGCGTCAGGTACATACACTCTGCTCGTGGAGTCCCAAGTTTAGAGCGTCCATCGCTTGACTTTACACGCCCTCCCACTGTGTAGTGAGTAGTGACACGTTCTCTAACCACAGCAGTTTCGTAGAATCTACATTAACGTCTCTGCCATTAAACTACACATTTTGGTGGCCTGATTAGGATCAATGCTTCGTGATAAGTGTTGCAATGAGAATTTCTTTTTCTTTCTGTATACTGACGTGGCCGGTGGCCCTTTGTCACGTGCTGCAGGGATACGCTGCCGAGTGGTCGGATTGTGCACGGCTACGTGATCCGCAGATGCCTTTTGCCATACGCTCGTTCACACCCGCCACATATGCTCCGTCACTGCCCCACGGCAGCTGCGGTGCCCCGACAACCACTCCAATAATCCACGACGTTCCAAGCAGATATCGTTTCCCGCACGTGGGCCCCGTGACCGCGGTTGGACCCACAAGCAACCTACAAATACGGGCCACACCACATCCCTTGCACTCACAGCTCGGCAGCTGCTCGCGCACCATCAGTCGACCGCACCCACAAGCAACCTACAAATACGGGCCACACCACATCCCTTGCACTCACAGCTCGGCAGCTGCTCGCGCACCATCAGTCGTGTCCATCACACACGACACAACAACCAGTCACTTCCCGATCCCCCATGGAACCCACGGGCACAATCGTCTTCGCTTCCGTCGGCGTCACCAGCTTCGGCTTCGACGTCTTCTCCGTCGCCGTGCCGGCATCGACCGACGATGCCTCTGACGCGTCGAAGCTCGACGAGCGGCGCCACACGGACGGCGTGTCCGTCAACTTCAACGCACAGTTCGCGGACGACGCCGGCGACGCGGTCGCGTTCGTCTCCGAGCGGACGGGCGCCGCGGGCCTGTTCCTGTCTAGGCAGGGGTCCGAGCGCCCCGAGCCGCTGCCGACGGCTGAGGGCAGCCTGTTCCACGACCGCCCCACGGTGCGGGGCGGCCGGGTGTACTTCGTCTCCGCGCACGAGAATCCGGGGCAGACGTTCCGGAGCTGGGCGGCGGTGTACGCCGCGGAATTGGGCGGCGAGGGCAAGGAAGTGGAGCGGGTCACGCCGCGGGGCGTCGTGGACATGAGCCCCGCCGTGTCCGCCTCGGGGGACCTCGTCGCCGTCGCGTCGTACGGGGACCGGCCCTGGGCGTTCGATTTCAGGGTCTTGGAGACGGAGGTCGCAGTGTTCCGCGCTGCCGACCCGGCGCGCCGCGTCGTGGTTGCCGAGCGTGGCGGGTGGCCGACCTGGCACGGAGACGGCACGCTCTTCTTCCACCGCGTGGCCGACGACGGGTGGTGGAGCGTGTTCCGGGTGGACATCTCGCCGGACACCCTCGAGCCCACCGGCGCCGAGCGCCGCGTGACGCCGCCGGGGCTGCACTGCTTCACTCCCGCCGCGGTGGGGCGCGGCGGGGGCCGCTGGATCGCTGTCGCGACGCGGCGGAAGGACCGCGCGCAGCGGCACATCGAGCTGTTCGACCTCGAGGCCGAGCGCTTCTCCCCGCTCACGGAGCTCCTCAACCCGGAGCTCCACCACTACAACCCCTTCTTCTCGCCGTCGGGCGGGCGCCTCGGGTACCACCGGTTCCGCGGCGCCGGCGCGCCTGGCGACTCGGTGATCCCCTACCTGCAGCCGGTGCGGAGCCCCGTGAGCTCCATCCGGATGCTCCGCGTGCACGGCACGTTCCCGTCCTTCTCGCCCGACGCGTCGCACCTCGCCGTGAACGGCGACTTCTTCACGTCGCCGGGCGTGATGGTGCTCCGGTCCGACGGCACCAGGCGGTGGACGATCAGCAAGGAGCCCGGGCTGTTCTACACCACCTGGAGCCCCACCGAGCGCGGGGTCGTGTTCACGTCTGCGGGCCCCATCTTCGAGACCCCGAAAGCGACGGTCCGGATCGCGCGCGTCGAGTTCGACCCCAGCGAGCTCACCGACGACCGCAAGGAGGTAGGCGCGACGGTGCGGGCGCTCACCCGCCCCGAGGCCGGCAACGACGCGTTCCCGGCGGTGTCCCCCTGCGGGCGGTGGGTGGTGTTCCGATCGGGGCGCACGGGGCACAAGAACCTGTACGTGATCGACACGGCGCGCGGCGAGGAGGAGGGCGGCGGCGGCGTGCGGCGGCTGACGGAGGGCGATTGGATCGACACGATGCCGAGCTGGTCCCCGGACGGGAGCCTGATCGCGTTCTCGTCGAACCGGCACGACCCGGCGAACCCGGCGGTGTTCAGCATCTACCTGGTGCGGCCCGACGGGACGGGGCTGCGGCGCGTGTACGTGGCCGGGGCGGAGGGCAGCGCGGAGGCGGACAAGGAGCGGATCAACCACGTGTGCTTCAGCCCGGACTCGCTGTGGCTGCTGTTCACGGCGAACCTCGGCGGCGTGATGGCGGAGCCCATCTCGGGGCCGAACCAGTTCCAGCCGTACGGGGACCTGTACGTGTGCCGGCTCGACGGCTCGGGGCTGCGGCGGCTCACCTGCAACGCCTACGAGAACGGGACGCCGGCGTGGGGCCCGGCGAGCGCCGCGCTCGGGGTGGAGGCGCTGTCGCTGGGCGCGCCCGCCGGCGAGGACCCCATGGGCCAGTTCGACGAGCCGCTGTGGCTTACCTGCGACGTGTGATGGGCCGTCCGTGGCTTTTCACTTTTGCGTGACTTATGATTGTGAGTGATGGCAATAAGCTGGATGATGGCAATAAGCTGGATTGGAATAATGACGTTGTTGGGGACGCTTTTTCTTTTTGTTTTTTTTCGTTGCTGAATAAAAAGGATGTGTTTGCGTGGACTCCATTATCCCATTTTGTCGGTTGAGTACGGGTGCTTTCTTTTGTTCATCAGAGACAAAGGTTGCACGTCCAGGAATTGTTGATGCCGACCTCTTCTCTTATCTCATTATCTGTAACATCAACAGACGACACAAAGTGCAATGCTATGCTAACACCTGAAACATGACCAGCCAAAAAGAGTAGGCTGTGCTCTCTTTTTTTTTTCTTTTCTGAAGCAGTAGTGGGCTGTACCTGTACATGCTGAGAGACGAGAGTAGCTGGCTAGCCCTTCCTTTCCATTTGGAAAAAGTCTATTCTACCTCCCTTGACTGTAACCAAAGTCCAACTTTTCTACCTAGGCCCTGTTTAGATTCGCGAAAAGGCACCAAGGGGTGTTTACTTCCCACAGAATGCAAAATGTTTTACAAAACACGCGTTTCCAATGCACTTTTTCTCTCTGTGACACGCAACCCAATGCAGCTCCATTTTGCAAACTGAAGTGAACTAAACACCCCCCAATTCAATCAAAAGACAACGTATTAAACTACGTGTCCTCTCTCTACTTTTTCAATTCCCAATGCGTCTCCAATCATTGAATTCAGTTGAATTGGCCCAATCCAAACAAGACCCTAGACTGGGCTGCAAAACTTAGCTATAGCCCATTGAGCGAGCTTCAGCACGGTGGGCCGTGTTCAGATTGGGGTGCAAATTTTTTGCACCCTACTTTGACCACTAATTAAGGGTATTAAATAAAGTCAGTTTACAAAACTATCTCCACAACCCCTGACAAATTCGCGAGACGAATCTAATGAGGCCTTTGACCGCATGATTAGAGGATGATTACTGTAGCATTACTGTAGCAAATCATGGATTAATTAGGCTCATTAGATTCGTCGCGCAAAGTTGCACTCATCTATGAAAAGGTTTTGTAAATAAACTTCATTTAATACTCCATACATACAAGATTCTTTGAGACAATTTTTTTTTGATCTGGAGCATCTGCTCAGCCTGCAGCTAGCCACCGGCCGGGAGGGACACTGGTTCTGATGCCTTCTGATGCCTGAACTCTGATGGCAAGACCAGTCGGTGGCAGGTCAAACGCCCTGAGCGCAGGAGCTCGAGGTCGCTGCCACGCGGACGGCTACGCGGCGCGCATGCACCGCGCGGGGGTGCCACACTGCCACTTCTCCAAGCAGTCCGTCCCCGACCTCGCCTACATATGCTGCGCCCAGTATCTTCTTTCTCAGGCAGGAATCGTTGCGAGTGTTTGCAGATTGCAGTGCCCGCAGCTCGTGGCACCAACGGAGGAGCATTAGCTAGTCCGCCCGCACCTCACCATGCCGGGGCTGACGATCGGCGACACCATCCCCAACCTGGAGCTGGACTCCACCCAGGGCCGGATCCGCATCCACGACTTCATCGGCCCCAACGACTACGTCATCATCTTCTCCCACCCCGGTACCTATGGATATACGCATGCACCAAGATCCTTGATTGTGCCCTCTCCATGCTCTTCCTAATCAAATCAATCCGCGCGTGCAGCTGACTTCACCCCGGTGTGCACGACGGAGATGGCGGCGATGGCGGGGTACGCCAGTGAGTTCGAGAAGCGTGGCGTGAAGCTGCTGGGCATCTCCTGCGACGGCGTGGAGTCCCACAAGGAGTGGATCAAGGACATCGAGGCGTACAAGCCGGGGACGAAGGTGGCGTTCCCGATCCTGGCGGACCCGGAGCGGCGGGCGATCAGGGAGCTCAACATGGTGGACCCCGACGAGAAGGACGCGGAGGGGGTGAGCCTGCCCTCCCGCACGCTCCACATCGTGGGGCCCGACAAGGTGGTGAAGCTGAGCTTCCTGTACCCGGCGTGCACGGGGCGCAACATGGACGAGGTGCTCCGCGCCGTGGACTCGCTGCTCACGGCCGCCAGGCACAAGGGGAAGGTGGCCACGCCCGCCAACTGGAAGCCCGGCGACCGCGCCGTCATCGGGCCCGGCGTCTCCGACGAGGAGGCCAGGAAGCTGTTCCCGGACGGGTTCGAGACCGCCGACCTGCCATCCAAGAAGGGCTACCTCCGCTTCACCAAGGTCTAGACATGGCTGCTGGTCCGGTGGGGGTGTTTTGTTGTTCGGGCGTCAACGTAACAAACTGCGCGCGTGCGTTGTCCGCGTCCTCTCCTTCGTGTAATCGATCGTCTCTCTGAAAGTGTCCGCTTGCGTACATGTATGTATGCCATGAATGATGCCACCGCCGACGAGCAGTGGTGGTGTCATTAGTACCTGTACTTACTACTTGGACTCATGCTGAAGTGTAACATGTCGTGCTGTGACCACTGTACGTGTGTGTTTCGGCTGGTATCTCGTCTCGTGTTTGTTTAGGGACACGGTAGCGCCGTAGCGGTACTGTGGCTCTGTTTAGTTCCACTCTAATACATAAATACTATGTATAACGGGTACAGCCAGGTCGAGCCCAGTTCACTCGCCCTTGTCTCGTAGAGGAGGCGCGATCCACGCACCGCTGGCGCCCTCTTCTTGCTAAACGTCTACCCACCTTGCAGCTGTTTTCCCGAGACTTCCAACACTAAGGCCGTGTTAGGCAGCCGGGACAAAAAATTGTCCCAAATTACTAGGCAGCCGGGGCAAAAAATTGTCCCGAATTAATGTCGCATGCATGAGGGTCTAGATGAAGTTTATTTACAAAACTTTTTCACAGATGAGTGCAACTTTGCGCGACGAATCTATTGGACCTAATTAATTCATGATTTGCTACAGTAATGCTACAGTAATCATCCTCTAATCGCGTGGTCAAAGGCCTCATTAGATTCATCTCGCGAATTTGACAGGGGATTGTGGAGGTAGTTTTGTAAACTGACTTTATTTAATACCCTTAATTAGTGATCAAAGTTGTATTTAATACTCTGGAAAAAATTTTTACCTCTCATCCGAACACGGCCTAAATTGGCAATCTAGAGTAGACGTGTTGGACTTAGCTGGAAAGAGGTCGGTCTAGTTTACCCCCAAAGACGCGAGCAAGATTAATTTCGTGTGCAGAAATCACACCGAGGTTTCTCCGCCAATTGCTTCTGATAATAGCATTCTGATAACAGTTCTTTCGTGAGTTAGAATGCCTCCCCGCGGTTTGCAGAGTCTGCTCGAAACATTCTAACACGCGTCGAGTCCGGCTGCTCACTTCGGCACCGGATGTATTTCTCCAGCCCTCTTGTCAGTCACCTTTTCGAATGGAAAACTCTCCGCTACAGAATGGTGCAAGCACACCAAGTGGGCCATTTTGTAGCATGGCCTGCGCCTTTAGAAGAAGAGCGTGGCGTAGAAGCTGTGTTACTTGTCTAATTGTTCGCTCCTTCATATTCACTTGTTTGTCGACTAGCAAAAAAATCAACGCATTTCAAGAAAATTAGACTATACATTGTTCATAAACACATACATCACTCACACTTTTTATACATCTTAAACCAAACTTTGATATTTGCACATCCTAAAACTTATTTTTGTTTATATGACATATAAATATTTTTTTATATGTTTTATACTACATGTAAGTTGCCATGGAGGAGTTTAGGAGTTTTTTGAAATGATTTGCTATTTTTATGAATTAAATGAATTTTTGCACCTAATAAATCAACTTTTGTACAACTATTTTTTATTTTTATATTATTTTTTTGGAAGTATGTGCATGTAAGGAACTGCCACAAAAATTGTCAACCTAATTGGATCAGAGGTATGGCCTCTAAAATTTTATTAAATTTCGTCACGGTTAATATAAAAGGAGTGCATCACTCACTTAGTGATAAGTAACAGTGTGGTATAATGGTAATGGAAGCTACAATGGTGCCTGGTTCATGGGGGTGGCCTCCCATGTGGTTAAATATTTTTTTGCACTCATTTAACATTTTTATTTGATTTTTTTTGTTTCAAAATTATCTTCACAGCCGGTTTTTAACACGAACCGGCTATGAAAATGATTTTCGCAGCCGGTTGAAAACCAACTATGAAAAGCTGATTTTCATCGCCATTTGATCAGCGCCACTTTTGTAAACCGGTTGTAATGTGGGGTTCTGGACCTGCTGTGATAAGCCCTCTGTACTATACTAGTGCATGTCCCGACCAGGGTTTTATTTACCGACCGGTCTCTTGTAACCGCCGGCCGGCGGTAGCGGTTAACCGGTCGGTTAACCGCGGTTACCGGTAAATACCGAACAAATTCAAATCCAAATTCAAAACGCGCCATACAAACGGAAAATAACGGTTAACCGACGGGAATAACGGTTAACCGGTCGGTACGAGCGGTTAACCGGTCGGTCGTTGGGGCGGTCGGTCGGTCGAGCGAACGGTCGGTAGAACCGGTTAGACGGCCGGTTGGACCGGTTAGCCGGCCGGTTGCGAGATAATTCAATAATTATACATAGAAATAGAAAATGACCACAAATAGATACAAACATGGATTCATAATAATAATTGTGCATAGAAATAATAGTTGTGCATATAAATAGATCAACGGTAGTATTGCGTAGCCATTTCGTACTCGGCGGTGGACATCACATTCAAACCTTGCCTTAGAAGCAGCTCAGCTTTGTATTCTTGCCAAGTTTGGTCCGTCCACGCCGATGTCGTCTGCCATTCCTGAAGTAACATATTGTACCAATGGGGGTCTTCCATTCGTACACCCATCTCATCGGTGGCTGCGTGCTCAAATCAGGTATAGGATAGTGATAACTGGACTGGGAGGAATCGCTGTATGAGCTAGAAGAGTACTGTGGAAAGTGTGGAGTGTTGTAATCCGTCGGTTGAACCGTTCTCCTCTGGGATTCCGGTGCTCCATGGTCAACGTCCTGAGTAGCATGCGTGAATTCAGTCTCCCCTGCAACCAACCATATAGCATAATTAGTACTCACAGTGAAAAACATATGTGCATATATACGTGCATGCACTTCAAACCTGTGAAACGAAGACCAGCACCGCCACCGCCACTGCCACCGGCACCGCCACCGCCACTGCCACCGGCACCGCCACCGCCACCACCGCCGCCACCACCGCCGCCAACACCGCCATCACTATCATCATCATCATCAGCGGAGCTGCTATCCTGAGACTCCTGATACGGTGGACTACCATCACCCTCGCCATCATCAGTGTCGTCGTCGCTCAGCACTAGTGTTGTTTTGCCTTTGCCTTTTCCCGTGGCCTGTCCTCGTTGGCGCTTCGGGTCACCCTTCGTAGGCCCTACGTGGTGCTTCCTCTTCCCTAGGTGAGTGTCACCCACATTTCGACGTGCCCAATCACTGATGCAATCATCCCCTGTAGAAGTCCGGAGGTCTGATGGGTTTATATGATCCGTGACAATATGGGACGGGAGCGGGGTGTCTCCGTCATCATCGTCCTCGTCCAGAACTGGATCCCCGTTTGATCTACCATATTCCATCCACTCTCGCACCGGATTTTTCTCATCATAGAATGAAAGATGGGACAGCTGGTCAATGAAATCACCTTCATCACGCACGGGGTTGCCGACATCCGCAAGTCGCAGGCGTAGGTTGTAGTTGACATAGACAAGCTTGTTCAGTTTCTTGTGCGACAACCGATTGCGAACCTGGAAATGGAAATACCGCCAATGAGCATAAAGTGTATGGAACGTGAAAGTAGAAACTTTTGTGACAGTGTATGGAACCGATTGCGAACCTTTGTATGCAGCAAGGCAAAAGTACTCCAGTTCCGCTCGCATCCACTTGACGAACAACATTGAGAAACAAGGCGCAAAGCAAGGCTCTGCAGCTTGGGAGTGGTGTTGCCGTTTACCATCCACCATGAAGATGCAGTTGTGTTTGGGTCAAGCGCCATTTTCATTGCCAAATCTGTGGCAAACTCGCCACGCCTTTGTCGAAACATCTCAGCCTCGTTCAATGCCTGGATGGCGCTCTGGATATCCGTCATGCGCTGAAATGCATCCTTGAGTGTACGCCACATTTCTGAAGTTGGAGTATACGTATAGGCGTACCTCGGATTTAGGACAGAAGCTGCAAAATGGAAATACCACCAATGAGCATAAAGTGTATGGAACATGAAAGTAGAAACTTTTGTGACAGTCTTACCTGGAGCCGCATACGTCTGTACGATGACGTTCTGCATCCTGCTGTTCATAAGCTTTTCATACTCTTTCCACGTGGAAACATTTTGACCGAAGAAAGACTCCATTTCATGTCTCACATTCTGGAAGGTCATAATCACCTCGCACAAGTTGGGCCGCTTGTCCTGATCAGCAAAGCGAAGCAACTTGTATAATGGTTGAACTGAGTCAATGATAAATTTCATTCCATCCCACCACTCCATACTTGCAAATCTGGCATGAGTAAATCTACCCATATTTGGTGCAGGGCACGCTCCAGCTCAGCCTCCTCATCATATCTTTCATCTCCACCGGGATAGTTACCCTCCGCTGCAACCTTCTCCTTTCTCAACCTCTCTCGAGCCCGGTCAGCAGTTGCCTTCTGAACCCTTTCAATGTCACGCTGAAAGTATTCACGCACCTCCTTTGGAACCTTCCTACAATGGACGACCTCGGTCCCGCGCCCTGCCAAATGTTGTTTCAATCTAGTGGAACCACCTCCTCCTTTGGACGTATGACAATATTTGCATCTCCAACCGGGGTAAAGATTTTCACCGTGTTCCCATACAATATCTTTCTCTCTGCCTGACATTTTGTATCTGCAAACATGGAACCAACATAAACATATCAATCACAAGTTCACAACACATACCTAAATGACCATACACCTAAAACCTTGCAACACCTAAATCACAATACACCTAAATCACAACATACCTATATGAAATCATACCTAAATCACAATAGTCTAAATCACAATATACCTGCCTGACATTTTGTATCTGCCGCGCTCGGGGTGGAGGCGCTGTCGCTGGGCGCGCCCGCCGGCGAGGACCCCATTGGCCAGTTCGACGAGCCGCTGTGGCTTACCTGCGACGTGTGATGGGCCGGCCGGTCCCTGTCAGGGGTCAAGCCCATGTTTGCTGGTCCTTGTGGTTATCTAAAACGCGAGCTGTGTTGATGTCCGAGGCTGAAGTCTTCGCCGTTTACTCAAGTCTTATCTCTGCTGTTATTGTAATGCTTACTAGTACTACTTGGTCAGTTCCTCTGAGCTCAGCTTGGCTGCTAAGTGATAGCGACCTGCGTGCCAGTGGGAGTGGAACCTTCTTGTGTGTCGTGGTGTGTACTAGACTTTTCTCCACCTGTAAATATTTCGCCGAGTGTAATGTGATGTGTGTGCTACGCGCCTGTTCCATCCACGTTTAATAAAATTTGCCGATCTTGATGCTGTGCAATTACCCGCGTTCAGAATTAGTTCAGATAAATGATTCACAACGGCAATTGCTTGTGGCTCTAGTGATGACTGATGAGCACCTCGCCGTTAAAGCGAGTCCGAGGAAGGCGAATCTTCCTTCGAAAAGTTTGAGAGAGAGATGAATTTCCATGAGCGAAGACCGAAGACAAAAGACAACGTATTGAACTATATGTCCTCTCTCTACTTTTTTAATTTTTAATGTGTCTCTAATCATTGAATTCAGTTGAATTGGCCCAATCCAAACAAGGCGCTAGACTGGGCTGCAAAACTTAGCTACAGCCCATTGAGCGAGCTTCAGCACGGCGGCCCATGTCCAGAACAAACCAAATGCTGCTGAGCCTGCAGCTAGCCACCGGGGAGGCCGGGAGGGACACTGGTTCTGATGCCTTCTGATGCCTGAACTCTGATGGCAAGACCAGTCGGTGGCAGGTCAAACGCCCTGAGCGCAGGAGCTCGAGGTCGCTGCCACGCGGACGGCTACGCGGCGCGCATGCACCGCACGGGGGTGCCACACTGCCACTTCTCCAAGCAGTCCGTCCCCGACCTCGCCTACATATGCTGCGCCCAGTATCTTCTTTCTCAGGCAGGACTCATTGCGAGTGTTTGCAGATTGCAGTGCCCGCAGCTCGTGGCACCAACGGAGGAGCATTAGCTAGTCCGCCCGCACCTCACCATGCCGGGGCTGACGATCGGCGACACCATCCCCAACCTGGAGCTGGACTCCACCCAGGGCCGGATCCGCATCCACGACTTCATCGGCCCCAACGACTACGTCATCATCTTCTCCCACCCCGGTACCTATGTATATACGCATGCACCAAGATCCTTGATTGTGCCCTCTCCATGCTCTTCCTAATCAAATCAATCCGCGCGTGCAGCTGACTTCACCCCGGTGTGCACGACGGAGATGGCGGCGATGGCGGGGTACGCCAGTGAGTTCGAGAAGCGTGGCGTGAAGCTGCTGGGCATCTCCTGTGACGGCGTGGAGTCCCACAAGGAGTGGATCAAGGACATCGAGGCGTACAAGCCGGGGACGAAGGTGGCGTTCCCGATCCTGGCGGACCCGGAGCGGCGGGCGATCAGGGAGCTCAACATGGTGGACCCCGACGAGAAGGACGCGGAGGGGGTGAGCCTGCCCTCCCGCACGCTCCACATCGTGGGGCCCGACAAGGTGGTGAAGCTGAGCTTCCTGTACCCGGCGTGCACTGGGCGCAACATGGACGAGGTGCTCCGCGCCGTGGACTCGCTGCTCACGGCCGCCAGGCACAAGGGGAAGGTGGCCACGCCCGCCAACTGGAAGCCCGGCGACCGCGCCGTCATCGGGCCCGGCGTCTCCGACGAGGAGGCCAGGAAGCTGTTCCCGGACGGGTTCGAGACCGCCGACCTGCCATCCAAGAAGGGCTACCTCCGCTTCACCAAGGTCTAGACATGGCTGCTGGTCCGGTGGGGGTGTTTTGTTGTTCGGGCGTCAACGTAACAAACTGCGCGCGTGCGTTGTCCGCGTCCTCTCTTTTGTGTAATCGATCGTGTCTCTGAAAGTGTCCGCTTGCGTACATGTATGTATGTATGCAGTATGGCATGAATGATGCCACCGCCGACGAGCAGTGGTGGTGTCATCAGTACCTGTACTACTACTTTGACTCGGCCTGAAATGTAACATGTCGTGCAGTGACCACTGTACGTGTGTGTTTCGGCTGGTATCTTGTCTTGTGTTTGTTTAGGGACACGGTCGCGCCGTAGCGATACTGCGGTAGTCACTAATCAGGTCGTAGAGGAGACGCGATCCACCGCACCGCTGGCGCTCTCTTCTTGCTAAACGTGTACCCACCTTCCAAACACTTCCCGAGACTTCGCAACACCTTGCCGCAAGTTTGATTTTTTACTATTCATCCGTCATGTTGCCGCAAGTTTAGTAATTTGTTACTTATTTATTCGTAATGTTTGATACTAGTATCAAACGTGAACTAATGATAAATCTCATTTCATAGTGAGATTTTCTATAGTGAATTTCGAGATAAATCTAATGAGTCTAATTAGATCATAATTAGACAACGCCGTACTACAGTAAATAATTTTTAATGATGAACTAATTAGATTTAATAGATTTATCTCGTGATTTCTTGTCTATCCGTGTAATTAGTTTTATAATTAAATCATATTTAGTTTTTTTATTTTTAGATTTACAAATGCTACAGTAATTTTCGCAATTTTCTCAGCAATCTAGAGTAGACGTGTTGGACTTTTCAAAAGAGGTCGGTCTACAGTTTACCACCAAAGACGCGAGCAAGATTAAGGCCTTGTTTAGTTGGTCCAACTTTTTCAACTTTGGTGCATTGGGAAGCGTGTGCCAAAGTTTGAAAAGTAAGTTGAAGGAGGTGTTTAGTTGAAAGTTGTATTGGGAAGCGTAAAAATAGAGAGGGGCACGTTTTTCAATGCGTTACTTTTGTAACTTTTCAAATTAGTTGAAGAAGGTGTTTAGTTGAAAAGTTGTAACTTTTTAAAAAATTGGAGAAGTCGGGGAACCAGGCCTAATTTCGTGTGCAGAAATCACACCGGGGTCTCCCGCCAATTGCTTCTGATAAAGTTGTCTTTCGGCCTTGTTACTTGCATAAATTTTTTACTGTTCATCCATCGCATCAAATGTTAGGATATTAATTAAAGGTATTAAATGTGGATTAATGACAAAACACATTCCATAATCCTCGGGTAATTTCGTGAGACAAATCTAACGAGCCTAATTAGATCATGATTAGACAACGTCGTGCTACAGTAAACAATATCTAATGATAGATTAATTAGACTTAATAGATTTGTCTCGCGATTTTTCGTCCATCCGTCTAATTAGTTTTATAATTAGATCATGTTTAGTCCTCCTAATCTTCGGTTTAAAATTGCTACAGTAAATTTTGTAAACTTTCACCGACCAACTAAACATGTGCGTGAGAATAGCATTCTGATCTATTAATCACATCACATACCAGCGGCGCTCGAGTGGCAGAACTCAACGTCCCATCCAAAGAAAGAGGGGGAGGGGGTTTGGAGAAACGAAGAAATATAGGTGCACAACTTTTTTCGTTTTAAATTATAATTTATTTAATTTTTTATTTTTAATTTGACTGCTCATCTTATTAAAAAAATATAATCAAATTTAAATTATTTTTAAAAAACTTTTATTGATAAAACAAGCCACAGCAAAGATTTGATATTTTGTAAATTTTTTGAAAAAAAATGAGAGGTCAAACTTGAGATAAAAAAGACAAATAAATTATAATTTAAAATAGAAAAAGTAGATCAGATGATCTAAAATAGTCTTGAGTAGGGCTGGACGAAATGCTCGTGGCTCGTTAGCTCGCTCAGCTCGATCCCTGCTCGGCTCGGCTCGTTAGCCTAACGAGCCAGCTCGAGCTGATGTTTTTGCTCGTTAGTATAACGAGCGAGTTCGAGCTGGCTCGCAAGCTGCTCGTGAGCTTAACGAGCTGTCCACACCATCTAGACTAGCAAATCAAATGTACGACATACAAGCCCAAGAAATAGCCCAATAGGCCCAAGACCATCCGATTGAACCCTAAGACCCCCCAGCCCACTGCCTTACCAGGCCACTCGGCCAATCCCACGCACGGGCGTTCCTCGCCGCAAGACCGTGACTCCCCGGAGCCGTAGCTCCGCAAGTCCATGGCGGCGACGCCGCCTCCCCTCGTCACGCACCTGCGCCCCGCAACACCATCTCCGGACATCCCCTCGCGAGCGACCGCGGCAGCCTTCCGCCCTCCCCTCGCATCACAAGTCTCTCGCCCAAGCCGCCACACACCGCAAGGCCCCGATCCAATCCATCCCCTTCCAGGATCCCTTGCCACACACCGCAGCACCAGCACAGCGCGGAGGAGAAGAGCACCCGGCCATCCTCGTCACGGCGCCAGGCCGCGACCGAGCATCAGGTCAGTTCCTGCATCTCTTGCTACTGCTATTTGGGTTGGCTCGCGAGCCTTGTAACGAGTCGAGCCGAGCTCAGCTTTTTGCTTGTTACGTTAACGAGCCGAGCCGAGCCGAGCTGGCTCGTTATCATAACGAGATGAAGCGAGCCAAGCCGAGCCGAGCCGAGCCGGCTCGTTATCCAGCCCTAGTCTTGAGCATGACCTCTGTAGGGCTGGGCTTGCTCAAAACTTTTTGAGTCAAAAGTGGCCCGACATTAGCCATCGCACAGTACTGAGCACGATTTTCGCCTGACGTCGGTCCTATTGACGTTACTCTGCATTCATTCAGCCAACGGTGAATCCAACGGTGATCCTGGAAAACTATTTTGGCAGCCTGCACAGAGTTGGGCTTGCACCGCTAAAGTAGCCCATCTCAGCCCACGGAACAGCGCCGAGCTCCCGTTACCCGGAAATTCGATCCTTCTGCGCCGCCGTTGTCTTCGTTGCAGTCTTGCAGATCGACTCTTTTCTTGTCACCGCCCAATCGTCGTCGTCTCGGACGCGGCAGCCGAGCATCTCAACAGCGTTCCCTACCTCGCTCATTACCTACATGCTCCCCGCGCACGGCGCAACTGCCGCTCCGCACGCTTCGTTCACCACGTGGGAGTATTGTCGGAGCCTCGCAGGATGCGCGCGTGCCGCCGCTTGCCCGCACGGCCGCTCCGCACGCTTCATTGCCCACGGGCTGTCGCGCCCGTGTGCTGTCGCGCTGCCTTGCGCTGGGCAGTTGCGCAAGTTCAGCCGCGCCGCCGGGGTGACGCCGTGCGTCGGGATTCTGCGCCTTGCGCGACTTCGACCGTGCTGTGCAAGCTCGCTGCGCGCGGTCTAGCCACGCAGCGCTCGCGTAGGGATCCGCGCTGCCATGTCCTGGCCGCTTGCACCGAGCAGCCGAGCGCCATTCTCCACGGGGCAGCAGCGTCCTGAAGATCGACGCCCGAACGCGCCCGCGGTGACGAGGAGGGTGGCAAGGAGCGCGTGGGGAAGAGGGCGGCGACGGCGGGGAGAAGGAGAAAGGCTCGAGTCGGGACGTTGCTATGGGCCGACATGGGCCACTCGACCTACTGTTGTGCGGCCTGTGATATGGGTTTAGCTGGGTTGCTGTTGGATCTTTTTTTTTTGACGGCGAAGATCATCCGACTGCAGAGTACATTCAAGTTAGAGGATCTCATTCCCGATTTTCCGGGCGAAAATTAACCAGTCCTTTTTCGGCCCGGCCCACGAGATAGTCGGAACAAGAAAAAGACACGGCAGGATTAGAACATTGACGCTGTTTAGTTGAGCAAGTTTCAACTATTCACAAGTCACATTGAATATGGTGCCACTAATTAGAAGTACTAGTCCATCAACCCGTGCTCCCGCACGGACGAATATGTTTAAAAACCATTGTATTTAAAAATTATATAGAAATTAAACTCTTACTAAATAATCAAAATCGTTTACCTACTACTCTTTTATTTTTTTCAATACTTCAACATCATACTCATGTAGATGTGTACTTATCTTTTTTATTTATGATTGATTTTTAATTATTAATTACTCTATACACTTTTTTATCCATGTTCACACTTTTTTCATTTTGTATCGCACATCCATACATTTTGTTTAGCATAAAAAATAATATTTTTCATCACTTCCTCACATGTACATGTATAAATAGTCTACATGGTGACACTCATCATGCATATATACTTTAACTTATTATTTCTTTATTAACAATGACAAATAGGTAATTTAAAATCATATATTAGTTTACTTTTGGAATTTTCGGTATGATGCACATGAAGATAATTAGATTAATGTGGGATATGGGTACCCCTGGGCCCACTACCGACCGGATAGCCAGTCGGCCTGGTCCCACGTCTGACAAGGATGTGGGCCGACCCCAGGCCGGCCCACGAGGATCCTCGACTTGATGGACAAGATTGGAGAAGACTTAGCCCACAAGGTATTCGGCGATATCCTCAGATCCCGCCCGGAGATCACGGTAATTATGTTGTAACCGACTCGGATTAGTTTCCTGATTTGAGCCGGACGGTATTTAGAAATAACCGACTTGTAAACCCTAGGCCGTCAGCCTATATAAGGCGGCCTAGGTTGACCCCCTTGAGACATCTGATTCCCACGCCATTCATCCATTGTAACCAAGAGCTCGCCGTTGTTCCCCGGAACCACGCCGAGCAAATCAATACAAGACCCCCGAGCACAGGACGTAGGGTATTATACCTCTGGGTAGCCCGAACCTGTATAATCCCTGTGTCCCTGTGTTACCTCGAGCTCCCTAGTCTCGCGATTGCCCTTTGCCTACAAATCAACCATCTGGGTACCCCCGGGTGGACTGCCGGACATTAGATCCGACAGTTGGCGCGCCAGGTAGGGGTAATCGTGAGGCATTACAGCTAGCTCGATGGCAGATCGTCGCTCCGTCATCTTCCCCGACTCCGTCAAGGACTGCGCTACGCATCTTGAGGGTGTCAGCTTCTTTGCTGAAATCCACTCCGCCACCACCACCGCCTCCGACTCCACCACGACGCCCGTCGCTTCCGCACCGACCAGCTCCGCGCTGACCTCGTCGCCGACTTCCTCGTCAGTCATCGCCCCGCTCCAGCAGCGGCTCGATGCAATCTCCATCAGCGACCAGGCTCCGGGCCTGAGCACTCGCCGGAGACTTCCGCCCCCGACTGAGCTCCTCGCCGGGTTGGATCGTGTCCAAGACACCCTTGCCGAGTGCATCGCTATGTCGGAGGAGGCCCTGAGCCGACCCCGCAAAACGCTCCCGCTAGGGCTCCGCAACGCCTCATCAACCTACTCGGCTCGGCTCCGAGAAGATATGTCTCAGATCCAATCTGAGATGCCATCCCAGCCCACCCAGTCTCCGGACCGCGGCGAGTTCCAGGTCGCCACAAGCATGCTCTTGCCGGCCCCGGCCGACTCGAGCAATGACTCCAGCTACACCACGCCCCCAGGGCGTGAAGTCTTCGTCTCTGAGGATTCAGTTACTCAGGATGGAGATACAGATCTGGCCAGGGATCGCAAACAGGAGCGAAACGCTGCTCGAGCCCGCCGCCGTGCCGAAGAACCTGCAGCTGCCGCAGCTGCCGGAGTGGTCCCCCCGGGGGCCCCAGCAAGACAGCCTCCTCCTTCTCCTCGGGGTCCTTGTGGTGTCCGACCTCAGAACCTCGATGGAGCCTTTGCCAGGGTGCCGTTCTGCACGCCCCAGGCTAACGTCACCGCCGCTTTCGCCGAGCTGGGACACATGCCCGACACCCCTGCGGTGCAACGGGCCCGAGCTCAATTGGAAGCAGCTCAGGAGCAGATCGAGCGATCGTATCGTGCCAGATCCCGGTCTGGGCGATCAAACTCGACCCTCTCTTCAAGCCACCGCTCTGCCCATAGCAGATCGGATCGGGGTCACCCTCCCCAGAGGAATCCCCCGCTACCCGTCGTGGAGGAAGAGGTGGCCCAGAACCACCATGAAGACGAAGAACATGAGCGGCGTAACCCGCGCAATGCGGATCATCGCCGAGAACGCCACCAGGAGCGGCGCGACAGGCGCCAACGACATCCACCACCTGAGGATCTCCGTGATCGCATCAGGGACTACGCCCGGGACCTCCGTGCCGACCTCGATGCCCGGCACCACGAGCGAGATACCGCCGAGCTCGAGCGCCGCGAACGGTACGACCGGGAGTACGGCCGACCCGACCGCCAGCCGGTGGGAGAGGTTGGTGACATCGGAGCAGAAGACGACGAGCGCCGCGTTGTTCATGAGCTCATGGAGCGCGAGCAGTACGACGCACGGTACGGCCCCCCGCGGGACGACCGCCGCCAGTGGCGCGACGATGTTCGGCCCCGAGCCGACCCAGTTCAACCTCCCCGCCGCGACCACCGCAACGAGGAGATCTACGATGGTTTCGCCGCCTTCACCGCCCGACTCCGCGCCATCCGTTGGCCCGAGTCCTTCAAGCCAGCCCTCGTGGAGAAGTTTGACGGTCGCTCTGACCCCAAACTCTGGCTCAAGACGTACCACACAGCAGTCAAGGCTGCCCACGGCTCCAACGACCAAGCTGCCGCCTACTTCCCTGTGATGTTAGGCAAGGAAGCACTCCTGTGGCTTGAGGGCGTCCCCCGGGACACCATCGACGGTTGGGCAGACCTTTGCCATGCCTTCACCAAGAACTACCAGGCAAGCTATACCCGGCCAGGGACCAGATTCGATCTGGATAATGTTAAGCAGAAGAAGGGTGAAAGTCTCCGAGACTACACCGACCGGTTTTTTGACAACCGGAACAAGATCGCCGATGTCCAGGATCGGGATGTCATTGACGCTTTCCGGTGCGGCCTTATCGACACCCAGCTGTTCCGTACGCTCTTCAAAACCAACCTTGTCACGGTCTCCGACCTGATGGAGGTGGTCAACTTGGAGGTTCGGGCAGATCAGGCTGAACAGGCCCAATTCAAGAACAAACAGAAGCGCCCGGAGGAAGACGACCGGGTTGACAACTCGAAGCGCCATGAGCTGTCACGTGGGCGCAAGGGAGGCCCTGAGCCCCTCGTAGCCCTAGCAGAAGCAGAAAGCCGGCCAGAACCCAGGTTCCTGCCCGAGGAGTTTTACGACACACTGAACGATCAGTGCCCTTTCCACAAGGACGCAAAGCACACTTGTTGACACCAGGTTTTCGCACCAGATATGCTGAGTCAGATATGACGTGGTGAGGCTGGAATTACGCAGTGGGCCCGTTGACTGATCAAACAAATAGTGCCAGAAAAGGAAACCGAAGATGACAGAGAGGAAAGCCGACGTGAAGAAGAGGTCCGATAAGGCAAGGGAATCCGATCTAGTGACGAACGAAGGAAGATGCGTCGGCTCAGAAGGAAGCGTATCAGATACAGGGGCTATTTCCTTTTTGAAGGCATATTGAGAGTCCCATTCTATATTAGATCTAGTTTACTTTATCCGCAAGTTAGTCTAGTCCGATCAGGACTCTCCATGACCAGGGTATAAATATGAACCCTCGTCCATTGTAAAAATTATTCTCACAATCAATACAACCCGGCTTCACGCCAAAAACCCTAGTAGTAGTTACCGACGAAGCTCATTGGTGGACGGGCTGCATCAGTTCTGATCTCAGGCTTACCAGTAAGTTAGTCAATTTATCGAACTAGTATAGGCTTTGAATTGAGGCGCATCGCCCTTTCTCGTTTATACTGTTCAACCGATTTATCTCTGGATAATCAAGATTGATATAGATTCCCTACGTCGGAGCTAGATCAATATTGATTATTCAACAGATTATCGTTTATCGGACTGCACTTTATGTCTAGATTCCCTACGTCGGAGCTAGATCATCAAGATTAGTCTAGATTCCCTACGTCGGAGCTAGAATAATCTTGGTTATTTAAAGGCAGTTTTTTTCGGTTTGCTTGGAGTTGCTAGGTTGGTTTAGATCTACGCCATGTGAATTAATCTACTTCTTCAACGGCTTTGAGCATTGGTCTTGGTCCGATTTAAGCAATATTTATCTTACAGTATCGTTCTAGGTCCGATCCATGCTTTGTGGTTTAATCTGGTTGTTCTTTGAGTATTGTGTCTGTTTAGATTCCCTATGTCGGAGCTAGATGTTCATAATATGATAAGATTGATCTTTGATCGTCATGCTTGGTTTAGATTCCCTACGTCGGAGCTAGATTCATCTTGATTAGTCAAAGGAAGCTTTGGTTATACCTAATTGCTATTTGAGTGTTATGCATGATTTAGATTCCCTACGTCGGAGCTAGGTTTTGCTTGATTATTCGATAGCATATTTTAGAATCAGAACGATCCTGTTAATGTTTTATCTGCTTATTTGCTTAATCTGATTAACACCTGTGCGAGCATCTTGTTTAGTTGTTAGATTGGTAAGTTGAGTTTGACTGTCTAGCTATCTGATCTGATCATTGCTGGAGAAATCTAGATTCCCTACGTCGGAGCTAGATTTCTCTGAAAAGGCTTTGGTCCGATTGGCTAGTTAGATGGTCCGATAAGATGAACCAAACTGGTAACTAGGTAAGGTGGACAATGTATCGGCTCACACTTTGATTGTTTAATATCTTGTTCAAAGGCACAGCTGATCCGTTATTTACATATTGGCCATGTTTTATGCTTTATTTTATTATTCAAAGGCTGATCTGTTATATTAATCAAGGTCCGATCCTGATTGGTCCGATTCTGAGGTTCGATTCGGTGTCTGATTGAGGTCCGATTATTTGGTCCGACTGACGTCATCTATGAGGTCCGATTTTGAGGTCCGATTGGTATCGGCCGATACGTGCCTGATTGGGTCTTGGCTAAAATCCGACGTGCCTCCATCGTCTGTGTTGAGGCCATAATACCAGGGTACCCGACCACGAGGATTGCCGACTACCGACTCCAAGACGACCAAGACTCCGAACAAGACACGACGATCAGATCGCAGGAGGGAAGCCCGAAGACAGTTCGAGTCCTACTAGGTTTGGGTCTGTTTTGTCTTGTAAGGCACATCTCCCTGGGTATAAATAGCGGGGTCCTGTGCGTAGAGGGTATCGAACATCCAAGTTTGTATTCCACAATCCACCCGAGGGTACTCGTTACGCATTGTAATCTGTACTCGACGAAATAATACAAGCAGCAACTGGACGTAGGGTTATTACTCGATCTCGAGGGCCCGAACCAGTATAAAAATTCCGTGTCTTTCTGTTCATCACCGTGATCAATCTTCGCACAAAGCGGGGTGTCTACCGGACAAATATCTGACGAGTACAACCTCGACAGAGGCGCGCCAGGTAGGGGCCCTTGCGTGAAGAAAGATCATGCCGATCGTCAACGGAGTCTGGTTCGCCGACGCGTCGAGTTCCTCGATGCCCTACATGCCCAGTTCCGTCAAGTCGGGAGCAATCGGGAGTTCTGCTTCCGCTTCCGATCTCTACGCTCACCGCCACCAAGTGCCTTCACGAGAGATCCGCTTCGGGGATCTTGTGTTCGAGCACCAGGGCGACTACGAGCTCAAGCTGACAGGGATCCACGATCCCGATCTCACATGCGCCGGTCGGGAGGTTTTCGCCACCTTCACGGAGCCAACTCCCGAAGACATTGCAGATCGCACTGCGCAGTTGGATCTCGACTACAGTGGATCTAGCAATGGGTCAGAACCATCTGAAGACCGCCGCATCCATGTGCTGAATGCAAACGAGACAGGGGCCGCCGCCGAGTCATCTAGCTCGCGTCGAACCGTGCCTCCTCCACGTTTGGACAGCGCACCAACGCTTCAAACGGCTAGAACCCGTACACAACATGTTGCGTCCTCTTTGGCTCCCCGAGATCTCAACAATGATTTCCAGGCCGTCGAACAGGACAATCTACAGATCCGAACCCTCTTGGAGACAATGGAAGCAATGGCCGAAGGGACTCCAATGGCCACCATAGCCAAAAGGGCTCGAGAAGCAGCGGACAAAGCCAAGGAGCACATCGAGGCCGCCGCTGCCGCACCACCGGCTCCGTCAAACAGACCACGTGAACCACAACCGGTTCGGTCCCGATCTGTTAACGGACGACCGCACTATCGCCCGCGTGAAGGGCGCGACATGAGGCCGCAGCTCGAACGCAATCGTCGCACTCGCGACGCTCGGGAAACTCTCAACTACAACCGAGACTACCGAGCACGTGAGGGCTACTACCGGTCCTATCCAGAATCGCCGCCACGTGACTCCCGACCAAGCATGGGGGGATGCCTGGCGTACTCCCCAGCCTGCGCAAGGTCAGGTGGCCCGAAAAGTTCCGTCCTACTAGCATCGAGAAGTATGACGGGACAACCAACCCCCGCGAGTGGATCCAGATCTATTCCACGATCATCGACGCCACCGGGGGAGACGACTACGTGAAAGCCAACTACTTGCCGACTGCTCTGCAGGGATCAGCCCGAACATGGCTCATGAACCTGCCCGAAGCAAGCATCAAGTCATGGACTCATCTTCGGGAGACGTTTGAAGCCAATTTCCAAGGCACCTACAAACGCCCCGGACATGAGGGAGATCTGCTCAACTGTGTGCAGAAGCCTGGAGAATCCCTCCGGGACTACATCCGCAGATTCAGCGACACCCGTAACACCATCCCCGACATGGTGGATGACCGGGTGATTGTAGCCTTCAATCAAGGTTGCAAGGACGAGCGAACGGCGGAGGAACTTGCCAAGAAGAACCCGAAGACAGTGGCAGAGCTATACGGGATCCTGGAAGAAACCGCCAAGATGGCGGATGCCCGAGCACGGGTCCATGGAAAGCCCGAACAAAGCCAGCCAGCCGGGGAAGGCAAGAAGAAGAACAAGCATAAACACAAGAAGCGCAAGACCGAGGGCGATGAAGTCATGGCAGTGGACAACAAGCCCCCGTACAGGCGTCAAGGCAAACCAGAAAACCTCCCGATGTACTGCCCGATTCACCGATCTACGAAGCATCACTTCGTGGACTGTACGGTATACAAGAAGCAGAAGCAGGAGGAGGAGAACCAGCAGAAAGGGGCTCCACGTGACCAGGCAGCTCACAACCCTCGTGCTGCAAACTACATGGATTGTGATGATGATCTAGATCTCCCCGAAGATCTGGAGATCGCTACAATCTTCGGTGGCTGTTCAACCCGAACCTCCAAGACCCAGCTCAAGCTGATCGAGAGGCAGATCAACAGCACCGAGCCCTGCAAGCAACTCTTGAGGTGGTCAGAAATCCCGATCTCATTTGATCAAAGGGATCACCCCGAGACGCTTTACGACGGACCGCTGCTTCCACTGTGCATCAAGCCATGGATCGGGCCCCGCAAGATCGGGCGAACCCTGATCGACAGTGGAAGCGCCCTCAACCTCCTGTTTGTCAATGCTTTTGACGAACTAGGGATCCCAAGAAGGTCCTTGTCCCCTGTGGAGAAACCTTTCTACGGGGTCATACCAGGCATTCAAGCCTATCCCTTGGGGAGGATCGACCTGCAGGTAACCCTCGTAGAGGGCAAAAACATCCGATCAGAGTTCCTCACCTTCGAGGTGGCTGACATCACGTCGGCCTACAACTGCATCTTGGGTCGGCCGTTCCTGAAGAAATTCATGGCGGTCGCTCACTTTGCGTACTCCATGATCAAGGTCCCGGGGCCGCTGGGCCCGATCACCGTCTATGGCGATCGCAGTGGCGCGGTCCAGTGCGACATGAAGACCCTGGACATGATCAAGAGTCGCGAGCAGGCTGCCGAACCTGCCAAGAAGAAGACAAAGAGCCAGCCAAAGGCACCCGCCAAGGGGGCATTGGCTGAAACCTCCCGAGCAGCTGAGAACCGGTCAAAGGCCAAGGGGAAAGAAGTTCCCGAACAGGAGCCCATCGGGGAACCACAGCTCGTCGGGGGACAGGGAGCTGACGACCGAGCGGCCGAGAAACAGGCTGTGGTGGACCAGACCCCACTCAGGGGGACGCCGCCGCAGGCTGCTGGCGATTCAACGGCCAACGCCACACCAGTCGAGGCGCCGGCCAGGCGAACAGAGCCAGGCACGAAGGCGGTAACCCTCGATGAGACGGACCCGACCAAGACCACCCAGATAGGTCTTGGCTTGGGTGACAAATAGGAACTCGAGCTCATTGCTTTCCTCCGGGCAAACGCGGATGTGTTCGCTTGGGAACCATCTGACATGCCCGGAATCCCCAGGGAGGTAATCGAGCACAAGCTTGGCATACGAACTGGCACCCGACCAGTCAAGCAAAAGCAAAGAAGATATACCCCGGAGAAGCGAGACGCCATTAACGAAGAAATCAACCGACTGCTCAAAGCCGGCTTCGTTCGAGAAGTCCCTTTCCCGGAGTGGCTGGCGAATCCAGTCATGGTGAAGAAGCCCAACGGAACGTGGAGGATGTGCGTGGACTACACAGATCTGAATAAAGCTTGCCCGAAGGACGAGTATCCATTACCTAGGATAGATCAAATTGTAGATTCTACCTCTGGATGCGAATTGCTTTGTTTTCTAGATGCCTACTCGGGGTATCACCAAATCAGCATGTGCATTGACGATGAGGAAAAAACTGCATTTGTAACTCCCTTCGGTGTTTATTGCTATATAAAGATGCCTTTTGGTCTGAAAAACGCAGGTTGCACTTATCAAAAATGTGTTCACATTGTTCTTGAAGGCCAAATCGGCCGTAATGTGGAGGCATACATAGATGACATCGTTGTAAAAAGTAAGTTAAAGGGCGATCTAATCGCTGATTTAACCGAAACTTTCAACAACTTGCGTAAAAACAGGATGATGCTCAACCCCGCCAAGTGCACCTTTGGTGTATCATCGGGTAAGCTCCTCGGTTACCTTGTTTCCCAACGAGGTATAGAGGCAAATCCTCATAAGATCAAGGCACTCGACGACATGAAGTCTCCACGCAGCCGCCACGAGGTCCAGAAGTTGGCAGGAATGATGGCGTCCCTAAGTCGATTCGTGTCCAAGTCAGGCGAACGAGGTATGCCATTCTACAGATTGTTGCGTAAAACTGATCGTTTTGAGTGGTCGGCAGAAGCAGAAGAGGCGTTCCAGGCATTTAAACAGTACCTGCGGAAAATGCCCGTACTGGTCCCGCCAAAGCCACAGGAAGAGATGTTGTTATACGTAGCAGCTACACCGACTGTTGTCAGCACTGTTTTGGTGGTTGAAAGACCAACAGAAAAGTCTACAACACAACACCCCGTTTACTTCGTAAGCGAGGTACTGCATGATGCCAAAACAAGGTACCCTCAGATTCAGAAATTACTGTATGCTGTGCTAATGACTTCCAGGAAACTCAAGCATTATTTTCTGAGCCACAAGATCAAGGTCGTGTCAACTTTCCCCCTAGGCAACATTTTACATAATCGAGATGCCGTGGGGAGGGTCGCGCAATGGTCTGTGGAGCTGGGGGCTTACGACGTTGAATTCATACCCAGGACTGCCATCAAATCGCAGGCTCTGGCAGATTTCATCGCAGAGTGGACTAACCCCGAACCTGAAGAGGCTGCCCAAAATCCCGAACACTGGACAATGTTCTATGACGGGGCATTTTGCAAAGCAGGCGCGGGGGCTGGGGTGGTCCTGATCTCGCCACATAATGACATCATCAGGTATGCTTTACAAATCAATTTTGTTGATCCAACTCCTACTAACAATGTTGCCGAGTACGAAGGACTGTTGACAGGTCTCCGCATAGCTGCATCTCTTGGTGTCAGAAGGCTGCTCGTGAAAGGGGATTCCGAGTTAGCTGCAAAGCAGGTCATGAAAGAGTACAGTGCGCGGAGCGAGGTCATGGCTAAGTACTTGGAGGCATATAGGCGGATGGAGAGCAAATTTGATGGGCTTGAAGTACAGCACGTGAAGAGGGAATTCAATGGCGACGCAGACAAGCTAGCAAAGGCAGCTGCAGAACGCACACAGCTCCCAGGTAACGTCTTGCTTGAAGTCCTTACTAAACCCTCTGTGTCGGTTTCACTACCGAACCTAAAAACTGAACCCGCCAAGGGATCAGTTTCTACAACCAACGAATCCGTCAAGGAGTCTATGTTGGTCGGTACGGCCCGAGCTGCCGCTCTAGTTGGAAACGAGGAGAACTGGATGGATCCAATCCGGGCGTACCTCACAAACCAAGCTATTCCGGACGATGATGCAACATTGGAGAAAATCCATCGTAAAGCCAAGAATTATCAATTGGTTGACGGGCGATTATACAAGCTAACCCGCAATGGAATGCTCCTCAAGTGCATCACACGGACCGAGGGCATTAGTTTGCTCCACGACATTCACGGAGGAATCTGTGGATCACATGCTTCTCCCCGATATTTAACAGGGAAAGCATTCCGACAGAGCTTCTACTGGCCTACAGCTCTTCAAGACGCAAGCGATTTAGTGAAAAAGTGTGAGGCATGTCAATTCTTCGCACGAAAACAGACTAAACCTGCGCAAGCTCTAAACACTATACCTTTGTCATGGCCCTTCGCCACTTGGGGTATAGACATCCTCGGGCCTTTTCCAAGGGCTGTCGGGGGTACAGATTTCTGTTCGTCGGTATTGACACATTTACAAAATGGGTCGAAGCCGAGCCTGTTCAGAAAATCACTAAAGAGGCCGCTGTAAAATTCCTACGGAGTATTGTCGTACGATTCGGTG
>CM014271.1:4827756-4865423 GCA_004135705.1 Alloteropsis semialata | reverse complement strand
ATATTGCAAATGGCATAACTCAACTTCTCATGAGACCAATGAATGCAAGGCATTCAGAAGGGAGATCCAATTGGCTATTGAATCTGGCAAGATCAAGTTTGAAGATAATAAGAAAGCCATGAAGATTGACGGTCATCCCTTTCCTAATAACTTTGCTGATTTCTCCTTTTCCATTAATATGGTTGATGCTGATGAGAAGGGGAAGTTTAAGGTGCTTACATCGGACCACGCCAAAAGTTCTGGTGCCGTTGATCCTGCAGTTCAAGTTACTGTTGAAGAGCTGCGGAGGAATCATCAGGCATTTGGGCGTGAATCTAATGCTCCTGGTGGATATCGGCCACGTGTGACTTCCCAGATGCTGATTAACAAGTACAAAAGGCAGCAGGCAGCAGCTCGAGCATGGGAAGAGCGCGAGGAACGACGGCGTCAGAGGCGCGAATATCAGGCGAGGCGGTTTGATGATAGGTTTGATGATCGGCGCCAATACAATGACAGGTCCGATGGCCGACGCCGATTTGATGATAGGTCCGATGGCCGACGCCGATATGATGATAGGTCCGATGGACAACACCGATATGATGATAGGTCCGATGGACGGCGCTGGTGCGATGATAGGTCCGATTGGCACATGGACAGACGTCAGACCTATGAGCACTACGATCAAGATGATGGTCACTGGAGATGTCCTTTCTTCGTGTTCTGCTGGAACGAGAAACTCAGATTACCATCCAAAGCAGATTGTCCTGAATGCAGCTTCCAGTATGAAGAATACAGAGCTTTCAAGAGAGGTCGATGATCAGTTCATGAACGGATCGGCGTCAGTATTGATGATCATTATCAAGGAGATGAAGGCCGAGTTGATGCTCATGGCCATAAAAATATCGAATGCCAGGTTGATGCTCTTGGCCCTGAAAAAATGGAAGAGAAGGCTCCAGTTCAGGATCGAACTAGAGAACCTCAAATGAAGCCTGGACAGTGGTGCCCATCAGGGATTTCTAGAACCAAGAAGAGACGTGTTTAGCGTTTGCGCTATCATGAGCAGATTCAGGAGCAGGAATTAGCTAAGGAGAGGAAAATTTGGCGCATCAAGATGGCCAATGATGATGAAGCAAGCACATTGGCCCCAATAAACATGGTTTTGATGTTGCCTTTTGATTTTGCTGCTCCTGATGAACAAAATGATGGTGAGGTTGATTATGAACTGGAAGAAGCCGCTGCATGCTTGGTTCTTGATTCAGAGAAGGCTATCTTTGAGAAGCCAAATGCAAACGGATATCGGCATCTGAAGCCTCTGTACATCAAGGGATACGTTGATGGGAAGCCGATGACCAAGATGCTGGTTGATGGAGGAGCTGATGTCAATCTTATGCCCTATTCCACATTCCGCAAGTTGGGCAAAGGGATTGATGATCTGATCAAGACCAATATGACACTCAAGGATTTTGGTGGAAACGTTTCAGAACCTCGGGGGCAATTCATGTTGAATTGACCATCGGCAGCAAAACATTGCCGGACCACCTTCTTTGTGATTGATGGCCAAGGTTCTTACAGCATGCTCCTCGGGCGAGATTGGATTCATGCCAATTGTTGCATCCCATCCACGATGCACCAGTGTTTGATTCAATGGCAGGGCAATAATGTGGAGATCGTCCCGGCTGATGATTCGGTTAGCATTGCTACAGCTGAGTCAACGATTTGGGAGTTTGAAGGAATTGAATGTCTGTCAGGAAAAACATGGGATGGTGACTTCCTCAAGGTATAAGATCAAGGACTACAGCCGATACAAGCAGTCGGCTCTGAGACTTTGTTTTAAATGGATGATTGCATAGAAGATCTTGAAGACCGAAGTGAGTTCAGCAAATTAGGGTTTGGATTTACGTCGGCCGATGAATTAGAAGAAATAGATATAGGATCTGGTGATAGACCAAGGCCGACGTATATCAGTGCTAAGTTGGATCCCGAGTATAAGCAAGAGTTAATAAAACTTTTGAAGGAATATTCTGATTGTTTTGCTTGGGAATATTCTGAGATGCCAGGTTTAAGCCGTAATATTGTTGAGCATCGGCTGCCCATCAAACCAGGATATCGGCCGCACAAACAGTACGCAAGGAGGTTCAAGGCTGAGATGTACGAACCAATTAAGGCCGAAATAACAAAGCTATTTGAAGCTAAGTTTATCAGGCCATGTCGATATGCTGAGTGGGTATCAAATATAGTTCCTGTTTATAAGAAGAATGGAAAGCTACGTGTTTGCATTGATTACAGGAACTTGAACAAGCCAACCCCGAAGGATGAGTATCCAATGCCGGTGGCCGATATGCTTGTTGATGCAGCATCAGGCCATAAAGTGATGAGTTTCCTGGATGGTAATGCTGGTTATAATCAGATTTTCATGGCGGAAGAATATATTCCCAAGACTGCAATCCAATGCAAGGTGCTCTCGGTTTATATGAGTGGGTTGTTATGACTTTTGGTTTGAAAAATGCCGGTGCTACTTATCAACGTGCTATGAATTATATTTTTCATAAGTTGATCGGCAGGATAGTTGAAATCTACAATGAGGATGTGGTGATCAAATCAAAAGGTTATCAAGATCATTTGGCCGATTTGAAGGAAACGCTGGAGTGCACAGGGCAGCATGGATTGAAGATGAATCCGCTCAAGTGTGCCTTTGGCGTATCGGCCAGCCAATTTCTCGGTTTCTTGGTACATGAAAGAGGAATCGAGGTAAATGATCGGAACCGCAAAGCAATTGATGATATTGAACCTCCAGTAAACAAGAAGGAATTGCAGAGTTTGATAGGAAAGATCAATTTCCTTAGGAGGTTTATATCAAATCTGTCGGTCCGATTAGAGGCGTTTACTCCTCTGTTGAAGCTGAAGGATGAAGAAGAGTTGGTGTGGGAGCCTAAACATCAAAAGGCATTGGATGAAATCAAGCAATATTTAGCATATCCGCCAGTTCTTATTCCACCACAAAAGGGTAAGCCGTACAAGCTTTATTTATCGGCTTTTAATCATGCAATCGGCTCAGTTTTGATTCAAGAGGTTGATGGGAAGGAACGAGTTATATTCTATTTAAGCCGAAGATTACTAGATCCTGAGACTCGGTACTCATATGTGGAGAAGCTTTGCCTTTGTTTGTATTTTTCTTGTACAAAATTAAGGCATTATTTGCTATTGGCCGAGTGTACTGTGATCTGTAGGGAGGATGTGATCAAATATATGTTATCGATGCCAATCATGAAAGGGAGAATTGGCAAGTGGGTTTTTGCTCTGACGGAGTTTGATCTTAGATACGAATCGGCCAAAGCGGTAAAAGGGCAGATAATGGCTGATTTAGTTGCTGATCATTGTGGACCTAACATTGATGCTGTTGAGCAATGCACTATGGAGCTTGATGTATCTAGTCCGATGAAAAAGGCCGATGTGGTTGACGCGGTTCCTTGGACTATATTCTTTGATGGTTCTTCTTGCAATGATGGTTGCGGAATCGGCCTGATTATTATTTTGCCTCAGGGGGCAAGGTTTGAATTTGCTTTTCCAATTGAAAAATGCATAAATAATCAGGCGGAATATGAAGCATTGATGAAGGGTCTCCAGATTCTTAAAGAAATCGGCGCTCAGTTTATTGAGGTATTTGGAGATTCTTTGCTGATTATCAATTAGTTACTCGGCAAATATGATTGCAAGATGGATGCTTTATTATCTTACTTTGAGAAGTGCCGAGATTTAATTGGCCAATTCGCCTTGGTAACTCTTAAGCATATTCCAAGACATCATAACGAAGAAGCAAATCGGCTGGCGCAAAAAGCGTCTGGCTATCGGCCTATGTCCGATGTGATGGTGCAGGAGATACCAGAAGGAGATTGGCGAAAAGAAATCATTGAATATTTGAGGGATTCTTCTATCAAGACTTCTAGGAAGATATGCTACAAATCGATCAGGCATGTCTTGGTTGAAAAGGTGCTTTATTTTCGCTCGATTGATGGAGTCCTGTTGAGATGTATCGGACCTGAAGAAGCCAAGGTTTTGATGGGAGAAATTCATGAAGGTGTTTGCGGGGCTCATCAATCGGCGTTCAAGATGAAATGGATGATCAGAAAAAATGAGTATTATTGGCCGACAATTCTAGAAGACTGCTTTGAATATTATAAAGGATGCCAAGAGTGTCAAAGATATGGAAATATTCAAAGGGTTCCAGCATTGGCCATGAACCCTGTTATCAAGCCATGGCCATTTAGAGGATGGGGAATTGACCTGATCGGCCAAATTTTTCCACATTCAAGCAAGGGGCACAAATTCATATTAGTGGCAACAGATTATTTCACCAAATGGGTTGAAGCTATTCCTTTGAAGGAGGTGAAGTCACAGAATGTTATTGAATTCGTTAGAGAACACATTGTCTACCGATTTGGAATTCCACAGACGATCACGACAGATCAAGGTACGATGTTTACATCGGACGAATTCAAAAATTTTGCTGCTGATATGGGTATCAAGCTTCTTAATTCATCACCATATTATGCACAAGCCAATGGTCAAGCTAAAGCCTCTAATAAAAGTTTGATCAAGCTGATTGATAGAAAGATTGAGGAGTATCCAAGAAAATGGCATATTGTGCTTCCTGAAGCTCTATGGGCCTATCGAATGGCTTGTCATGGATCGATCAAGGTTTCTCCGTATGAACTAGTTTATGGACATGAAGCCGTTCTTCCATGGGAAATTCGTACTGGATTAAGACGTATCGAGCTTCAGGATAAATTGAAGGCCGGCGAATATATGGAGCTCATGAATAGTGAATCCGATGACTTGTCTTTTCGTCGGCTGCGTGCTCTCGAAAATATTGAGGCTAACAAACTCAGAGTTGCAAGGCATTATGATAAGAAAGTTAAAGGGAAAGAGTTCAAAGAGGGCGATCTTGTCTGGAAAGTTATTCTGCCAATTGGTTCTAAGGATCCCAAGTACGGCAAATTGTCACCAAACTGGGAGGGACCCTATCAAGTCGTCCGATGTGTTCCTGGAAATGCTTATATTCTACAAACACTTGAAGGAGAAGTGTTTTCTAAGGCATTAAACGGAAAATATTTGAAGAAGTACTACCCTAGCATTTGGGTAAATTCATGAAGCCGATGCTATGCGTCGGGCTTAAAAGCCGATGGAAAAATCGCCTCAAGAACAAAAAATAAGAGCCGATGCGATATGCATCGCCTGAAGGGCTATATACAAATAGAGAAAAGTATATTACATCATCAAGCCGCTCGATGGCGGAGCAGGCTGCTGGAAAGGGATTGCATATATATTCATATATTTCTCATACAGAAGGATTTCAGAAGATAAAAGGATCTAGTAGGCGCCGATGTACTTTGTTCATCATTGCCAGAACAAAACTAGAAAGAGAAGGGCAAAAGGAAGCGCAAGTTTGAGGAGATATCTTCTTCCTTGAGTCGAAGAAATCCACTCTGGGTGCAGTCCCTTGAAGAGCGCGCCGGTGGACCGGTGGCTTTGCCCTAACTTGTAAAGGGCACTCTATTACACCCCTCTGAAAAACCTTCCCTTTGGTGAACCATGAAGAAACCTCACGAGGATTCTTCTAGCAGGAGTTCCACCTGGATTCACTGCAGGATCAGAAAAGGGGGGAGTACCCTATGTTACTTCACGAGAATTCTTCTAGCAGAAGAGGAAGAAGGAGTAGGATCCTATATCAAACAGAAGGAGTTTGTATTCTATCATGAATATTAGCTGCGCCATGGCTAAGGGATGGTGGAAGAAGAAGACCTGAGGCAGGTATTTATAGCCGGCGATCGATGGAAGCATTAAAGGAGAAATGGGATCCAGGGGATGCTCGTGGAAACTGTCCAAATAAAAGAACAGTATTCTCGTGAAGATATGTCATTGATTCAGAGCTGATGTAATTGAAGGAGAGGAGCGTCTTTTGAGGAATTGCATTGAAGAGTCGTTTCGTCTGGGTCAATAGACGCATGGATACCCGTGAGGTAAATGCAGGGTTCCATATGCTATTCGTTGTCAGAGATGCTATCGCTCGGGAGAGAGAAAGAAGAAGATAAGCTCTGCGGGTTATTGATGAAGAAAGAAAAACTATGGCCCGAAAATCAAGGAACTACATGGTGCAAGGATGGAAAGTTTTGGCACGAAAATCGGTGAAGGAGTTATGATGACGGATACGAATTTTGGAATAAAACATATTTTATCCCAAAATTGGGGGGCATGTGTTGACACCGGATTTTCGCACCAGGTATGCTGAGTCATATGATGACGTGGTAAGGTTGGTGGACCCATTGACTGGTCAAAGCCGAAGATGACAGAGAAGGAAGCCGATATGCAGAAAAGGTCCGATAAGGCAAGGAGTCCAATCTAGTGACGAACAGAGAAGGGCGCGTCGGCTGAAAGAGGAAGCGTATCAGATATGAGGACTATTTCCTTTTTGAAGGCGTATTGAGAAGTCCTATTCTATGTTAGACTTAGTTTACTTTATCTGCAAGTTAGTCTAGTCCGATCAGGACTCTCCATGACCAGGGTATAAATATGAACCCTCGTCCATTGTAAGAATTATTCTCACAATCAATACAAGCCGGCTTCACGCCAAAAACCCTAGTAGTAGTTACCGACGAAGCTCATTGGTGGACGGGCTACATTAGTTCTGATCTCCGGCTTACCAGTAAGTTAGTCAATTTATCGAACTAGTATAGGTTTTGAATTGAGGCGCATCGCCCTTTCTCGTTTATACTGTTCAACCGATTTATCTCTGGATAATCAAGATTGATATAGATTCCCTACGTCGGAGCTAGATCAATATTGATTATTCAACAGATTATCGTTTATCGGACTGCACTTTATGTCTAGATTCCCTACGTCGGAGCTAGATCATCAAGATTAGTCTAGATTCCCTACGTCGGAGCTAGAGTAATTTTGGTTATTTAAAGGCAGTCTTTTGCGGTTTGTTTGGAGTTGCTAGATTGGTTTAGATCTACGCCATGTGAATTAATCTACTTCTTCAACGGCTTTGAGCACTGGTCTTGGTCCGATTTAAGCAATATTTATCTTACAGCATCGTTCTAGGTCCGATTCATGATTGGTGGTTTAATCTGGTTGTTCTTTGAGTATTGCGTTTGGTGTAGATTCCCTACGTCGGAGCTGGATCTTCGCAATATGATAAGATTGATCTTTGGTTGTCATGCTTGGTTTAGATTCCCTACGTCGGAGCTAGATTCATCTTGATTAGTCAAAGGAAGCTTTGGTTATACCTGATTGCTATTCGAGTGTTAAGTGTGATTTAGATTCCCTACGTCGGAGCTAGGTCTTGCTTGATTATTTGATAGCATACCTTAGAATCAGAACGATCCTGTTAATGTTTTATCTGCTTATTTGCTTAATCTGATTAACATTTGTGCGAGCATCTTGTTTAGTTGACAGGTTGGTGAGTCGAGTTTGATTGTTTAGCTATCTGATCTGATCATAGCTAGAGAAATCTAGATTCCCTACGTCGGAGCTAGATTTCTCTGAAAAGGTTCTGGTCCGATTGGCTGGTTAGATGGTCCGATAAGATGAACCAAACTGGCAACTAGGCAAGATGGACGATGTATCGGCTTACACTTTGATTATTTAATATCTTGTCCAAAGGCACAGCTGATCCATTATTTACATATCAGTCATATTTTATGCTTTATTTCATTTAAAGGCTGATCTGTTACAAGGTCCGATCCTGATTGGTCCGATTCTGAGGTCCGATTGGATGACTGATTGAGGTCCGATCACTCGGTCTGATTGACGTCATCTATGAGGTCCGATTTTGAGGTCTGATTGATATCGGCCGATACGTGCCTGATTGGGTCTTGGCTAAATCCGACGTTCCTCCATCGTCTGGAATAGAGCCGGCACAATCAAAGAGTAATTTAACTGTTTTATCCCCTTGTCAATTTCAGGTCAAATTGACTGGCACGCCGCGAACCTGAACTGGAGTGCAGGCTGGCACTAGAGCGAAGCAGACCTCCCTGGTCTTCTTGTGCTGCACGTGGAGGATACGACTGCCGATTTTCCGCGTCAACAGTCACAATAAGTTTTTGTTGCATTCATGCTGCTGCATAAGTTTTGTGTACTGTTTGCAAGTCGAGGGGAATTTAAATTTATTTAAATTCAAATTGATTTGCATTTGTTTTGTTTAGTTTGATAGTTTCTAGTTTAAGTCTAGAAAACGTCCCTCAGCTTTTGTTTAGTTCGTTCTTGCTCCCTGGCCTTTTTCCCTAACTCCGAATAACCTCCCGGCTTGGCCTGGCCCAGTTCCCCGCGTCGGCCCATTTCCTGCTCGCGGTTCATAGCCGCCGTCCTGCCCTGCCCTTTTACTCGTTAAACCCTGAGTTTCTATATGTATTTATGTTTATGCCCCTAGAATCGTTCTGTTTAGCCCCTAGGGAGTTCCAGTAATTGCAGTTAAGCCCCTGTTACCTTGTTTTAGCCATATCTTCCACGTTTTAGCTCCAAATTAAGCGATTCTTGCGCTCACGTGATCTTTAGGATGTGTTCAGTAGTTTTATTTTGTTGTTTTGTTCTGTTGCATATGTTTGGTGTATTGTTTCTTATTTTGTTGTATTGCTTCTTGTATGTGATCGTGTGACGCGTTTAGAAGGAGAGCAGTTTGAGGAGCAGTTCTTTGAAGACTCTGAGCAGCAGGAGCCTTTCGCAGAAGGCAAGTGTCCTTGATCATGCTTATCCCAAGGATAATCATACTATTATCACATTTACTTTTATGTCATGCATGGTTATAATATTGATGGGACCTATTTTAGGGATGTGCCTAGTCTTGTTTACCTTATTTCCTTGCATAACCTGGGTATTTAATTATTGTTGGGTAGCTTTGCTTAGTTGCTCTACACTTGGGTTATGGAGATCATTAATGTTGAACTTATGAATATGTGATATGCTCATTGGACGGTAAACAAGATCATACTTTTAATTGGAACATGGAGTGACCACCCAAGAAAACAGTGCAACCACATAACTAACGGGCTCTGGTCATGATTAATTAATTAGAAGAGTTAACTTGTAATAACCTTACCGAAAGGGCAAGAGGGGTGGCATTCGATGGGGTATAGCCGGACCTCTTGGGAGTATGCTTTGGTAAGTAACTCGGCGATTAGGAAAGGTTATGCTTCGCTATGACTTGAAACCTCAGCGGGTTGTTTCATGTGAATAATTCTTTGTAAAGATCATGTAATGTTTCTCTGGCCCCTCACCTAAGGAAGTGTTGAAGAGACTCATGACCTCAGGCTATATGAAAATACATTGTGTGTGGGTAAAGTGTACAACCTCTGCAGAGTGTAAAACTGATATATCAGCCGTGCTCACGGTTACGAGCGGCTTGGACCCTCTCATGATGATTAAACTTGAAGTTGAATTAAATCATGGTTACTTGTTGAGCATTTATTTCTGTACTTATTTGGGTTGGTATATACTTATACTTAGTTAAGCTTGCTAATTAAAACATGACCAACTAAAATTGCTTAATGCTATAGCCTATTGCCATCCTTGATTAAAGCCTTGCATGTCATATTTATTTATTACTCCACTTTGCTGAGTACCAACCATAAGTGTACTCAAACTTGTTTATCTGCGGCTCAGAGGGTGACACTTGTGGAGACTACATCGAGGAGGTAGTTCTAGGTGTGCGTTCCACCAGTCGACTGCCTGTGGATGGATCTATTATCAGTTCTTAGATGAGACATTTATTATTGTTAAGGATATTATTTGTGGCTTGTAATAATGTTACTTAACTCTCTTTTGCTTTTGATATACATTGGTTTGATACTGCTAATGATGTCATCATGTGTGTGTGAACGGATCCTGGCGCACATGTGATTTACTTGGTTTTAATCCTCAAAAACCGGGTGCGACAGAAGTGGTACCAGAGCAGTGTTGACTGTAGGACGTTAGCCTAGTTAGCATGGTCGTCTTTTAGGCCCTTAATTGTTCTTTCTTACTTCCGCTATTGCTTACTCTGTCTGCTTTTGGCTAAACAAAAATTTATTTTTGTCTTATATTACTCTATCCTTACTCTATTTATCTTATATATCTTGGGCTTGTTTCTATCTACCTGTTTTTGTTCTCATCTCTTAAGAGTTGTGCTTACGTGGCCTGGTCTTTTCTGAAGATGGCTAGGACTAAGGAGACCGCTCGCAAGAGGACTGGAGGGAGGTGTGGTCGTCAGGACGATGCTGCACCAGTTCAGCAGCCGCCAGCTCCAGTTCAGGTGCCACCAGTCCTAGTGGAGGATGATGACGAGGAGGAGGTACCTGTTGACGTTCCAGCTCAACAGGGTGAAGCTGGAGGTGATCCAGGAGGTGATGACAATGGGGATGATGATGGACCTGACTCCAGTGATGAAGAAGACTCAGATGTGGACAACTACTCAGATGATTCTCCCGTTGCGAGGTGGATGACTACATAGCGCACCACTGATGGGAGTGGGTTCTTCCCCAGGGTACTCCGGTTCATGCTGGAGAAGGAGGGAAACCCAATCAGGCCTGAGTACATTGGAGAGAGGTACCAAAGCTCACGCTATCCTGAGCTGTGGTACGTGACTGTGCATGTCAGAGCATTTGATGAGGTCACCAGGAAGTTCTTGGTGTTGAGGGCACACAGGGCTATTTCTCCACATACCACCTTTGCAGCTGGGATTGATGACGCTGCAAGGAGTGCCTTGTATGTTCTTCTTCACAACCATAAGTCGTCTCTGGCAAATTCTTTCTTCAGGCACTACCCGCGCCGAGCCAGTGGGAGTAACATGGTAGAGCTCACAGCGCCTCCCATTGTGAGCGGTACCATGAATGCTCAGGTTGGCCTTACAAGCGCGCTCAGTGAGAACTTGGATGCCACTCACTCAGAGCTAGAGTTGGCATATGCTAGGATTGAAGCAGCTCATCAGAGGATTGAGGAGCTAGAGGCAGAGCATCGAGGAGATGCTCAACCACCTAAGGACGAGTTACATGCTCATGTTCAGTCGCCGCCGCGCAAGAGGATTTGCTTTGGTTCTTCGTCTTGCAGGACCATCATTAGGGATCCTTAGGGTGATAGGAGTTCAGTCTTGTTCAGGTCTTGTAATAAACGATAGTTCGATTAATTAGTGGTGTGTTAGATTTTGCTTAGGTGTGAGATTGGTTTGCTGTGTGCTAAACTTGGTGATTTGGAGCTTGTAATGATTGCGGTGTTTGGTGGAGTGATGACCACCCAACATCATCTTTATTAAATCAATAAATTTAGTTAGTTTGGAGTATGTCTTGGGATTCTGTTCTTCATGTTTATTTAATCTCTTTATTTATCATTATCATTATATATCTTTAATCACGTCATACTTATTTCTGTTCTCGTCATTATCTGACACTGCTATACTGTTTGAATTATATCTAAAGCTACAGAACTCCGATTGACATGAAACTAGTTGGGTTAGAACCAGAATTTGATAAGCTATGTTATGGCAAAATCTTACAATTTTTGGATTTTCTGGTAAAAAGATACCTGCGTTTTATTGGAGTATACAGAATCTGTCCAGGATGCCTGACACAGCTAGAGTGTTTCCTTAATATCTTTTGTTTCCGAAATCCAAATGAGTTGATTCCTATTGGGTTGGATTCATAATTTCGTGCTCTCTGTTCTATCAAAAATTCACTATTTTTGGAATATTTGTTTAAGAGTTATCCCTATTTTAGTTGGACTAACAGATTCTGTCTAAATCTGGAGACAAGATTTAATCTTTATCTTTATGATGTATGTCAATTATGTGATATTCATGTTGTAAAACTTGCTTATACAAGTAATTACATCTGATATTCATATTGTTGTACATTCTTTATTCTATCTTATTCAGTTCATGTATCAATGTCTAAATCTCATGTTTCTAACGCTCAGATAGTGAACACTAGGTCTGGTTCAGGAGTTGATCAGCCAGCTGTTCCTCGCCACGGTCACCAGCAGCCCCCAGAGCCACCGCCAGCAATGGATCAACAGTTTGTTGCTGCTCAGATGGCGCTTCTGCAGAACATGACTGCAGCCATGACCAACCTGCAGAACCAGCTGAACCAGCAGGAAGGACCGGGGAATCAGCCACGGGACAGGCACCGTGAGTTCATGAGTCATCATCCGCCCACCTTCTCACATTGTGCTGATCCACTTGATGCGGATGATTGGATCAAGAACATTGAGAAGAAGCTGGAGATCACACAGTGCACTAATAGGGAGAAGGTCCTGTATGCTTCAGGACGACTTGAGGGTGCAGCTTCTGACTGGTGGGACTCCTACGCCGCCGCTGCTGCAGATCGTAATGCTATCACCTGGGATCAGTTCAAGACCAGCTTCAGAAATCACCATACTCCTGCAGGTGTAATGAAGCAAAAGAAGAAGGAGTTCCTCGCTTTGAAGCAGGGGAACATGTCAGTGACTGAGTACAGGGATAGGTTCACTCAGCTGTCTCGCTACGCTTCAGAGGAGGTGGACAGTGATGCAAAGAGGCAAGATCACTTTCTGGAGGGTCTTAGTGCTCCTATTCGCTACCAGTTGATGGTCCACACTTTTCCTACCTTCCAGCAGCTGATTGATAAGGCCATTGGTGTGGAGTGTACACGCCGTGAGATGGGTGACCACAAGAGGAAGCTTCTTCAGCAGGGTCAGTCAGGTAGCAGCACTCGCACCCGCTACATCCAGTCGCAGGCTCAGGGTACACCATACCGTTCAGGAGGACAGGGTGGACAGACTCAGCAGTTTCAGCAGCCTCAGCGCCCCGCTCCACAGTTCCAGCGCTCCAGCCAGCAGGGCCAGCGCACTCCTTCTTCCCAGGGTCGCCAGGGTACTCCAGCGGGCATGCCTGTGAGAGGTGCTACCCCTAGCACTCCACCCGTCCGAGGTTGCTTCAGATGTGGGGAAGTTGGTCACTTTGCTCACAACTGCCCCAGGGGTTCTGGTCAGTCTTCACAGGGTCAGGGCACCAGCACTCCCAGGCAGGCTCAGCAGTCCCAGCAGAGGAATGGGAGCCAGACTTCACAGGCCAGCAGAGGTCAGCAGAACTTCGCCAGTGGCCGGATAAATCACGTTGCAGCAGAGACCGCTCAGGAGGCTCAGGATGTTGTGCTTGGTATGTTCTTTGTTAACTCCGTCCCCGCTTCTGTTTTATTTGATTCCGGAGCATCCCATTCTTTTATCACTGCCCAGTTCATAGCTAAAAATAATATACCCATGTCCACCATGAGAAAAGATTTGATAGTTTACTCGCCTGCTGGAACCATGAGGTCATCCTATCAGTGTCCTAGTGTTAGCCTCAGGATTTTGGATAGGGAATTTATCACGAATCTCATAGTGTTGGATTCATGTGGGATTGATGTTATATTGGGGATGGGATGGTTAGCCAAGCATGATGCAGTCATCCAGTGTGCCAAGAGGTCAGTGCTTCTCACCAGTTCTGAGGGGGAGAGGATTGAGGTAGAGGCAGCTATACCTCCGGTTGCAGAGGGCACAGTTCATCAGATGAAGGGAGTTTCTTTGGAGGATATCAGAGTTGTCTGTGACTATCCGGATGTCTTTCCTGATGATTTGCCAGGTATGCCACCTGACCGTGTCATTGAGTTTATTATTGAGCTTTTACCTGGCACTGCTCCTATAGCTAAGAGACCCTATAGAATGGCTGTTGATGAATTAGAAGAACTTAAGAAACAATTAAAAGAATTATCAGATAAGGGTTTTATTCGTCCTAACTCATCACCCTGGGGAGCACCGGTTATTTTCGTGGAGAAGAAGGATGGCACACAAAGGATGTGTGTTGATTATAGGTCACTTAATGAGGTAACTATTAAGAATAAGTATCCGTTGCCTAGAATTGAGGACTTATTCGATCAGTTGAGAGGAGCTAAGGTGTTTTCCAAGATCGATTTGAGATCAGGTTATCATCAGCTTAAAATCAGATCATCAGACATTCCTAAGACAGCTTTTACCACCAGGTATGGGTTGTATGAGTATACAGTCATGTCTTTTGGTTTGACTAATGCTCCCGCCTACTTTATGTACTTGATGAACAAGATCTTCATGGAGTACCTGGATAAGTTCGTGGTGGTGTTCATCGATGACATTCTGATTTATTCCAAGAATGAAGGGGAGCATGAGGAGCATTTGAGGCTAGTGATGGAGAAGCTTAGAGAGCATCAGTTGTATGCTAAGCTTAGCAAATGTGAGTTCTGGCTTAAGGAGGTGTCGTTTCTTGGGCATGTTATCACAGATGGTGGTATTGCTGTTGATCCAGGCAAGGTCAGTGAGGTCTAGATTGGGAGCCACCGCAGAGTGTGTCTGAGATCAGAAGCTTCCTGGGTTTGGCAGGTTATTATAGGAGATTCATTGAGGGATTCTCTAAGATAGCGAAGCCTCTCACGTCGCTCTTAGAGAAAGGGAAGGAATTTGTGTGGACAGATGCTTGTCAAGCCAGTTTTGAGGAACTCAGGAAGAGGTTGACGTCAGCTCCAGTGTTGGTGATGCCAGACATTACTAAGAGTTTTGATATATACTGTGATGCATCTAGACTTGGTTTGGGATGTGTTCTTATGCAGGAAGGCCGAGTCATAGCTTATGCATCTAGACAGTTGAGGAAGCATGAGGTGAATTATCCCACTCATGATCTGGAGTTAGCGGCAGTTGTTCATGCTCTGAAGATCTGGAGGCACTACATGTTGGGCAACAAGTGCAGGATTTATACAGATCACAAGAGTTTGAAATACATCTTTACTCAGAAGGATCTCAATTTGAGGCAGCGACGTTGGCTAGAGTTGATCAAGGACTATGACATGGAGATTCATTATCACCTGGGGAAGGCCAACGTGGTTGCAGATGCATTGAGCAGAAAGGGGCATGCTAATACCCTTCTGACTCATGCGATGCCTGATGAGTTATGCGAGGAGTTCCAGAAACTGAACCTTGGTTTTGTTGCTCACACCGAGGCAGTGACTCTGGAAGTGGAGCCTACATTAGAGCTGGAGATCCGGAAGGGACAGCTTGATGATACGAAGATCAAGGAGATTAAGCAGAGTATGATAGAAGGAGGAGCTCCAGGATACAGGCTAGATGAGTAAGGCATGTTTTGGCTGGGAGATAGGATTTGTGTGCCTGCTATTGATTCCATTAGGCAGATGATACTGAGGGAAGCGCATGATTCAGCTTACTCCATTCATCCTGGGTGTACTAAGATGTACCAGGATTTGAAGGAGAGGTATTGGTGGTATGGCATGAAGCGAGATGTAGCAGAGTATGTGGCCATTTGTGACACTTGTCAGAGGGTGAAGGCAGAGCATCAAAGGCCAGCAGGACTGCTACAGCCACTGAAGATACCTGAATGGAAGTGGGAGGAGATTAGTATGGATTTCATAGTTGGTTTGCCTCGTACTCGGTCTGGTTATGACTCCATATGGGTGATTGTTGATCGGTTGACAAAGGTTGCTCACTTTATTCCAGTGAAGACCACCTATAATGGAGCTCAACTTGCAGAGTTATACTTCGCCAGGATCGTGTGTTTTCATGGTGTGCCTAAGAAGATAGTGTCTGACAGAGGTACCCAGTTCACTTCTTGGTTCTGGCAGCAGTTACATGCTTCTATAGATACTCGCCTTAATTTTATCTCTGCATATCATCCCCAGACTGATGGTCAGACTGAGAGAACCAACCAGGTGTTGGAGGACATGTTGAGGGCATGTGCATTGAAGTATGGTAAGAGTTGGGATAAGAGTTTGCCGTATGCTGAGTTTTCTTATAATAACAGCTATCAGGCAAGTCTGAAGATGGCCCCTTTTGAGGCATTGTATGGGAGAAAATGCAGAACTCCATTGTTCTGGAGTGAGACTGGAGAGAGGCAAGTTTTTGGGCCAGATGCCATTAAGGAAGCAGAAAGACAAGTGCAGGTTATTAGGGAGAATTTGAGGACAGCTCAGTCCAAGCAGAAAAGCTATGCTGATACTAGGAGAAGGGAGCTAGCTTTTGATGTTGGTGATTATGTATACTTGAAAGTGTCTCCAATTAGGGGGTTGCGTAGGTTTAAAGTCAAAGGAAAGCTTGCACCTCGCTATATTGGACCTTTCAAGATTTTGGAGAGAAAGGGAGAAGTGGCTTATCAGTTAGAGTTGCCAGCTTAGTTGTCTGATGTGCATGATGTATTCCATATATCTCAGCTCAAGAAGTGCCTTAGAGTGCCAGAAGAACAGTTGTCATTGGATGATCTGAGCGTGCAGGATGATCTATCTTATTCTGAGTATCCAGTTAGGGTATTGGAGAGGGCTGAAAGAGTTACTAGAAATAAAGTAATTAAGATGTGCAAGGTGCAATGGAGTCATCATGGTGAGGAGGAAGCTACATGGGAGAGAGAGGATGAATTGATGGCAGAATTTCCCAATCTCTTCGCAAGTTCATCCGAATCTCGAGGACGAGATTCACTTTAAGGGGGGTAGGTTTGTAACACCCTAATTTTCATCACAATAAATCTTAGAAAACCACTTCTGAATTTTCTAGGATTTATCTAGGGCTTAAATAAATTTCTATGAATTAATTGGAATTTATTAGCCATATCTTCCACGTTTTAGCTCCAAATTAAGTGATTCTTGCGCTCACGTGATCTTTAGGATGTGTTCAGTAGTTTTATTTTGTTGTTTTGTTCTGTTGCATATGTTTGGTGTATTGTTTCTTATTTTGTTGTATTGCTTCTTGTATGTGATCGTGTGACGCGTTTAGAAGGAGAGCAGTTTGAGGAGGAGCAGGAGCAGTTCTTTGAAGACTCTGAGCAGCAGGAGCCTTTCGCAGAAGGCAAGTGTCCTTGATCATGCTTATCCCAAGGATAATCATACTATTATCACATTTACTTTTATGTCATGCATGGTTATAATATTGATGGGACCTATTTTAGGGATGTGCCTAGTCTTGTTTACCTTATTTCCTTGCATAACCTGGGTATTTAATTATTGTTGGGTAGCTTTGCTTAGTTGCTCTACACTTGGGTTATGGAGATCATTAATGCTGAACTTATGAATATGTGATATGCTCATTGGACGGTAAACAAGATCATACTTTTAATTGGAACATGGAGTGACCACCCGAGAAAACAGTGCAACCACATAACTAACGGGCTCTGGTCATGATTAATTAATTAGAAGAGTTAACTTGTAATAACCTTACCGAAAGGGCAAGAGGGGTGGCATTCGATGGGGTATAGCCGGACCTCTTGGGAGTATGCTTTGGTAAGTAACTCGGCGATTAGGAAAGGTTATGCTTCGCTATGACTTGAAACCTCAGCGGGTTGTTTCATGTGAATAATTCTTTGTAAAGATCATGTAATGTTTCTCTGGCCCCTCACCTAAGGAAGTGTTGAAGAGACTCATGACCTCAGGCTATATGAAAATACATTGTGTGTGGGTAAAGTGTACAACCTCTGCAGAGTGTAAAACTGATATATCAGCCGTGCTCACGGTTACGAGCGGCTTGGACCCTCTCATGATGATTAAACTTGAAGTTGAATTAAATCATGGTTACTTGTTGAGCATTTATTTCTGTACTTATTTGGGTTGGTATATACTTATACTTAGTTAAGCTTGCTAATTAAAATATGACCAACTAAAATTGCTTAATGCTATAGCCTATTGCCATCCTTGATTAAAGCCTTACATGTCATATTTATTTATTACTCCACTTTGCTGAGTACCAACCATAAGTGTACTCAAACTTGTTTATCTGCGGCTCAGAGGGTGACACTTGTGGAGACTACATCGAGGAGGTAGTTCTAGGTGTGCGTTCCACCAGTCGACTGCCTGTGGATGGATCTATTATCAGTTCTTAGATGAGACGTTTATTATTGTTAAGGATATTATTTATGGCTTGTAATAATGTTACTTAACTCTCTTTTGCTTTCGATATACATTGGTTTGATACTGCTAATGATGTCATCATGTGTGTGTGAACGGATCCTGTCGCACATGTGATTTACTTGGTTTTATTCCTCAAAAACCGGGTGTGACAATCCGTCTGAAAAATACTCCCTCTGTCCCAAAAAGAATGTAACTACGTGTTGCGTGCCATTTAAAGTGGTTCACGTTTGACCAAGTTTCTAACGAGTTATATTCATATTTATAATTTTAAATAAATTTATTATGAAAATACATTTTGTAACTAATTTATTCATATTTATTATGATATTTATTTCATCTCATGAATATTTATATTTTTTAATCTATAATTGGTCAAACTTGAGATACTAAAACATGTCATTGTGCTAGAATTGCATTCTTTTTGGGGCGGAGGGAGTATCCGATTTGACCGAAACTAACAATGAGACAGGTCAGACATGAACAAAATTATTATTTAACTTAAAAACAAAAAAAAAACTCAACTCAATCCAAAAATTACACATAAAAACATGAGTTTAACCGGATCTGGTCCAACCATGCGACGGATCAGACACGAGCCAAAAATACAATGGGTCGGCTTGAGCCGGATATAGATCAAAAAGTGTTAGCCAATAGTAAAAAAGAAACTGATCCGAACCTAAGCTGATCCGACAAATAATCAAATTAGCGGTAAGATTTTTGTGCTGGACCGGGCTCAGCCATACCATGTGCGCGCGAGCCGGCCCAAGTTCCCGAGTCACACGGCCCGCGGCTGCTTTTGCCGGGATCGCTGCATACACCTATTGGGAGCAGAGGCAAAACAACACCACCCCCCTCGCCAAGAAAGAAGCGCAAACCCTAGCCGCCGGCGCCCGTCTCGCCCCCACGCCGTTCTCCCCAGATCCGGCCGATCCGTCGGCGCCATGGCGCTGCGCGCTCTCGCCGGCAGGCTGAGGACCCCTCCTGCTCCGGCGGCGGTCTCTCGCGCCTTCTCCAAGACGGTTCGTTTACTCTCCCTCAGCTGTAATCATCTCGCACAGTCGCACGACATAGATCTAGGATTCTAGGTGCATACATATGTTTGATGCTCTCTTGGTGTAAATCATCGGTCAATTGATCTCATGTTTGAGTCTCCATCCCGCGGAGTCACGCCAATTGCACAGATTAAAGATCCAATTTTCCCTTGGGTTGGGTTTGCCTGTTACCATTACCAATTTTCTAAAGCATTTTTGTCATGGCTTGTCTGGTTGGGTAGGGATTCGTCTCAAATTCCTCTGGGCTGGGGCTGCACAAGCACCCTTCAAGTGATTATTTGTCTCTGATACTGTTGCATCAGTAATAATTTGTTGCATTCTTGTTAATGCTTCGAACTGGAATCGTAGTTTACTTCAGAAGAAGAGGCTACCATTTCCATAGCAAACGAATATATTCACTGCTAGATTTGATCAAGTGCCCTCCAGCAAAATGTAAAAAAAGCTATCCTTTTCTAAAGGACACTTATTTGTGCTGGCCTATACACTTGTTTAGTGTGTATACGAGTAAAGATCATTTTTTTTCTTTGCCTCTTTCAGCAAAAGCCACACATTTGAAGTGTACTGTTTATGTGACAATGCAGCATTTAGGTGGAGCAATTTGCAACCTAGTCCTAGCATACAGCACACATGTGTCCATCACTTCTTCATGAGCTAACATTCAGTTACTTGTACATGGTTACCCGAGCTTTGGTACCTCAAAGTTTGGCAATTGTCCTAAATAGAAAATATAAATGTGCGCTTAGTTTAGCTTGGATATCTTTTAGTCAAATAGAAAAGAATGTGTCAAGTCTGGTAGAATAGGTAATGATTGGACTATGTTACACATAAGCATGTACAGGTACAGCGCTAGCTAGCTACCATTTATTCATCAAAGGTGAAAGGGCACAAAAAACTAAAGATGCTATTATCAATCCTTTTTGTGCATGCATATATATATGTCATGACTCAATTACTTGTGAAACTTTACTGTGTTAATGCCTTCACATTTTCACCTGACCATTCTAGATACTAGTGTACTACACTTAGTGAATCAACAGGGCCATCTTAATTTTTTTCTTTAGCCAGTGTTTACTTTGAAGCTAGCTAGCGCCTCATGAATATAATGGCTTAAATTGCATGTTCAAGTTTATTTAGTCTGTAAGACAGGCTATCATGAATACTCAGGGCCTGTTTGGAGGTGCTAAACTTTAGCACTTAGCACTTCACCACTAGCTAAAGTATTTGTGTCTTGGCTAAACTTTAGCACTAGCCACTAGCACTCCTGTTTGGATGGACTAGTTCTAAAGTTTAGCACTTTTGGGCATTAGTACTTGGATCCAAACACCCCCTCAGTATAGGTACGTCTAAGTACATGTTGAGAAAGACATACATACAACTGATCTTCTCTTTAACTATCGCTTTGTGTAGTGTGAGCACTGTGGCCAAACACCTTCAAGGATTGCAGGTTCTATTAGTCAGAAGGATGGTGCCATAAAAACTGATTTGAGGTACAAGCCCCATGGTTTCTTAAATCCATTCTTCCTGGTCAAAATAAAATTACCATAAATTCATGGGGCTTTTTTTTCTGAATGCTTGACAGTGAGGAACTGAAGAGGCTCAGAAGGAAGCACTACATTATTAGAGGCCTAACTGCTGTTGCTACTTTTGGCATTCTGGGAATGTCTTGGACATGTACTGTTGCTTACCTTGAAGATGATGCAAACTTTTGCAGCAGGAAATAAGTTTGACTGGCTCAGCCTATCTATCTAAGTTACCCTTGGTGTATTATGTGGAAGCAGTCTACTAATATTATGGTATGAGATTATTCTCTGATGTTGTCTTTGAAGAAAGGTGGAAACTATGAGACTAATGATGTGCTATGCTGAATTAGTAGTGATGCTCGCCTCTGTAAAATTTATCCCTGGATCTATATGGAACTATGAAAGCATGTATGGTTGTGGTGAATGGAAAACTCGCTTTCTTACTGTTACATTCTACTGTTTGAAGTCATATTGCTCTGTTCATTCAAAAGGTCAAGTCAGGTTAGTAATATGCAACTTGTGGCGATATTTGTGATGTCATGTGCCATGTGTGTCCCATTGATAGCTAGATCACTGGATTACATATTGACCTGAACCGGGACGCTACCCAGGAGGCAGACGTACGTGCTGGACAAGAATGGCGTCGTGCAGTATATCTACAACAACCAGTTCCAGCCCGAGAAGAACATTCAGTGAGACCCCCAAGATCCTGCAGAGCCTGTAGCTTCGCCGCCTGGCCGGCAGAACCTGGTTCCTGGACTCTGAAGAGCTGGTTACTGTTACTTGAGTCTGTCAGACTCGACCGACCAGCCGTGCAATCTCTGATGTTGTGCAGTTCAGTGAGTCTAAAATATTTGTCTATGTGCACCACATATGCAATTTTCCCTCGCCCAAAGGAAAAGGAGAGCTCGTCTGAAACGTGTGTAATTCAGTAGAATCGTGCACGGCACATCCGTCCTTGGCGGTAAAGCCCTGCTGCTCCCAACCGTCAACCGTGCGCGCGACATGTTCCAGTTGCCCCGTCGCTTTGCCGGCAACCTCGTTTCGCTTTGATGGCTGGCCCTGGCCGTGCCAAAATTGGAAGATATCCTAATCTAACATGCTGATCCTGACACGTCTGGTTTATGCTCAGCCAATTGGTAATGATGCGATAGTGTGACAAGGATACATTGCTGACATCATCCATCATAATTTCTACTGTATAATTTCAAAAAACAATTTCTAATGTAAAACACTGACTGCAAGGGATGCTGGCATTTTTTATTTCTAACGGGTGATAGAGAGGCATTCGTGTGGAGTCTGCCGCGGAACGGCCTCCTTCTAAGTACTTGAGAATTTTTCCTTTTGCCATGTGCCAGAAGGTAGTCTATAGATGAAGAAATATATCTCCTGCCATTTGGACTAGAATAACGTTTGGAACAGAAGAATCTGAAAGAAGGCATAAATTTCCAGCTTCAGCTAATTTTGATGTGGAAATGCGTGGCTGTCCTTTAATTTATTATTCACATATATAGAAGGTTGGAAACCAATAATGTAGGAAAATATTATAATATAGTGGATCTTCTGGCGCACGATTGCCTAGCTACTGTCCACCGTTGTGCTGGATCTGTTTTACTTGGTGTATCATGCTCTGAATAGCAGCGGCTCTGATCGTTTCTACTTGGTGTATTATGCTCTGGATCTGCTATGGACGATGAGAAACAAATGTCCCTTTGTTTCTAATCCATGGTGAATGAAGTCTCTGCATGCGCAGGTCCCATGGGATGAGCGCGGCACCAGGCCTTATTAGGGCCTCTCTGTCATCGCTCCATTCTTCATTTATTGACTTGGATGATAGCGGATTAGCAGACGATGAGACCTACGAAATGGAAAATTCTGTTTACCATGGTTTGGTGAGGAGATTTGCAAGGTCTGAATCCTCAGAAAATACACATGTACGTTAGTACGTATACTGGATACACATCGATAAGGGCACATGTGCATAAGCAGGGGTCTTATTGAAGTTGCTCTTAGTCCATCCCCAATTCATGGTGTCCATATATAGTATCTATATTGCCAACTAAGTAAGATACTATGTTTAGAAACTACATCTCTCAATGCATAATTTCTTCATGTAGGTCTATAATTAATACTCAATCTATCATTCTCTCTCATCTCTACCAATCATATTTGTTGTTCAATTATCATGAGAACACTATCATCTCCCAATGCATGATTTGGTGGTGTCCAGTCACTACGGGAAACCCATGGTTTGCCGAGTGCTGTGCCTGAGGCACTGGGCAAACCCCCAGATGCACTCGGCAAAGAATATGCCGTCGACCGCCCACGGCATCCACCTCTCGGCAGCGCCTGAGACGGCAAACCCATGGTTTGCCGAGTGCCACCTATGCCGAGTGCAAACTTCACCCTCGGCAAACATTCCCACTCGGCAACATAAAGTTCGTAGACGGCGCGGCTCAATGGTAACGGAGCAGCCTTTGCCGAGTGCTGCCAGTCACACTCGGCAAACCCCCCCTGTTTGCCGAGTGCTGCCAGTCAGACACTCGGCAAACCCACCCTGTTTGCCGAGTGCCGCCCGCGTGGCACTCAGCAAACCCCCACCTATTTGCCGAGTGTTGCCCTCCTGTTTGCCGAGTGCCAGGGTAAAAACACTCGGCATATACCCTTGGTTTGCCGAGTGTTTTTACCCTGTCACTCGGCAAACCCCCTGTCCAAAGTAACAGAATTGGTCACTTTGCCGAGTGCTATGGTAAAAACACTCGGCAAAGTGACCAAATGTGACCATTTTTATTTGTTCGGTCACGTATAACGTACCCCAATCTCACATACATCACACATATATCACACTAAGCATCATCACAATTATCACAGGCAATTCATATAGTTCACAACCATATTAATATCATAAATACGTCCGGTCACAACTATAAAAGTCTCACAACCCCAGAAGTATCACGAAAATTCAAGTATGACAACCATACAAGTCTCACAACCACAGAACTACCACAGCCACAAATGAAGGTAAAATGATAAGTCACGTAGGTGGAGGTGTGTGCCATGGCTGCGACAAATCGGCGTCTGGATTCAGCTGGTTCGATGCCGCCGATTGTTGGATTTATGGACCCGGCAGTCCACACAGGGTAGCCTACGTGGTTGATTTGTTGAGGGACAGATCGAGGATCACAAGACGATGGTAACACAAGACGCAAGGATTGAACAGGTTTGGGCCGTCAAGATGACGTAATACCCTACGTCCTGTGTTGGATGTATGTATTGCTGTGTATGAAGTTCCTGAAGGATCTCCGTAGTTGGGTTCTGTCCTAGGTTGAATGATTGGATGTTGTAGTTGTTGATTGTGTTTTGGAGGGGGTCCCAAGGCACCTTATATAGTCCGGTTGCCTTGAGTTACAAGTCGGCTAGAGATCGTAACCTACCCGGAATACAAGGATTCGATCCTATAATGATTACAGATATTTTTTTCTAAAATTCCGACTAGTTTATCTTGATCTCCGATCTTCTTGCGAGATACGCCGTCTCCTTCCTTGTCCCGCGCGCCGTCGTACTCAACCCGGTTTGTCCGACTGGTGGGCCTCCCGACTGGTGGGCCATCTAGTCTGACAACCCGGCCCGATAGCACTCGGATTGGGCCGCCCCTTGCTGGTTGGGCCAATCTGCCTTCTGGGTACCCCCGGGGGTCTATCCCCGATAAGCCCCCGAGTAGTACGTGGTTGAGCGACAACTCGGCGAGGTCGTGCCATCTATTGAGCTTCGAGCTTGCTGCGGTTGGAAGCGAAACCGCGTGATACTGGAGAGAACAGAGAGCTGTCTGCAATGGATGCGCCGCGAGGTGCGTCCGTTGGCCGTAGCCCCCGAGCCTTGAAGCGATTCCGGAGGAATCGGTCCAAGGGTTTGTAGCCTTGTTCTGATCATCTTCGTCGTGGTCACCAGACAATCAACGGATGCGCCGCGAGGTGCGTCCGTTGGCCGTAGCCCCCGAGCCTTAAGGTGATTCCGTAGGAATCGGCTCAAGGCTTATTCGAGGAGCATCTTGACATTTCCTTCTGGCGTCAATTTCGGCGGCTCGCCCTCGATCGTGAGGGCCAAAGCTCGCCGACAGGTCACCCCGGCGCCAGCCCCCGAGCGTGAAGGCTGAGGCACGCCGAGTAGTCGTCCCAGCGCCAGCCCCCGAGCGTGAGGGCAGAAGCACGCCGAGCAATCGTCCATATCCTACAGCGAAAACACAGTGCGACGGTAGTATATGATGCAATAAAATGCAAATCCAAGAAGAATAAGTATTCGGCAATGCATGGAAACGATTCCTGCTTTCAGCTTTTTAAGTCTATTAATTTCTTCGGGTAGTTAGCCTGTTACGTTTATGCACCTGATCCTCGATAGCCATAGTCCGTAGCGCAGGGAGCTGGGCCGCATGCACGCGTAGGAGCGTAGGCGTAAGGAAGAGTCGAGGCTTCACGGATTAAGGCGCGTGCTCCCCGAGTACTTTAGCGACTTGTATAAAAGCCTACAGAGTTGCAGTCTGGACAGACTAGGCTGTATAAGCAGTCGGAGAGTAACCGAGGTGATCGGCGAAAGTCACGGAGACATTGAAGAGCCGAGGCGTACGAAGATAGATAGAAGCCGCAAAATATTTAATTGAAAATAAACTTAGCTTGATTTGTGCCGAATCGAAAAAGTCGATGAATCGACGTCTTATCCGAGTGGACAAGACAGTTGTTGAAGTTGGCCAGTCGGCAGATGATTGCTTGGGACGTCCGACTAGTACTCAGGTTCAAATCCATGCATGCATCACGGCAACAATCTGAAGTCATGCTCATGGGCACATCATGATGCATGCGGACATCACATGCATGAATCCTGACACATCTAGGAAGCGACGCCACAGAAAGCTCTCCCCGCGCATGCGTGTTGCCCGAGGTTGGTCATGCATACACGCAAGAGAGAGAGATTGATTAGTATAATCATTGTGTTTGAGAAAAGTGGCACGTAGTAGATCGGATCAGTTATACACAAAATAAATAATAGATCGATTCTTCTCTGTTGGTTTGCTGCATGCGGAGATAGATGTGCTGCTGCCGCTGCCGGGCCGACGAGTTCGGCGTGGAGATCAGGAACAGCTCGTGCTGGTGCATCTGGTAGCCGGCGCCACCGGCGCACGTGCGCTCGCTGACGCGAAGGGAATGCAGCCTGTCCTTGCGTCCGCTTGGTGCTGCTGGAGGCCGGCATACGTGGATCTTCTTCTGCTGCAGGATCACTGAGCCGCCGTGTGACGCATGCTTCGAGTACTCGATCACGCCGCATTGCAGGGGCAACCGTGAATCGGAGGGTCGACGTCGGATCGCCAAGTTCGTCGGTGTTGACGAGAAACTTGTAGATTGATTCTGCCATCGAGCTTGTAGATTGATCTCGTCGATCAGCCCCTACCTGGCGCGCCAACTGTCGGATTTATGGACCCGGCAGTCCACACAGGATAGTCTACGTGGTTGATTTGTTGAGGGACAGATCGAGGATCACAAGACGATGGTAACACAAGACGCAAGGATTGAACAGGTTCGGGCCGTCAAGATGACATAATACTCTACGTCCTGTGTTGGATGTATATATTGCTGTGTATGAAGTTCCTGAAGGATCTCCGTAGTTGGGTTCTGTCCTAGGTTGAATGATTGGATGTTGTAGTTGTTGATTGTGTTTTGGAGGGGGGTCCCAAGGCACCTTATATAGTCCGGTTGCCTTGAGTTACAAGTCGGCTAGAGATCGTAACCTACCCAAAATACAAGGATTCGATCCTATAACGATTTCAGATATCTTTCCCTAAACTTCCGACTAGTTTATCTTGATCTCCGATCTTCTTGCGAGATACGCTGTCTCCTTCCTTGTCCCGCGCGCCGTCGTACTCAACCCGGTTTGTCCGACTGGTGGGCCTCCCGACTGGTGGGCCATCTAGTCTGACAACCCGGCCCGATAGCACTCGGATTGGGCCGCCCCTTGCTAGTTGGGCCAATTCGCCTTCTGGGTACCCCCGGGGGTCTATCCCCGACACCGATGGAATCTGCACAAAGGAGAATACATTGCATCAGAAACAAGTTATCATCTAAAGTTCTCTAAGTTTTCTAAAGGTTTCTAAGTTTTCTAAGTTCACTAAAATGCTATAAAGTTCTAAAATGCTATAAGTTCTATAAAAGTTTCTAAAGTTTTCTTAAGTTCTCTAAGTTTTCTAAAGGTTTCTAAGTTTCTAAGTTCTCTAAAATGCTATAAAGTTCTATAAAGTTCTAAAATGCTAGAAAGTTCTATAAAGGTTTCTAAGTTTTCTAAGTTCTCTAAAATGCTATAAAGTTCTAAAATTCTCTAAACTATAAAATTGTCAAAAGCGACTTACAAGAGTATAATGCACTATCGGCTGTGGAGGAAAACCATCGGTGGCGGTGCAGGCTGACCCATCCTCACAGAAAGGCTCTGCATGTACTCAAACATCTGTTGCAATTTCATCTGATCGGCCTGCCGTTCGGCCTCGTACCTCGTCTGATCGGCCTCTCGTTCAGCCTTGTGCCTTGCCTCCATCTCCTCCCGGCTCTTCCTCTCTTCTTCTAGCTGGGTCTACAATATATCATCCCAAAGTTACAATGCAAATCAAACATATGTACAAACAAATTAACGACGAATAAAACATAAATTACCTAGAGTGCCTCCATCCGGAAGTGTGCAGTGTCCGGCCGTGGGCGTATGGCGGGGCTCGAGCTCGTGGTCCTTGCTCGAACCTGGGACAGAGTAGGAGTAGTGGCCGTGTCGAGTGTGGCGTCGCTAAGATAGTACCTCCCATGCTTCTTGCCTCCTCCCACCCTCATTATGATTTCTCCATCAAGGGGCTGGGTGACCGGATCGAACTCTGGCCCATGGACCTCCCTTGCCATTGATGTGTATGCATTGAGGCGACTATGGATGCTCGCATTGCTGTACGCCGAGGGCGGGTCGTCTGGGTTGTAGTCGACATTGGACGTCGCCTTGCCCTTGTGGGCCATAGCATATGCCTTGAACTGGCCGCACGGCCGACCCTCATGTGAGGAGGACTGCGAAGGAAACAGAAACAGCACCTTGATTACAAATTATGGAGAATTGAGCGTAAGGACAAAGAAATCAGTTCACATACCCATCTAGCCGCATACTCATCGACACTAAGGTTGCCTTGATGGTGTGAGACACCAAGCATCATCAAACATCGCTCCCGGCAAGCGTTGTGCATCTCTTTCCACTCGGGCATCAACCACTGGTCCACCATGTATTCCCAGCACTTGAGATGCTGGGCACACCACCACGGAGGCGCCTACACGTCATCAACGACATCACATATAAGAAGATCAAATTAAGCGTACTTAATCTCGAAAACAATCAGTTTTAATGTTCTATATGTACCTGCAAGTGTTGTTCCCAGGTTAGCCTGATGTTTCTTGCATCAGCTTTCGAAACCTTCATTTGAAGAAACGAAGCATAGTATGTTACCACTGACTGGGTGTGCGCCTCGTAATGCATGTCCTTCATGAGTTTATAGCATGCTTTGTGAGCCATAGCAGCCGCCTTTTGCTCGTATCCCGGCTCGCATCTGTAGAAATCCTGTATATAGACGAGATGTACGCAATTATTATTTAAAGAATATCCAATGAATGCGATGTATTGAGCAATGTAGTTTATTGAAGAAAGACTTACCCATCGCTCGCCCTTCACCTGCTCCGCCTTGTTCTGGAACGACCTGCCCTCTCGATCAGGTACATCGGAGAAGGCCATGTAGTGGTCCCACGTGTAAGCCGGCTCCATACTGACGGCATGCTGAACGAAGCTAGGGAAGTGTAGCCTGCACAAAACTCCAAGGATCCCATTGACAAGGCGGCTGTGATCACCTGGAGCGACAATCAACCAATTCCTGCCCAAGTGATTAAGATAAATTATTAGTTTCTAATATGATTATAAACATATCAAATGAAAATGTAGTGATAACATCTAAAACTACTTACCTCTTCCCTATGGGGCGAATCATCAGGCGCCTCTCCAAAGGTATCGGTCGCTGAGGGAGATGCGTGGGACCTCGCAACCAGACACTAGACGAAGTAGAGAAAGAGGAACCCCCTTCTGCCGCCGCCGCCTCCTCCTCCTCCTCCTACTACTACTCCACCTGCTCCTGCTCCACCTACTCCTCCTCCTCAGAGGAAGACGATGAAGGTACAGGGGATGGCTCCCGAGCCTGCTTCCCTCAACCCCTGCCTCCAGTCTTCTTCCCTTCCCGTCGACCCCTGCCTCCACCCCTCCCTCGACCACTCCCGGACCCATCACCTCCACCGGTTACGGCTTGGTAAAGCTCATGTACTGATTTCTTGAAACCACCCACCATCTACAATAAAAAAGAGTAGACCAATCAGCCCAGATAAACATAAAGTAAATAGAAATAGTTGCAAAATAAATAAAACCAAATTATGAAATAATATGGTATTATAAATAATAAATACAGATCTTACATGTCTTAGAAATAATCATCGTGATCGGGATTATCATGCCCGTGCTCCGGAGGAGGAATGTCCTCATCATCACTATCACGCAAGTCAAAATTATCATGCCCGTGCTCCGGAGGAGGAATGTCCTCATCACTGTCATTGCTTAAATGTAATCGCTCTAGTAACTCTAAATCCTTCGCATTACGAACCTCATCTCCAGCGTCCTCGTCCACAAATATTTCATTTTCTACTTCCATTCCGATCGCATCGGTTAAGTCAATCTCAAAACTCCCTTCTAGCCCATCTTCTTGGAAGAACTCTCCGTCATATGCGTTTGGGTCTATGTTGTAATCTTCATTGTTTGGGACAGGCAGCTTACCGTGTGGCGATACCTTGTACACAACATCCCACCCCTTAAGACGCTCGTTAGTTTGGCACGGGTATGAAAGATAATAAATCGTCTCTTGGTAAGACGGTTGATTGTCGAATTTCTACTAGCCCAAGGTTAGGTGTCCATCTCACTACTTCGGGATCAAACCAATGGCATTTGAATATGACAGGATTAAGAGGTTTGCAACCATGAAACATGAGTTCGTATATTTCTTCAATTTTGCTATAATACTCGACCCCATCAAGGCCTGGCGTAAAAACACCAAAATTTGTGGTTCTTCTATTGGGCCGACTCTGCTCATAGCGTGTTGTGTGAAAACGATATCCATTCACGTCGTAACCAGAAAGAGACCTGACCCTATAGCCACAACCATCGGCAACTTGTCTCAACTCGGCACCCATAGACGCATCAGTTTGGCCCTGCAAGTTTAAGCATGCTAGTTGGTTGAATATTATTCGCTCGTACGAGAAATTAAATAGGATAGCTAAATTAGACAGTACCTTATGTTTGAACCAAGAAATGAAATCAGGCAATCTATTTCCCGCACCCTGTTTAAGAAGGGTCTCAGATTCCTGCAGTGTAGGTTCCCTTGAAAGACGCCAGAATTGATGAATAAATTCCCTATACCAATGAGAAACAAAATGAGTTGGATGCAGAATAGTCACTACCAATCGAGCAACAAGTTTGTTGAGCACTTACCCCATGTACGGCTCCACCTTGTCCAGAATAGACACCTCCTCCAGAATGTATGCCTCAGCAATGGACGCTTCAATTTTGCATTTATTTTTACAATTATTTCGAAGAACCTTTTGACATCTCTCAATTGAATAGCACCAACGGGACTGCACAGACCCCCCCATTCATGCCTCATATGGAAGGTGCAGAAGCAAATGCTGCATCGGATTAAAAGAGCCGGGTGGAAAGATCTTCTCCAACTTACAGAGCAACACAGGGGCCATTTTTTCTATTTCTGCAATCACGGCCCGAGATATTTTCTTAGCATAAAGCTGGCGGAAGAAGAAGCTCAACTCTGCTAGCACTAGCCATACATTATCAGGGACATAGCCTCGAATCATCACCGAAAGAAGCCGCTCAATCTATATGTGGTAGTCATGACTCTTGAGCCCGTTGATTCGCATAGTAGATAGATTCACTCCCCTCCTCAGATTCGTTGTATACCCATCAGGGAACATTAACGTTTGGAACCATTCTAGTACTTCCCTCCTTTGGGGCCTCATCAGGACGTAATCGGCCTTAGGCATTTTCCATGACTTACCGGCTGCGGGAGGCGGCATGTCTAGCTTTGGTCTATTGCATAATCTCGTCTGATCCACTCTAGCCTTAACATTGTCCTTTGTCTTATCAGGAATAGTCATGACTGAACCCCAAATTGCCTCGGCCTAATTTTTTTCAATGTGCATTACATCAATGTTATGTGGAAGAAGAAGGTCATCTATATAAGGGAGCCTCCACAAGCCCAACTTATGAGTCCAGGCATGTTGCTCACCATATCCCACAAAACCACCTTCCTCTTGATTGACCTCGAGTGCATCTAACTGAGCACGAACCGCGGCACCTGTCATCATTTGCGGTGGAGGGTCTTCAACTACGACATCTTTCGTAAAGTTCTTCTTGTCTCGTCTGAATGGATGGTCAAGAGGGAGGAACCGTCGATGTTTGTCGAACGAAGAATATTTGCCACCCTTGGGCAACCAAATAAACTTCACAGATGTCTTGCATATTGGGCATGGCCACTTCCTGTGAACACACCAGCCGCAGAACGACCCATACGCCGGCAGGTCATGCAGGGAGTAGTGGTACCAAACATGCATTTTGAAGTTTGTCTTTGTAGCTCGGTCGTATGTCAATACCCCTTCCTCCCAAGCATGTTCCAAATCATCGACCAGAGGCTCCATGTACACACTCATATTATGCCCCGGGTATCCAGGAATTATCAACGACAAGAATATGTTCTGACGTTGAAAGAGCACGCCGGGGGCAAGATTGAGGGGGATAACGAACACGGGCCAACAAGTGTACGGGACAAACATTTTTTTTTTAAATTAGGCAGGCAACGTTTTTTTTTTTTGAAAAAAGAAACGAAAGTTTGCCGAGTGCAAAACACAAAGGCACTCGGCATTGTCATGTTTGCCGAGTGCAAAACACAAAGGGACTCGACAAAAAATATAGCAGTTCTAATTAATTTCTAAATTTCTTGCAATGTAATTTGAAAAAACCATGTGCATTCCACTCTAAAATGCATGTCATGATTCTACCAACATAAATCCATTATTTCATGTGATATTTGTCAGAATGAATTTATATGCATTACAATTCTGTAAGTGCAGAAAATAATTTAAAAATTATAAAACATATCTGAAAAGTTACCAAAACTTAACATGAAACTATCTATGTTGGTTATTGCCTATAGATAAAATTGTGAAGTCAAACTCTAATTGGACCGTTACTTTAACTCCAAATCTTAAAGATCCCTTCTCAACTCTACGATTCTTCTTCGTTGATGCTCTGGTTTATAAGCATCGTACGAGACGACTTGTGCAAAACCTTTCATATTTTTTACCACAGCCTCCACGCATGATATCATAAGCTCCAGACAAATCTCATGATTTTCGGACTTCGTTTGCTTTTTCTAGAATTTTAAAACAATACAGACACACGAAAATCGGCATGTTCCGTTAAGAAGAAGTTCCAAATTTACTTTCAATACACGTATAAGGCCTCATAATGGACTCAATAACATGAATATCATTTTTCTACTAACTCTGTTCTTCAATTTGAATCACTTGCAGTTCAAATTTGACATAAACAAAACAATTCATTTAAATGAACAAAATTATCAGAATATAGCAAATAGACCCAAAAAATACCAAATTCAGACATAGAGCAACTCGTATTGTAAGTGAAGAAAAGAAAAAGTTTGACAAGTGTAGCGTGAAATATTGATTGCTGGTTTGCCGAGTGTCAAGAAAAGCACTCGGCAAAAAAGGGTGTTTGCCGAGTGCCTTTGCAGAGCACTCGGCAAAATGAGGGTATGCCGAGTGTCTGACGGCGGGCACTCGGCAACATTTAACGCCGTCCCTCGCCTAGCGCACGGTCGTCCAGACTCCGGTCCCAGCTGGGCAGTTTGCCGAGTGCCCTATACCACGGCACTCGGCAAAGGGGGCGTATGCCGAGTGGGCCAGAGCGGCACTCGGCAAAGAGGACGTATGCCGAGTGTCCTCCTTCCGGCACTCGGCATACACCTTTTTTACCGAGTGCCGTTTTTTTGCCGAGTGTCGTGCTCGAGACACTCGGCATACCCCCTTTTTGCCGAGTGCCCATGGAATACACTCGGCAAACTCTCAGACACTCGGCAATTATGGGATTTCCGGTAGTGAGTGCATATGTTCTCGTGAAGAAACTGGGTCTTGCATGAGACCCGGTTTCTTCCTCTCTCCACTCTCTCTCTTATTTAATATAGTGCCATGTAAGCTAATAGTTCTAGGTGGCAATGTAATTAATGCTATAGAAACCATCCTAGTTGGAGGGTTGGGGATGGCCTTAGGCTATTTACCATGAGAGTTCCTAATAAATATGGTGATGCAGCGCTGGAGCCATGTAGAGAAAAAAGGATGGAGAGTGGATTTAAATACTATTTTCTCCGTTCCAATTTGTTTGATTTTTTTACCTTAAATTTGACCACTCGTCTTATTCAAAAAACTGTGTAAAATATCACATTTTTTGTTGTGACTTGCTTTATTAAAAAAATTTCTTCAACAATGACTTCAATTTGACTATATTTGCACAAATTTTTTAAATAAGACGAGCGGTCAAATTTGAAGTCAAAAAAATCAAACGAATTGTAATTTGAAACGGAAGAGTACCCCTGTCTGTAAAACAGCAAAATGAAAGCCACATCGAAACTGTTTCATTACAGGTTGGATTAACTCCAGATGACGTGCGATGAATAGTTTTTTGATGGCCGCCGTATCGGCCCTACACAAATAATTGGTGTGGGCCACAAAAGCGACGGCCCTACACAAATAATTGGTGTGGGCCACAAAAGCAACCGGTATCACGCGGTGGCGCGCGGACCCCGCAGCTCCCAGCCGGTTTGCACAGGCGCGCAGCATGCTGCAGCTGCTGCTGCACTTGCGCGGTTGCGCCCTTCTGTTCTGAACTCCCGGGGATGGGAAAAGAAAAGGAGCTTTTGCATGTGGGCCCCATGATCCGATCCCAAGATGATCTTGTCTAGTGGAAGTTTTTTTCTGCAGCTGACACGTGGATGGCTCCGATTAAAGAAGACCCCTCCATAAATGCTCCTAGGCGGGACATAGCAACACAGATGTACAGTACACGTGTATGTATACTTTAGAATACCCAAGCTAACACTAATTTCTATGAACACCTTCTAAAGACTGGGCCAATGAAAGATTGATGAATCACCGCAGCTTTCTCGCTGTCGACGGGCACATCAACTACTATCGAAAGAATAGCATCAATTAAATCTAGAATCAGTCGCCGAAAACGCGAGCATTCATGCCGAGTCGAGAATTCAAACCTTGGTGGACAAATTCCACCATAAGAAAACTATAACCAACTAAACTCCAGTCAGTTCACGCAGCAACTTATATATGTTGGCGGCCCAGGACAGAATTCATCCTCATGTCACCGTTGAAACCATAAAATATGATTAACATTTAGTGAAACTGTGTCGAATATGCTGCTGACAGAACAAACATTTTTAGCAATTTAGCTTGCATACTACCTCTACTATCGTTTGCCATTAAATTTGAAAAAAATGGACTACAGATACAACCCGTTCGTTAGGAAGACATTTGTGGGAAGTAGGGTTCCAACTTTAGTTATTTACTCCCACTTTAGATGAACTACAAACTAGGATACATCCCAATCCGTCGCTAAGTACGTAACATATTCTAATCTTCCTAATAACAATAATTATAGTAACTAGGCAACCATTAGAATAATGCAAACATAGACTTGCAAATAAGAGATCTTAAATTCCTCATCTTCTCTATATCATTGTAAAAATTTCTAGAATGTCACTTTTGAATCATACTTCACTAGTATGTGATGTAATTCAACATATTTGTTGGAGCTAAGAGACTTTTGCTATTAGCATGTGTTTGGTTGGTGTGGAATGAAGTGGATGAGATGGGGCAGCCCAAGTCGTCTTACTAGTTACTACCTATTCACTTGCACGTTTTAGGATTAAAATATGACATACAACTACTATGAAAATGCTCATATTAAGCATGCATATTTATTGGCAGACTTTTTAGATATAAAAGTTGGATTTCATGGTTGGTAACACCGTTGTCGTGTTTTTTTTTCTGTTTGTTGGTTTGTCCAGTTTACTTTCTATAATCAATGATTCTTTTTTTCAAAGTTATTCGGGGTGCAAAGCCCTACCTACTCCAATTAGGTCCTGTTTAGAACAAAGGAATGCAAAACAGAGGAAAAGAAAAAAGCAAAGGAATAGGAAAGGATGGAAGATGTAAAACAGAGGAATGGAAAAACACAGGAATTTTCGTAGATTGGATGTTTGGAACATTGGAATATGAGTAGCATAGGAATTCAATGTGGTTACAGGTTACAAAGTAGTTAGCTGCTTCTTCACACACATGAAAAAATTCCAAGAGGTTGGAGTGGATGTTTTATTTCCTCCATTTTGTACAAGATAGCAAAATGTAGGATTTGGATTCCTGTAGAATCCTTTGAAAATCCTTCAATCCAAACAGAGCCTTAACTCGAAAGGGCGAAGGATACTCAGGCCCTGTTTAGTTTGCAAACTTAGTTTGCAAACTAGTCACATCGAATGTTAGGACATTAATTAAGGGTATTAAATGTGGATTAATGGTAAAACCCATTCCATAACCCCCGGATAACTTTGCGAGACGAATCTAATGAGCCTAATTTGGCCATGATTAGACAACGTCGTGCTACAGTAAACAATCTCTAATGACAGATTAATTAGGCTTAATAGATTCGTCTCGTGATTTTCCGTCCATCCGTCTATTTAGTTTTGTAATTAGATCATGTTTAGTCCTCCTAATCTCCAATTTAGAATTACTACAGTAAATTTCGCAAACTTTCTCACCGAACTAAACACAGTGATTCACTGATTCTCGTACCTATTTCTTTGAAAAAGTGGCTGGTAGCGCTATTTGTGCGACATAATTCAGCCGTACGGACAAATAATATATGTATAGAGAGTACGTGCCGTGATTACCTTCTCTGGGCGAGGAGACGTGGCCGTATGCCCTGGTGGGCCCAAGTGGTGATGCATGTGTGTATCTATATATATATATATATATATATATGGCCACGGGAGTTACATGCATGCATGCACGTAGTTTTTCATGGCTATACCTGCATGCAACATGAATGGTGCAAGGGCTTGTATTCTCTCCATCTTAAATTACTGGTCATTTTATCTTTGTCCTGAGCCAAAGGACTCCACCAGCTTCGACCAAGTTTATTAAAAAATACATTAATTTTTATAATACCAAACAAATGCACACTGTCAGTATATAATTCATGACAAATAAAGTTAATAAAACTTATTTGATGTTGTAGATGTTATTACATGATGAATTCAATAAAACATATTTGATATTGTAGATGTTATAGTGTTTTCATATAGACTTAGTCCAATTTGAACTTAGTACCAATATAATATTTTGCAATTGCACATCAGTAATGTTTAGTCTAAGCTAGCTAGTACGCTCATGCGTATATTATAGTCCTGTTTGGATCTAGGGGCTAAAGTTTAGTTCTGCACTTTTAGCTTTTTTTTTTTTTGCCAATGGGATCCAAACATATAGAGCAAATGGCTAAAGAATGGACTAAAAACTTTAGCCCCTCATGAGGGCCAAAACTGGGCTAAAAGTATCTCGGGGCGAGTATTGGACATCTCTTACCCCTGGTCCCCCACTGCATGCCCTCATTATGAGGGGCAAATCAATCATTGTGTCATTAAAGTCTGCACTTTTAGCCCTAGATTCAAACAGCCAAAGAGAGCTAAAGTTTAGCCCCCAAACACCACCGACGTCAAGGACATGAGCGCTAGCTAGCTAGTAGTGTGGTAGTACTCCAAGCAGTGAGGTAAGTGTATGTATATAATGCATATGCGCTTGTAGTAGGTTCTTAATTAGCAACTACATTAGGTAATAAGTATTGTACTAAGATTAGATTAGGGTAAGCCTATTGCTGTATATAGTGCGGTAAGTGTGCAAACCATGGCGCGCAGCGGCCAGGAGTGTGCCACGTGGTGCGCCATACCTTGCTTTGGTTTATTTGTAGGTGAATATATATTTTCCCTTATGTCGAGTACACACACGCTAATGATGCAATATGGAGTGTTTCTCTGTTTTCATACTTATTGGGAAGAACATCGAAAACAAATATTTCGTGTGTACAGCACAATTTGAAATAATTGAAGTTTGGACTAAATTCTACATCGAAAAGGATAGATGGCATGAAAATTGTCTTTTACAGTATCACGACACTTTCATCATCGCCTAGTAAGACATAATCATGCCATCACAATGTGCCATGCCATTGCCACCATCGCGCGCCACACATACTCTCTCAAGGCGGGGATGGCGACATATGAAGAATGATATTGCTCCCTCCGTTTCAAATCGTAGGTCGTTGCTGCAACTTTCTTGGAAAGTCAAGCCACTTTAAGATTGAACAAAATTATAAAGAGATTACAAAGATTATTTATGGCACCAGATACATGAAAATATATTTAATGAGAAATCCAATGATACCTATTTGGTTTCATAAATATTGGTAATTTTTTTGTATAAAATTGGTCAAGCTTGAGATGGTTTAACTTTTCAAAAAAGTTAGAATGATTTATGTCTGACCTCTGCAACCAAGCTAGCATTCGTTTCCTCTGCAACCAAGCTAGCATTCGTTGCTTGAGATGGTTTAACTTTTCAAAAAACACACATACCATGTATGTCTGACCTCTGCAACCAAGCTAGCATTCGTTTCCTACCGACCCTCTAACAACTAGTACTCAACTAGCAATACGATGGTTAGTGTATGGTCAAGAAATAGGTATATGTCCCAAAAAAAAATTAGCTAAGAGCAACTCCAGTGGAGGCATGCAAATTGAAGCCCCCAAACTCTATTTGCAGGCCAGTTTGCAAAAAATAGAGGCTCAAAATTACATCTCAACTCCAGTGGAAAATCAGTCCAAGCCCCTATTTGTGTGTGGACCCCGTGTGTCAGCGATATCTGCTCGAGCGCACCCCTGCCGGCTGCCGCGGCCTGCTGCGCGCCCGCGT